>CM019828.1:70889918-72092151 GCA_009763385.1 Coix lacryma-jobi var. lacryma-jobi
GTCCAGTGAGATTGATGCTATGGCGAGGGCTTCTTTTGAAAATCCTTCTCGCCCGTCCATGGCTTTGGTTTCCGGCTCTTCCTCTAACCCCTCAGCTGGCTTTGCGCTTTCTTCTCTCTTTTCTGTGACAGAGGACCAGCTGGAGTCTTTGGGAGACGACGAGTTGGCTTTGCTTGCCAACCGGTTCTCGCGGTTCCACAACAACCGCATGAACCGTCGTCGCGGAGGAGGACGCACCGGATGCTACGAGTGCGGCGACCCCGACCACTTCATCGCCGACTGCCCCAAGAAGAAGAACAGCATCTTGGGAAGGGCGATCACGGCCACAGGCGCGACTCCAAGTACAAGGAGAAGCACGTTCCCCCAAGGCACAAGAAGCGGGGCGGCTTCAACAAAGAGTACATCAAGAAGAAGTACTTGGAGAAGCAGCAGGCTGAGAGCAGCGAGCGTTCTTCGCCACGCTCAGCGATGTCGACGGCTCGGATGACGACTCCGCTCGATCGAGTGATGACGAGTCCGAGAAGAAGAAGCTGGAGGACACGTTCAACGGCTTGTGCTTCTTCGCCGGCGACGAAGGCCTGTGTACCATGGCGCTCGGATGAGGTCGACGGCGAGCCGGAGCGTACCCTCGGAACGACGACGACGACGACACACTCCCAGGTATCTCTCACCTACGACGAGCTTTCCTCCGAGGTTGAGAAGTTGACTGCTGCCCTCCTTAGTCAAGACAAGTTGCTTAGGCGTGCCGCTAGAGAGCGCAAGGAGTTTAGGCAGAAGTGGGAGGACACGGTGAAGGAGCTTGAGTTCGCTCGGTCCACCGTGGTTGTGTCGGAGGAGTTGGAGTGCGAGAGTTGCGCCGCGCACATGACGGATCTTCTCACTCTGAGGAGTAAGTATGCTGCGCTGGTAGATGAGGTGGATGAGCTCCGAGCTAGACCGCAGCTGTTGGGTGCGTGCAAGACTTGTCCTGTCTTGCAATCCGAGTTGGCAGAGAAGAATGCCAAGCTTGAGTCTTTTGAGAAGGCCGGCTCGGATAGCACTTGTGTCAAGAGGTGTGCTTTGTGTGAGGGCCTGGAGCAGGAGATGGCCAATGTGAGGCATGACAAGGTGCGTACCGAGGAGGAAACACAACCTTCGGACCGTCTTGTCATGGGTGTCTTGTGGTGAGCCTCAGCTCGGGATGATGATCTCCCAATTCAAGCGAGCTGCTGGGGCTCCTGGTATAGGTCTTGGCCAGAGTGTTGATCTTTCAGCTTTTGGTAAGATTGGAGAGTCTAGTGGTCTGAACCCCTGTGAGAAGCCCAACTCCACCACTACTCCCAAACTAACCAAGCTTCCACCCAAAGAGCCTGCCAAGCCTGTCACCAAGGATGGAGTTGTAGTTGAACCCCCCAAGGCTCCACCCAAGAATCCACAATGGCAACCCAAGCCCAATCACCTAAAGAACAAGCTTGACACAATGCCACCCATCCGAGAGGAGTTGCCACAGAAGGGCAAGGGCAAGGTGAACCATACCCACATCCCTGCAAACCAACAACCCCCTTTGCGCGCGGTGAGGTTTCAGTGGACTTTTGTGGGCGGGATGGTCACCTGAGTGAGTTCTGCTTTAGGCGCAGGAGAGAGGCGCGCCGAGCTAGGGAGATGCAGAACCCGGACATGTTTCACCCAGCTCGTGGTGGACATGCTCCGAAGCCTCAGGGGAGAGCTGCTAGGTCTGGAGGAAGCATACCAGCCTAGGCCGGCAGGAGAGAGCCCCTAGGAGGGAGACTAGGCCTAGAGGTAGAGCACCTCAGTTTGTGAGGCCTAGGCAGGAGAGAGCTCCGAGGAGAGACGCTAGAGTTGAGCAGCAGGCTCCTAGGCGTAGACCTCGTAGAGAGCGTGCCCGACGGGGTCCTGCTTTTGCAGGTAACGGACCCCGTGGCGGAGGCTTTGTTGAGCGCCTTGTCCCACCGCAGGTAGAGTTTCGCGGTGAGCGCTTCTTCCCCAGCGGACCACGTTTTCCTGTGCGTGGTGATCGCTATCCCCCTAGACAGGATGGTTTTTACACTGACCGTTCTTTTGAGCAGCCGGCCCAACACTGGTTTCCTTCTTATCTTACTAACCCCAGTGTTGGACCGTATGTTCACCCTATGTCTTTTTATTGATGTAGGAGGAGCGGTTGGAGGACATTTGGCTTGTGGATTCCGGTTGCTCGAGGCACATGACCGGAAATGCCAAATGGTTCTCCAGCCATAGTCCGGTCGCCGGAAAAGTACATAACCTTCGGCGACAAAGGTAAGGGCAAGGTATTGTCCGTTGGTGCAGTGCGGGTTAATGAGCACTTTGTGTTGCGCGAGGTTGCTCTTGTTTCTAACCTGCATTCAACTTGCTTTCTGTTTCGCAACTTTTTCGTGAAGGCTATGAGATTCGTTTCAAACCGAACCTTAGCCGGATCTTAGATCCTCAGGGTGATCTTGTATGTCTGATTTCACCCTTTGGGAATGTCTTTCGCGCGAATTTCTCAAAGTCGTTTGGATCTTCTCGCTGTCTTTTGGCTAGTCCTTCTTCTTCTGATCTTTGGAAGTGGCATAGGAGGCTCGGTCACCTGAGTTTTGACTTGCTTGCAAGACTTAGCTCACTTGGCTTAATCCGAGGATTGCCCAAGCTTTCGTTGGAGAAGGATCTAGTTTGCCATGCTTGCCGGCATGGAAAGATGGTTGCTGCTCCCCACCATCCTTTGACCAAGGTTATGACCTCGCACCCCGGAGAGCTTTTGCATATGGACCTTGTTGGTCGGCTCGGGTGAGCTCGGTTGGTGGGAAGTGGTATGTGCTTGTTATTGTTGACGACTTTTCGAGGTATTCGTGGGTCTTCTTTTTAGTTGAGAAGTCCGAGACATTCTCCTTCGCTCGCGATCTGATTTTGCGTCTTCAGAACGAGTTCCCTTTGAACTCGATGCGAGCGATTAGAAGTGATAATGGTTCCGAGTTTAAAAATTCGGATTTTGAGAAGTTTTGTAAATGCCTTGGTTTGGAGCATCAGTTTTCTTCTCCCTATACACCACCCCAAAATGGTGTTGTAGAGAGGAAGAATCGGACCCTTGTTGAGATGGCCAGGACGATGCTTGATGAGCATAGGACTCCTAGGCGCTATTGGGCCGAAGCTATGAACACTGCATGCTATATTTCGAATCGCATTTTTCTGAGAGTGTTTTTGAAGAAGACCTCTTATGAGTTGCGTTTTGGTCGCCAGCCCAAGGTGAGTTATTTTAGAGTCTTTGGTTGCCACTGTTTTATATTGAAAAAAGGCAACCTAGACAAGTTTGAGTCTCGTTCTTCTGACGGTGTGTTTTTGGGTTATGGCACTCACACTCGAGCTTATCGTGTACTTAACCTTGACACTAACCGAGTCATGGAGACATCAGATGTCACCTTCGACGAGACTCTTGTTTCTCCTTCTTCTCGTTTTGAGCGTGCAGGTGATCACGAGGTTGGAGAGCCTCTTTTCGATGACGAGGAAGAGGGTGCTGAAGGTATAGATGATCCAGCACCCCCCGCCTGCCGCGCCGCCGGGAGCGGCTTCGACGACGACCCGTGGCCCCGAGACGTCTTCTTCCTGGGGGCCGTGGGATCCACCTCGCGCGGTACCTTTTGTACCCGGGGTGGAACCAGCTACTGTTGAGGGGGAGGTTACTTCTTCCCGGGAGGCGCCACGACACATCCAGCGCCAGCACCCCCCTGAACAGATGATCGGAGACATCGACGAGCGAGTTACTCGCTCCAGGTCACAGCACATCTCGCACTTTGCTCATTCTGCTTTGTTGCGTCTTTTGAGCCCCGAGATGTTGGACACGCATTGACGGATCCGGATTGGGTCAATGCCATGCATGAGGAGCTAGAGAACTTTGAGCGAAATCGGGTTTGGGTTCTAGTGCCACCACCTCCTGACTGTAAACCTATTGGGACAAAATGGGTTTTAAAAACAAGCAAGGAGAGGAGGGCCACATTGTGAGAAACAAGGCCCGGCTTGTAGCGAAGGGTTATAGTCAGAAGGAGGGGATAGATTATGAGGAGACCTTCGCTCCTGTAGCTCGTTTGGAGGCTATTAGGATACTCTTGGCTTATGCTGCATCCATGGGTTTCAAACTTTTTCAAATGGATGTCAAGAGTGCCTTCTTAAACGGCTATATTGAGGAGGAGGTCTATGTCCAGCAACCCCCCGGTTTTGAAAATCCCAAGTTTCCAAACCATGTCTTTAAACTCCACAAAGCTTTGTATGGTTTGAAACAAGCCCCTAGAGCCTGGTATGAGAGATTAAAAACCTTTTTGCTAGCTAAGGGTTTTAAAATGGGATGTGTAGATAAAACGCTCTTTCTCCTCAAGCAAGGCAAAGATACTCTCTTGGTCCAAATTTACGTGGATGATATCATTTTCGGTGGTTCTTCTCACGCTTTGGTTGCCAAGTTTGCAGATACTATGAGCAGGGAGTTCGAGATGAGCATGATGGGCGAGCTGACTTTCTTTCTCGGGTTGCAAATTAAGCAATCCCGAGAGGGACGTTTGTGCACCAGGGCAAGTACACAAGGGACTTGCTGAAGCGGTTCGACATGGGTGAGGCTAAGCCTCTTCCGACGCCCATGTCGACGACGACTGCCCTGGATGCCGACACGGATGGAGAAGCAGTGGACCAGAAGGAGTACCGCAGCATGATTGGATCGCTGCTCTACCTGACGGCGACACGGCCGGACATTCAGTTCGCCGTGTGCTTGTGCGCGCGCTTTCAGGCTTCGCCACGCACTTCTCACCGTCAGGCGGTGAAGCGCATCTTCAGGTACCTTCGTTTCACGCCCGAGCTCGGGATTTGGTATTCTGCTTCCTCCACCCTCTCGCTTTGTGGTTTTTCTGATGCTGATTTTGCTGGTTGTCGCATTGAGCGCAAGTCCACTTCTGGGACTTGCCAGTTTATTGGATCTTCTCTGGTGTCGTGGTCTTCTCGCAAGCAGTCTAGTGTCGCTCAGTCTACCACGGAGGCTGAATATGTTGCTGCGGCTAGCTGCTGTTCCCAGTTACTCTGGATGATGGCCACTTTGCGTGATTTTGGTTTGAGCTTTACTCGAGTTCCTTTGCTTTGTGACAGCACGAGTGCCATTAGCGTTGCTAAGAACCCTGTGCTTCACTCGAAAACCAAACACATTGATGTGCGCTTTCATTTCTTGCGAGACCACCAGGAGAAGGTGATATCGACCTTCGCCATGTCGATACTCATCACCAATTGGCTGATATTTTCACCAAGCCTTTAGACGAATCAACCTTTAATAGGTTGAGGGGTGAGCTTGGTGTGTGTTTCCCCTTTTAGATGGGGAAGCATTTTGAGATGTACAGACTGACTCTTTTATTTTGAGGCTCTTTTCTTTTGAGTTTCTTGAGTCTCTCCTTTTGTATCTTCTTTCTTCAGTTTTGTGTCGGGCATACGCATTTACATTCTGAGCTTCATGTCTATATTCACTAGAATGTAATTATGCTCTTGTTAGTATTGCTCCGATACTTATGATGATGCTTGTAGCTTATGCTCTTTCTGATCACTGTTACATGTTATGAGCGAGCTATTTTTTGGAATGGTGAATTATGCCTAATGTATATAAATCTGAAAATGTTCACCATTGAGATATGCAACTAGCATGTGTAGGGTGTGTTGAGTCCATTCCTGCTTTTCATATATGCTAGGTTGCTATGTCTCTAGTTCTGAGTCATTCACTTGCTTGGTTGTTCATAACTTGCTTAAAATCTGAACAAGTATTGTTGAATTGAAAAGATCGAGATGGGATTGCTTGTCAACACCTCATGGTATTGAGACTGTTTCTCATTGCACTTTGAGTTAAACTTGAGCCATGTAGTGTATGACCGAAACCGTTGCTTTAAGCTTCTGATTGCTTCGGCATAGGCTTCGCACGGTTGAAAAGTTAGGCGATGACAAGCTTTCAACCTCTCGCAATCACATGCTAAAAATGAACTTGTGAATTCTTTTACCGCTGCAACTCCGATATGAATTTGAAATCACAAGTATATGCTTCATTCCTATGCATGATGATTGAACTTTGCTAGGGGTAGTTCACCTTGTATATATGCTTAGCACTTGTTTGGATTCCTTCTATACATGTCTAGTGCTATTTTGATGGTGACTATCCTTTTGGCTTAAAACTGCTCACATGCTCATATGCTTCATATTTCGTATAAGTGATCAGTTTGAGCCTTTGCTATTTGAGTGCTTAATTGAGATGTTGGAGTCTGATACTGTATCATCTTGCACTTTGCTCTTTTGACTATATACTTGAAGCTCCTAACTTGCATTTTGACTTCATATGCATTGTGGAAGGAGATCTTGTGTTCAGAGGGAGTTTATGTGAAGAGAGTTGCTTCTCCGATACCTTTTGGCCTTGATAAGTGCATTTTCAACTAGGGGGAGAAATTTACGCAAATCATATGCCCTGAAAATCTTTTGTCCTAGTTGCTTGCATTTGTCGAGGGGGAGTTTGCTAGTTGTGTTGAGCCGTTGCCTCTGTCTTGAGGGACTAGCAAACGTTCCTAGCTTCTCATGAGCTTTCATAAGTTTTTTCATTTGGCTTTCAATTGGTATCGTCTGGTGTGCTTTCCCATTTGGTTTGGGTTGATTTTCAATTGGTTCGGAGTGATTTTCTTGCTAGTTGTGTTGAGCCTCTGTGCCTCTATCTTGAGGGACTAGCATTTTGCTCTGTTGTCCTCCGATCTTCAATTGCTATCTGCTAGCGGTGTTGAGCCTGTTCTACCTCTTCTTGAGGGCTAGCTTTGCTTTGCTTGGTTGCGTCAAGCCGTTGCCCATGTCTTGGGGACCAAGTTTTTGCTTCATCCACTTGACCTTCTTCGGCTTTTGTTAAGGCTTCTGGGTCATTTGGTTGGGTTTTCTCTTCCCACTCCTTCCTACCTCCTTCTTCTTATTCATGATTTGTTGTGGAGTTGACAATGCACTCATCAAGGGGGAGATTGCGGATACATGGGTGTATGCCGAGTCTCTGTGTGATGAGTGATTGTCAATGGAGATGATGCGCATGTTCTTTGGCTTGTGTTGTGCAGGTGTCGAGCACGGAGACAGTGATCGATGGCGGGTGAAGGTCAAGTTGCGACGTGCCGTGCCGACGGACCGGCGCGATGAAGGATGGGCGTGCCGTGCGGCGGACGTGCCATGCCGATGTATCGGACGGTGAAGGGCGGACGTGGACTTGGACTGATGGACTGGAGGCCGGAGGATCAGCTGTGGTGGCTGGCAGCCTGCGACAGCGACAGGCGGAGAAGTGCGATCATGTCGGTGGAAGGGGTGCACAGGCGGTGCATCCCCTCTACGACGCCGGTTTGTTGGTAGAGCCCGGGAAAAACCAACGGTGGACGGTTTCCAGGTTTGGGCCTCAAACCTGGGTGCTGGGTTTCCAGGTTGAGCCTCAAAACCTGGGAGTGGGCCGGTTTCCGAGTTTGGGCCTCAAAACTCGGGCGCTGAGGGTTTCCGAGTTTGGGCCACAAAACTCGGGCTGGAGGCTGGTTTCCCGGTTTGGGCCTCAAAACCGGGGGCTGATGGAAAAGGCTGGTTTCCCGGTTTGGGCCGCAAAACCGGGGTGCAGAGTGGTGGCGGCACGTGGCGGCGATCTGAAGGTTGCGTGGAGGCGACGCGGAAGACCGTGCGGGCGTGGCCGTCGGATCTACCTACCACCAGCGGGTGGACTAGAATAGCCTTAGGGTTAGGCTGGTCCGCTCTGTAATTAGAGTAGAGAGGGGTAGAGTAGGAAATAGACTTAGGCTAGGTTAGTATAAGTAGTCTAGGGGAGACACCCTCCTCCCTATCTCAATCTCAGTTAGAGCTTTCATTTCCTAGGGTTTCCACTCTCCCACACCCCTGCTTTAGCTAGTTGAGATCCGCAGAGAGACTCCACTCTGTGTACTGTTGATTCGAGGAAGTGAGGCCGTATCCTCACCTTGGATCCCATCTCTTGGTGTCAATTCGCGTTTTGATTTCATGTTCATCATGTTCTTCGCGGATTGCTTTGTGCCTTGAGTTTTCCCCGTCGCTTGATCTTTGTGCTCGGTCCATCTTTCACGATTCCGTTTGAACTGAGTTGCTCTAGATCGTGAGGCACTTCTTTCCACCGAAAGAAATCATCTCTAACCTCACGGTCTAGGAGATCGATCAAGTTTTAGTTTCGGGTCTCTTTTTCTTCTTTCCCCCGAATTCCTTCGATTCACCGATTTGGAGTTAGGTTCGAGCCATGATCTCTTAGAGATAGCTCACTAACCTCCTTGTGACTCCTCAGATCGAATCCCAAGCCTAGAGCACTTGATTCGGAGGAGATCGGGTTGAATCGCCGGAGTTTCAGCAGTCGCGGGGTGACCGGACGCTCTGTCGGGCTGACCGGACGCACGCTTTCAGAGTCCGGTCGTTGAGCACGGCGCCAAGCTTTTCTGCGTACTGACCGGACGCTCTCGACCGGACGCTCTGTTTGCATTTCGACCGGACGCTACGCTTGCACTGTTCCCGTGTCATTGTCTCATCTGACCGGACGCTCAGTGAACGACCGGACGCTTGAGCTCCGTGCGTCCGGTCGCGAACAGAGAGCTCCCAGAGCTGTTTTCTGACGACCGGACGCGTCCGGTCCCTGCTGACCGGACGCAGGCCAGAGTCCGGTCGCTGCAGTTTCGCGCGTCTTCGTTCGCGGTTCGTTCGTTCTTGATCGGATTTGAGTTCCGTCTTTTTGGGTTGGCTTTCTAGGGTTGTCTAGTGTCCCGCTGTGCTTCTAGGAAGCATCCACCCTACATCTAGGGTCGTGGACATTAGCAAGCTCTAGGTTTCGCTTTTGGGGTTGATCTTGGGACAGTGGCATCTAGTTTCCGAAAGGAAATTTTTGAAGCTCCCATTCACCCCCCTCTGGTCGCTTTCGGGTAGCTTCTCGGTCCTTCAGCAAGATATTTGGTTCTTAACGGTCACGCATAGCTTCGATAATCCACACACATCCGCGAGACTTGTTCCTTCTTCTTGACAACAAAGTTGGTCATCCCCTAGCACACTAGGTTGAATAAACCCTGTCCAAAGTGTCCTTAATCTGGAGTTTTGAGTTCGGCAAATTCATTGGGCGCATACGATAAGTCTTCTCGAGATCGGTGCAGTCCCTGGTAACACTCAATGGTAAACTCTACAGCCCGCTTGGGCGGTAAACCGCCACTCATCTGGAAAGACGTCTGGGAAATCCCGAACAACTGGAATTTTTGACAGGTCCTCTATAGATAAGGTACAAGATAGATCAACAAAATCAGCCCCTCGAGGGAAGAAGATACATAACTTGTTGTCCATCCTCGGATCAGACAAGGTAAGAGTTCTTCCTGCAGTTGTCTAACACCGCTTTCCCACAATACTCATCCAACTCATCCTAGGACTACATCCATACTGAGCCCTGGCAAAACTACTAAATTAGCCCCAAACTATGCCCTCCGATGTCGAGGGGTTGCATCACGGACCATACTGCCTAGACAACACCTAACCCTCCAACAGAGCCTTATACGCGACAACCCATAATCCATTTCAGACACCTCTTGATCATGCTTTTGTGCAAATTTTCTTTACTCATGAACGAATGCGATGATCCAGTATCAAACAAAACAACTGCAGGATGATGGTTAACAAGACACATACCAGCAGTCACGGGTTCTCCAGCACGAGCTTCTTCAGCGGTCATGTTGTGCAGGCGTGCGGGGTAGTTGGCCTGTTGCTTCTTTGGGCAGGGGCAGTATCTTGCGAAGTGCCCCTCTTGGTTACAGTTGTAGCATGGTCCCCGAACCAACGTTTGTTTCCTGAAGAACTGCCTTGACCTCCACGAGCCTGAGCAGCAGCTATCTTGTATGACTTCTGATTGCGCTGAGCTTGTGGCTGATTCTTCTTCTGCGGCGGCCTAAAACGTGCCCCCGGCGCTGGTGGTCGATACAGGTTTCGCTGAGCTGGTGGTCCTCTGGGTTGTGGTGATCCTGATTCAAAGGTCCTCTTCCGGGCCTTGCTAGCAGCATGCTTGTTGTTATGATTCTCTTGAATCAGACAGTCACTTATGAAGTCACTGAAATTGGTACGGGATGATGTACCCACTGACTTTCCCATTTTAGTATTCAAGCCTCTCTTGAAACTAGCAATCTTCTTAGCGTCTGTGTCAACGAAGTCTGGGACATAACGAGCCAGTGAATTGAATATGTGATGGTACTCCGTAACAGATCGAGTCCCCTGTGTCAGGTTCATGAACTCGGCCACCTTCATCTGGGTCAAACCCGGCGGAATGTAATGACCTCGGACAGCGGTAGTAAACACCCTCCAAGTGATGGGAACATTGGCAGGGTAGGTGGTGTGGTGATGTCCCCACCAAATTCCGGCCGGTCCCTGCAACTGGTGTGCGGCATATTCTGCTTTCAGTTCTTCTGTGAGCCTGAACAAACGAAATTTCTGCTCCAGAGTATGCAGCCATTCTTCTGCCTCCAATGGTTCTGTAGCTTCCTTGAAGATTGGTGGTTTGGTATCCAGGAAATCCTTGAAAGAACTATACTGGTTCGGCTCAGGGCGTTGATGTCCCTGGGCCAAGTTCTCCCTCAGCAAAGCTTCGATGTTGCGCTGGCTTCCAAGAAATTGAGCAAAAAGTTGCTCAGCCGTCGGGGATGGAGGAGGTGGTGGATTGCGGTTTTCTCTGGGGTCCTCATTTCCACCACTACCGCCTGCTCCACTACGTGTTGTCGTCATCTCCATATAGGATAGTAAGCGACCATTAGGCGAAGTTGCAACTTGTAGAGAACAATAAATCATACCCACTGAAATTATTCGGAAAACAATTCACCAAACAATGACAGAGGTACAATAAATTTCAATCCACATCGCATCAACACATAACCAGATCACTTAACACATCATGCAAAAGATAACATAACATCCATCGTTTTGCCCATACATATGGGACTTTCCAAGGTCTCACACACATCACATAAGTCTGCTACCCATGCTTACATCAGCCCAACACACCAAAAGATCGGGCGTGCCAACATACGCAAAAGACCATCGACGCTAAGCATATGATCTAGACTACTCTCTAGCGATCTCACCAACGTCACCGTCCTCACTAGACATATCTGAAGAACTACTAGAAGAACTACTCGGCTCCGGATCCTCCTGGGGAAAGATGGGGTTCCTCTCATTCTCCCTGCGATGGATCTCCTCGTGCAGACGGTCGTTGTAGTCCTGCAGGTGATGGAGTTGCAGCTCTAGGTCTCCCACTCGCAACCTCAGCAGCCTGTTCTCCTCTGAAACACGAATGCCCTCAACACAAACTCCTCGAAGCGCATCCTCAGTCTCCCTCATGACCGTGGCCAAGAAAGTAGTCGACCCCTGCTGAATGGCAAGCTGATGAGCAGTCTCCTGCTCCCTCTGAAGTGCCTGGTCTCTCTCTACTGTCAACTGGGCTAGCTGTGTAGTGAGGAGGTCTATCTTTGTAGTGTGCTCCTCCTGCCGGCGATGTTGTGCAGCCATCTCCTCGCTAAGAATATGATCCAGATGATCATAGCTGCGTGACAGGCACCCGTAAGTAGCCATCAAAGCAGCCATCGCACTCCCTACTGGTCCAGCACAATGCTCCCTCTCAAGAGAGCTAGCCTCAAGTACGGTAACGCCTGGCTGACGCCACACTGCCTGGTAAGGGTCTGTCGTCGGGAAGATACTGGTGGTAGCTTGGGCAACCACCTCTGGATGGTCCCCCATGATGTCCCGGAGAACTGTGTATGCGACCCTGTTGGCTGCATCCCAGGGGGTCCTCCCCTGCAAAGCAAACACTCGACGGCACCAGACGTGATCCTGCTCATCGCGGCTGGGTACGTCCACCTCCATCGTGTACACGTGACGATCCTCTGACAACTGCACACGGTGCCAGTCGTACTGCGGCTCCTGGCCCTCCTGATATCCGACCAGGTGCAGAACTCTCCAGAGGATAGTGGGCATCCCAAATTCTTCCAAAAAGTCCTCTGATCCCTCATCGGTCCATGGCCCCAGCATGTAGTTAGGCCTCTTGCCTCCCGTGGACTTGCGAGCAGTGCGCTTGGTGAGTGCCATCTGTAAGAAGTGTACCCACACATAGATTTTTATTAGTTTGAGAACAACTTTTATTAGGAAAACGGGACGGAAACCATAAGGAAGGAAGTAAGATTAATGCAAGATTATATGATCATGATGCATGCACGTTTCATACGTCCTCACTGCCTAACAATCTAACGGCTAGGCGGTGGCATACACGCTCACTCATAACGTTAACTAAACGTACTACACGTTCGCAAGTTAGCATACCTGCAGAAACTCACTTCAGCCCTTCCCACAGTATGAACATCATGCACTGTGGAAATTTAAATCTAATACTCACTTAGGTGTACACCCGGTATACACGTAAGCAGTATATGCACCCATCAGAAATTATTACTCCCACAATCAATACTTTCACATATACTTGTGTGGAACAGGTATACGCGTCGGTATCATATAAGCACTTCCCTAGATTGGCGGTTGTCCAATCATGCTCTCGCAACTCTCATTACCTTTAGCGTAGAGGCAATTGATCCATACATTACTATTCCGAGGAATAGCATCCATATAATTTCACCCTTGCCGTATGGACGACAGAATAAACAGAAAATAAGTATGATGCACAACCCCCAAAGTTAGTACTTAAATAGCCACCTAAGTTCCTGTTGGGCATAAGGACTTGATCAATGGCACACCTAAATCTTTATAAGAAGGGTTTTTCAGAACCTACTATAGCTACAAGTTTTGACAATGAAGGAATTTTATTTGAAAATACAGTTTTTCAAATAAAATCATGAACAGTAACGCTAACCACGCTCCGATGCCAGCTGTGACAGAACCGACCAATTTATACCAGATTAAGCACCGAATCGCTGCTTGCGCAGAGACTACAAGTACTTAAGCTCGTATAAACCCGGTAGTCCGGAAATCTCGAAGGATTTCAAGTCGTTCAACCTTAACCAAGATCGTAATAGATTAGCGTACATTCAGTTCGCACATAGTTCAAATACATCGGAGTTCGACAATTATTACAAACCATAGTTTGAATTCAAAAGCGGAAGCGACATAGTTTTGAAACACAAGTCCGTAGTTCATAATACGGTGCCATATGCCTGATTAGTCCACAAAAGCATCAGGGAAGATAAGGATTGACCATGCCCATGGTCTAGTCACTGCCCTCGACGGGGTACAGACAGCTCTCGCAATAGCCGAAGAAACATTGCCCATCTGCAACAACAAGGGATAAAACCCTGAGTACGAGAAGGTACTCAGCTAGACTTACCCGTCATAAACCAGAAATAAATGACACCAAGGATTATGCAAGGCTGTATCTTGGCTTTTGCTGCATCCAAAGGTTTCAAACTTTTTCAAATGGATGTCAAGAGTGCCTTCTTAAACGGCTACATAGAAGAGGAGGTATACGTAGACAACCTCCCGGTTTCGAAAATCCCAAGTTTCCAAACCATGTCTTTAAACTCCACAAAGCTTTGTATGGTTTGAAACAAGCCCCTAGACCTGGTATGATAGGTTAAAAACCTTTTTGCTTGCTAAGGGTTTCAAAATGGGATGTGTAGACAAAATGCTCTTTCTCCTCAAGCAAGGCACTGACACTCTGTTGGTCCAAATTTACATGGATGATATCATTTTCGGTGGTTCTTCTCACGCTTTGGTTGCCAAGTTTGCAGATACTATGAGAAGGGAGTTCGAGATGAGCATGATGGGCGAGTTGACCTTTTTCCTCGGACTGCAAATCAAGCAGTCTCGGGAGGGAACGTTCGTGCACCAGGGCAAGTACACCCGCGACATTCTGAAGAAGTTCGATATGGCTGAGGCCAAGCCTCTTCCAACGCCCATGTCGACCACGACGGCCCTGGATGCGGACAAGGAAGGAGAAGCAGTGGACTAGAAGGAGTACCGGAGTATGATCGGGTCGCTGCTGTACCTGACGGCGACACGCCCGGACATTCAGTTCGCGGTGTGTCTCTGTGCGTGCTTTCAGTCATCGCCGCGCACTTCGCACCGTCAGGCAGTGAAGTGCATTATGAGGTACTTATCCTTCACTCCAGAGTTCGGGATTTGGTATTCTGCTTCCTCCAACCTCTCCCTTTGCGGTTATTCCGATGCCGATTTTGCTGGTGCCGTATTGATCGTCAACCACTCTGGGACTTGCCAGTTTATTGGATCTTCTCTTGTATCGTGGTCCTCTCGCAAGCAGTCTAGTGTCATCTAGTCTACCATGGAGGCTGAGTATGTTGCTGCGGCTAGCTGTTGTTCCCCTCTGGACTGGCCACTTTGCGTGATTTTGGTCTGAGCTTTTCTCGCGTTCCTTTGCTTTGTGACAGCACGAGTGCTATTAGCATTGCTAAGAACCCCGTGCTTCACTCGAAGACCAAACACATTGATGTGCGCTTTCATTTTCTGCGAGACCACTATGAGAAGGGTGATATCGACCTTCGCCATGTCGATACTCATCATCAACTTGCTGATATTGTCACCAAGCCTTTGGACCAATCAACCTTTAATCGTTGTGTGAGCGTGGTGATGCTTGGTGTGTGTTTCCCCTTTTAGATGGGGGAAACATTTTGACTCTGACTGACTCTTTTTCGTTTGTCTTTTTTTCTTTTGCATTTTAGCATACGCTTTTACATTCTAAGCTTCATGATATAATCTGAAGAATGTAACTATGCTCTGTGTAGTCTTTGATCTGATGCTTTATGATAATGTTGTAGCTTATGCTCTTTCTGATCACTATTACTTGTTGTGAGCTGAGCTATTTTGAATGGTGAATTTGATTAATGAACTTAAAACCTGAAAATGTTCACCATTGAGATATGCAACTGGCATGTGTAGAACGTGTAGAAGTCACTTCTGCTTTTCATATATGCTAGGTTGCTATGTCTCTAGTGTCGAGTCATTCACTTGCTTGGTATGTCATATTCTGTTAAAAATCTGCACCAAGCTAAGTAAATGGCAAAGATCGAGATGGGTTTGCTTGTTAGCACCTCACAGTTTCGAGACTGTTTCCCATTGCACTTTTGAGTTAAACTTGAGCTGTGTAGTGTATGACCGAAACTGCTGCTTTAAGCTCCTGATTGCTTTTGCATAGGCTTCGCACAGTTGGAAAGTTAGGCAATAACAAGCATTCAACCTCTTGCAGTCACATGCTGTTTTCTGAACTTGTGTAATTTCACCGCTGCAACTCCGATTAAAATTTGAAATCACAAGTATATGCTTCAATTGATATCAGCGTGATGTTTGAACTATGCTAGGGGTAGTTCACCTTGTATACATGTTTAGCACTTGTTTGACTTCCTGTCTATACATGTCTTGCTATTTTGATGGTGAATACCTTTTTGGCTTAAAACTGCTCATAATTCATATTTGGTGATCAGTTTGAGCCTTTGCTAGCATTCTGTGCATTTTCTGCATCATCAGATCCAAACTCCGTAGAGCATCTTTGCACTCTTTCGAGTATACTCCTGAAGCTCCTAACTTGCATTTTGACTCATATGCATTTTTGAAGGGGAAGACACTCGCTGTTTTGCACTTTTGTTTGTGCATTTGCTGAGGGGGAGCACTTTTTACTTGATAAGTGCATTTTCAACTAAGGGGGAGAAATTTGACAAATCATGTGTTCTCCGGATGTTTAACTTAGGAGGAGATAGTGTAAATCATTTGCTTTCCGAGTTGAACTAAGGGGAATCCTCCTGGTTATGTGCACTATTCGAGGGCGAGTGTGCCCCGGATGAGTTTTGACATTTTCAATTGGTTTGGAGCGGTTTTGCTAGTTGTGTTGAGCCTTTGCCTCTTTCTTGAGGGACTAGCATTTGCTTTTCAGATTTTCAATTGGTGTCAAGCTCTCCGTTTTAAGATGGCAACAGTTGGTGTCTGTTGGTAGTTCTTAGCTTCACTAAAGATAGTGCTAGGCAACTATCCCCGGTAACGGCCCAGGAATGCTTGTTGGCACTTGCTAACATTGTCACTAGGAGTAGACTATGGAGTCTATCCCCGGCAACGGCGTCAGAAGTGCTTGAAGCAAGACCAGTCACTATACCTAAAGGAGTGGAGCTAAAGCAGCTGTCTACTAATGCCAAGCGGGGTTGTCAATCCCGACACTAGTAGGAGCTAGCTAGAGAGAATGCAATCTACCAGGAGGAGATTCTTCAAGCGCACAGAACTATCGTAGTAGCACTTCGCCTGGGAGTACCAGGTGTCGATTTATTTGATCCCAATGGAAGGCTAGGGTGGTGGATGAGTTGAGTCAAGGAGGGGATGAGAGTCGAAGAAAAGAGAAAAAGGAAAGGGGAGAAGGGAAGATGGAAGGCTAGAAAGAATATATGGATGGCTAGGTAAGGATGAAAAGGATGGCTAAGGTAAGGTGGATGGAAAGGTAGGTTAAAGGGGTTATGATAACTAAGGATAAATAAGATAACTAAGATAACTAAGGATAACTAGGTAACTATGATAACTAACCTGGGTAACCACTAAGCAAGATAACTACAAAGCAAGATAGTTACAAAGCAGGGCAGGCAAAAGACAATAAAGCAGCTAAGATAAGTTTAGTTTTAGTCCTATCTTGTCAAGTATCGAGGCGTACTAGCCTTAACCACTTACTTAGGTTGAACGCTAGCACAACGAGCCTTACTGTTAAACTGGGCCAACTATGTGGTGGAATTCAAGGCGCACAGGGCTGTCACCACCTGCTTGCTACCACAGCTATCCGGGGGTCCAGCCGTATCTGAAGGTAAGTCTATAACTAAGCACCACGCTTAACTATATTCAAACTATCTCTATCCTAGCTCTGAATAGAGACACCCTTGCGGACGTCAGAGCAAACACTTGACTTAATAAGATAAACACTAAACTAACTAAGCAGCCAATTGGCAAAGATCAAACACTAAGCTCACTAGAGATTAACTACTATGGCTAAGTGAATTGAACTGTAGGATAGCTAGGCACTCAAGCAATCAATCAAGTATAGCACTCAATACTGATAAGTAGAGTAAAGTAATACTTGAAATGATAAAATAGAATAAAGTAAAGTGCTTGAGTAACAAGAGCAATACGTGAACTGGAGATGAAGGAAGACTCTTCCCAGCTCCAGAACCGATCACTCGCACGCCTCTGCTCTTGAGCTAAGCCTTGAGCAATGCTACCGTGAGGGCGAAGATGCCTTGCTCAACTAGCTACCTACTTGCCTAAGCTCTCTCAGCTTCTAACCTACTCTCACTTCTCTTGCTTGGTGTTGCTTTGCTTGGAATGGTACGAATGGAGAGGTGCCTCCAGGGGGGTATTTATAGCTTGAGAAGTGAGGGGGGTACTTATAGTGGGCAGCCGCCCGACCTAGGGTTAGGTTTAGTCAGGTGGCGGGCGCCACTCCCCACTGGCGCCCGCCAGTCCACATGCCGTTGGATGCACCGCCTCTGCATCAACGGCATCCAGGAGGTGTCCGTGGCGGTTTGGAGGCCGGGTGCATGTCTGAGTAACCGCCCACCGGCCTTGATCCGCGCCACTTCATCCTGAGCCGTCCGATGCCACTTGACCTAGTGACCAAGGGCCAAGATTAGGCCCTGGGGAGGTCAACACGGATCGGTGACGTGGCAGGGGGTGAAGAGGGCCAACCCAAGTGGCGGGCGCCACTTGGAGCTGGCGGGCGCCACCTAGGGGTGGCGGGCGCACACCCCTCTTAGGCCCATTTGGGCCTGCCGAGTGGGCTTGTCTCCTGGTGGGTCCATATGTCCAAATTTGGCTCAAATCCTGCATTCAAATAGAATTCTATGGACATGTGGAATTCAGTTAATTTGAAACCTATTGGACTACAATTCATGCCTTTTTGGTGGACTTTAGGGTAAAATGTTGACGGTAAAACAGGGGTTTAAAGACCGTCAACAGTGTCGAGTTTTCTTGCTAGTTGTGTTGAGCCTCTGTGCCTCTTTCTTGAGGGACTAGTATTTTGCTTCGATTGTCCAATTGGTATTTGCTAGCGGTGTTGAGCCTGTTCTACATCTTCTTGAGGGCTAGCTTTGCTTTGCTTGGTCGTGTCGAGCCGTTGCCATGTCTTGGGGACAAGTTCTCTTGCTCTTTCCACTTGACCTTCTTCGGCTTTGCTATGCTTTTGGTCATTTGGTTGAGTTTTCTCTTCTTCTTCCTCCTTCTATTTTCATTATGATTTGTGTGAGTGTGAGTTGACAATGCACTCATCAAGGGGAGATTTGGATACATGGGTGTATGCCGAGTCTCTGAGTTGATGAGTGATTGTCAAAGGGATGATGCGCATGTTCTTTGGCTTGTGTTGTGCAGGTGTTGAGCACGGATACAGTGATCAGAGGCGAGGTGAGGTCAAGTAGAGACGTGCCGTGCCGATGGACCGAGAGTGGCGAAGGGCAGAGTGAGGCTTGGACTGAGGGACCAGAGGCCCGAGGATCAGTTGTGGTGCCTGACAGCCTGGGACAGCGACGAGCGAATACTTGCGGTCATGTGTTGCCTGAGTCGTGGAATTGGGGACACGTGTCGGTGGACGGGGTGCACGGAGGTTTATCCCCTCTACGACATCGGTTTGGTCGTTGAGCCAGGGAAAAACCATCGGGTGGACGGTTTCCAGGTTTGGGCCTCAAAACCTGGGCATGGATGGTTTCGCGAGTTTGGCCACAAAACTCGGGCTGAGGGTTCCTAGTTTGGCCTCAAAACTCAGGCTGAGGACGGTTTCCAGGTTTGGGCCTCAAAACCTGGGCGTTGGAGGGTTTGCTGAGGCCTCAAAACTCAGACGCTGGTGGGCTGTTTTCCCGGTTTGGGCCTCAAAACCGGGGGTTGCCTGGAAAGGCTGGTTCCCGGTTGGGCCACAAAACGGGGGCAAGCAGAGCGATCGGCACGTGGTGGCATCGGGAGGTTGCGTCGAGGCAACGCTACGACGATTGTGCGGGCGTGGCCGTCGGATCCACCTACCACTGAGTGGGTCCAGAATAACCCTAGGTTTAGCTGGTTCGCTCTGTAATTAGTTGAGGGGTAGAGTAGGAATTAGAATTAGGATAAGTAGAGGGAGACACCCTCCTCCCATTCGATCTCAGTCATTTGCTCTTTGCTTCTAGGGTTTCCTGCTCTCCCAATCCCCTGCTGTAGCTAGCTGAGATCCGCAGAGAACCATACCTCTGTGTACTGGAGATTTTGAGGAAGTTGGCCGTAACCTCACTGTTGTAGCGTGTGGTAGCCACACGGTTGCAGATCAATGTGTTGATTCGCGTTTTGGTCGTGTTCTTCGCGTTCTCTTTTTCCGCAATTTCCCGTCACTCGATCTGTCTCCTTACTGCGTCTTTGCCAAATCCGTTAGAATCAACTTGTTCGTATTTGAAAGGAGATCATCCACCGAAGGAATTCATCTATCTCCTTATGAACAAGTAGATCGGGTGATTTCATTTCGTAGCGCTTTTCAACTCTCCTCCCTTTCGATTTCCCGGTTTGAGTGATTTGAGTGGATGATTCTTGGATAGTCTCCTAACTACTCCGTGATTATCCTCTCCAAGTTTGGGAACGTGGGATTGTGAGTTGATTCGATTTGGATTGATTTGGTGAAGGGCGATCAAAATCGCCCTCCCTGAGTGACCGTGGACAGTCCGCCACTCAGGCGCGGACAGTCCGCGAGTCGGGGACGAGCCAGACCAGTGGCACGTTCTTCGGCTGATTTGTTTTTTGGTGAACGGCGGACAGTCCGCAGTTCAAAGCCGCGCGACAGTCCGGAACGTCCAGGGGACTTGCAGCAGCACTTTGGTTTTGCTCATTTGGCCAGCGGACAGTCCGCGACCTGAGCCCGGACAGTCCGCCACTGGGCAGACAGTCCGTGACCGTACTAGCGGATAGTCGCGCGAATCGGCCTGTTTCTTCCGGTTTAGTGTTAGTTGCGTTTGCTCTCCCGACTTGTTCGCCTGGGTTTTCCGGACTTCTCGTTTGGCCTTGTAGATGACCAAGGAACCTCTCTAGGTATCTTTGCTACTAGTTAGCATGAGTATTTGGGGATTTCCCTACGTAGCCGTCTATCCACGTTAGGGACTTGGTTTTTGGGGTCGTGTTTGAGCCGGAGCTTTTGGAGTTTGGTTTGCTACTTCCTTGTGGTGCTCTGCTGTGATCCTAGGGATCATCCACCCTCTTCCAAGGGTCGTGAGCATCACGGTTTCGGTTGCCGTTTCTCGGGTTTGATTTTGGGACATTTGGTCAAAGTTTCGAGAGAAATTTTTGAGCTCCCATTCACCCCCCCCTCTGGTCGCCTTGCTAGTGCTTTCTCGGTCCTTCAGCTTATACTACTGTGAATGTCTGTTCCTTCAGATATCAATCGATGGAAAGCTACATGAGGTTACATGTGTGCAATTCTCTTTTTCTAAAGATAACACGGTATTATCTGAATCTAATAAAAGAGCGGGAAATGTGATAGCTGACTCTACCAAATCCACATTTTCGCAGATCCTTCTTTACTGAAATTCTTAAGTTGTGACAGTGACCCAGGTTAAATTTGATGCAACCTCTTGGGTAAAAATACCAAGTTACTGAATGTCTGTACTACTAGCAAATCAACATCATTCTTCTCCATGGTGTAGTTGCAACTTAGTGGAACTGACTTGTTGAACTACTTGGGTCAAAGAGTGATCTTCTTAAATTCACTCAGCACTGCAGGAACACAATCTGAAATCTGCCGGCTGACACTCAACTGCCATCAATCTACACTTCCAAGAGTTGATTTTTGGGTAGGACACCTTGACTGCTCAAGAATAAGAGACTGATTCTGAATGTCCATTCAAGATTTATCCAATATAATCTGGAATAACCCTTTCATAGTAGCCGAACGTATCACCACGCAGTCCTTATTCTAGGCATAATTCTGACTGAGTTTCTAGGCTGGCGTACCATCTTGTATTACCATTAAAAATTTCTCCCTGATAGAGTTGGTTGGAACATGTCAGAGACTTGGATGTACGAGTGCGACAAATAATATCAGTGGATTTACAGACTTATGGCATAATAGTGTTTTGTGAGACATAGCCTTCATAGCTACCAAAGAGTCATTTTTGAACTGAAGATTAGTGTTTCAATGACCGCAACTAATCAGTTCCCTCTCAGCACTAAAAAGCTCCAAGGCTTCAACCTTTACTGCAAGCACTGTCGGATATCAATGCACATGGTCACCACCAAGTCAGTGGAGAATTAGACACATCTGAGAAGATTGGGTTAACTGCGAGATCATCATGCAGATATATATATTAAGTTTAGACAGAAAACTTCTAGACCTCAGGTATCTGGTTCAATAACACACCATTCCTGGTACTTATCCTTCAGCTGATACTTGCCCACTTTGAAGAATTTAGTGCCACCTTACATCACTATGACCATACATGATACTCATCTTTGTTGTTGATCAAACAAAGTCCTTTGTCTACCACCTCTTACAGTCTGCTACTGCTTTCATCCTTGACCGATTCTTGAAAAGTCATCCTTCTTGCCACTTTCAGAAAGAAACATTGCCTTATCCGAGCCGACATAAGGATTTTTCTGAAGGAATATGGGAGATAATCAAGGAGGAAGCTTCATGAAAGATATCACATTGGCGTAGTTCTATAATAGATCTTGATTACAACCCACGGTACCAGCGCGTGCTGAGCAGCACAAACTTGTGTCGGCCGCCACAAGAGGCTCTCAGTTTTGTCGCAGCACCATTAGTTCTTAACCAAGACACCATTATCGAATCCACAACCAGTGAGAAATCGCACATGACGCAGATAAATCTTGCATGGATAGGCATCACATGCCAGGCATAAGCTAGCAAAACAAGGATGATCACAATGTTTGGAAATCAACTAGGAGGTGATTTCAAGGACAAAACATGGCACAAGACAAAAAGAATTCGTTTGGTGCACATTGAGGTCATGACAATACAAAAAATTTCATGAACTGGATTTGGCCAAGCAGCAACAAAAGCAACCGATGGGGTACATGGGTTTGGACATGGTCTCCACATTGGGCGAGACAACTATGGTCAAAGGCTAAAGTTAACAGGAACTAAACTTGGCTGGTCACAGCAAACAAGGGCCTTCACAACAAAGGGTACCAAACATCTATGGCTTAGGCAACACTTCAGGCCAAACTTGAATCTATAGGTTGGTGAGAGGCATGGCTACACAACAAACATAGGCTTACCATGGTTTGGAATCTAGGATTTTTGGAAGGTTAGCCAGGGCCAACTGGTCCAACAAAAAGGCATGGACATACATAGGTACAAATTTTTTGGCACAAGCATTCTAAACCATCAAAACTAGACACATAAACACAGGTCCTTCTAAGCAACAAGGGTTCAACTAATGGCATCTCAGAAGGTCAAGAGGGCTTGAGAACGATTCTAACCGAAGGTTGAACAAACCACTCATGAACTCACCGCGGACACAGATTTCTAACCAAGGCATCACTTAGATAACAACACATCTACACACAGCCTTAACAAACATTTGGAATTCATAATCAATCAGTTTAAGCAATCAACACTAATCACCAAGCTCAAACAAGACAAGCACTTATCTATAGCATGCAAGAAAACATAGACATGCAAAACATGGTGAAGATATGTTGTCATACTTTTATTTCCTGATCACTAGATTGGAGCACATCTCTATATCTAGGAGCAAACATACCAAGCAAACTAGGTCATACTTGTTTGTTAACTATAAGCGGTTTACACTTTTAAGTTGCAACTCACTTATCTAGCATATGAAGCTATCAATCAAGCAACAAGCTCATGCATAGTCTATATTCCAAGAAGGAAAATAACAAACACTAGGTAACAACAACTAATAAGAAGCATGCAACAACTTGATTTGAGGGTACAATCAAGCGCAATTATCAGTTTAAAACATTCTAATCATGTTAGAAACGCTAAATTACAGCCACTTGAATTGTTTGCAAGCATTTATTTCTTACAAGCACATAAGCTAGAACAATTGAAGCTAGATTAGAGAGCAATTACAAGGCATGGTGCACATAAAATATAATTCTAGGCATAACCATGTATAAAAACAGTTTAGATACATCCTAAACATGTTAGACAGTTCATGATTAGCCCAAATTAAATTTCTTACATGCACTTGTAACTTTACCTAATTTAGCAAGGTGAGACATAGAGCTGTTTGAATCTACTACCAGAGAATTCTAGGAATATTATGGTAGCTCACTCATGTATTTAGTAGGCTATTACTAGTATTACAATCTAATTGAGCAAGTAAAATAGCCTACACAAATCTAGCAAGTAAACATGCTTAAAACATCTTAAACAAGTTTATGCTATTTAATTTTGTCAACAGCAAGTTCTACATTTTTCTTGCAACAATATGATACTAGTGAGGTATGAAAATTAGTTTCACAAACCTTTAATCCATATAACACTAGTTCTCATGATTGCAAGAAAATGAGCATGAAACATGATCACATGATTATAGCATGAAAAGCAACTAAACAACAGGTTTTAGTACCTTTCCTTGCTAAAGTATGTTAGAGCTAACAAAACTAGAATTACATGTTTAGGAAGCACTCAACGTACCCAAACAAAACTACATACAAGACAGTCTCAAACAGCAAGTTTTATTGTGTCTTTAGGTGGAGCATATCACAACAAAATTAACCCAATTGTTTCCACTCGAAAGGGAGTTTCTTAGTTCAAGGCATTGAATTACAACATAGCATAGTTTTGCCACACAAGCAGGATAAAATCACACCAGCCATTTAGTTACTACAAGGTATTTCAACATAGGGAAAGACTGCTAACCATTAGAAACTTATTGTCTAGATACTCTATCAAGCAAACATGAGGCAGAGCAAGACAACACACAGTCATAATGAGCAAGACAACACACAATCATGATGAGCTAGCAGGGTCATCTAAATAACATCTTACAAGTACTTACTTCTAGTCTAAACAAGCAATCACTTATCTAGACGACATGGAAACACTCATATAAAACCTTGCACACAACCAAACATCATGAGCAAGACCATATTACATCTACTTCAGGGCAACATACCTCCTCAAACAAAAAATTTATTTCTAACTTTTACATGCAAGCTAGCACATCCTATTGAAGCACTAGTTCACAACAACTTTACCCTTATAGGAACAAGGGTGGGGAAGCATTTGATGCACAAACAACTATCAAGTTTTATTATTACATTAGTCACACTTGATAACAAGTTGTTTATTATAACGTCCCGCCTCCACGAGGCCGGGAACACTTACATCTGACAGCTTTTCTAGAACATAGATTTCCCTCACAGACCAACACCAGTCTTTTCTGCGCACTTTGTGCCAAGCACGCTTAACTTTAGAGTTCTTTGGAGACGGGCTTCCGAAAAAGAAGTTGCAACTTGTTTGTATGAGTATCCTATTATTCCTATTAAGCCTTAGGCCGGGACGTTACATCCTCACCCCCTTAAGAGATCGACGTCCTCGTCGATCAATCCCAAGCCAAGAACGTCCTCTCTTGGCCACGTCCGTGTGTCCAGTGCCAGCACATGTGCCATGCTGTGTGACCACTCTGGGTCCATACAAAAGTACTCGACAAGACTTAACCGTCTAGGGAAAAGAAGAAGACTCAGGTATGAAGGCTGTAAGGATTCAAGGTAAGGCTTTTAGCAAAGTCAAAGCATTTTGTTTGCATAAAAGCTTACTAAAAGTAAAACCTATTTTCAAGTTTTAAATCAAGTTTGTAACTAACCAAAGATTCTTAAACCTTCATCCTCTTTAAATTCTCATTTCATAACCATCCCATTCTTTACTACGGTGCGGGACAGTGGATTGAGGCTCCATATCCGAGGAAACACGGCGATTCGAATCGATTAACCCAGCTGGGGATTCAGTACCACACGATATATGTAGAACTTAATCTTGCATATATCAACCCTATCTATAGATTCTCCCATACAAGAACGGGTCCGCGCCACCCGAGAGTGCAGTACACCTCGAACCCGACTATCTCATAGCCCCGAGGGTACACGCTACTCCCGCCATCTCTCCACTCCCAGTGCGCGATTAGCCGTTCTCAGGTATCGAAATAGCTATAGATTAGGCTTACCACCGTATGTGGGCTGTACTCAAAGGTCTCAAACACAGCGGTCCAACAACGATACGGTCCTAAGTTGAGTAACCTTACAACAAGACTCCATTCTTGTTGTAAGTTGCTATCATTATCATGTTGTCTCATGATTCATTATTCTCATAGCATAGCCACCATTTTGAAAAGCATCTACTATAATAAAGTAGTAAAGCTTGGCTAAGCATACTAAATATTTTCATAAACAGGTATCCAGGTTAAGGGTTGGAATCATCAAGGTAGGTAAGGCATCAAATAGGATTCACCCAACTCCTATTACCTAATGCATCATATTACTCAAGTGGAATAACTTTAAAAAAAACACAAGGATAAGGTTAATGTCCGGGGCTTGCCTTGAGAGTCAGCGAAGTCCGGAGTCTCATGAAAAGAAGAATCCACTCCCTCAAGAGATATCCACGGAGTTTCAGATTCTTCCGGAACGGGAGCTACACGTAAAAGTGCATATGCATGATCAATGAGATGCTTATGATATGATCATGGTAAAGATGGAAATTTTTGTGTGAAGCTTTCTCAAGTTATCTAGTATTTATGAAAAATTTAAAACTTGAGTGTTGAACAAGTTTTAAAACTGATTTAAATAGGTCTTTTAATTAATAAATGAAACTTTGATGATTTTTGTAGTTTTCTGTGTTACTCCAAAAATCATAAAATTTGACATATGAATTTATATCACCGATATACACTTTCATAATTAATTTCATCTCTGTTTGACAAAGTATGATTTTTGTATAAGTAAAAGGCTATATAAAAGAATTTATTAAATAAAATAAATAGACATACTTAATCTGTATAGGTTTGTGTGATCTTTGGAATTGTTTGACAACCAATGGGAAGATAGCATGAATTGCTCCCTGGTTATGGACTCAGTTATACAGATACCTTTTTGTTGCTTGTTAAGTTGTTTAACCATGTTTAAAGAAAAAATTAAAACCTGTTTAGTTATGCTTTAGAATAACTAAAATTGGTTTGTTGGTTTGCAACTTTACCACGATGGAAGTTATACTCTTTAAAGAGTATAATTTAAGAAAATTTCCATCTTTACCATGATCATATCATAAGCATCTCATTGATCATGCATATGCACTTTTACGTGTAGCTCCCGTTCCGGAAGAATCTGAAACTCCGTGGATATCTCTTGAGGGAGTGGATTCTTCTTTTCATGAGACTCTGGACTTCGCTGACTCTCAAGGCAAGCCCCGGACATTAACCTTATCCTTGTGTTTTTTTAAAGTTATTTCACTTGAGTAATATGATGCATTAGGTAATAGGAGTTGGGTGAATCCTATTTGATGCATTACCTACCTTGATGATTCCAACCCTTAACCTGGATACCTGTTTATGAAAATATTTAGTATGCTTAGCCAAGCTTTACTACTTTATTATAGTAGATGCTTTTCCAAATGGTGGCTATGCTATGAGAATAATGAATCATGAGACAACATGATAATGATAGCAACTTACAACAAGAGTGGAGTCTTGTTGTAAGGTTACTCAACTTAGGACCGTATCGTTGTTGGACCGCTGTGTTTGAGACCTTTGAGTACAGCCCACATACGGTGGTAAGCCTAATCTATAGCTATTCCGATACCTGAGAACGGCTAATCGCGCACTGGGAGTGGAGAGATGGCGGGAGTAGCGTGTACCCTCGGGGCTATGAGATAGTCGGGTTCGAGGTGTACTGTACTCTCGGGTGGCGCGGACCCGTTCTTGTATGGGAGGATCTATAGATAGGGTTGATATATGCAAGATTAAGTTCTACATATATCGTGTGGTACTGAATCCCCAGCTGGGTTAATCGATTCGAATCGCCGTGTTTCCTCGGATATGGAGCCTCAATCCACTGTCCCGCACCGTAGTAAAGAATGGGATGGTTATGAAATGAGAATTTAAAGAGGATGAAGGTTTAAGAATCTTTGGTTAGTTACAAACTTGAGTTAAAACTTGAAAATAGGTTTTACTTTTAGTAAGCTTTTATGCAAACAAAATGCTTTGACTTTGCTAAAAGCCTTACCTTGAATCCTTACAGCCTTCATACCTGAGTCTTCTTCTTTTCCCTAGACGGTTAAGTCTTGTCGAGTACTTTTGTACTCAGGGTTTGTTAACCCTTGTTGCAGCTGAGTACATGAATCCACCATTTGATGGACAGTGCTACTTCACTCTAGAAGAAGAGAGTGATGATAATTCTAATGTGTGACCTTGGGCAAGTGAAAACTTTTGTGTGAAAATATGTAATATAAGTTCCGAACAAGTTATGTAATAAGTACTTCGGTAATGTAAACTTTTAAACATAAGTTATTAATCTATGTATTATAATCTTTCCGCTTTACTCTGATTTATCTTATCTATAAAACTGTTGTAATACTGTGATGCTTGATGGGGAATTATCCTGGAAAACATAAACGTGGATGATTCGGGTCTTCCGAGGACACCCTTGTCGAGCAAGCCTCGGAAGGTGACCCTTGTTGGACAAGCCTCGTCGAGAAGACTTAATTTCTAGATGAAAGAACTAACCTTTGTGGATCATTCTTGGATCCAGTCTTCCCTGCAACAAAGGCAAGCCCCGGTGCATTTAACCATTTCCTTGGATTTACAATTACACTTACTTTCGATAACCTGATGCATTAAATGTTTATCAAATAAATGCTTTAAACCTGTTGATGCATGATCAACCTTGTTATCGATATATCATTCCTTGCTACCTGCTTTATGCAAATGATAGAAATGCTTAGCCATGCTTTACTTACTTTATAATAGTAGGTGCCTTTAAAAATGGTTGCTATGTTATGGAAATACTGAATCTTGAGACAACATTATAATTATAGTAACTTACATCAAGAATGGAGTCTTGTTGTAAGGTTACTCAACATGGGACCTTATCGTTGTTGGCCTGCTGTGATTGAGACCTTTGAGTACAGCCCACATGCGGTGGTAAGCCTCGTCTATAGCTATTCCGATACTTGAGAACGGCCAACCGCGTACTGGGAGTGGAGAGATGGCGGGAGTAGCGTGTACCCTCGGGTCTATGAGATAGTCGGGTTTGAGGTGTACTGTACTCTCGGGTGACGCTGGACCCGTTCTTGTATGGGAGGATCTATAGATAGGGTTGACATATGCAAGATTAAGTTCTACATATGTCGTGTGGTACTGAATCCCCAGCTGGGTTTAATCGATTCGAATCGCCGTGTTTCCTCGGATATGGAGCCTCAATCCACTGACCTGCACCGTAGAAGAAAAATGGAACTGGTTTAAGAAAGAATGAATGATCTTTCACTAAGCTTCACTTTCAGTTCTTACCAAGTACTTAAATGATTAAGTAAAATTTGGATCTAGGATTACTTTAGAAACTTTTATGCAAATGAAAAATACTGTTGAGCCTACCCAAACCAGCATGACCCTGAAGTCTTTTCTGTTGAAGGGTAAGTCTTGCTAGAACCTCCTGAATTAAGTGGCCCACCTGCACCCATCATTGTCTTAAAGACTTTTGATCGGCGTGCACGAGTTCCAAATGATCCAAGAGATCTGTCGGGTGTCCTCGGAAGACCTGAATCATCCACGTTTATGTTTTCTAGGATAATTCCCCATCAAGCATCACAGTATTACAACAGTTTTATAGATAAGATAAATCAGAGTAAAGCGGAAAGATTATAATTCATAGATTAAAAACTTATGTTTAAAAGTTTACATTACCGAAGTACTTATTACATAACTTGTTCGGAACTTATATTACATATTTTCACACAAAAGTTTTCACTTGCCCAAGGTCACACATTAGAATTATCATCACTCTCTTCTTCTAGAGTGAAGTAGCACTGTCCATCAAAAGGTGGATTCATGTACTCACCTGCAACAAGGGTTAACAAACCCTGAGTACAAAAGTACTCGACAAGACTTAACCGTCTAGGGAAAAGAAGAAGACTCAGGTATGAAGGCTGTAAGGATTCAAGGTAAGGCTTTTAGCAAAGTCAAACATTTTGTTTGCATAAAAGCTTACTAAAAGTAAAACCTATTTTCAAGTTTTAACTCAAGTTTGTAACTAACCAAAGATTCTTAAACCTTCATCCTCTTTGAATTCTCATTTCATAACCATCCCATTCTTTACTACGGTGCGGGACAGTGGATTGAGGCTCCATATCCGAGGAAACACGGCGATTCGAATCGATTAACCCTGCAGGGGATTCAGTACCACACGATATATGTAGAACTTAATCTTGCATATATCAACCCTATCTATAGATCCTCCCATACAAGAACGGGTTCGCGCCACCCGAGAGTACAGTACACCTCGAACCCGACTATCTCATAGCCCCGAGGGTACACGCTACTCCCGCCATCTCTCCACTCCCAGTGCGCGATTAGCCGTTCTCAGGTATCGGAATAGCTATTGATTAGGCTTACCACCGTATGTGGGCTGTACTCAAAGGTCTCAAACACAGCGGTCCAACAACGATACGGTCCTAAGTTGAGTAACCTTACAACAAGACTCCACTCTTGTTGTAAGTTGCTATCATTATCATGTTGTCTCATGATTCGTTATTCTCATAGCATAGCCACCATTTTGAAAAGCATCTACTATAATAAAGTAGTAAAGCTTGGCTAAGCATACTAAATATTTTCATAAACAGGTATCCAGGTTAAGGGTTGGAATCAACAAGGTAGGTAATGCATCAAATAGGATTCACCCAACTCCTATTACCAGCTGTGGCAGAACCTCATGAATTAAGTGGCCCACCTGCACCCATCATTGTCTTAAAGACTTCTGATCGGCGTGCACGAGTTCCAAATGATCCAAGAGATCTGTCGGGTGTCCTCGGAAGACCCGAATCATCCACGTTTATGTTTTCCAGGATAATTCCCCATCAAGCATCACAGTATTACAATAGTTTTATAGATAAGATAAATCAGAGTAAAGCAGAAAGATTATAATACATAGATTAAAAACTTATGTTTAAATGTTTACATTACCGAAGTACTTATTACATAACTTGTTCGGAACTTATATTACATATTTTCACACAAAAGTTTTCACTTGCCCAAGGTCACACATTAGAATTATCATCACTCTCTTCTTCTAGAGTGAAGTAGCATTGTCCATCAAAAGGTGGATTCATGTACTCACCTGCAACAAGGGTTAACAAACCCTGAGTACAAAAGTACTCGACAAGACTTAACCGTCTAGGAAAAAGAAGAAGGCTCAGGTATGAAGGCTGTAAGGATTCAAGGTAAGGCTTTTAGCAAAGTCAAAGCATTTTGTTTGCATAAAAGCTTACTAAAAGTAAAACCTATTTTCAAGTTTTAACTCAAGTTTGTAACTAACCAAAGATTCTTAAACCTTCATCCTCTTTAAATTCTCATTTCATAACCATCCCATTCTTTACTACGGTGCGGGACAGTGGATTGAGGCTCCATATCCGAGGAAACACGGCGATTCGAATCGATTAACCCAGCTGGGGATTCAGTACCACACGATATATGTAGAACTTAATCTTGCATATATCAACCCTATCTATAGATCCTCCCATACAAGAACGGGTCCGCGCCACCCGAGAGTACAGTACACCTCGAACCCGACTATCTCATAGCCCTGAGGGTACACGCTACTCCCGCCATCTCTCCACTCCCAGTGCGCGATTAGCCGTTCTCAGGTATCGGAATAGCTATAGATTAGGCTTACCACCGTATGTGGGCTGTACTCAAAGGTCTCAAACACAGCGGTCCAACAATGATACGGTCCTAAGTAGAGTAACCTTACAACAAGACTCCACTCTTGTTGTAAGCTGCTATCATTATCATGTTGTCTCATGATTCATTATTCTCATAGCATAGCCACCATTTTGAAAAGCATCTACTATAATAAAGTAGTAAAGCTTGGCTAAGCATACTAAATATTTTCATAAACAGGTATCCAGGTTAAGGGTTGGAATCATCAAGGTAGGTAATGCATCAAATAGGATTCACCCAACTCCTATTACCTAATGCATCATATTACTCAAGTGAAATAACTTTAAAAAAACACACAAGGATAAGGTTAATGTCCGGGGCTTGCCTTGAGAGTCAGCGAAGTCCGGAGTCTCAGGAAAAGAAGAATCCACTCCCTCCAGAGATATCCACGGAGTTTCAGATTCTTCCGGAACAGGAGCTACACGTAAAAGTGCATATGCATGATCAATGAGAGGCTTATGATATGATCATGGTAAAGATGGAAATTTTCTTAAATTATACTCTTTATAGAGTATAACTTTCCATCGTGGTAATGTTGCAAACCAACAAACCAACTTTAGTTATTCTAAAGCATAACTAAACAGGTTTTAATATTTTCTTTAAACATGATTAAACAACTTAACAAGCAACAAAAAGGTATCGGTATAAAAGAGTCCGTAACCAGGGAGAAATTCATGCTATCTTCGCATTGGTTGTCAAACAATTCCAAAAGTCACACAAATCTACAGGGATCAACTATTTCTATTTATTTTATTAATCATTTTAATTAGCCTTTTATATATATACCAAGCATACTTTGTCAAACAGAGATGAAATTAATTATGAAAGTGTATATTAGTGATATAAATTCATGTGTCAAATTTTATGATTTTTGGAGTAACACAGAAAACTACAAAAATCATCAAAGTTTCATTTATTAATTAAAAGACCTATTTAAATCAGTTTTAAAATTTGTTCAAAACTCAAGTTTTAAATTTTTCATAAATACTAGATAACTTGAGAAAGCTTCACACAAAAATTTCATAATTTTCAGAGCTATAAATTAACTACAGCAAAAAGAACAAAACTGGCTACTGTTTAAAGAAACAGAAAAAGAAAAACTCAAAACTCGCCCAAACCACCGCCGCTCGGTTCGCCGCCGTGCGCGCCGGCCATGGTCGGGGACCTGGCTTTTGTAAAGACAGGTCTTCTCAGGGTGTTGGTTGCCAAGTCGTAGACTCTGTTGAATAGTGAGTTGGACTGCGAGTTGGTTTCCTTTAAGCCGAAGGGCTTTTCTACAAAATAGTCAGGGTGCGCGGGCAGGAGCTGGCTGGGCTGGCTTTCGCGTGGCGTTGGGCCGCTTGGGCTGGGCCGTAAGGCCGGTTTGGGCGAGTTTTGAGTTTTTCTTTTTCTGTTTCTTTAAACAGTAGCCAGTTTTGTTCTTTTTGCTGTAGTTAATTTATAGCTCTGAAAATTATGAAATTTTTGTGTGAAGCTTTCTCAAGTTATCTAGTATTTATGAAAAATTTAAAACTTGAGTTTTGAACAAATTTTAAAACTGATTTAAATAGGTCTTTTAATTATTAAATGAAACTTTGATGATTTTTGTAGTTTTCTGTGTTACTCCAAAAATCATAAAATTTGACATATGAATTTATATCACTGATATACACTTTCATAATTAATTTCATCTCTGTTTGACAAAGTATGATTTGTGTATAAGTAAAAGGCTATATAAAAGAATTTATTAAATAAAATAAATAGACATACTTAATCTGTATAGGTTTGTGTGATCTTTGGAATTGTTTGACAACCAATGGGAAGATAGCATGAATTGCTCCCTGGTTACGGACTCAGTTATACAGATACCTTTTTGTTGCTTGTTAAGTTGTTTAACCATGTTTAAAGAAAATATTAAAACCTGTTTAGTTATGCTTTCGAATAACTAAAGTTGGTTTGTTGGTTTGCAACTTTACCACGATGGAAAGTTATACTCTTTAAAGAGTATAATTTAAGAAAATTTCCATCTTTACCATGATCATATCATAAGCACCTCATTGATCATGCATATGCACTTTTACGTGTAGCTCCCAACCTCCTGAATTAAGTGGCCCACCTGCACCCATCATTGTCTTAAAGACTTCTGATCGGTGTGCACGAGTTCCAAATGATCCAAGAGATCTGTCGGGTGTCCTCGGAAGACCCGAATCATCCATGTTTATGTTTTCCAGGATAATTCCCCATCAAGCATCACAGTATTACAACAGTTTTATAGATAAGATAAATCAGAGTAAAGCGGAAAGATTATAATACATAGATTAAAAACTTATGTTTAAATGTTTACATTACCGAAGTACTTATTACATAACTTGTTCGGAACTTATATTACATATTTTCACACAAAAGTTTTCGCTTGCCCAAGGTCACACATTAGAATTATCATCACTCTCTTCTTCTAGAGTGAAGTAGCATTGTCCATCAAAAGGTGGATTCATGTACTCACCTGCAACAAGGGTTAACAAACCCTGAGTACAAAAGTACTCGACAAGACTTAACCGTCTAGGGAAAAGAAGAAGACTCAGGTATGAAGGCTGTAAGGATTCAAGGTAAGGCTTTAAGCAAAGTCAAAGCATTTTGTTTGCATAAAAGCTTACTAAAAGTAAAACCTATTTTCAAGTTTTAACTCAAGTTTGTAACTAACCAAAGATTCTTAAACCTTCATCCTCTTTAAATTCTCATTTCATAACCATCCCATTCTTTACTACGGTGCGGGACAGTGGATTGAGGCTCCATATCCGAGGAAACACGGCGATTCGAATCGATTAACCCAGCTGGGGATTCAGTACCACACGATATATGTAGAACTTAATCTTGCATATATCAACCCTATCTATAGATCCTCCCATACAAGAACGGGTCCGCGCCACCCGAGAGTACAGTACACCTCGAACCCGACTATCTCATAGCCCCGAGGGTACACGCTACTCCCGCCATCTCTCCACTCCCAGTGCGCGATTAGCCGTTCTCAGGTATCGGAATAGCTATAGATTAGGCTTACCACCGTATGTGGGCTGTACTCAAAGGTCTCGAACACAGCGGTCCAACAACGATACGGTCCTAGGTTGAGTAACCTTACAACAAGACTCCACTCTTGTTGTAAGTTGCTATCATTATCATGTTGTCTCATCTTTCATTATTCTCATAGCATAGCCATCATTTTGAAAAGCATCTACTATAATAAAGTAGTAAAGCTTGGCTAAGCATACTAAATATTTTCATAAACAGGTATCCAGGTTAAGGGTTGGAATCATCAAGGTAGGTAATGCATCAAATAGGATTCACCCAACTCCTATTACCTAATGCATCATATTACTTAAGTGAAATAACTTTAAAAAAAACACAAGGATAAGGTTAATGTCCGGGGCTTGCCTTGAGAGTCAGCAAAGTCCGGAGTCTCAGGCAAATCACCTTGTGGAGTTACACAGGCAGTTGGAGGAACTAACTGCACGGTTGCATTCCGAACCTGCTATGCCCACCACTACTGAGGAAGAAACCGAAGAGGAAGAGGAGGATGAAGAGTTAGAACCCGAGGAGTATGAGGTCTCATCCGAAGCAGAATCCTAGATCTAGAGGTGGAATAATATGGAGATATATCATAATGAATCATTCTGACTTTGTAACATAGTTAGTCAGAAAAACCTCTAGCCTGGGGATATAAGTAATAATTTCAGTAATCCTTCTGTCTCAGTGTGGCTTGTTTGATAAATAAAATGGGCTTGATATGTTTTATATGTGAGATGATATGTTAATCAAGAATAGTTGTGTTAAACAGATGCCTGTCAATACTCGTGGAGCTAGTTCTTCTCGTGGCGGAGATGATATACCTAACCCACCACCAGTTCCACCATCCTTAGCCGATGCTATTGCGGCATTGGTTAATGCCACAACTCTCCTAGCTCAGAATCAGAATGCCGGACAGCGTGGTCATGGCCGATTCAATAGGGATGAAACAACTTATGTGGATTTCACAGATACACGTCCTCCAATCTTTACAAAGGCTGATGAACCATTGGAAGCAGATGATTGGCTCCGTACTATGGAGCAGAAGTTTAGTCTTATCAATTGTACTTAAAGACTTCTGATCGGCGTGCACGAGTTCCAAATGATCCAAGAGATCTGTCGGGTGTCTTCGGAAGACCCGAATCATCCACGTTTATGTTTTCCAGGATAATTCCCCATCAAGCATCACAGTAGAGTAAAGCGGAAAGATTATAATACATAGATTAATAACTTATGTTTAAAAGTTTACATTACCGAAGTACTTATTACATAACTTGTTCGGAACTTATATTACATATTTTCACACAAAAGTTTTCACTTGCCCAAGGTCACACATTAGAATTATCATCACTCTCTTCTTCTAGAGTGAAGTAGCACTATCCATCAAAAGGTGGATTCATGTACTCACCTGCAACAAGGGTTAACAAACCCTGAGTACAAAAGTACTCGACAAGACTTAACCGTCTAGGGAAAAGAAGAAGACTCAGGTATGAAGGCTGTAAGGATTCAAGGTAAGGCTTTTAGCAAAGTCAAAGCATTTTGTTTGCATAAAAGCTTACTAAAAGTAAAACCTATTTTCAAGTTTTAACTCAAGTTTGTAACTAACCAAAGATTCTTAAACCTTCATCCTCTTTAAATTCTCATTTCATAACCATCCCATTCTTTACTACGGTGCGGGACAGTGGATTGAGGCTCCATATCCGAGGAAACACGGCGATTCGAATCGATTAACCCAGCTGGGGATTCAGTACCACACGATATATGTAGAACTTAATCTTGCATATATCAACCCTATCTATAGATCCTCCCATACAAGAACGGGTCCGCGCCACCCGAGAGTACAGTACACCTCGAACCCGACTATCTCATAGCCCCGAGGGTACACGCTACTCCCGCCATCTCTCCACTCCCAGTGCGCGATTAGCCGTTCTCAGGTATCGGAATAGCTATAGATTAGGCTTACCACCGTATGTGGGCTGTACTCAAAGGTCTCAAACACAGCGGTCCAACAACGATACGGTCCTAAGTTGAGTAACCTTACAACAAGACTCCACTCTTGTTGTAAGTTGCTATCATTATCATGTTGTCTCATGATTCATTATTCTCATAGCATAGCCACCATTTTGAAAAGCATCTACTATAATAAAGTAGTAAAGCTTGGCTAAGCATACTAAATATTTTCATAAACAGGTATCCAGGTTAAGGGTTGGAATCAACAAGGTAGGTAATGCATCAAATAGGGTTCACTCAAATCCTATTCACTTAATGCATCATATTAACTCAAGTGATATAAATAACTTTATAAAAATACAAGGTTAGGTTTAATGTCCGGGGCTTGCCTTGAGAGTCAGCGAAGTCCGGAGTCTCAGGAAAAGAAGAATCCACTCCCTCAAGAGATATCCACGGAGTTTCAGATTCTTCCGGAATGGGAGCTACACGTAAAAGTGCATATGCATGATCAATGAGATGCTTATGATATGATCATGGTAAAGATGGAAATTTTCTTAAATTATACTCTTTATAGAGTATAACTTTCCATCGTGGTAAAGTTGCAAACCAACAAACCAACTTTAGTTATTCTAAAGCATAACTAAACAGGTTTTAATATTTTCTTTAAACATGATTAAACAACTTAACAAGCAACAAAAAGGTATCGGTATAAAAGAGTCCGTAACCAGGGAGCAATTCATGCTATCTTCCCATTGGTTGTCAAACAATTCCAAAAGTCACACAAATCTACAGGGATCAACTATTTCTATTTATTTTATTAATCATTTTAATTAGCCTTTTATTTATATACCAAGCATACTTTGTCAGCACCTCGGTATATAGGCCCCTATCAGATCAGGAAAAGATGTGGGAAAGTGGCATATCAACTAGAATTACCGCCACAGTTATCACTAGTCCATAACGTGTTTCATGTTTCACAATTGAAGAAGTGTCTCCAAGTACCAGATCATATCCTTCATGTGGAGGAAATTGAATTAAAACCTGATTTGACATATTCAGAATATCCTATCAAGGTTCTTGATCAGAAAGATCGAGTCACTCGCAAAAGAACAGTGAAGTTCTATAAGGTGCAATGGAATCAGCATACGGAAGAAGAAGCCACCTGGGAGTCAGAAGAGTTTCTCTTAGAGAGCTTCCCTGAGTTTCTTTCCTCTATATAAGCAGTATGATCTGTTTTATGAAGATCAGTTCCCTGCTCTATGTAAAGGTCAGTAATGGGAGTGCCTGACACATTTCCTTTTCCATTACTTAGCCTACAGTTTAAATCTCGGGACGAGATTTCTTTTAGGGGGAAAGAGCTGTAACACTCTGGTGTTAAGGAAACTAAAACTTGTCATGTCATCATGTGCATCAGCATTTCATTTGAATGATAACCTGGATATTCATTCACTAAAACAAGTTTATTATTTTATGCTTGTGCTTAGTTGATAAAAGAGTGCTTAAGTTAAACCTTAGTTTATGCTTTCTTATTTGGTAATTAGTGCTTTTGTGTGTTTATGGGGTATTATGGTAATTTCTTTTATAATAGTGAAGTTTTGGACCAAACTTTGGTTTTATGTCTCAAAGGTGTATTTGAGTCAGGATTCAAGTCATCTTTGAGGTATAAATTAGATTTTGGTTAGAATTCTACAAATAGTTTAATTAATTCAAAAACCTTATTTTATTCCCTTTTCTATAAATCAAAATTATAAAGAATTTGGGTATGCTTTAAGAAGCAAAGTTGCTCTATTTCTGATAAGGAACAACTTTGGTGTTTAAAGTTTTTCAAGTGTTCTTGTGAAATCAAAAGTATTTGTAAAAGTCCCCTTTTGCCCTTTTGTCCTCTTTTGTATTTCAAATCCTAATTCAAAATCTGAGCATATTTGGGTATCTTGCAAAAATGAAAGATGTTCAGTAGTGAATTCTGAGCATTTGATATTTTGGCATATTTTCAGCTTATATTCAAAAATCCAAAGTAATTTCAAATTTTGGTAAGGGTAGTTTTGGGAAAAGGGGGGGATAAGTTCTTGCTCCTGTTCATGGCGGCAGCAAGGCCGATCTTTTGATCGCCTGCTCTCGCGCGTGGATGGCGACTTCTCCCGAAGGAACGCGCGACCGAGTTCGTGGCCAAGTTAAGCTGCTGCTGGCACTCTCCCTCGCATCGTGGCGTCACCTCTGAGCTCGTCGTCGCCATGTTTGCCACCAAGGCGCCGACGGGAACAATCCGGTCAAACCTCCAGATTCACCGTCTCCAGTCTTTCCCATCCAGTTTCACCGTGCCTTTAAGTACTTCACTTCTTTGCGCATCTCCCAGACCTATCCTCTCCACCTCTACTGCACCAGATAGCTCATACTCGACGGTTTTCTTCCCGCCGAGCAGAAAGCGCCGCCGAGCTCGATCTCACCGTGGTCAGCTCAACCGAGCACTTCTCCACTCTCTCTTTCTCATGTTTGTGTTTCGTCTTGATCTCAGAGAACTCATTAGCTCGATGGTTCCCTGTCTGGTGCTCAGGTTTTACCGGAACAGCGTCGTCTTCGCCGGAGTTCACCGCCAAAGGCCACTGCTCCGTGGACGCCTACTCTCCGAGCAACCTCTGCTCAAACCAACTTCACCATCAGCACCAGGGTGAGCTTCTACACCTTTCTAGCTTCTCCGTTCGCTTGCTACCGGCCTAGGTTCGCCGGAACGGCCGTGCCGAGATCCAATCCGCCGCCGTGCGTGGCCAGACCTCGCCGTAGCAGTAGAGTTTAGGGTTAAGGGCTCAATCGGTTGCGGTTGGCTTGCCGGTGCTGATGCTTGCGTCCGTTGGGTCTTTAGTGGTCGGAGTTGACTGGCGTAAGTCACGCCGCCGCTCGGTTCATCGCCATGCGCGCCGGCCATGGTCGAGGACCTCCTCGTTGTAAAGATGAGAAGTTCCAGGGTGTTGGTTGCAAAGTCCAAGACTCAGGTGAATAGCACCATGGACTGCGGGTTGTTTTAGCGCAAGTTGGAGGGCTTTTCTGCAAAGCTGTCAGGCACACCGCTTCGCTCGAGCCCAGCCTCGGGCGAACGCGTTCACCGACCCGCCCGAGCTAGGCCTCGGACGGATGAGCGTTTCCGTCTCGCCCGAGCCTCGAGCTAAGCCTCGAGCGGGCCCATGCGCAGCGTATCGCCCGAGCCTCGAGCTAAGCCTCGAGCGGGCACAAGCGCAGCGTATCGCCCGAGCCTCGAGCTAGGCCTCGAGCAGACCCTCGGGCGCTGTCTCATTCAAGCCGGGCCTCGAGCGAACGAACCCTCACCCACCGCCGTGCACTCACGCCACGCTGAGTTGAGTTGGGCTGGGCCGAAAGCCCCGTTTGGGTTAGTTTAAGTTTTTCTTTTCCTGTCTTGTTGAACAATAATCAGTTTTGTTATTTTTGCTATAATTAATCTATAGCTCTGTTAATCATGAAATTTAACATGGGAGTTTATATCACTGATATACACCTTCATGTTTAATTTCATCTCTGTTTGACAAAGTATGCTTGGTATATAAATAAAAGGCTAATTAAAATGATTAATAAAATAAATAGAAATAGTTGATCCCTGTAGATTTGTGTGACTTTTGGAATTGTTTGACAACCAATGGGAAGATAGCATGAATTTCTCCCTGGTTACGGACTCTTTTATACCGCTACCTTTTTGTTGCTTGTTAAGTTGTTTAACCATGTTTAAAGAAAATATTAAAACCTGTTTAGTTATGCTTTAGAATAACTAAAGTTGGTTTGTTGGTTTGCAACTTTACCGTGATGGAAAGTTGTACTCTATAAAGGTTATAGTTAAGAAAATTTCCATCTTTACCATGATCATATCATAAGAATCTCATTGATCATGCACATGCACTTTTACGTGTAGCTCCCGTTCCGAAAGAATCTGAAACTCCGTGGATATCTCTTGAGGGAGTGGATTCTTCTTTTCGTGAGACTCCGGACTTCGCTGACTCTCAAGGCAAGCCCCGGACATTAACCTTATCCTTGTGTTTTTTTTAAAGTTATTTCACTTAAGTAATATGATGCATTAGGTAATAGGAGTTGGGTGAATCCTATTTGATGCATTACCTACCTTGATGATTCCAACCCTTAACCTGGATACCTGTTTATGAAAATATTTAGTATGCTTAGCCAAGCTTTACTACTTTATTATAGTAGATGCTTTTCAAAATGATGGCTATGCTATGATAATAATTAATCATGAGACAACATGATAATGATAGCAACTTACAACAAGAGTGGAGTCTTGTTGTAAGGTTACTCAACTTAGGACCGTATTTTTGTTGGACCGCTATGTTTGAGACCATTGAGTACAGCCCACATACGGTGGTAAGCCTAATCTCTAGCTATTCCGATACCTGAGAACGGCTAATCGCGCACTGGGAGTGGAGAGATGGCGGGAGTAGCGTGTACCCTCGGGGCTATGAGATAGTCGAGTTCGAGGTGTACTGTACTCTCGGGTGGCGCGGACCCGTTCTTGTATGGGAGGATCTATAGATAGGGTTGATATATGCAAGATTAAGTTCTACATATATCGTGTGGTACTGAATCCCCAGCTGGGTTAATCGATTCGAATCGCCGTGTTTCCTCGGATATGGAGCCTCAATCCACTGTCCCGCACCGTAGTAAAGAATGGGATGGTTATGAAATGAGAATTTAAAGAGGATGAAGGTTTAAGAATCTTTGGTTAGTTACAAACTTGAGTTAAAACTTGAAAATAGGTTTTACTTTTAGTAAGCTTTTATGCAAACAAAATGCTTTGACTTTGCTAGAAGCCTTACCTTGAATCCTTACAGCCTTCATACGTGAGTCTTCTTCTTTTCCCTAGACGGTTAAGTCTTGTCGAGTACTTTTGTACTCAGGGTTTGTTAACCCTTGTTGCAGGTGAGTACATGAATCCACCTTTTGATGGACAGTGCTACTTCACTCTAGAAGAAGAGAGTGATGATAATTCTAATGTGTGACCTTGGGCAAGTGAAAACTTTTGTGTGAAAATATGTAATATAAGTTCTGAACAAGTTATGTAATAAGCACTTCGGTAATGTAAACTTTTAAACATAAGTTATTAATCTATGTATTATAATCTTTCCGCTTTACTCTGATTTATCTTATCTATAAAACTGTTGTAATACTGTGATGCTTGATGGGGAATTATCCCGGAAAACATAAACGTTGATGATTCGGGTCTTCCGAGGACACCCGACAGATCTCTTGGATCATTTGGAACTCGTGCACGCCGATCAGAAGTCATTAAGACAATGATGGGTGCAGGTGGGCCACTTAATTCAGGAGGTTCTGCCACAGCTGTAACACTCTGGTGTTAAGCAAACTAAAACTTGTCATGTCATCATGTGCATCAGCATTTCATTTGAATGATAACCTGGATATTCATTCACTAAAACAAGTTTATTATTTTATGCTTGTGCTTAGTTGATAAAAGAGTGCTTAAGTTAAACCTTAGTTTATGCTTTCTTATTTGGTAATTAGTGCTTTTGTGTGTTTATGGGGTATTATGGTAATTTCTTTTATAATAGTGAAGTTTTGGACCAAACTTTGGTTTTATGTCTCAAATGTGTATTTGAGTCAGGATTCAAGTCATCTTTGAGGTATAAATTAGATCTTGGTTGGAATTCTACAAATAGTTTAATTAATTCAAAAACCTTATTTTATTCCCTTTTCTATAAATCAAAATTTAGAAAGAATTTGGGTATGCTTTAAAAAGCAAAGTTGCTCTATTTCTGATAAGGAACAACTTTGGTGTTTAAAGTTTTTCAAGTGTTCTTGTGAAATCAAAAGTATTTGTAAAAGTCCCCTTTTGCCCTTTTGTCCTCTTTTGTATTTCAAATCCTAATTCAAAATCTGAGCTTATTTTGGGTATCTTGCAAAAATGAAAGATGTTCAGTAGTGAATTCTGAGCATTTGATATTTTGGCATATTTTCAGCTTATATTCAAAAATCCAAAGTAATTTCAAATTTTGGTAAGGGTAGTTTTGGGAAAAGGGGGGGATATGTTCTTGCTCCTATTCATGGCGGCAGCAAGGCCGATCTTTTGATCGCCTGCTCTCGCGCGTGGACGGCGACTTCTCCCGAAGGAACGCGCGACCGAGTTTGTGGCCAAGTTAAGCTGCTGCTGGCACTCTCCCTCGCGTCGTGGCGTCACCTCTGAGCTCGCCGTCGCCATGTTTGCCACCAAGGCGCCGACGGGAACAATCCGGTCAAACCTCCAGATTCACCGTCTCCAGTCTTTCCCATCCAGTTTCACCGCGCGTTTAAGTACTTCACTTCTTTGCGCATCTCCCAGACCTATCCTCTCCACCTCTACTGCACCAGAGAGCTCATACTCGACGGTTTTCTTCCCGCCGAGCAGAAAGCGCCGCCGAGCTCGATCTCACCGTGGTCAGCTCAACCGAGCACTTCTCCACTCTATCTTTCTCATGTTTGTGTTTCGTCTTGATCTCAGAGAACTCATCAGCTCGATGGTTCCCTGTCTGGTGCTCAGGTTTTACCGGAACAGCGTCGCCTTCGCCGGAGTTCACCGCCAAAGGCCACTGCTCCGTGGACGCCTACTCTCCGAGCAACCTCCGCTCAAACCGACTTCACCATCAGCACCAGGGTGAGCTTCTACACCTTTCTAGCTTCTCCGTTCGCTTGCTACCGGCCTAGGTTCGCCGGAACGGCTGTGCCGAGATCCAATCCGCCGCCGTGCGTGGCCAGACCTCGCCGTAGCAGTAGAGTTTAGGGTTAGGGGCTCAATCGGTTGCGGTTGGCTTGCCGGTGCTGATGCTTGCGTCCGTTGGGTCTTTAGTGGCCGGAGTTGACCGGCGTAAGTCACGCCGCCGCTCGGTTCATCACCTTGCGCGCCGGCCTTGGTCGAGGACCTCCTCGTTGTAAAGATGAGAAGTTCTAGGGTGTTGGTTGCAAAGTCCAAGACTCAGGTGAATAGCACCATGGACTGCGGGTTGTTTTAGCGCAAGCCGGAGGGCTTTTCTGCAAAGCTGTCAGGCACACTGCTTTGCTCGAGCCCAGCCTTGGGCGAACGCGTTCACCGACCCGCCCGAGCTAGGCCTCGGACGGACGAGCGTTTCCGTCTCGCCCGAGCCTCGAGCTAAGCCTCGAGCGGGCACATGCGCAGCGTATCGCCCGAGCCTCGAGCTAGGCCTCGAGCGGACCCTCGGGCGCTGTCTCATTCGAGCCGGGCCTCGAGCGAACGAACCCTCACCCACCGCCGTGCACTCGCGCCACGCTGAGTTGAGTTGGGCTGGGCCGAAAGCCTCGTTTGGGTTAGTTTAAGTTTTTCTTTTTCTGTCTTGTTGAACAGTAATCAGTTTTGTTATTTTTGCTATAATTAATCTATAGCTCTGTTAATCATGAAATTTAACATGGGAGTTTATATCACTGATATACACCTTCATGTTTAATTTCATCTTTGTTTGACAAAGTATGCTTGGTATATAAATAGAAATTACCATAATACCCCATAAACACACAAAAGCACTAATTACCAAATAAGAAAGCATAAACTAAGGTTTAACTTAAGCACTCTTTTATCAACTAAGCACAAGCATAAAATAATAAACTTGTTTTAGTGAATGAATATCCAGGTTATCATTCAAATGAAATGCTGATGCACATGATGACATGACAAGTTTTAGTTTGCTTAACACCAGAGTGTTACAGCTGTGGCAGAACGTCCTGAATTAAGTGGCCCACCTGCACCCATCATTGTCTTAAAGACTTCTAATCGGCGTGCACGAGTTCCAAATGATCCAAGAGATCTGTCGGGTGTCCTCGGAAGACCCGAATCATCCACGTTTATGTTTTCCAGGATAATTCCCCATCAAGCATCACAGTATTACAACAGTTTTATAGATAAGATAAATCAGAGTAAAGCGGAAAGATTATAATACATAGATTAAAAACTTATGTTTAAAAGTTTACATTACCGAAGTACTTATTACATAACTTGTTCGGAACTTATATTACAGATTTTCACACAAAAGTTTTCACTTGCCCAAGGTCACACATTAGAATTATCATCACTCTCTTCTTCTAGAGTGAAGTAGCACTGTCCATCAAAAGGTGGATTCATGTACTCACCTGCAACAAGGGTTAACAAACCCTGAGTAAAAAAGTACTCGACAAGACTTAACCGTCTAGGGAAAAGAAGAAGACTCAGGTATGAAGGCTGTAAGGATTCAAGGTAAGGCTTTTAGCAAAGTCAAAGCATTTTGTTTGCATAAAAGCTTACTAAAAGTAAAACCTATTTTCAAGTTTTAACTCAAGTTTGTAACTAACCAAAGATTCTTAAACCTTCATCCTCTTTAAATTCTCATTTCATAACCATCCCATTCTTTACTACGGTGCGGGACAGTGGATTGAGGCTCCATATCCGAGGAAACACGGCGATTCGAATCGATTAACCCAGCTGGGGATTCAGTACCACACGATATATGTAGAACTTAATTTTGCATATATCAACCCTATCTATAGATCCTCCAATACAAGAACGGGTCCGCGCCACCCGAGAGTACAGTACACCTCGAACCCGACTATCTCATAGCCCCGAGGGTACACGCTACTCCCGCCATCTCTCCACTCCCAGTGCGCGATTAGCCGTTCTCAGGTATCGGAATAGCTATAGATTAGGCTTACCACCGTATGTGGGCTGTACTCAAAGGTCTCAAACACAGCGGTCCAACAACGATACGGTCCTAAGTTGAGTAACCTTACAACAAGACTCCACTCTTGTTGTAAGTTGCTATCATTATCATGTTGTCTCATGATTCATTATTCTCATAGCATAGCCACCATTTTGAAAAGCATCTACTATAATAAAGTAGTAAAGCTTGGCTAAGCATACTAAATATTTTCATAAACAGGTATCCAGGTTAAGGGTTGGAATCATCAAGGTAGGTAATGCATCAAATAGGATTCACCCAACCCCTATTACCTAATGCATCATATTACTCATCTGTCGGGTGTCCTCGGAAGACCCAAATCATCCACATTTATGTTTTCCAGGATAATTCCCCATCAAGCATCACAGTATTACAACAGTTTTATAGATAAGATAAATCAGAGTAAAGCGGAAAGATTATAATACATAGATTAAAAACTTATGTTTAAAAGTTTACATTACCGAAGTACTTATTACATAACTTGTTCGGAACTTATGTTACATATTTTCACACAAAAGTTTTCACTTGCCCAAGGTCACACATTAGAATTATCATCACTCTCTTCTTCTATAGTGAAGTAGCACTGTCCATCAAAAGGTGGATTCATGTACTCACCTGCAACAAGGGTTAACAAACCCTGAGTACAAAAGTACTCGACAAGACTTAACCGTCTAGGGAAAAGAAGAAGACTCATGTATGAAGGCTGTAAGGATTCAAGGTAAGGCTTTTAGCAAAGTCAAAGCATTTTGTTTGCATAAAAGCTTACTAAAAGTAAAACCTATTTTCAAGTTTTAACTCAAGTTTGTAACTAACCAAAGATTCTTAAACCTTCATCCTCTTTAAATTCTCATTTCATAACCATCCCATTCTTTACTACGGTGCGGGACAGTGGATTGAGGCTCCATATCCGAGGAAACACGGCATTTCGAATCGATTAACCCAGCTGGGGATTCAGTACCACACGATATATGTAGAACTTAATCTTGCATATATCAACCCTATCTATAGATCCTCCCATACAAGAATGGGTCCGCGCCACCCGAGAGTACAGTACACCTCGAACCCGACTATCTCATAGCCCCGAGGGTACACGCTACTCCCTCCATCTCTCCACTCCCAGTGCGCGATTAGCCGTTCTCAGGTATCGGAATAGCTATAGATTAGGCTTACCACCGTATGTGGGCTGTACTCAAAGGTCTCAAACACAGCAGTCCAACAACGATACGGTCCTAAGTTGAGTAACCTTACAACAAGACTCCACTCTTGTTGTAAGTTGCTATCATTATCATGTTGTCTCATGATTCATTATTCTCATTGCATAGCCACCATTTTGAAAAGCATCTACTATAATAAAGTAGTAAAGCTTGGCTAAGCATACTAAATATTTTCATAAACAGGTATCCAGGTTAAGGGTTGGAATCATCAAGGTAGGTAATGCATCAAATAGGATTCACCCAACTCCTATTACCTAATGCATCATATTACTCATCTGTCGGGTGTCCTCGGAAGAGCCGAATCATCCACGTTTATGTTTTCCAGGATAATTCCCCATCAAGCATCACAGTATTACAACAGTTTTATAGATAAGATAAATCAGAGTAAAGCGGAAAGATTATAATACATAGATTAATAACTTATGTTTAAAAGTTTACATTACCGAAGTACTTATTACATAACTTGTTCGGAACTTATATTACATATTTTCACACAAAAGTTTTCACTTGCCCAAGGTCACACATTAGAATTATCATCACTCTCTTCTTCTAGAGTGAAGTAGCACTGTCCATCAAAAGGTGGATTCATGTACTCACCTGCAACAAGGGTTAACAAACCCTGAGTACAAAAGTACTCGACAAGACTTAACCGTCTAGGGAAAAGAAGAAGACTCAGGTATGAAGGCTGTAAGGATTCAAGGTAAGGCTTTTAGCAAAGTCAAAGCATTTTGTTTGCATAAAAGCTTACTAAAAGTAAAACCTATTTTCAAGTTTTAACTCAAGTTTGTAACTAACCAAAGATTCTTAAACCTTCATCCTCTTTAAATTCTCATTTCATAACCATCCCATTCTTTACTACGGTGCGGGACAGTGGATTGAGGCTCCATATCCGAGGAAACACGGCGATTCGAATCGATTAACCCAGCTGGGGATTCAGTACCACACGATATATGTAGAACTTAATCTTGCATATATCAACCCTATCTATAGATCCTCCCATACAAGAATGGGTCCGCGCCACCCGAGAGTACAGTACACCTCGAACCCGACTATCTCATAGCCCCGAGGGTACACGCTACTCCCTCCATCTCTCCACTCCCAGTGCGCGATTAGCCGTTCTCAGGTATCGGAATAGCTATAGATTAGGCTTACCACCGTATGTGGGCTGTACTCAAAGGTCTCAAACACAGCAGTCCAACAACGATACGGTCCTAAGTTGAGTAACCTTACAACAAGACTCCACTCTTGTTGTAAGTTGCTATCATTATCATGTTGTCTCATGATTCATTATTCTCATTGCATAGCCACCATTTTGAAAAGCATCTACTATAATAAAGTAGTAAAGCTTGGCTAAGCATACTAAATATTTTCATAAACAGGTATCCAGGTTAAGGGTTGGAATCATCAAGGTAGGTAATGCATCAAATAGGATTCACCCAACTCCTATTACCTAATGCATCATATTACTCATCTGTCGGGTGTCCTCGGAAGAGCCGAATCATCCACGTTTATGTTTTCCAGGATAATTCCCCATCAAGCATCACAGTATTACAACAGTTTTATAGATAAGATAAATCAGAGTAAAGCGGAAAGATTATAATACATAGATTAAAAACTTATGTTTAAAAGTTTACATTACCGAAGTACTTATTACATAACTTGTTCGGAACTTATGTTACATATTTTCACACAAAAGTTTTCACTTGCCCAAGGTCACACATTAGAATTATCATCACTCTCTTCTTCTATAGTGAAGTAGCACTGTCCATCAAAAGGTGGATTCATGTACTCACCTGCAACAAGGGTTAACAAACCCTGAGTACAAAAGTACTCGACAAGACTTAACCGTCTAGGGAAAAGAAGAAGACTCATGTATGAAGGCTGTAAGGATTCAAGGTAAGGCTTTTAGCAAAGTCAAAGCATTTTGTTTGCATAAAAGCTTACTAAAAGTAAAACCTATTTTCAAGTTTTAACTCAAGTTTGTAACTAACCAAAGATTCTTAAACCTTCATCCTCTTTAAATTCTCATTTCATAACCATCCCATTCTTTACTACGGTGCGGGACAGTGGATTGAGGCTCCATATCCGAGGAAACACGGCATTTCGAATCGATTAACCCAGCTGGGGATTCAGTACCACACGATATATGTAGAACTTAATCTTGCATATATCAACCCTATCTATAGATCCTCCCATACAAGAATGGGTCCGCGCCACCCGAGAGTACAGTACACCTCGAACCCGACTATCTCATAGCCCCGAGGGTACACGCTACTCCCTCCATCTCTCCACTCCCAGTGCGCGATTAGCCGTTCTCAGGTATCGGAATAGCTATAGATTAGGCTTACCACCGTATGTGGGCTGTACTCAAAGGTCTCAAACACAGCAGTCCAACAACGATACGGTCCTAAGTTGAGTAACCTTACAACAAGACTCCACTCTTGTTGTAAGTTGCTATCATTATCATGTTGTCTCATGATTCATTATTCTCATTGCATAGCCACCATTTTGAAAAGCATCTACTATAATAAAGTAGTAAAGCTTGGCTAAGCATACTAAATATTTTCATAAACAGGTATCCAGGTTAAGGGTTGGAATCATCAAGGTAGGTAATGCATCAAATAGGATTCACCCAACTCCTATTACCTAATGCATCATATTACTCATCTGTCGGGTGTCCTCGGAAGAGCCGAATCATCCACGTTTATGTTTTCCAGGATAATTCCCCATCAAGCATCACAGTATTACAACAGTTTTATAGATAAGATAAATCAGAGTAAAGCGGAAAGATTATAATACATAGATTAATAACTTATGTTTAAAAGTTTACATTACCGAAGTACTTATTACATAACTTGTTCGGAACTTATATTACATATTTTCACACAAAAGTTTTCACTTGCCCAAGGTCACACATTAGAATTATCATCACTCTCTTCTTCTAGAGTGAAGTAGCACTGTCCATCAAAAGGTGGATTCATGTACTCACCTGCAACAAGGGTTAACAAACCCTGAGTACAAAAGTACTCGACAAGACTTAACCGTCTAGGGAAAAGAAGAAGACTCAGGTATGAAGGCTGTAAGGATTCAAGGTAAGGCTTTTAGCAAAGTCAAAGCATTTTGTTTGCATAAAAGCTTACTAAAAGTAAAACCTATTTTCAAGTTTTAACTCAAGTTTGTAACTAACCAAAGATTCTTAAACCTTCATCCTCTTTAAATTCTCATTTCATAACCATCCCATTCTTTACTACGGTGCGGGACAGTGGATTGAGGCTCCATATCCGAGGAAACACGGCGATTCGAATCGATTAACCCAGCTGGGGATTCAGTACCACACGATATATGTAGAACTTAATCTTGCATATATCAACCCTATCTATAGATCCTCCCATACAAGAATGGGTCCGCGCCACCCGAGAGTACAGTACACCTCGAACCCGACTATCTCATAGCCCCGAGGGTACACGCTACTCCCTCCATCTCTCCACTCCCAGTGCGCGATTAGCCGTTCTCAGGTATCGGAATAGCTATAGATTAGGCTTACCACCGTATGTGGGCTGTACTCAAAGGTCTCAAACACAGCAGTCCAACAACGATACGGTCCTAAGTTGAGTAACCTTACAACAAGACTCCACTCTTGTTGTAAGTTGCTATCATTATCATGTTGTCTCATGATTCATTATTCTCATTGCATAGCCACCATTTTGAAAAGCATCTACTATAATAAAGTAGTAAAGCTTGGCTAAGCATACTAAATATTTTCATAAACAGGTATCCAGGTTAAGGGTTGGAATCATCAAGGTAGGTAATGCATCAAATAGGATTCACCCAACTCCTATTACCTAATGCATCATATTACTCATCTGTCGGGTGTCCTCGGAAGAGCCGAATCATCCACGTTTATGTTTTCCAGGATAATTCCCCATCAAGCATCACAGTATTACAACAGTTTTATAGATAAGATAAATCAGAGTAAAGCGGAAAGATTATAATACATAGATTAATAACTTATGTTTAAAAGTTTACATTACCGAAGTACTTATTACATAACTTGTTCGGAACTTATATTACATATTTTCACACAAAAGTTTTCACTTGCCCAAGGTCACACATTAGAATTATCATCACTCTCTTCTTCTAGAGTGAAGTAGCACTGTCCATCAAAAGGTGGATTCATGTACTCACCTGCAACAAGGGTTAACAAACCCTGAGTACAAAAGTACTCGACAAGACTTAACCGTCTAGGGAAAAGAAGAAGACTCAGGTATGAAGGCTGTAAGGATTCAAGGTAAGGCTTTTAGCATAGTCAAAGCATTTTGTTTGCATAAAAGCTTACTAAAAGTAAAACCTATTTTCAAGTTTTAACTCAAGTTTGTAACTAACCAAAGATTCTTAAACCTTCATCCTCTTTAAATTCTCATTTCATAACCATCCCATTCTTTACTACGGTGCGGGACAGTGGATTGAGGCTCCATATCCGAGGAAACACGGCGATTCGAATCGATTAACCCAGCTGGGGATTCAATACCACACGATATATGTAGAACTTAATCTTGCATATATCAACCCTATCTATAGATCCTCCCATACAAGAACGGGTCCGCGCCACCCGAGAGTACAGTACACCTCGAACCCGACTATCTCATAGCCCCGAGGGTACACGCTACTCCCGCCATCTCTCCACTCCCAGTGCGCGATTAGCCGTTCTCAGGTATCGGAATAGCTATAGATTAGGCTTACCATCGTATGTGGGCTGTACTCAAAGGTCTCAAACACAGCGGTCCAACAACGATACGGTCCTAAGTTGAGTAACCTTACAACAAGACTCCACTCTTGTTGTAAGTTGCTATCATTATCATGTTGTCTGATGATTCATTATTCTCATAGCATAGCCACCATTTTGAAAAGCATCTACTATAATAAAGTAGTAAAGCTTGGCTAAGCATACTAAATATTTTCATAAACAGGTATCCAGGTTAAGGGTTGGAATCATCAAGGTAGGTAATGCATCAAATAGGATTCACCCAACTCCTATTACCTAATGCATCATATTACTCAAGTGAAATAACTTTAAAAAAAACACAAGGATAAGGTTAATGTCCGGGGCTTGCCTTGAGAGTCAGCGAAGTCCGGAGTCTCAGGAAAAGAAGAATCCACTCCCTCAAGAGATATCCACGGAGTTTCAGATTCTTCCGGAACGGGAGCTACACGTAAAAGTGCATATGCATGATCAATGAGATGCTTATGATATGATCATGGTAAAGATGGAAATTTTCTTAAATTATACTCTTTAAAGAGTATAACTTTCCATCGTGGTAAAGTTGCAAACCAACAAACCAACTTTAGTTATTCTAAAGCATAACTAAACAAGTTTTAATATTTTCTTTAAACATGGTTAAACAACTTAACAAGCAACAAAAAGGTATCTGTATAACTGAGTCCGTAACCAGGGATCAATTCATGCTATCTTCCCATTGGTTGTCAAACAATTCCAAAGATCACACAAACCTATACAGATTAAGTATGTCTATTTATTTTATTTAATAAATTCTTTTATATAGCCTTTTACTTATACACAAATCATATTACTATAACTTATACAAAGTTACAATCTATGATGACAACGTGTGGTATTATATCATATCATGAAGCAGTAAATATTGCTATAGCCAGTGAAAAGAAGAATCGTAAACATAAAGAGGCCAAGAAGAAGAGGGAAAATGTATCAAGATCTGGACCATCAGCCGGTAGTAAGAAACGTCAAAGGCTGATATACCATCCTATCCAGCAGTTTCGCACACCACACCGTCCGCCTTATCGTCCCCCTCAACAGCAAAATTTTCAGGGTTCTTTTGTAAGGCCGGCAATGCCTTACAATATTCAACGTCAGTCAAATGTTCCAGCTATTCGTCCACAGGTACCTCAAGTTACCAAGTATCCATGCTTTAATTGTGGGAAAGCTGGGCATTTTTTCTCGTGATTGTCCATACCCAAGGCAGAACATTCCAAATGTAAATGTACCAAGAGCAACCGGGAATCAGCAAGCAAGCTAAAACAAGGGGAATACCCAGAATACTCAAAAGGGTAAAGGTGTCCAGAAAACAGGAAAAGTATTTCATACTCAAATAGAAGCTATTCCTGATGGCGAGCCGGTTATGCTTGGTATGTTCCCTATTGCTCAACACCCAGCAGTTACACTTTTTGATTCAGGTGCATCTCATACATTGATGAATAGAACATTTGCGGAAAAGCATAACATACCTATTGGTGAAACCCAAGATAGCTTCTGTATACAGTCACCTGGGGGTAGACTTTGTACTAAGGAAATGGTACGACAGGTACCAATAGATCTGGGAGGCTATATATTTCCAACCTCCATGATAGTTTTAAAAGGTCCCAGTATAGATGTAATCTTGGGTATGAATTGGTTGATCCAAAGAGGTGCAGTGATTGACACCTTAAATAGGACCATCAAGCTCAATCTACCTGATAACAAGTCTCAACTTCTTATCCATCTTCCTTCTGTTCAGAAAGCAGTTGAGCAAGTTTATGCTACCTCTATCAAGGAAATCCAAGACATCCCCATAGTATGTGAATTTCCTGATGTGTTCCCGGAGGATTTACCTGGACTACCACCCGATTGAGATGTGGAGTTTGAAATAAAACTCAAACCAGGGACAACACCTATAGCCAGAAGAGCTTACAGGATGCCACCAAAAGAATTAGCAGAATTGAAAACTCAGTTACAAGGGTTGCTAGATAAAGGTTTCATCCGACCCAGTTCGTCACCTTGGGGTTGTCCTGCAATCTTTGTAAAGAAGAAAGACCATACTTTAAGGCTGTGTGTGGATTACCGTCCCTTGAATGAAGTGACAATCAAGAACAAATATCCTTTGCCCCGTATTGACCTTCTGTTTGATCAACTTACTGGTGCAAAGGTATTCTCAAAGATAGATTTGAGGTCAGGATATCATCAAATCAAGATCAAGCCAGAGGATGTTCCAAAAACAGCCTTCACAACCAGATATGAGTTATATGAATATTTAGTCATGTCATTTGGGTTAACAAATGCTCCAGCGTACTTTATGTATTTGATGAATTCAGTGTTTATGCCAGAACTTGATAAGTTTGTGGTGGTGTTTATTGATGATATTCTCATCTATTCTAAAACAAAAGAAGAACATGCAGAACATCTCAGAACAGTATTGACTCATCTAAGAGAACATCAATGATATGCCAAATTCAGCAAATGTGAGTTCTGGATAAATGAAGTTCAATTCTTAGGTCATGTTTTGTCAGCTGAAGGAATTGCAGTGGATCCGAGTAAAGTTCAAGAAGTGCTAGACTGGAAGTCTCCAGTATCAGTGCATCAAGTTCGGAGTTTCTTAGGATTGGCAGGGTATTATCGAAGATTTATCCCTGACTTCTCCAAGATCTCCAAATCTATGACAACCTTACTAAAGAATGATACCAAGTTTGTATGGTCGTCAGAATGTGAAAAAGCTTTCCAGACTCTGAAAAAGTTGTTAACAACGGCACCAGTATTAGCTCAGCCAGATATTGAAAAGTCCTTTGATGTCTTTTGTGATGCTTCAGGCAAAGGAATTGGGTGTGTATTGATGCAGGAAGGCAGAGTCATTGCTTATGCTTCACGACAGCTGAAACGACATGAAGAGCATTATCCAACGCATGATTTAGAATTGGCAGCTGTGGTTCATGCTTTAAAGATCTGGCGACATTATTTATTGGGAAATACATGTCATATATACACTGATCATAAAAGTTTGAAGTATATCTTCACACAGTCTGAGTTAAATATGCGACAGAGAAGATGGCTAGAATTGATAAAAGATTATGATCTTGAAGTGCACTACCACCCAGGAAAAGCCAACGTGGTGGCGGATGCACTTAGTCGGAAGATTCATTGTAATTGTTTGGAAATGAAGCCAATTCATCTTACCTTGAGTCATGAATTTGAAAGACTAAACCTTGAAATGATTCCCCAAGGAAGTCTTGCAAGTATAACAGTTCAATCTTCCCTAAAAGATCAAATCATTGCAGCCCAACAGGAAAACAAGGGTATAATTCGTCTGAAAGAAAAGGTTCTCTCAGAGCAAAACTCTAATTTCACAATTGATGCAGCCGGAGTAATATGGTTCAGGAATCGGTTAGTAGTTCCAAAAGTACCTGAACTTAGAAAGCAGATACTTGATGAAGCACATGCCGCAAAATTCTCAATACATCCCGGCAGTAATAAGATGTATCACGATTGAAAACAGAAATTCTGGTGGACTAAGATGAAACTGGAGATTGCTAGCTATGTAGCAAGATGCGATACTTGTCAAAAAGTAAAAGCAGTTCATCTTAGGTCTGCAGGAGAGTTACAACCGTTATCAATTCCAGCTTGGAAATGGGATGATATTAGTATGGATTTCATAGTAGGTCTACCCAAAACTTCAAAAGGATTTGATTCCATATGGGTCATTATTGATCGTCTAACTAAGTCAGCTCATTTCTTACCTGTCAAGACAACATATCATGCATCCAATTATGCCAAGATGTACTTTGATCGAATTGTAAGTTTGCATGGTATACCCAAGACTATCATATCAGATAGAGGAACACAGTTTGTCAATGTTTTCTGGAGGCATTTACATGAATCTTTGGGTACCAAGCTTTTGCACAGTACCGCTTATCATCCACAAACCGGAGGGCAAACTGAAAGAGTTAATCAGGTTCTAGAAGATATGTTGAGATCCTGTGTACTCACTTATTCAGAAAAATGGGATGAATGTTTGCCTCTAGCAGAATTTTCGTATAACAATAGTTATCAGGAAAGTATCAAAATGGCACCTTTTGAAGCACTATATGGTAGGAGATGCAGAACACCTTTGAACTGGTCTGAACCAGGAGAGCATAGTCTCTTTGGAGTTGACCTAGTCAAAGAAGCTGAAGAAAGAGTCAGATTGATTCAAGAAAATATGAAAATAGCACAATCTAGACAAAAAAGTTATGCTGATAAGAGACGCCGATCTCTCACTTTTGAAATTGGTGATTATGTTTACCTCAAAGTATCGCCAATAAAAGGAGTAACTCGATTTGGAGTCAAGGGAAAATTAGCACCTCGGTATATAGGCCCCTATCAGATCAGGAAAAGATGTGGGAAAGTGGCATATCAACTAGAATTACCGCCACAGTTATCACTAGTCCATAACGTGTTTCATGTTTCACAATTGAAGAAGTGTCTCCAAGTACCAGATCATATCCTTCATGTGGAGGAAATTGAATTAAAACCTGATTTGACATATTCAGAATATCTTATCAAGGTTCTTGATCAGAAAGATCGAGTCACTCGCAAAAGAACAGTGAAGTTCTATAAGGTGCAATGGAATCAGCATACAGAAGAAGAAGCCACCTGGGAGTCAGAAGAGTTTCTCTTAGAGAGCTTCCCTGAGTTTCTTTCCTCTATATAAGCAGTATGATCTGTTTTATGAAGATCAGTTCCCTGCTCTATGTAAAGGTCAGTAATGGGAGTGCCTGACACATTTCCTTTTCCATTACTTAGCCTACAGTATAAATCTCGGGACGAGATTTCTTTTAGGGGGAAAGAGCTGTAACACTCTGGTGTTAAACAAACTAAAACTTGTCATGTCATCATGTGCATCAGCATTTCATTTGAATGATAACCTGGATATTCATTCACTAAAACAAGTTTATTATTTTATGCTTGTGCTTAGTTGATAAAAGAGTGCTTAAGTTAAACCTTAGTTTATGCTTTCTTATTTGGTAATTAGTGCTTTTGTGTGTTTATGGGGTATTATGGTAATTTCTTTTATAATAGTGAAGTTTTGGACCAAACTTTGGTTTTATGTCTCAAAGGTGTATTTGAGTCAGGATTCAAGTCATCTTTGAGGTATAAATTAGATTTAGGTTAGAATTCTACAAATAGTTTAATTACTTCAAAAACCTTATTTTATTCCCTTTTCTATAAATCAAAATTTAGAAAGAATTTGGGTATGCTTTAAAAAGCAAAGTTGCTCTATTTCTGATAAGGAACAACTTTGGTGTTTAAAGTTTTTCAAGTGTTCTTGTGAAATCAAAAGTATTTGTAAAAGTCCCCTTTTGCCCTTTTGTCCTCTTTTGTATTTCAAATCCTAATTCAAAATCTGAGCATATTTTGGGTATCTTGCAAAAATGAAAGATGTTCAGTAGTGAATTCTGAGCATTTGATATTTTGGCATATTTTCAGCTTATATTCAAAAATCCAAAGTAATTTCAAATTTTGGTAAGGGTAGTTTTGGGAAAAGGGGGGGATAAGTTCTTGCTCCTGTTCATGGCGGCAGCAAGGCCGATCTTTTGATCACCTGCTCTCGCGCGTGGACGGCGACTTCTCCTGAAGGAACGCGCGACCGAGTTCATGGCCAAGTTAAGCTGCTGCTGGCACTCTCCCTCGCGTCGTGGCGTCACCTCTGAGCTCGCCGTCGCCCTGTTTGCCACCAAGGCGCCGACGGGAACAATCCGGTCAAACCTCCAGATTCACCGTCTCCAGTCTTTCCCATCCAGTTTCACCGCGCCTTTAAGTACTTCACTTCTTTGCGCATCTCCCAGACCTATCCTCTCCACCTCTACTGCACCAGAGAGCTCATACTCGACGGTTTTCTTCCCGCCGAGCAGAAAGCGCCGCCGAGCTCGATCTCACCGTGGTCAGCTCAACCGAGCACTTCTCCACTCTCTCTTTCTCGTGTTTGTGTTTCGTCTTGATCTCAGAGAACTCATCAGCTCGATGGTTCCCTGTCTGGTGCTCAGGTTTTACCGGAACAGCGTCGTCTTCGCCGGAGTTCACCGCCAAAGGCCACTGCTCCGTGGACGCCTACTCTCCGAGCAACCTCCGCTCAAACCGACTTCACCATCAGCACCAGGGTGAGCTTCTACACCTTTCTAGCTTCTCCGTTCGCTTGCTACCGGCCTAGGTTCGCCGGAACGGCCGTGCCGAGATCCAATCCGCCGCCGTGCGTGGCCAGACCTCGCCGAAGCAGTAGAGTTTAGGGTTAGGGGCTCAATCGGTTGCAGTTGGCTTGCCGGTGCTGATGCTTGCGTCCGTTGGGTCTTTAGTGGCCGGAGTTGACCGGCGTAAGTCACGCCGCCGCTCGGTTCATCGCCATGCGCGCCGGCCATGGTCGAGGACCTCCTCGTTGTAAAGATGAGAAGTTCCAGGGTGTTGGTTGCAAAGTCCAAGACTCAGGTGAATAGCACCATGGACTGCGGGTTGTTTTAGCGCAAGCCGGAGGGCTTTTCTGCAAAGCTGTCAGGCACACCGCTTCGCTCGAGCCTAGCCTCGGGCGAACGCGTTCACCGACCCGCCCGAGCTAGGCCTCGGACGGACGAGCGTTTCCGTCTTGCCCGAGCCTCGAGCTAAGCCTCGAGCGGGTACATGCGCAGCGTATCGCCCGAGCCTCGAGCTAAGCCTCGAGCGGGCACATGCGCAGCGTATCGCCCGAGCCTCGAGCTAGGCCTCGAGCGGACCCTCGGGCGCTGTCTCGTTCAAGCCGGACCTCGAGCGAACGAACCCTCACCCACCGCCGTGCACTCGCGCCACGCTGAGTTGAGTTGGGCTGGGCCGAAAGCCCCGTTTGGGTTAGTGTAAGTTTTTCTTTTTCTGTCTTGTTGAACAGTAATCAGTTTTGTTATTTTTGCTATAATTAATCTATAGCTCTGTTAATCATGAAATTTAACATGGGAGTTTATATCACTTATATACACCTTCATGTTTAATTTCATCTCTGTTTGACAAAGTATGCTTGGTATATAAATAAAAGGCTAATTAAAATGATTAATAAAATAAATAGAAATAGTTGATCCCTGTAGATTTGTGTGACTTTTGGAATTGTTTGACAACCAATGGGAAGACAGCATGAATTGCTCCCTGGTTGCGGACTCTTTTATACCGATACCTTTTTGTTGCTTGTTAAGTTGTTTAACCATGTTTAAAGAAAATATTAAAACCTGTTTAGTTATGCTTTAGAATAACTAAAGTTGGTTTGTTGGTTTGCAACTTTACCGTGATGGAAAGTTGTACTCTATAAAGGTTATAGTTAAGAAAATTTCCATCTTTACCATGATCATATCATAAGCATCTCATTGATCATGCATATGCACTTTTACGTGTAGCTCCCGTTCCGGAAGAATCTGAAACTCCGTGGATATCTCTTGAGGGAGTGGATTCTTCTTTTCCTGAGACTCCGGACTTCGCTGACTCTCAAGGCAAGCCCCGGACATTAACCTTATCCTTGTGTTTTTTTTAAAGTTATTTCACTTAAGTAATATGATGCATTAGGTAATAGGAGTTGGGTGAATCCTATTTGATGCATTACCTACCTTGATGATTCCAACCCTTAACCTGGATACCTGTTTATGAAAATATTTAGTATGCTTAGCCAAGCTTTACTACTTTATTATAGTACATGCTTTTCAAAATGGTGGCTATGCTATGAGAATAATGAATCATGAGACAACATGATAATGATAGCAACTTACAACAAGAGTGGAGTCTTGTTGTAAGGTTACTCACCTTAGGACCGTATCGTTGTTGGACCGCTGTGTTTGAGACCTTTGAGTACAGCCCACATACGGTGGTAAGCCTAATCTATAGCTATTCCGATACCTGAGAACGGCTAATCGCGCACTGGGAGTGGAGAGATGGCGGGAGTAGCGTGTACCCTCGGGGCTATGAGATAGTCGGGTTCGAGGTGTACTGTACTCTCGGGTGGCGCGGACCCGTTCTTGTATGGGAGGATCTATAGATAGGGTTGATATATGCAAGATTAAGTTCTACATATATCGTGTGGTACTGAATCCCCAGCTGGGTTAATCGATTCAAATCGCCGTGTTTCCTCGGATATGGAGCCTCAATCCACTGTCCCGCACCGTAGTAAAGAATGGGATGGTTATAAAATGAGAATTTAAAGAGGATGAAGGTTTAAGAATCTTTGGTTAGTTACAAACTTGAGTTAAAACTTGAAAATAGGTTTTACTTTTAGTAAGCTTTTATGCAAACAAAATTCTTTGACTTTGCTAAAAGCCTTACCTTGAATCCTTACAGTCTTCATACCTGAGTCTTCTTCTTTTCCCTAGAAGGTTAAGTCTTGTCGAGTACTTTTGTACTCAGGGTTTGTTAACCCTTGTTGCAGGTGAGTACATGAATCCACCTTTTGATGGACAGTGCTACTTCACTCTAGAAGAAGAGAGTGATGATAATTCTAATGTGTGACCTTGGGCAAGTGAAAACTTTTGTGTGAAAATATGTAATATAAGTTCCGAACAAGTTATGTAATAAGTACTTCGGTAATGTAAACTTTTAAACATAAGTTTTTAATCTATGTATTATAATCTTTCCGCTTTACTCTGATTTATCTTATCTATAAAACTGTTGTAATACTGTGATGCTTGATGGGGAATTATCCTGGAAAACATAAACGTGGATGATTCGGGTCTTCCGAGGACACCCGACAGATCTCTTGGATCATTTGGAACTCGTGCACGCCGATCAGAAGTCTTTAAGACAATGATGGGTGCAGGTGGGCCACTTAATTCAGGAGGTTCTGCCACAGCTGGTATCAGAGCATCCAATTATGCCAAGACAACATATGCGCTGGCATTGGGCATACGGACGTGGCCAAGAGAGGACGTTCCTGGCCTGGGATTGATCGACGAGGACGTCGATCTCTTAAGGGGGTGAGATTGTAACATCTCGGCTCAGGGCTTAATAGGATTAATAGAATACTCATACCAATATGTTGCAACTTCTTTTCCGGAAGCCCATCTCCTAAAACTCCAAAGTTAAGCGTGCTTGGCTTGGAGCGATGGGTGACCGACCGGGAAGTCTTTCCCGGGTACGCATGAGTGTGGACAAAGTGCGCAGAAAAGACTGGTGTTGGTCTGTGGGGATAGTCTAGGTCCTATGAAAGCTGCCTGATGTAAGCGGGCCCGGCCTCGAGGAGGCGGGACGTTACATTTATTATTAGAACAAAGGTGAGAGAATCATGTTCATGAGCAATGCACAACAAGATGTATGCTCATCCTATACGTCCTCACAAATTGCCAACCTGAGGTAGCAATCACGTTCTAGGTCGGTGGCATACACGCACTCTCGATATAGCTAGTCGTCAACTATACATACGCATTCGAGGTTAGCGTACCTGCAGAAAATCTCATTTCAGCCCATTCGCACAACAGATATAAATACATTGCAGGAATTTAAATCTAGATACTATCTTAGGTGCATACCCAGTATACACGTAAGTAGTATATGCACCCATCAGAAAAGTATTACTCCCACAATTAAATACCTTCACCCGCATTCGTGTGCTTACGAGTACAGGTTTCAGTACCAAACTAGCTCTTTCCTAGACCAACGGTTGTTTGGTCATGCTCTCACAACTCACACTTACCTAAGCGTAGGTGCGACGTTGCATAAAATAAATTCAACTACCCCACATATATGAGTACATCATATGTGAGGGCTACCTCCAACATTAGACCACAGGGTAGCATAGTGCGGTCATCTATACGTACCTTTTGAGTCGACGTGTCGTTGCAAGAAAGTAAAAACCCCCAAAGTTAGTATTACTTAACTAAGCCACCGGAAAGTCCTAGTTGGGCATAACTGGAGGTTGTCGCTAGCACATAGTTTCCAAATTAGGTTTTGACAAACTTGCCTACTAGCTAAAGCTTTTTAGATAAAACAGGCTTTTCAAAACAAAACTTTTGTTTTAAAACCATGCACGTGACAGTATTATGCTTAACCTTGCTCCGATGCCAGCTGTAACAGAACCAACCAATTTATAAGAGCACAAGTGCGAAAACCTCCGCCGAAGCAGCTGAATTAGCACACTTGAGCCCATATAAACCCGGTAGTCCGGAAATCTCGAAGGATTTCAAACATTTCCAACATCTCAACCAAGATCGCATGGTCAAGCAAATACCAATCATGTCCACGGAGCTTTGCAGCGGAAATAATATTACAATAGAGTTCACAAATAATGATACAAGTTGAGTTCCACTTAATTTAGAAGAACAACATAGCTTTGAAATAAATACCATAAGTTGAAATACTGTGCTAGCTTGAGTGACATCCTCCAACAACAGCATAAGAGAAGAAATATGGAACTGCCGAGCCCACCGGCACTGGCCATCACCTTTCGGCAGGCCTAACCTTCACCTTCAACAAGGTGGGATAAACCCTGAGTACTCGAATGTACTCAGCTAGACTTACCCGTCATAAACCAGAAATAAAGTGACACCAAGGAGTATGCAAGGCCGTATCTGGGGTTGGCCATACTTACCTTTTTCATAAAAGCATTTTCATTATTAAATAATCATCATTAGAGTATTAGCAGTCAATTTTATATAATCAACCTGATTAACTAGATTTGCACCTGATCTAGAGCAAGCACTTGACTACTTATTCAAGCAAGAGTGACTATTTCATCAATAGCCTTTCAGATTCAGTACCATAACCATCTTTAGTTCCATAAGTTACTACGGTAACACATGCCCAGTCAAGTTACTCACTGTCCAGGAGCGATGGCGATTATAATCGATTCCTACCTAGTTGGGGATAAAAATGTCGCACACTCGCCCGATCACACCCTGCCAGGCGGCCGTTGGCGACCAATTCAGGAGGTTCGAGAACACAACACGCGGGACGGCCATGGGCCCTTCTACACCGGGGGTTATCTCAATGTCAGGTCGCTCAAGCTATAACTGCCCACGGTCATGCCAGGTCAGTCAGGCCCCGCCTGTCCATGGACCATGCCAGGTTGCTCAGAATAGTTGCCCACGGTTCATATAAGGCCCTGGGTGTTAGGCGTCAACATCTCCATCACGGGCTCGAAAAACCTTACTCGGCTTCACGGGAGGTACCCACACGTGCTCCGTTAAGTGATTGACGCGTTCAAAATGACTGAGGTGTGCCTTCGTCGGATCCTAATCGACACAGACGGGAGACTACTAGCACACAGAACTCATGTCCTGCTGCTCCTACATCCCGCCCGGTCTCAGTTTGATTAATCACATGATTATCTCCATGATAGCACAAGGCTAAACAAGATCAGTATCCACCTATATGCGGGAGACGGTAAATCACCCGACTTTTACCGGTCTAAGCAGGCTAAGCAGAAACGAGCCTAGACTTAACAGGGATAACAAGATATAATTGCAGGTGGACAAGGATAAGTAGTAATGCATCAACGGTATCACTCAACGCCTATAACCTAATGCAACAAATATATCAGGTTAATTTGTAATTTGCATTTGCAGACCGTAGGAGTGGGATGCTCCGGGGCTTGCCTCGGAAACAACACTTATGCTAGTGTTAGTTCGCACCATCTCCGGGAACGTCACCACTCCAGCAACTTGTGGTTCACCAACACCATCGTCTCTAGGTGATCACCAAACCATCGTCCTCTGGTCTGGCTCCATCACGACGTCCTTCGCTTGACGTTCTTCCATCTAGCGAACCTAGATATGAGATGCACAATGCATATGTATGAACATACGGGATGTAACACATGAAGTAAACATAAGACATATAAAACAACTATAGCAAATTCTATCGACATAGTACCTAGCTTAATGTAACTTAAGCTAATGCAAGACACTAACAACCATGACCTAAGTAAGCCTATCAACAAACAACCAGCAGGTTACACATATTTAAGGGTTGTTTGGCTTACTAATTAACTCACAGAAGTTAGACCTATCAAGCAATTAAGTTGCAGACAAACAAGTCACACTTTAAATTCTGGACAGCAGGACAGTAGTCCACTAATTTAAACATAACTCGAGCTACAAATACCCAAACAGGGAAAACTAAAACTTTCTGGACAGCTAACAAGATTTCCCACAACTTTGCTATTCAACACAAGAGCTAATTCAAAGGTTATCAAACTCAAAAATAGATAACGATGCAGCTCAGTCCAACTGTTGGACAGCAGGACAGACAGAGCTTCAAGGAAGCATAACTCTCAATATAAACATCACATGATCATGAAATTAGACATTCTAGAAAGCTGACAAGATTATCTAAAACTTTATTATTATTATTATCTAAAGGTGAATTAATCGTTAACCAAGTCAAATAACAAGATTAGTGCAGCTCTGCCCACACTTGGACAGAACTTGATACTCAACATCAACAGCAACTTACAACAACCATATCTAAAGATTTATAATACCTGCAAACTTGCACATAGACTTTTTAGAAAGGTTATTAAGTTGTATAAAAATCATCTATAATCATCTTAAGATGATTCACAAGCTAGCATGGTCTAATTAGCATAAATAGGCATCTCTGTCCAGACTTGGACAGATTTAGCCATTTGTACTAAAACAGTCATAACTCAAGTTATATAACTCCAATGAACATGAGCTAAGACAATTTAGAAATCTTATGAAAAGTACTACAACTCTTCTAAAAACATCAAAGGATGATCCACGAGTTAAAGTAGCCAAACAATTCACTTTATCAGATCTGCACTGACAGCCGGCAAATCCTGACAGTGAATTTCTAAAAACTATAACTCCCAAACCACCTGGCCTAAAATCATGAAATTGTAGGGAAAACAATATATGACAATTATCTACGACCTTTATATAGATTATATCTACAGAAAACCACATTTACATCACAAAGTAACCACTCCAACTGAAACCACACATGCAGTCCATTCAGCACATTGACATATCAATCTAGACTGCAACAGCAGCTGATTACTTGGACCATAACGGAAGCTATACTCATCCAAAAGATATGAAACAAGACAATCTAGAAAGATTATAAAATTATCTACATTTTATCTTCAATCACCACATCATGATTCAAAAATTAAAAGGGTCTACCATATACATTTATAGAATCTGTTCTAGGAATTTCAGAGAACAACTATTCTGAACCCAACTTTAAACAGTTGTATCTCCTAAACTACTAGGCCAAAAATCACCAAATTTTAACACAATATATATTATGCAATTCTTTACAAATTTGTTATTCACAAACTTCCCAAGAGACCCAATTATCCATGTGTAATTCAGACAGTTCCAACAACTGTCCAGAGTTTGGACAGTTTTAGGCAAAACCTGACAGCAACTTGTAAAATCTATAGATCCTAAACTATTTGGCCTAAAATCATGAAATTTTAGGACCAGCTAGATACCGAAGCTATCTACAACTTTCGTGTAGACCGACACTACAGAAAACATAATTTAGTTTACGAAACTAACAGCTCAACAGAACCTACTCCTGCAGCAATTTCAGAAAAGCAATACATCGATTTATCAACTATTTGATTAACATGAGAGCACACAAATAAATCTTTTGAACATTCTCAACCACAAAGAACATGAGTACACAATATACACAATCATCCACACACAATATTCATAAATTGGCGATCATTATTAACTGGCTCTGTTAATTAATTCCCGAATAATTCAAACTAAGATTCTGCCTCTGAGATTGATCCTGACACTTCGGTCATCACTGACTATCCTTGAATTCAGTTCTTCGTTGCTTGATATACCAAGTTCGTGCTCAACTGACGGCTTAACTGACGAACACCTGGGGTGTTACAACGCGCCTTCCTCATCCTTAGCTTCGCCTCGACGCAAGCCTCAGGATGCCGCCACGTGCCGCCCAATCGAGCGCCGCGCCTCCCTCGTGGATAGCCTCACCTCCGTGCCAGCCTCTCCACGCCGCCACGTGTCGACCGTCCTTTTTGCGGACCTCCCCCCAGTTTTGAGGCCGAAACCGGGAAACCTGGGCCTTCCCCCGGTTTTGAGGCCAAAACCGGGAAACCTGTCCTCAGGCTGAGTTTTGTGGCCCAAACTCAGAAACCCGCGTGCCCAGGTTTTGTGGCCCAAACCTGGAAACCGTCGACGCCGAGTTTTGAGGCCCAAACTCGGAAACCGGCCACCCCGAGTTTTGAGGCCCAAACTCGCAAACCGTCGAGGGTAGCTTTTCGAGGCTCAGCTACCGAACCCGTGTCATAGGCGGGATGCGGTTCGCACACCCCGAGTTCCAGCACCGATGCCGGAGCATGTCCAGCCTCCACGCCGGGCACAGTGCATTCGCCATCCTCCTCGGCCTCCCGCCAAGTGTCACGACGCCATCACCTTCCTTCCGACTCGGCCGATGCACCGCACATCCCCATGTGCTCTTGCTTGTCAACGCCACGTGCCAGCTACCATAGTTGGTCCTTAGGTCTCCCGGTCCGTCGGTCCAAGCTCCACGTCCGCCCTTCACCGCTCCCGGTCCATCGGCACGGCACGTCCATACTTGACCTTCACCTCACCTTCGACCACTGCCCGAGCTCCGCACCAGCACATTAACACAGCCAAGAGACATGTTGCCCGTTGATCGATCACTCATCACTCAGGAAGGGAACCACAAGGGCACATATCAACCTTGTGTTCTCAGCTGTAGAGGGGATGCACCGCCTGTGCACCCCGTCCACTGACACGTGTCCCCAAGTCCTCGACCCAAGCAGCACCATGCCTGCAAGTCTCCGCTCGTCGCTGTCCCAGGCTGCCAGCCACCACAGCTAATCCTCGGGCCACCGGTCCCTCAGTCCAAGCCTCACGTCCGCCCTTCGCCACTCTCGGCCTATCGACACGGCACGTCTCTACTTGACCTTTACCTTGCCTCTGATCAGTGTCTCCGTGCTCGACACCTGCACAACACAAGCCAAAGAACATGCGCATTATCCCAGTTGACAGTCACTCATCACTCAGAGACTCGGCATACAACCATGTATCCGCAAGATTGACGAGCTCTGGCTGGGCCGATCATAGCGGCGGCTCGGATCAGAGTTGAGGTGGTGGCAGCAGGGGGTTTGGGCTAGGGATGGTGCTGAATACCTGAGTGGATACGGCGCCCTGGGACGCGCTTTATGACGGAAGGAGGAAACCCTAGGGCGAGGGAGAGGCAGGGGAGCGGACGGCCGCAGGGCTCGGCGTTGGCCGCGCGCATTGCTCGCGCTGGAGGTTGGGGATGAGCTGACGACGCGGGTCCACCTGGCGGTGAGACGGAGAGGATGGTATGTGGGGCCCGACTGTCAGTCACTTGGAAGGGAGGGGCGATGCGGGCTACAGGCCCACGAGCAAGCCGATGACGGGCCGTCAGCCCAAGGATTGAGGGGGAAGTCAGATGTCTGCTGCTGCTTGTGGCCGGAAAGGAAATGGGCCAAGGGAGGAGCCCGAGTGAGAGAGAGGTTTTGTTTCTTTTTTAAAAAAAACAAAACAAACTTTGCAAACTCATTTGAATCAAATTCAAAAACCAATTTGAAACCAAATAAATTTGTAAAGTTTTGAAAATATTTTCGTAGGGTTTGGCAAACAAAATTTGAGTTTAAAATTGTATAACATTTTATAAATCTTTTGTTTATTTTCTAAATAGAGCAAAATTCGGTTCCTCCTAACTCGGGTTTAATAAATTCTTTTTCACCCAATAAAAATTATGCAACGACATGAATGCAGCAAACATCTGGCTAGAATTTTTCCTCCATGTTGTCCATTTCTTATTAAATTCTAATTTATTTTAATTAATTACACACCGGGGTGTTACAAATACCAAATCCCAAACTCTGGAGTGAAGCATAAGTACCTCATAATGCGCTTGACTGCCTGACGGTGAGGGCGACGACTGAAATCGCGTGCAAAGACACACCGCGAACTGGATGTCCGGGCGTGTCGCCGTCAGATACAGCAGCGACCCGATCATACTCCGGTACTCCTTCTGATCCACTGCTTCTCCATCCTTATCCGCATCCAGGGCCATCGTGGTCGACATGGGTGTTGGAAGAGGCTTGGCCTCACCCATATCGAACTTCTTCAATACATCCTTGGTGTACTTGCCCTGGTGCACGAACGTCCCGTCTTAGGATTGCTTGATTTGCAACCCGAGGTAAAATGTCAACTCGCCCATCGTGCTCATCTCAAACTCCCTACTCATAATATCTGCAAACTTGGCAACCAAAGGGTGAGAAGAACCACCGAAGACGATATCATCCACGTAAATCTGGACGAAGAGAGTGTCATTGCTTTGCTTGAGAAGAAAGAGCGTTTTATCCACACATTCCATTTCAAAAACCGTTAGCAAGCAAAAATGTACTCAACCTATCATACCAGGCTCTAGGGGCTTGTTTCAAACCATACAAAGCTTTGTGAAGTTTAAAGACATGGTTTGGAAACTTAGGATTTTCGAAACCGGGGGGTTGTTCAACATATATCTCTTCTTCTATGTAGCCATTTAAGAAGGCACTCTTGACATCCATTTGAAAAAGTTTAAACCCTTTGGATGCAGCAAAAGCCAAGAGTATCCTAATAGCCTCCAAACGAGCTACAGGAGCAAAAGTCTCCTCATAGTCTATCCCTTCCTTCTGACTATAACCCTTGGCTACTAGTCTGTCCTTGTTCCTCACAATGTGGCCATCCTCTCCTTGTATGTTTTTGAAAACCCATTTTGTCCCAATAGGATTACAGTTTGGAGGAGGTGGAACCAAAACCCAAACCCGATTTCTCTCAAAATTCTCTAACTCCTCATGCATGGCATTGACCCAATTCAGATCCGTCAAAGCGTGTCTAACATCTCGGGGTTCAAAATCAGCAACAAATGCAGAATGAGCAATGTGAGAGATTTGTTGTGACCTAGACCGAGTGACACGTTCGCCGATGCTGCCGATCATCCATTTAAGAAGGCACTCTCGACATCCATTTGAAAAAGTTTAAAACCTTTGGATGGAGCAAAAGCCAAGAGTATCCTAATCGTCTCCAAACGAGCTACAGGACCAAAAGTCTCCTCATAGTCTATCCCCTCCTTCTGACTATACCCCTGGGCTACTAGCCTAGCCTTGTTTCTCACAACATGACCATCCTCTCCTTGTTTGTTTTTGAAAACCCATTTTCTCCCAATAGGATGATAGTCAGGAGGAAGAGGAACAAGAACCCAAACCCGATTTCTTTCAAAATTTTCCAACTCCTCATGCATGGCATTGACCCAATCAGGATCAGATAAAGCGTGTCCAACATCTTGGGGTTCAAAATCAGCAACAAATGCAGAATGAGCAAAGTGAGAGATTTGTTGTGACCTTGACCGAGTGATACGTTCGCCGTTGCTGCCGATCATCTGCTGAGGCGGGTGTTGGCGCTGGATGTGTCGTGGCGCCTCCCGAGCTGATGTAGCCTCCCGCTCAACAGCAGCTCGTGCCTCCCCGCGTACAAAGGTACCGCTCGGGGTGGCGGATCCCACGGCCCCCAGGTCGAAGAAGAGGTGTCGGGGCCGTGAGTGGTAGTAGAGGCCGCTACTTGCGGCACAGCAGGTGGAGGAGGTGCTGGATCATCCATCCCTTGACCACCTTCGTCCTCGTCATCAAAAAGAGGCTCACCAACCTCATGATAACCTGCACGCTCAAAATGAGAAGAAGGACAAACCATGGTCTCATCGAAGGTGACATCAGATGTCTCCATGACTCGGTTAGTATCAAGGTTCAGTACACGATAAGCTCGAGTGTGAGTGCCATAACACAAAAATACACCGTCAGAAGAACGAGACTCAAATTTGTCCAAGTTGCCTTTCTTAAGTATAAAACAGTGGCAACCAAAAACTCTAAAATAACTCACTTTGGGCTGTTTTCCAAAACGCAACTCATAAGAAGCCTTTTTCAAGAAAGCTCGGAGAAAAATGCGATTGGAAATGTAGCATGCAGTGCTCATAGCTTCGGCCCAATATCGCCTAGGAGTCCTATGCTCATCGAGCATCGTCCTGGCCATCTCTACAAGGGTACGATTCTTCCTTTCTACAACACCATTCTGTGGCGGTGTGTAGGGGAAGAAAACAGATGCTCTAAACCCAAAGAGTTACAAAACTTCTCAAAATCCGAGTTCTAAAACTCGGAACCATTATCACTACAGATACCTTGCATTGAGTTCAAAGGAAACTCATTCTGAAGACGCAAAATCAGATTGCGAGCAAAAGAGAAAGTCTCAGTTTTCTCAGCTAAAAAGAAAACCCACGAATATCTAGAAAAGTCGTCAACAACAACAACCACATACCACTTCCCCCCAACTGAGCTCACCCAAGCCGGACCAACAAGGTCCATGTGCAAAAGCTCTCCAGGGCGCTGAGTCATGACCTGAGTCACTGGATGGTGGAGAGCGGCAACCATCTTCCCATGTCTACAAGAATGGCAAACAAGATCCTTCTCCATGCTCAACTTGGGCAATCCTCGGATTAGGCCAAGTGAACTAAGCCTTGCAAGCAAGTCGAAGCTCAAATGTCCTAGTCTCCTATCCCACTTCCAAAGACCAGAGGAGGAAGGTCCAGCCACAAGACAACGAGGAACTCCAAACGACTCCGAGAAATTCGCATGAAAGACTTTCCCAAAGGGCAAAATCACACAAACAAGATTGCCCTGAGGATCCAAAATACGACTGAGATTTGGCTTATAACGAATCTCATAGTCGTCATCAAAGAGTTGCGAAACAGAAAGAAGGTTAAAATGCAAGTTAGAAACAAGAGCATCATCGCGCAACACAAAGTGCTCATTAACTCGCACCGACCCATGAGACAACACTTTACCTTTGCTATTGTCGCCGAAGGTAATAAACTCCTTTCCGGCGACCGGACTAAGACTGGAGAACCACTTGGCATTTCCGGTCATGTGCCTCGAGCAACCGGAATCCACCAACCAAACATTCTCCAATCGTTTTATCTACATCAATAAAAAGACATACGGTGAGCATGCGGTCCAACACTGGGGTTAGTGAAGTAGGAAGAATAACAGTGTTGGGTCGGCTGCTCAAAAGAACGGTTAGTAGAAAAAACATTCCTAGCACGCCTACGGGGAAAGCGATCACCACGCACAGGAAAACATGGTCCGCTAAGGAAAGAGCATCCATCGCGATACTCAAAACGCGGTGGAGGAAAACGCTCAACAAAGCCACCGCCACGGGGTCCGTATCCTGCAAAGTCAGGACCCCTCCAGGCAACACCTCCCTGACGCCTAGGACCTTGAGGCACTGCAGCTCTAGGCCTAGCAGCTCTCCTCTGAACATTCGGCACATGCACATCATGGAAAGGATGGTACATGTTCGCATTGTTCAGCTCCCTGGCACGGCGCGCCTCTCTTGCGCTGAAAGCAAAACTCACTCAAGTGTCCATCTCTCCCACAGTGCTCACAAATGGTACCTCACCACTCTCATAGGGGGTTATTGGTACTCACAGTAGTCGGTGTGGATCACTTTGCCCTTCTGTGGCATAAGCTCCTCTTGGATAGGTGGCATGGTGTCAAGCTTGTTTTTTAGGTGGTTGGGCTTAGGAGACCATGTCTGTTTCTTTGGTGGAGCTCTTGGAGGTTCCACAAACACTCCATCCTTGGTGTTAGGCTTTAGAGGCTCTTTGGGTGGAATCTTGGTAAGCTTGGGAGTAGTGGTGGAGTTGGGATTCTCACATGGGTTCAGACTACTCGACTCTCCAATCTTGCCAAAAGATGAAGCACACTCAACACCCTGAGCAAAGCCTACATCTGGACCTCCAGCAGCACGCTTGAATTGGGAGATCATCATTCCCAGCTGCGGCTCACCACTAGACACCCATGACAAGATGGTCCGAAGGTATGTGTTTTCCTCCTCGGTTTGCATCTTGTCATGCTTCACGTTGGCTATCTTCATCTCCAAACCCTCACACAGAGCACATCTAGACACACAAGAGACACAATCTTGGCATTCTTGTCTGCCAACTCGGATTGCAAGCCTACACAAGACTTGCACGCACCAAGCACCGAAGATCTAGCTCTAAGCTCATCCACCTCTCCTACCAACATAGCATACTTACTTCTCAAAGTGAGAAGGTCAGTCATGTGTGTGGAGCACATCTCACACTCCTCATCTGTGACAACAACGGTGGACTTGACAGATTCAAGCTCCTTCACCGTATCCTCCAATTTCTGCCTAAACTCCTTCCTCTCTCTAGCAGCATGCCTAAGAAGCTTGTCTTGACTAAGAAGGGCGGCAGTCAATTTCTCATCCTCAGCAGAAAGCTCGTCGGGGGTCTAAGATACCTGGGAGGCGTCGTCGTTGTTCCGAGGGATCTCCTCCAGCTCGCCATCGAACTCCTTGCCGAGGGCCATGGTGCAGAAGCCCTCGTCGTCGGCGAAGAAGCAGAGGCCGTTCAGCTTGTCCTCGATCCTCTTCTTCTTCTCGGACTCGTCGTCACTTGAGGAAGCAGAGTCGTCATCCGAGTTGTCGACGTCGCTGAGCATGGCAAAGAACGCACGCTGCTCAGCCTGGGCCTTCTCCAAGTACTTCGTCTCGATGTACTCCTTGTTGAAGCCGCCCTTCCGCTTGTGCTTCGCGGCGACGTACTTCTCCTTGCGCTTGCCGGAGTCGTACTTGTGCCCATGATACGCCTTGCCGAAGACTTGCTTGTTCTTCTTCGGGCAAATGGCGATGAAGTGGTTGGGGTCACCGCACTCGAAACATCCCGAGCGTCCTCCTCCGCGGTGACGGTTCATGCGGTTGTTGTGGAACCGCGAGAACCGGTTGGCGAGCAAAGCCAACTCGTCATCCCCCGTGAACTCCGGCTGCTCCTCTGTGACAGAAAGAAGTGAAGAGAGTGCAAATTCTCCAGAGGGGTTAACAGAAGAGCCAGAAACCAAAGCCATAGTCGGGCCAGAAGGATTTTCATAAGAAGCCCTCGACATGGCGTCAATCTCACTAGACTTGAGCTTACTAAAGAGCTCGTCGCATGTGAGGGTCTCATAGTTAGACGATTCGATGATCGCCTGGACCTTTGAGTCCCACACCGACCGATCGAGAGTATGCAAAAGCTTCAAAGCTCCCTCATGATCGTCGAAAGACAACAGCTCCTTGTTAGCCCTCATCTTGTTGACAATGACCTGAAAGCGAGCGAATAAACTCTCTATGCTCTCGCCAGGCATGTGTCGAAAATTCTCATACTCCCGCTTGTGCGACTCGTAGAGATAGGATTTGACTTGAGTGGTTCCCTCATGGAAACGCATGAGGGTCGCCCAAATCTCACGAGCCGTGGGGAGGTGAGAAACGCGATCAAACTCGAACATGCTCAAACAGGAGTAAAGAGCGTTACACACTCGGCTATTGGCATCGTGCTCATCCATCTGAAGCTAAGTAACACGAGCAGCCAAGACAACGTGATCGGCCTTGTTGCAAATCTCCCAAACAGAAGAGCCCATGCTCTGGAGATAGGCCGACATGCGTATTGAAGGACCGGATTAGCGACCAGAGGGGGGTGAATGGGAGCCTCAAATTCTACTCGTGAATAGTATGGCCCTTTGAAGGACCGAATTGGCGACCAGAGGGGGGGGGTGAATGGGAGCCTAAAAATTCTTCTCAGAATTCTGGCCTCTGTCCCAACAAAATCAACCCCAAAAGCTTCGGACTCAAACGTGATGCCCACGACCCTCTGAAAAAGGGTGGATGATCCCTAGGATCACAGCGAGGCACCACACAAGAGAGCAAGCCAAAACTCTCAAAACCCCGATTCAAGTTCGTGCCTAAAAGACCACTCCCAAACGTAGATAGAGGGCTACGTCGGGATTCCTCCAAATACCGATGCTAACGCGTAGCAAAGATATGTAGAGAGGTTCCTAGGTGAACTCTAGGAGCAAACGAGAAGTCCGGAATCGAAGCGGAAAAGCTGGGAAAGCTAACGCACTAAAAGTCAGCTCTCAGCAGGATCCCGGACTGTCTGGGCTGCTGGTGCCGTACTGTCCGGTCAAGGGCAGACTGTCCACGAAACCCTGGCGGACTGTTCGCAGGTCAAAAGGCAAAATCAGCACGGCTGCTAAACCCTCCCTGCGAGACTCCCGCACTGTCCGAGCCTTTGTACGATGGACTGTCCGCCGGCCAAGTTACAAAGACAACAAGGCTGCCGGACTCACCCTGCGCGACTCGCGGACTGTCCGCGCTTGACACTGGCGGACTGTCCGCCGGTCATCTGAGGGGAAAAGGTCCGAGGCCAACAGCTACTGCTCAGCTGGAGCCGCGATGCGCGGACTGTCCACGGCCAATATGGCGGATTGTCCGCGACCTCCCAGAAAGCCCAAAAACAGCTCGAGACAAAACCAAAATCGATTGGATCTTCACCAAATCGAACGGGGCTGCAACCAAACTTCTCCCAAGTGTTCTTCTATGTGTTGGGAAGCTAATCCCAGGATATCATCGCTTCAATCCAACTAATCCATGAGAAATCCGAAGAACACTAGAAAAGGGGAAGAACGAAGAACAAAAACTATTTTGACCCGATCTACTTGTTCGTGAGGGTAGAGATAAATTCCTTCGTTGGAAGTGTTCTCCTCACATCAAAGAACAAGTTGATTCAAACGGAATCGGAAAAGATGCAGCGAAGAGGGAGATCGGGGGAGGAGAAAGTCAAGGAGAAAATAAGAACGCGAAGAACAAATTCAAAACACGAATTCAACCATGAATTTGATCCTTGGATTCAGAGGAATGGATGATTGATTAAGCACTCGGTGTCGGGCTACAAGCCACTCCTAGCAAATCAAAGCTTGGATGGCAAAAAGCTCAAGAACAAGAGCCAACTCTCCCTAACCCTAGCCTTCTCTCACAGGAACAAAATGAGAGAGACACCTCCAAGGATTTCCCCCAAGGATGCGGCTGCCCTAGCAGCCCCCTTCATATATATAGGCGCACGTCCGAAGACCAAAACACCCTTACATTAAGCACTCGACCCCAAATACCCCTAGGGGTAAAACCGTCCAGTCCTGACGATCTTCATCCGATGGCCACGCCCGCACATCCGGTAGCTTCGCCTCGACGCGACCTCCCTGATGTCGCCACGTGCCGTCACATCGACCACCGCGCCTTCCTCGTGGATAGCTTCGCCCCCGCACTAGCCTCTCCACGCCGCCACGCGTCGACCGTCCTTTCGGACCACCCCCGGTTTTGGGGCCCAAACCGGGAAACTTGCCAGCCCAGGTTTTGAGGCCCAAACCTGGCAAACCGTCCACCCCGAGTTTTGAGGCCCAAACTCGGAAACCCGCAAGCCCAGATTTTGAGGCCCAAACCTGGAAACCGTCCAACCCGAGTTTTGAGGCCCAAACTCGGAAACCGGCCACCCGAGTTTTGAGGCCCAAACTCGGAAACCATCGAGGGTAGCTTTTTGAGGCTTAGCTACCGAACCCACGCCGTAGACGGGATGTGGTTCGCACTCCCCGACCACCGGCACCGATGCCGATGCATGTCCAGCCTCCACGCCGGGCACAACGCCTTCGCCTTCCTTCTTGACTTGGCCGACGGCACTTGCGCCGCACGCAAGCCCGTGTCCGACCTCCCGCCAAGTGCCACGACGCCATCGTCTTCGTCCCGACTTGGCCGATGCATCGCACATCCCCATGTGCTCTCGCTCGCCGATGCCACGTGCCAGCAACCACAGCTCGTCCTCTAGCCCTCTGGTCCGTCAGTCCAAGCCTCACGTCCGCCCTTCACCGCTCTGGGTACATCGACATGGCACGTCCGTCGCACGGCACGCCCATCCTTCACCGCTCCCGGTCCGTCGGCACGGCACGTCTCTACTTGACCTTCACCTCGCCATAGACCACTGTATCCGAGCTCCACACCTGCACATCAACACAGCCAAGAGACACATGTTGCACACACATGCCAACACATAAACACAACACAACTCACGCCACCAGTTAGTCATAAACAATAAGCGCATAGCGATATATAGACTCAACCGGGTAAAAGCCTCAAACCTTCCTCATCAAAGTCAATCATTCATCATATATGTTCTCAATCTCCCCCTTGATGAATGCATTGACTAACAATAAGACCACTGAGGAAGTGTTTGAAGGCAAGCCTCACTCAAGTGCCCAAAATCCAAGCAAAAGCAAACACAAGGCCACTTGAGATGAGGAAGAATCATGAAAACTCCAAATAAAAGCTCTCGGTCCCGAAAGAAATGGGAAAAGCGGGCAAAGCCTCCACACAACCGAAGAGTCAAGAGAAACAAGAGTTTCATGAAATCCCAAAAGGTACTCGAAAACCAATCTCAAATAAATTGTCAAACAATCATCACAAAAGAAACCAAGGTACTTATCCACTTGGGTTCACTTGGGTCGAAATTTCTCCCCCTTTTTCTCTTTCTCTTTCTCTTTCTCCCCCTTGATGATTGAATTGACAAAAACTAGGTACAAGAGATGGTTTGAGATACCAAAACCAAAAATCTCATTCAAGTGATCAAAAACCATAGAAGGGCAAGGAACAAAGTCACTTGTCATGAGAAGATTATCCATTCAAATGCCCAAAAGCCAAATAAATGCTAAACAGGGGGTAATTTGAAATGATCATAACTTGGTCCCCAAAGACACGGGCAACGGCTCAACGCAACCAAGCAAGGGATCGGAGCAACAACTCATTAAAGAGCAAAACTCGATCACATAGAGTGAAAAACTTGGTTCCCAAAGACATGGGCAACGGCTCGACGCAACCAAGTCAAAAATGAGTTAGTCCTCAAGAAGAGGTAGAAAAGGCTCAACACCACTAGCTCAAGGCTCGATACCAATTGAGGCTGAATCAACGCATAAGAATGCAAAATTGATCACAAACAGCCAAGAATTGGTGAAAACAGCTAGTTCCTCAAGACAGAGGCATATAGGCTCGACGCAACTAGCTGAAGGGTCCATACCAATCGAAAATACCAAGGAAAAACTGCTAGTCCCTCTAGATAGAGGCAAAAACGGCTCAACACGACTAGCAGGCTCGATATCGACTGAGAAAAAACCACAAGAGAAGCTCAACACTAAATGGAGCACAAACACTTGGAGCACGCGGAGAAGCATCAAGACAAAAGCGACTCCCTCTGAAAGCAAGCCTATATACAAAAGCTATGCAACAAAGCTCATGACACCAATTGCATTCCATACCAAAAGATGGATACCGATTGAAACACATAAAAGAGCTATACCAATTGAAGAAGAACATAAAAGAGCTAAACTCCCCCTAGCTCAAAACTCTCCCCAAAATGCATGACTCTCCCCTTTGAGCCAACACACAAGCTCCCCCTTGCAAACAGCTTCTCCCCCTTTACAAACGGGAACATGCTGAGGGGTTTTGACATTTTTCACAAAGTTGACACAAACACAAGACAAGTCATCAACCAAAAGCATATGGGGGCAATGAAAATCATTGAACGTGACCACAAAGTGTATCGGAGCTGGGGGTATGTACACTAAGCTAAAAATGCATGAAATGTACAATGCAACAGCTTCAAGTGTATAGCAATCAGAATGAAAAGGTGCTGCCCTGAAAGTGTAGCAATCAATACAAATGCTAGCAAAGGCTCAAACTGATCAATTGAATATGAAATATGAACAATTAAGCATATGAGCAGTTTTAAGCCATTTGAAAAGGAGTCCACCACTAAAATAGCACTTAGCATGAATAGACAGGTAATCAACCAAGTGTTAACTCAAGTATAAAAGGTGAACTACCCCTAGCAAAGTTCAATCATCATGCTATAGAATGAAACATAGACTAGTGATTTTAGATTTTAATCGGAGTTGCAACGGTGAAATTACACAAGTTCAAATTAAAAGCATGTGATTGCGAGAGGTTGATAGCATGGTCATCGCCTAACTTTTCAATCGGGCTAAGCCTATGCAACAAAAGCAATCGGAAGCTTAAAGCTCCAGTTTCGGTCTTACACTACACGGCTCAAGTTTAACTCAATTGTGCAATGAGAAACAGTCTCGATACCGTGAGGTGCTGACACATGCAATCCCATCTCGATCTTTTCATTTCACTTAGACTTGGATCAAATTTTAAGCACAAGGTAAATATGAACAATCCAAGCAAGTGAATGACTCAGTGCAAGAGACATAGCAACCTAGCATACAAAAGATAGCACAAGTGATCTCAACACATCCTACCCATGCTAGTTGCCACTCTCAATGGTGAACAAATTAAAAGTTTCATAGTTGATTAGTCAAGTTAACCATTTGCCAAAAATAGCTTAGCTCATAACATGTATCAAGTGATCAAAACGAGCCTAAGCTACAAGCATCATCATGAATAAGCAGGGCATACCAAAAAGAGCATAGTCTCATTTTCATTACTATATAGATGAAGCTCTAAAATGCAAGATGTACATGATGAAATGCATGCAAAAGCTAGTCTAACAAAAACAAAACAAAAACTAGCCTAAGAAGAAAGACCCAAAACAAGAGGGTATCGGAGAAGCCCGCCTATGATACAACAAGCAAAATGCTTCCCCAACTAAAAGGGAAACACACACCAAACTCACAAATAAAGAGCCAAGAAACGCTCAAGCGACAGCCAGCAAAATCCTCATCGAAAAGACCACACAGCAAAAAGAGGTCAAGAAAGAAGAATACCAAAACCTAAACTCAGAAGTGTGTCGGAGGTACCTCATGAAGCGCATGACCGCCTGCTGGTGTGATACCTGAGGGGACGCCCGAAACTGCTGAAATCTTTGGGGCACATGCCTCGCCGAAGTCGTCTCCCCCTCGCCTGATGCTGTCGCTCCCACAGGTGCAGCTAGTGCTCGCTAGAGAGCTGCTCGAACAGAACCCCAAGTCGTGGCAGAAGTGAGATCAGGTCCGTGAGCCGAAGTGCTCTCTCCAGGCTCCTGTTCTCCTGCACACTTAAAAGCAGAAGAAAACACAAGGCATTGTCTTGTCCAGTGTGACCTCAAGGTCTCCACAAAACGGTTAGTCACATTATAAGCATAAGGTGAACTCTCAACAAAAAGAGGTCTACCTATGAATGATACCGCAAGGAGATCTGAACTCAAACTAGTCAAGACTACCATGCAACAGAATAAAGCACTGTATAGCAAAATGCAGCCTAAAGACATGATCAACCCAAACACAACCTAAACCTCAACACATGCTACAATGCAAGATAATGATAGCAATAGATCCAAAAGCATGTACCATGATAAAATTGAGGAAAGACTAGTGCTCAAACTAAACATGTCAACAGGGTACAGGTAGCTAACCAAAACTAGCACCTGACAAGTGACACCTAATGAACATCACACCTCTTCAAATCAAGCTCATGGCGTAATATGGTAAAACATGGCACAATGTTCATGAGGATCACATACTAGCATGAAAAGTGACTAATCCACCAGGCTATACACAAAGCTAGCATGACATAAGATATAGAGAGTAGCACATGCTAGACAAAAACAAAACATGATACAAAGGAAAATGTACATGCAAGAACTATAAAAGTGAGCATATGATAGTCCATCTCATACCACAAGAAACAGAACATGGATGTACAAGGTATGAGTGTAAGAGAAAGCTCACCAAACTGCAAAAGCCTCTTTGGAGGCAAATCTAAGCGGGGTGTAGAGAACCATCAAATCTTGAACACATCTAAAAGATCAAGCTCCATCAGACGCATGTTCTCCACCCCGCGTCCTCATATCTACACACAAGAGGACAAAGCAGCCCGAGTCTTGGATCCCGAGGGGTTAGCAAGCATGTACTTGGGAACCCAAGACTTGGTCACGAATCTCAACTTATCATGTGGGTTAGCATGATGCAAGTGTTGGTTCAAATGCCATTGTGAAACACCCTTGGAAGCATTCCTCAAAAGGACAACTCGAGGAGAAGAACGAGTCGTACCACGGGAGAAGAGGCAAACATCTTCCAAGGTTTTTGTAGAAGAACCAATAGAAGCACCATGAAAAGCATGACGTGGACCAAGTGAAGAAGCACTAGAGGCATGTCCACGATCATGACCTAACCCACTAGAGAAGGAGTCATAAAACCCATCAACAAAAATGGGCTTCTTACTAGGAACATAAGTGTTCATGCCATGAGAAGGACTATGAACCACCAACTTCCTAGAAGAGCGAGCTTGGCGCAAGCGTCTGGCACGCCGATAGCAAAAGCTTTCTTGATGCCCATCTTTCTCACAAAAAGAGCAATGGTACAAAGGCCTACTGGTAGGCACACCATTCCCCGATAAGTGAGAAGTCCCTTGGGACTTAGAACAAGAAGCATCAACTACCAACTTGGTGCCAATACTCAGAGCACGCATGCCATGGGAAAGGCTACGCGGCTTCCTAAAAGCCTTAGCTCGAATTCGTCGCTCGTGTTTGACACGGCGAAAACAAAAATCGAATGAGTGTCCATCCTTCTTGCAAAAGGTGCAATGGAAAACCGGATTGGGAGCATGAGTCCCAAAAATATGAGAAGCACCGTTATCAAGAGAAGTCCCTTGGACATCACTCGAAGAAACAACAAGGTTAGGAGTAGCTATGAAAGAGCTATCCGAAACCTTGGCACTAATGCCACAGTCAAAAGACTCACGCGCAATACAAGAATTCAACTCCGGTTGCAAAGATGCAAACTTAGAAATATCAACATCAGAGTTGGAAGAAATGCGTGACTCAAAAGACTTAGCACAAAGACTCTTGCATCTTTTGGCTCAAACCTCATTTTCAAATATGAGGCGATCTCAAGTACCACAAGGAGTGTTTCTCAAATTTTCAATCTCCTCTTTAATGCACTCGGCATATGTGGTACGCAAGAGTTCATTTTCTTTTTCAAGGTTGTGAAGGACCGAAGGTGCTACCAGAGAGCGACCAGAGGGGGGGGAATGGGAGCTTCAAAATTTCCTTTCGGAAACTTGTTGCCACTGTCCCGAAAATCAACCCCGAAGACAAACCCTAGAGCTTGCAAGTGACCACGACCCTAGATGTAGGGTGGATGCTTCCAAGAAGCACAGCGGGACACAATACAACCCTAGAAACCAACCGCAAAAGACGGAAACCAAAACCGACAACTGACGAGCGAGCTGCGAACGAAACTGCACAGAGACTGCACTGACCGGACTCTGCCTGCGTCTGGTCACAGAGCACCAGACGCGTCCGGTCAGCCGAAAATGGATTTCGGAGCTTACTGTTCCTGACCGGACTCACTAGAGACAAGCATCCGATCGATGCACAGAGCGTCCGGTCAAAACGAACAAAAACCGTGAACAGTGGAAGAGGTGCGTCCGGTCACACTAGAAGGCTAGCGTCCGGTCAAGTCACAGATAGACACAGTGTGGACATTCAACCACCGGATGCACTGCCCTAGCGTCCGGTCGTCCCGAGTCAGCGTCCGGTCACCCCGCAGCAGCACTGTTCGTCCACCGATTCGACTCGATCTCACCAAAAACAAATCCTCTAGGGATCAAACTTGGTGAGAGGAGTCATAAGGAGTATAGTGAGCTATCTCTAATAGATCATGGCTCGACCTATCTCCAAATCGATGAATCGAAGAATTTCGGGGGAAGGGAGAAAATCTTGACCCGAAACCAAAATCGATCGATCTCCTAGACCATGAGGTTAGAGGTAAATTCCTTCAGTGGAAAGAAATGCCTCATGACCTAGAACAACTTGGTTCAAATGGATTTGCAAAAGATGAACCGAGTAAAGAGATCGAACGACGGGAAAAGCATGGAGAAAAATGATTCCGCGAAGAACACAAACAAAACGCAAATCACAACTGCCAAATTGCAACCGTGTGGCTACCACACGCTACAACAGTGAGGTTACAGCCTCACTTCCTCAAAATCTCCAGTACACAGAGGTATGGTTCTCTGCGGATCTCAACTAGCTACAGCAGGGGATTGGGAGAGCTGGAAACCCTAGAAGCAAAGAGCAAATGACTGAGATAGATGGGGAGGTGGGTGTCTCCCCCTACATATCCTAATTCTAACTATTCCTAATTCCCACTCTACCCCTAACTACTTACAGAGCGAACCAGCTAAACCCTAAGGTTATTCTGGACCAACTCGATGATAGGTGGATCCGACGGCCACGCCCGCACAACTCGTAGCGTTGCCTCGACGCAACATCCCGATTGCCGCCACGTGCCGCCACCGCTCTGCGTCCTTTTCCTGGACGTCGCACCCCTGGTTTTGAGGCCCAAACCGGGAAACCCGCCTTCACGACCAACCCCCGGTTTTGAGGCCCAAACCGGGAAACCAGCCCACCAAGCCTGAGTTTTGTGGCCAAACTCAGCAAACCCGCAGCACCCAGGTTTTGAGGCCCAAACCTGGAAACCGTCCTCAGCCCGAGTTTTGTAGCCAAACTTGGAAACCATCCGCGCCTAGGTTTTGAGGCCCAAACCTGGAAACCGTCCACCCGATGGTTTTTCTCTGGCTCTACCACCCGACACGTGTCCCTAGGTCCTCGACCCGAACAACACCATGTCCCGCAAGTCTTCGCTCGTCGCTGTCCTAGGCTGCCAGCCACCACAGCTGATCCTCAGGCCACCGGTCCCTCAGTCCAAGCCTCATGTCCGCCCCTCACCGCTCCCGGTCCGTCGGCACGACACGTCTCTACTTGACCTTCACCTTGCTCTCGATCACTGTCTCTGTGCTCGACACCTGCACAACACAAGCCAAAGAACATGCGATCAAACCCGTTGACAATCACTCATCACTCGAGACACTCGGCATACACCCATGTATCCGCAATCTCCCCCTTGATGAGTGCATTGTCAACTACACACACAAATCATAATGGAAATAGAAGGAGGAAGAAGGAGAAGAGAGAACTCGACCAAATGACCCAAAAGCATAGCAAGGCCGAAGAAGGTCAAGTGGATAGAGCAAAACAACTTGGTTCCCAAAGACATGGGCAATGACTCGACGCAACCAAGCAAAGCTAGCCCTCAAGAAGAGGTAGAACAGGCTCAACACCGCTAGCAGATACCAATTGAAAAATCAAAGCAAAATGCTAGTCCCTCAAGATAGAGGCACAGAGGCTCAACACGACTAGCAGAAAGCTCGACATCGACTGAAAACCTCGATACCAACTGAAGCCAACTCAAACAAAAATGCGGCTGCTAGTTCCTCAAGATAGAGGCAAAGGCTCAACACAACTAGCAAAGCGCTCCGAACCAATTGGAAACTTCAAAAATTCAGCATGAGCAAAACTCCCCCTTGCATGTTGTACACAACCGATTCCTCTCCCCTTAGTGAAACATGGGAGGCATGATTTGTCCAAAATTTTCTCCCCCTTAGTTGAAAATGCACCATCAAGCAGAAGGAAATGAAAACGATTTGCTCCCCCTTAGAAAATGCACCAACAAAAGTGCCAACAAGAGAAGTTCTCCCCCTTCCAACATGCATATGAGTTAAAATGCAAGTTAGCAGCTTCAGGAATATAGTCAAGAAAATGCAAAGATGCTCTAAACAGTATAGCTCCAACGACTCACTGGAAAGCATACAAGCTAGCAAAGGCTCAAACTGATCACCAAATATGTATTATGAACATGTGAGCAAAGTGAGCAGTTTATAGCCAAAAAGATATTCACCATCAAAATAGCACAGGACATGTATAGACAGGAAATCGGACAAGTGCGAATCATGTATACAAGGTGAACGACCCCTAGCAAGGTTCAACCATCATGCTATAGAATGAAACATAGACTTGTGTATCCAAATTTTATCGGAGTTCCAGCGGTTAAGATTACACAAGTTAAGATTTCAGCATGTGATTGCGAGAGGTTGAAAGCTTGTCATTGCCTAACTTTTCAACTATGCGAAGCCTATGCAGAAGCAATCAGAAGCTTAAAGCAACAGTTTCGGTCATACACTACACAGCTCAAGTTTAACTCAAGGTGCAATGAGAAACAGTCTCGAAACTGTGATGTGTTGACAAGCAATCCCATCTCGATCTTTACAATTCACTTATCTTGGTTCAAGTTTTATCTCAGAATATGAACAGACCAAGCAAGTGACAGACTCAGAACTAGAGACATAGCAACCTAGCATATATGAAAAGCACGAGCAAATTCAACACATCCTACACATGCTAGTTGCATATCTCAATGGTGAACATTTACAAGTTTTATGTTTGTTAAGCAAATTCACCATTCAAAAATAGCTCAGCTCACAACATGTATTAGTGATCAGAAAGAGCATAAGCTACTAGTTACAGCATATAGCATCGGAGCACACTAAACAGAGCATAATTACATTTTAAAGAATATATACATGAAGCTCAGAATGTAAAAGCGTATGCTGAAATGCAAGAGAAAACAAGACAAACGAAAAATAGTCAGTTTATGATACAAGAACCAAAATGTTTCCCGCATCTAAAAGGGGAAACACACACCAAGCTTACCCCTCAACTGATTAAAGGTTGATTCGTCCAAAGGCTTGGTGAAAATATCAGCCAACTGATGATTAGTATCGACATGGCGAAGGTCGATATCACCCTTCTCATAATGGTCTCACAGAAAATGAAAGCGCACATCAATGTGTTTGGTCTTCGAGTGAAGCACGGGGTTCTTAGCAACGCTAATCGCACTCGTGCTGTCACAAAGCAAAGGAACACGAGAAAAGCTCAGACCAAAATCACGCAAAGTGGCCATCATCCAGAGTAACTGGGAACAGCAGCTAGCCGCAGCAACATACTCAGCCTCCATGGTAGACTGGGCGACACTAGACTGCTTGCGAGAAGACCACGATACAAGAGAAGAACCAATGCGACAACCAGCAAAATCGACATCGGAATAACCGCAAAGGGAGAAGGTGGAGGAAGCTGAATACCAAATCCCAAACTCAGGTGTGAAATGAAGGTACCTGAAAATGCGCTTCACCGCCTAACGGTGAGAAGTGCGCGGCGACGCCTGAAAGCGCGCACACAGACACACCGCGAACTGGATGTCCGGGCGTGTCGCCGTCAGGTAGAGCAGCGACCCGATCATGCTTCGGTACTCCTTCTGGTCCACAGCTTCTCCATCCTTGTCCACATCCAAGGCCATCGTGGTCGAAATGGGTGTTGGAAGAGGCTTGGCCTCACCCATATCGAACCTCTTCAGCAAGTCCTTGGTGTACTTGCCCTGGTGCACAAATGTCCCTTCTCGGGATTGCTTAATTTGCAATCCGAGAAAGAAAGTCAGCTCGCCCATCATACTCATCTCGAACTCCCTGCTCATAGTATCTCCAAACTTGGCAACCAAAGCATGAGAAGAACCACCGAAAATGATATCATCCACGTAAATCTGGACCAAGAGAGTGTCGTTGCCTTGCTTGAGGAGAAAGAGCGTTTTATCCACACATCCCATTTTAAAACCCTTAGCAAGCAAAAAGGTTTTCAACCTATCATACCAGGCTCTAGGGGCTTGTTTCAAACCATATAAAGCTTTGTGGAGTTTGAAAACATGGTTTGGAAACTTGGGATTTTCAAAACCGGGGGGTTGCTCAACATAAACCTCTTCTTCTATGTAGCCGTTTAAGAAGGCGCTCTTGACATCCATTTGTAAAAGTTTCAAACCTTTGGATGCAGCAAAAGCCAAGAGTATTCTAATAGCCTCCAAACGAGCTACATGGGCAAAAGTCTCCTCATAGTCTATCCCCTCCTTCTGACTATAGCCCTTCGCTACAAGTCTGGCCTTGTTTCTAACAACGTGGCCATCCTCTCCTTGCTTGTTTTTGAAAACCCATTTTGTCCCAATACGCTTACAGTCTGGAGGAGGTGGAACTAAAACCCAAACCTGATTTCGCTCAAAGTTCTCTAACTCCTCATGCATGGCATTGAACCAATTTGGATGCGTCAAAGCGTGTCCAACATCTCGGGGCTCAAAATCAGCAACAAAAGCAGAATGAGCAAAGTGAAAGATTTGAGACCTGGACCGAGTGACACGTTCGTCGATGCTGCCGATCATCTGCTGAGGGTGGTGTTGGCGCTGGATGTGTCGTGGCACCTCTCGAGCAGAAGTGGCCTCCCCCTCAACAGCAGCTGGTGCCTCCCCGGGTACAAAATGTACAGCTCGGGGTGGCGGATCCCATGGCCCCCAGGAAGAAGAAGTGTCGGGGTGGTGAGTCGTCGTGGAAGCCGCTCCTTGCGTCACAGCAGGTGAAGGGGGTGCTGGATCATCCATACCTTCAGCACCCTCATCCTCGTCATCGAAAAGAGGCTCACCAACCTCATGATCACTTGCACGCTCAAAACGAGAAGAAGGACAAACCATGGTCTCGTCGAAGGTGACATCGGAAGTCTCCATGACTCGGTTAGTGTGAAGGTTAAATACACGATAAGCTCGAGTGTGAGTGCCATAACCCAAAAACACACCGTCAGAAGAACAAGACTCAAACTTGTCCAGGTTGCCCTTTTTGAGTATAAAATAATGGCAACCAAAAACTCAAAAATAACTCACCTTGGGCAGTCTTCCAAAACGCAACTCATAAGAAGTCTTTTTCAAGAAAACTCGGAGAAAGATGCGATTTGAAATGTAGCATGCAGTGTTCATAGCTTCGGCCCAATATCGCCTAGGAGTCCTATGCTCATCGAGCATCGTCCTGGCCATCTCTACAAGGGTCCGATTCTTCCTCTCTACCACACCATTCTGTGGCGGTGTGTAGGGGGAAGAAAACTGATGCTCTAGACCCAAAGAGTTACAAAACTTCTCAAAATCTAAATTCTTGAATTTGGAACCATTATCACTCCTAATAGCTCGCATCGAGTTCAAAGGGAACTCATTCTGAAGACGCAAAATCAGATTGCGAGCAAAGGAGAAAGTCTCAGTCTTCTCAGCTAAAAGGAAGACCCACGAATATCTCGAAAAATTGTCAACAACAACAAGCACATACCACTTCCCCCCAACCGAGCTCACCCGAGCCGGACCAACAAGGTCCATGTGCAAAAGCTCTCCAGGGCGCTTGGTCATGACCTGAGTCACTGGATGGTGGGGAGCGGCAACCATTTTCCCATGTCTACAAGAATGGCAAACAAGAGCCTTCTCCATGGATAACTTGGGCAATCCTCGGATTAGGCCAAGTGAACTAAGTCTTGCAAGCAAGTCGAAGCTCAAATGTCCAAGTCTCCTATGCCACTTCCAAAGATCCGAGGAGGAAGGTCCAGCCACAAGACAACGAGAAGTGCCAAAAGACTCTGAGAAATTTGCACGAAAGACTTTTCCAAAGGGCAAAATCAAACACACAAGATTGCCTTGAGGATCCAAAATACGACTAAGATTTGGTTTAAAACGAATCTCATAGTCATCATCGAAAAGTTGCGAAACAGAAAGAAGGTTAAAATGCAAGTTAGAAACAAGAGCAACATCGCGCAACACAAAATGCTCATTAACTCGCACCGACCCACGAGACAAAACCTTACCTTTGCTATTGTCGCCGAAGCTGATAAACTCCTTCTCGGCGACCGGACTAAGACTGGAGAACCACTTGGCGTTTCTGGTCATGTTCCTCGAGCAACCAGAATCCACCAACCAAACGTTCTCCAATCGTTTTACTGTCGGTGTTTGTTAACCGACAACTCGTCTTGAGGGATCTCAAACGATTTGTTCGGTGGGGATCGACGTATGCAGAACTCGATGGTAAACGCAGAGACAATGATTTATACTAGTTCAGTTTGCTGAATAGCATCCCTACGTCCAGTGTGGGGGAATAATATATGGCACCCTATGCTTATGGGTGTCTGGTTGAGTACCATGACCCCTGTCTCTGGCTTATGTCTGTCTGCCGATCTATGGAGCTCTGCCTCTCTTTATATAGTCTAGGAGGCAGAGTCCTAGTCGGTTACAATCTCATGAGTCCTAGTAGGATTACAAGGTAGCAATACTACTAGGATTACATACGGGAAGTCGTAGTTGGACTAGGTCTTTGTCCTTCTTTGCAGAGTACCGGGGACTCTGTCCCACAAGCCCCCGAGCTCTTCATGGTTTGTCAAGGAAGTCATCTTGAGACCTTGGCCTTGATCAAGTGTCATCCGAGTACCTTCTGAGAGAAACCATAAAGTGCTCTTGAAGTCTTCTAATGGTGTGCGCTTTCTGAAAAGCGCACCCATTGGTTGTAGCCCCCAAGCCTCTTGTTGTTTAGCATAAGGAGCTGGAGGGTCTTGTCTGAAATTGCTCCAATTCCTTTCAAAGAAATTTAGATGCAACATCTGAGGATATGTATCCCGCAGCCCCCGAGCCTAAAATCGACTACTCGGACTCGATTATAGGATCTTGTAGACATCCTCAAGGGTGCAGCCGAGTAATCTCCCGAAGACAAGGATCGTCATCTGCTTGTCGTCGAGTGGTTGATTACTTGTAAATTTGACCTTTCATCCTTGAATTCCAACCCCCGAGCGTAGTCGGAGTGAAGTCGACTAAGCTGAGGCAACGACCGAGCCCCCGAGCTTGATGCCGACTATGCCGTGAAGGAGAAGGAGCTTGATCGAAGTAGTGGAAGTAGAATATTGGTGAGCTCAAGGCTTTGGGTGGGTAGTCTCCTCACCGGAGACCCCGTATCACCCCCACCTCGAGACTCCCAAATCATCATAACCATGTTTGAAGGCTCGTCGCAACATCATGGTGTCCGAGTGAGGCAGCCCTCAGGGGCGTACCTAACCCAACGGCGTGGTGTCCGAGTGAGGCAACCCTCAGGGGCCTACATCACCCAGCGCGTGGTGTCCGAGTGAGGCAGCCCTCAGGGGCGTACCTCGACCGGTGTTGTAGTCGATATCTTTTCCCTGCAAAGAAGACATACAAAAATATGTAGTAACTAATATTCATGATATCAAGTCGGGAGCATGTCCCAGCATTTAACAAATGCATATGAAATTTTTCGCATCTTGCTCTTGATAGGTTGTTTAAATCACCCGAGTAGTGGGCCTATGACGTTTAAGCACATGTCCTGCGTGTCGAACTTTATTTGTCGAGCGTGAGGTACATGCTTCACAGATTAAGGCTTGCACTTACTCAAGTAAATTAACAACTTGCTAAGAGAAGATTATAGCAGTCATGTTGCGTGAAAAAAGAGAGCACGCTCCGAGTGTACATTGTACACCCGTGAGGTGTTGTCCCGACTACAAGCTCGAAGCTGTATGAGTAGTCGGGAATGCAATTATGATGTGGCTGTAGCGGCTCACGATTAATATTTGGAGATATTAAAAATATTAAAGCGTGACTTAGCTTGGTTGATGCCGAGTCGAGTGATCAGTACCGCCGAGTGGAGTAGTCGACACCGTCGAGATATCCGAGTAATGGATGACTTGGTACTCGGACGACTCGCTTATTACTCGGACGACTTGTTTGCAACACAATGACGGCTTGATTCTTCAACGCCTGCCTGACAGCTTGCTTGTGGCTCGATGGTTCGCTCGTGGCTCAACGGCAACTTGATGGCTTGCTTGCGGTTCAATCAGCAACTCGAGGGCTCGCTTGCTTGCAGCTCGACAGCGGCTTGATGGCTCGCTTGTGGCTCAACAGCAGCTCGAAGGCTCGCTTTTGCGGCTCAATGGTAGCTTGATGGCTCACTTACGGCTCAACAGCAGCTTGAGGGCTTGCTTACTTACGGCTCATCGGCAGCTTGATTGTTCGCTCGCAGCTCAACAGTAGCTCGAGGGCTCACAGACGGCTTATGGCTCACTTGCAGCTTTATGGCAGCATGATGGCTTGACGACTGCTCGACAACTCGCTTGTGGCTCATGGCTCACTTGTGTGACGTAACGGCCCTAATCCCATGGCCCACCGATCACTATCAACCACTGACAGTCGATCCGTCCAGCCAAGAGATTAAGACCGGGTTCGCCACTGGGCTACATCCGTGCCCGATGTCCGCAGGATCAACTCACAATTCAGTTACAATCTCTTGAACATTTTGACAAATAACATCGGAGTAAATAGCGGAAGACTTAAATAACAATAGTTTTACAAACCAGTGTTCAACATAAACTTAAAGTGAAGTTATTACAGACCATAGTTCAAATAGAGTTGGCAGGGTAGCATATGACAACAACTAAAAGATAAAGATACATCACCCAGCCCAAGGGTGGATAATCACTCATCGGCCTCATCGGCCTCATCCTGAACCACAGTCACACAGCAGGGTCCAAGGCATACTGTGGGATCTGCCATACCTGCAACATGGGTAAAAGAACCCTGAGTACAAAGGTACTCCACAAGACTTACCCGACTAAAGAAAAGGGAGAAGACTCAGGAATGCAGGCTTAGGGTAGTCAAGGTAAGGCTTAAGCAAGTTCAAGTATTTTGCAGAAAAGCATTTTTGGTAAACCTTATTTTTATTTTGAAAGATTCAGTATTCCTTGTTCCATCATAATCCTTGATTCATTTTACTTTCCAAAACAGACCTAGTTGAGAACCACTCCCTGTTGACAGTCAGTGACTAAGTCTCCATAACCGAGGAGCAGCGTTAATCCGGATAAATAATACTCAGCTGAGGGTCCCTATCCACACTGCATATGTAGCACCCAAGCTTGCATATGCCAACTCGTCTACCACGATTCCTCCAAGATTGGTCCCGGTCCTACGCCACCCGGAAGTACAGTACACCACTCCAATCCGGGCCTCTAACCCACGTGGGTACATGCTACTTCCGCCATCTCTCCACTCCCAGTGCGCGGTTGTCGGTCCAATAAAGGATTCCTCGGAGCCGAAGCTTTCCGTAGTATGTGAATAGTTGCAAGTCTTAGACAATCAGGCCCCCATACAGGTGGTCCCTAAATTTTCCAGCCAGCGACAAGCACCTCGGGCCTCTAACCCAAGAGTACAGGTCCTGTCAGTTTTTCAACCCTGTCCCGGTCAGTGTCAACTGTTGAGTCCCGGACTACAACATGACGGCACCGTACGCAAGGACAACCCCTCCTTCCCATTGACTAGGTACGGATCAGTTACTTAGCCAATAGTGGGAGTAAACCAGAAATTCCCATAAATATTCTTAAAGTGATCACACTTTGAAATTGGCAATTTTATTGCAAATCTATCATATAGCATTGCTAAGCATTTTGCAATAGTTTTTGAAAAGCAGGTATCGGGTGTATCATTGGTCAAGGTAGATAATGCATCAGATAGGGTTTCACTCAACTCCTATCAACCTAATGCAATAATTTAACTCAAAACATTTAACGAAAACATTTATAAAAACAAGGTAGGGTTAAATGCACCGGGGCTTGCCTTGGACGGCAAAAAGAGCAGGGTCGGGGTAGGTATAAGCGTCGGAGCTTGGGGTTGCCTCGGGGACAGATCCTTCGGCGGCTACCTCGACTTCGGGTCCTTCTTCGTCAACTATACGGATGCAATGATGAATGCTCATGAGAATGATGACATGGACTAAGGGTGCAAGACAAAAAAAAACCACAGATTCAAGATTACTCTTAAGGCAAGACATAATCGAAATCTAGGTTGAGCATAAAAGTAACCATTTCTTCCTTAAGCAAAATTTGTTTATCTTGACTTTATCAAACTATCCTAAGCATCGACCAATCATAGCATCACAAACATCATAGACCAAAGGGTAGGGGTCTATGAACATCAATCAATCCAAAGATCACATCATCAAACATCTATTACTAACCCTAATCCACCTTTTCTATTTTCTTAATTTATTTAAAAGGTCATTTTATGAAGGTGCTCCAAAAATTACCAAATTAATCATACAAGTTCATTAGGGTACAAGTATATGGCAAAACAAATTTCATAATCTTTGGAGGTCATTAAGGTGCTCAATTAAATCTAGACATTTAATTCATAAAGGCACTATTCCTTAATTAAAATAAAGCCTAAAAATCAACTTGTTCCAAAAGACTTCAAAATTTTACCAGAGACTCATCATGACCCAACTAGCTTGCAAAAATTATCTCAAGATTTTTGGAACTACAGAACACTCTCTAAAAATACCAAAGTCTTCATTTTTCAATTAAAAGGAGGATTTTTCATTTTCAAATTTTTGCAGAAAAGTCAAGTTTTATATTTTTATAAAATACTTCAGAGCATAAAGAGTCTACCACAAAAATTTCAGCATTTATGGATCAACACAGAAAATCACACAAAAATATGAAATCTGAACACTATTCACATGTTTGGAGAAAAAGAGAAAAGACACTGTTCGTCTTCCTCGCGACGCCGGCGGTCACCCCGCGGCGGCGAGACGTCGTTCCGGCCACGGCAGGGGCTCGCGGCCGAAACCAAGGGCATGGAGAGGTTCAGGAGCTCACCGGCAGTCGATGACGCACGGTGGCGAGGCGAGGGGATAACCGGAGCTAGGAGGTCGACGGAGGCGGGCTCTTCGGCGGGACGAACGGCGGCGAACTGGCGTTCCGGTGTCCCTGTGTAACAAACGGAGCCGTGACAACTGGGTTAGAGTCGCACGGGGGTAGGGAAGGTGATGCGGTGGTCGGAGGGAGATGATCAACGCCGGAGACGGCGAATTTTACGAACCCGAGCTCGCCGGATTCTTGCCGGAGACGGCAACGACGAGCTACGCCGGGCGATTGAGAGCGGTAGAGGTGAAATTGGAGGGTGGTGAAGCAACACAAGGACACGGCGGAGCTCCTGAGCTAGATGGTTGAGCTCGGGAGGCGCTGGTGTGGGCTGGCGACGGTGGCGGATGTGGTGTGGAATTCCGGCGACATCGTCGGGTCTTTTATAGCCGCGGAGAGAGGCTGGCGGAGCGTGCTTTGGCGAGGATAATGCTGCTCAGCGCGTGCGCAATCGATTGCGAGGCCGAGGGTCAGCGATTTGGCGTTCGGGGTCCGGGCGTTGTGTTCGCCGGCGGTGAACACGCGGCGGCGAGACGCTGCGGACAGTGGGGGACGCGCGAGGGGTCAGCGCTCGCATGCGCGGACGCGGAGGAGACCGGGGAACAGCGGCGGCAGGTTGAGGTCGCGTGGGGAGCAGCCAGGCGCGCGGCGCGCGAGCTGCCGGTGGGTGCGCCATGGCCGGGCCCCCCCCCCCCCCTACCGGAGAAGATAAACAGTAGGTAGGTCTAGGGTTTGACTTTGAGCAGGTTTTGTATTTTGCGAATTTCTCCCAAAATTTGAACTGTGCGACAAAAACTCAAAACACCAAAGTTGCTCAGAAAAACGAGATCTACAACTTTGTCAATATGAACATTTTCAAATTCCAAATAGTTTTTGAACAACATTTGAAAACAGAAAAGGGGACACTTTTGAAATTTGAATCAATTCAACATTACTCTGGATTTCAAACTGAAACTTGAAAATCTGTCAACATGAAAGTTGTTCCTTTTATCAAAACCTACAACTTTGCTATTATACACTTTTCCAGAAACTCATTAGTTTTTGAACTTATTTTGAAAACTGAAAAGGGGGCAAAAACTGAAGTTTGATTGAATTTGAAATAACTCAAAATTTTGTACTGCAACTTGAAAATTTGTAAATACCAAAGTTGTTTCTCTCTGAAAGATCTACAACTTTGCTTTTTGGACCAACCCCAAATTTTGAATAATTTTTGAATTACAAAAAGAGGGATAAAATCCAGGATTTGGAAATCAGGGTTTTGCAAAGGGTTTTGAAATTCAAAATCTGATTTTTGAACTTTGGCCAACACAACAACACTTCAAATCATCCAAGTGAACAAGAATTTCCCAAAGCTAGGCACAGAGGTGAAATTACCATTTTGCCCTAGAAGAGAGAAGTGGGCTAAATAGGGTTTTTGTAATAGAGATAAACCACATAAAATAACACACTAGCAAAATGCATACACATGAACTCATGATCAGGATGCTTAATGATGATAATGATGATATGTCAAGTTAATTACATACTAAACACCAGGGGTGTTACAGCCTCCCCCCCTTAAAGAAATCTCGCCCCGAGATTCCACGTCTTAAGAAAAGACAAAGAAGGGCTAAAGGCAAAACTTTACATGGAAAGAGATTCGAGAAAGTCGGGGTAGTTCTTTGCTAAGAAGTCTTCAGATTCCCAAGTAGCTTCTTCTTCAGAGTGCTGGTTCCACTGGATTTTGTACCATCTTGTGGTGGTTCTTCGGGTAACGCGATCCTTGTGGTCCAACACGCGAACTGGATATTCTGAGTAGGATAGATCAGGCTCTAGCTCGACGCCTTCAACTTCCACGACATGTTCTGGTACTCTGAGACACTTCTTGAGTTGGGAGACATGGAAAACATCGTGGACAGCGGAGAGATGATCGGGCAACTTCAGCTTGTAAGCTACCTTGCCACAACATTCCAAAATCTCAAACGGGCCAATGTAGCGAGGTGCTAACTTTCCTTTGACTCCAAAACGAGTGACTCCTTTGGTTGGTGAGACCTTGAGATATACATAATCTCCAACTTGAAACTTCAGAGGTCGACGTCTCTTGTCAGCGTAGCTCTTCTGTCGAGATTGGGCAATCTTCATATTCTCCTGTATCTGCTTGACTTTCTCTTCCATATCCTTGACCAGGTCAACTCCAAAGAATTCTCTTTCTCCGGGCTCAGACCAACTGAGGGGTGTACGACAACGACGACCGTACAGTGCTTCAAATGGTGCCATCTTGATGCTCTCTTGGTAACTGTTATTATAAGAGAACTCTGCCAAAGGCAAACAGTCATCCCAAGTATCTGCGAAGGTAAGAACACAGGCTCTCAACATGTCCTCCAGCACTTGGTTGACTCGCTCAGTTTGTCCATCAGTTTGCGGATGATATGCCGTACTATGCAAAAGCTTGGTTCCAAGTGAGGTATGGAACACTTTCCAAAACTTAGCGACAAACTGGGTACCACGGTCAGAGACAATGCTCTTGGGTATGCCATGAAGTTTCACTATGTGATTCTTGTACAAGGCGGCATACATAGGGACGGTGTAACTGGTCTTCACTGGCAGAAAGTGAGCTTGTTTAGTGAGACGATCCACGATCACCCAAATGGAATCAAAACCTTTCTGGGTCTTGGGTAGTCCATTGACAAAATCCATACTAATGTCGTCCCATTTCCAAGCGGGTACTGACAAAGGTTGCAATTCTCCTCCAGGCTTCATGTGTACTGCCTTGACTCTTTGGCAGGTATCACACTGAGCGACATACCGAGCAATCTCAATCTTCATTTTAGTCCACCAGAATCTCTGCTTTAAGTCTTGGTACATCTTGTTGCTACCGGGGTGAATAGAGAATCTGGTCAAGTGTGCTTCATCAAGGATTAACTGTCTCAATTCAGGCACCTTGGGAACTACTAGACGGTTCTTGAACCAAACAACTCCTACATCATCGATCCTGAAACAATCAGTCTTTCCAGTCTGGACCTTTTCGATGATGTGCTTGATTCCAGGGTTATCCTTCTGAGCAACAATGACTTGATCCTTGATGGATGTTTCTATGCTGACATTATTCAGGCTTCCTTGCGGGATCATTTCGATACCCATCCTTTCAAGTTCATGGCACAAGGAAAGATCATGGGGTTTCAACGTCAGACAGTTGCAGTATGACTTGCGACTGAGGGCATCGGCAACTACATTTGCCTTACCAGGATGGTAATGTACTTCGAGATCATAATCTTTAATCAGCTCAAGCCATCTTCTCTGCCTCATATTCAATTCTTCTTGAGTGAAGATATACTTTAGGCTCTTGTGATCCGTATACATATTGCAGGTACTGCCCAACAGATAGTGACGCCAAATCTTCAAGGCATGCACGACTGCTGCTAGCTCAAGATCATGGGTTGGGTAGTTTTCCTCATGTCGCTTAAGCTGTCGTGAGGCATAAGCGATTACTCGTCCTTCTTGCATCAAAACACAGCCCAAACCAGTACCAGATGCATCACAGTATACATCGAAGGGTTTCTCGATATCAGGTTGAGCTAGGACTGGTGATGTAGTTAGCAGTTTCTTCAGGGCTTGAAAGGCTTGCTCACAGGCTGGTGACCAAACGAAATCCACGGAATTCTTCAACAACTCTGTGATAGGCTTGGCGACTCTGGAGAAATCTGGGATGAATCGACGATAGTATCCAGCCATTCCCATGAAGCTGCGAACTTCGCGGACAGTGGTAGGCGGCTTCCAATCCAAGATATCTGACACTTTTTCAGGGTCAACTGACACACCTTCAGCGGACAGGACATGACCAAGGAATTGAATTCGATCTAGCCAGAATTCACATTTGCTGAACTTGGCATACAGCTGGTGATCTCTGAGACGAGAGAGAACGATTCGAAGATGTTTGGCGTGATCTTCAGGAGTTCTTGAATAGACAAGGATGTCGTCAATGAACACGACTACAAACTTATCGAGCTCTGGCATGAACACAGAGTTCATGAGATACATGAAATGAGCGGGGGCATTGGTCAAACCGAAGGACATGACCAAGTACTCATATAAGCCGTATCTGGTGGTGAAAGCTGTTTTAGGAATGTCTTCTGGACGGATTTTTATTTGGTGATAGCCAGATCTGAGATCAATCTTAGAGAACACTCTGGCTCCAGACAGCTGGTCGAAAAGAAGGTCAATGCGAGGCAAGGGATATTTATTTTTGATGGTGACCTCGTTGAGCGGGCGATAGTCAACGCACAGACGAAGACTTTTGTCCTTCTTCTTCACAAAGATAGCAGGACAGCCCCAAGGAGATGAACTTGGGCGAATGAGACCCTTGTCCAAAAGCTCTTGCAATTGGATCTTCAGCTCTGCCAACTCTCTGGGAGGCATTCGATAAGCTCTACGGGATATAGGAGCAGTCCCGGGCTTTAGCTCTATGGCAAACTCAACATTGCGGTCGGGAGGCAGACCAGGTAGATCTTCTGGGAAGACATCAGGGAACTCACAGACCACGGGAATATCCCTGACTTCCGGAACACATGTGGCATTCAACTGGGTGGTTGCTGGTTTTTGAGGCATAGGAAGTTGGAGAAGGAGTTTGGAGCTGCTGTTAGGAATATCCACTCTCACAACTCTATTCAAGATGTCTATCATGGCTTTATACTGACACATCCAATTCATGCCTAAGATGACATCTATCTCTTGATCGCGCAGTACTATCATGGTGGTAGGAAAGACATGTTCCCCCAACATTACTGGTATACTGCGGACCACTTCCTTAGTATTTATCCGCCCTCCAGGCGAAAGTATACAGAAACTTTCTTTTAACTCCCCCATGGGTAACTCATGCTTGATGACAAAAGTGCGACTGATGAAGGAATGCGATGCACCAGAATCAAACAAGACGACTGCAGGATGATTGGCAACAGGGAACCTACCGAGCATGACGGGCTCTCCTTCCGGGATGTTACTGACGGTGGTGAAGTAGACTTGCCCGTGTTTCTTGACAAACTTGCCCTTCTGGACGTGCTGCTGCGGTGCACGGTGCTGCTGCTGTGATCCTCCAGGGCCTTTCTGTGCATGCTGGGCATTCTTCTTGGGTTTCGGACAATCACGAGACCAGTGACCAACTTGGCCACAGTTGTAGCATGGATGGTTGTAAGCTGTTTGAGGGGTGGTGATACGAACACCTGGGGCGTTCGGCTGAGTGGCACTTTGCTGGTTGGCGTTATGAGTGGTGGCCGCGGTACGAACGACCACTTGCTGATGGGGATATGGTGCACGGTTTTGGTGGTGGCTGGGGTGGTAGATGACTCTTGGGCGCTTGTGATTGCTGGAGAAGCTGCTAGACCCAGCCTTCTTCTTCTTCTTCTCCTCTTGGTACTGACGGTTGCTTTCCTCGAAAGCGACAGCACGGTCAACAACATCATGATAAGACCCGTTGAGGTTGTTGGATAAACCTCTGCGAATCTTAGGGTGCAGACCCCTGAGAAAACAATCTCTCTTCTTCTCCTCCGTGTTGACATAGTCGGAGGCATACTGACTCAGGTGGTTGAACTGACCCACGTACTGCATTACAGTGGATTCCTTCTGCTGCAGGGCTAGGAATTGGTCGAGCTTCATCCTCATCAGACCTGACGGAATGTGGTGTGCACGGAAAGCGGTGCGGAACTCCTCCCAGGTCAACTCATGACCCTCAGGTTGGGCAGCCAAGAGGTTGGCATACCAAGCACTTGCTGGACCACGAAGCTGCTGAGAAGCAAACCGGGGCTTCTGGATTTCAGTGCATCGGATGAGACTAAACTTCTGCTCCATGGTGCGGAGCCAATCATCAGCTTCGAGGGGTTCATCGGCTCTGGTGAAAACCGGTGGACGGGTTTCAGTGAACTCCACATAGGTGGTCTCTTGGTTGTGACGACCACGGTGACCAAAATTCTGATGTCCTTGGTTCTGAGCCATTAGGTTGGCAGCGGCGGCCAAAGCGGCAATGGCATCTGCCAGGGTAGCAGGAACTGGTGGAGGGTTTGGAAGGTTGGCACCTCCGGAACTTCCGGCTCCAGTGCGGGTATTGACAGGCATCTGTTAAGAATTTGGGAACTTAGCATCCAAAGATTGCTTTTGAACGAAACTGACTGACACGATTCATTGATGCAAAGATAGATAACTGATACAAAGGTTCGATAGATGACCACCAACTGACAAAGGAAAGGTACACGACACGATACAAACTGGGCTAGACAGAAGACCAACTAACGCCCCAAACCTAGACTAAGGCTTTAGGTGAGCAGATGGTACAGACACAAGGAAACTAGTCGTCATCGATGATGATCATCTCTTCATCATCATCATCCTCGATGATAAGCTCAGGCTCTTCCTCCTCATCTCCATCTTCAACATGAACATCTTCAGCAGGTTCCACTTCTATGTTCTGGACTGGCCCTTGTTCTACTTCAGGTTCCTCCACGACTCCATCTTCTGGATCCTCAGCAACAGGTGGAATCATGGGGTGAAGCTGGTCGTACAGCTGATGTACCTCCTCATGAAGTATAACATTGTACTCCTCAACCTGGGCAGTGTACTGCTGCAGTCCATGGAGTTGGGCTCTGGCGATGTCCTCGCGGTTCCAAGCCTCGTTGCGCTGCTCGATAGCGCGAACGGTGTTCCGATTAGCCTGCTCCAGGGAAGCTCGTGCCTCATAAAACTCCATGCGGGAAAGATAGAAGTCATGCTCCATGTTCTCCATCTCAGCCTTCAGGTTCTTGATCTCCTCCTTCAGCTGCTTGCGGTTGCGGCGGGGAACACGACGTCCATTGGAGGATTCTCCAGTCTCTTCTCCTGTGCGTGGCGCCAGCTGGTGACGCGGCACACCGTTTGGTCCAGTTGACTTGCGAGCAGTCCGCTTGAGGATGACCATCTGGACAAGAGATTTTAGGTGAGAAAGGCTAGCAAGAAAAAGGTAAAGGCATACTAACCCAACCGACTAGAGAAGAAGTTATTATCTTAAGTGATTATGACATGATGCATGATTCGTTCCTACGGAACAAGGCGATGCAACTACTAAGATAAAGTACATAGGGCTTATACAAGTTGTCTTGCTACTAGTTGCCAAAGACAAGATGAGATGAGAGAAGCAATTTGGACTCAAAATAGTCAAGTTTAGTGTTTGGACTTAAAACCTTTTGAAGTTTTCGCAAAAAGATTGCAACATCGTAGTGAGATGCTCCGATACCACTCTGTGACGTAACGGCCCTAATCCCATGGCCCACCGATCACTATCAACCACTGACAGTCGATCCGTCCAGCCAAGAGATTAAGACCGGGTTCGCCACTGGGCTACATCCGTGCCCGATGTCCGCAGGATCAACTCACAATTCAGTTACAATCTCTTGAACATTTTGACAAATAACATCGGAGTAAATAGCGGAAGACTTAAATAACAATAGTTTTACAAACCAGTGTTCAACATAAACTTAAAGTGAAGTTATTACAGACCATAGTTCAAATAGAGTTGGCAGGGTAGCATATGACAACAACTAAAAGATAAAGATACATCACCCAGCCCAAGGGTGGATAATCACTCATCGGCCTCATCGGCCTCATCCTGAACCACAGTCACACAGCAGGGTCCAAGGCATACTGTGGGATCTGCCATACCTGCAACATGGGTAAAAGAACCCTGAGTACAAAGGTACTCCACAAGACTTACCCGACTAAAGAAAAGGGAGAAGACTCAGGAATGCAGGCTTAGGGTAGTCAAGGTAAGGCTTAAGCAAGTTCAAGTATTTTGCAGAAAAGCATTTTTGGTAAACCTTATTTTTATTTTGAAAGATTCAGTATTCCTTGTTCCATCATAATCCTTGATTCATTTTACTTTCCAAAACAGACCTAGTTGAGAACCACTCCCTGTTGACAGTCAGTGACTAAGTCTCCATAACCGAGGAGCAGCGTTAATCCGGATAAATAATACTCAGCTGAGGGTCCCTATCCACACTGCATATGTAGCACCCAAGCTTGCATATGCCAACTCGTCTACCACGATTCCTCCAAGATTGGTCCCGGTCCTACGCCACCCGGAAGTACAGTACACCACTCCAATCCGGGCCTCTAACCCACGTGGGTACATGCTACTTCCGCCATCTCTCCACTCCCAGTGCGCGGTTGTCGGTCCAATAAAGGATTCCTCGGAGCCGAAGCTTTCCGTAGTATGTGAATAGTTGCAAGTCTTAGACAATCAGGCCCCCATACAGGTGGTCCCTAAATTTTCCAGCCAGCGACAAGCACCTCGGGCCTCTAACCCAAGAGTACAGGTCCTGTCAGTTTTTCAACCCTGTCCCGGTCAGTGTCAACTGTTGAGTCCCGGACTACAACATGACGGCACCGTACGCAAGGACAACCCCTCCTTCCCATTGACTAGGTACGGATCAGTTACTTAGCCAATAGTGGGAGTAAACCAGAAATTCCCATAAATATTCTTAAAGTGATCACACTTTGAAATTGGCAATTTTATTGCAAATCTATCATATAGCATTGCTAAGCATTTTGCAATAGTTTTTGAAAAGCAGGTATCGGGTGTATCATTGGTCAAGGTAGATAATGCATCAGATAGGGTTTCACTCAACTCCTATCAACCTAATGCAATAATTTAACTCAAAACATTTAACGAAAACATTTATAAAAACAAGGTAGGGTTAAATGCACCGGGGCTTGCCTTGGACGGCAAAAAGAGCAGGGTCGGGGTAGGTATAAGCGTCGGAGCTTGGGGTTGCCTCGGGGACAGATCCTTCGGCGGCTACCTCGACTTCGGGTCCTTCTTCGTCAACTATACGGATGCAATGATGAATGCTCATGAGAATGATGACATGGACTAAGGGTGCAAGACAAAAAAAAACCACAGATTCAAGATTACTCTTAAGGCAAGACATAATCGAAATCTAGGTTGAGCATAAAAGTAACCATTTCTTCCTTAAGCAAAATTTGTTTATCTTGACTTTATCAAACTATCCTAAGCATCGACCAATCATAGCATCACAAACATCATAGACCAAAGGGTAGGGGTCTATGAACATCAATCAATCCAAAGATCACATCATCAAACATCTATTACTAACCCTAATCCACCTTTTCTATTTTCTTAATTTATTTAAAAGGTCATTTTATGAAGGTGCTCCAAAAATTACCAAATTAATCATACAAGTTCATTAGGGTACAAGTATATGGCAAAACAAATTTCATAATCTTTGGAGGTCATTAAGGTGCTCAATTAAATCTAGACATTTAATTCATAAAGGCACTATTCCTTAATTAAAATAAAGCCTAAAAATCAACTTGTTCCAAAAGACTTCAAAATTTTACCAGAGACTCATCATGACCCAACTAGCTTGCAAAAATTATCTCAAGATTTTTGGAACTACAGAACACTCTCTAAAAATACCAAAGTCTTCATTTTTCAATTAAAAGGAGGATTTTTCATTTTCAAATTTTTGCAGAAAAGTCAAGTTTTATATTTTTATAAAATACTTCAGAGCATAAAGAGTCTACCACAAAAATTTCAGCATTTATGGATCAACACAGAAAATCACACAAAAATATGAAATCTGAACACTATTCACATGTTTGGAGAAAAAGAGAAAAGACACTGTTCGTCTTCCTCGCGACGCCGGCGGTCACCCCGCGGCGGCGAGACGTCGTTCCGGCCACGGCAGGGGCTCGCGGCCGAAACCAAGGGCATGGAGAGGTTCAGGAGCTCACCGGCAGTCGATGACGCACGGTGGCGAGGCGAGGGGATAACCGGAGCTAGGAGGTCGACGGAGGCGGGCTCTTCGGCGGGACGAACGGCGGCGAACTGGCGTTCCGGTGTCCCTGTGTAACAAACGGAGCCGTGACAACTGGGTTAGAGTCGCACGGGGGTAGGGAAGGTGATGCGGTGGTCGGAGGGAGATGATCAACGCCGGAGACGGCGAATTTTACGAACCCGAGCTCGCCGGATTCTTGCCGGAGACGGCAACGACGAGCTACGCCGGGCGATTGAGAGCGGTAGAGGTGAAATTGGAGGGTGGTGAAGCAACACAAGGACACGGCGGAGCTCCTGAGCTAGATGGTTGAGCTCGGGAGGCGCTGGTGTGGGCTGGCGACGGTGGCGGATGTGGTGTGGAATTCCGGCGACATCGTCGGGTCTTTTATAGCCGCGGAGAGAGGCTGGCGGAGCGTGCTTTGGCGAGGATAATGCTGCTCAGCGCGTGCGCAATCGATTGCGAGGCCGAGGGTCAGCGATTTGGCGTTCGGGGTCCGGGCGTTGTGTTCGCCGGCGGTGAACACGCGGCGGCGAGACGCTGCGGACAGTGGGGGACGCGCGAGGGGTCAGCGCTCGCATGCGCGGACGCGGAGGAGACCGGGGAACAGCGGCGGCAGGTTGAGGTCGCGTGGGGAGCAGCCAGGCGCGCGGCGCGCGAGCTGCCGGTGGGTGCGCCATGGCCGGGCCCCCCCCCCCCCTACCGGAGAAGATAAACAGTAGGTAGGTCTAGGGTTTGACTTTGAGCAGGTTTTGTATTTTGCGAATTTCTCCCAAAATTTGAACTGTGCGACAAAAACTCAAAACACCAAAGTTGCTCAGAAAAACGAGATCTACAACTTTGTCAATATGAACATTTTCAAATTCCAAATAGTTTTTGAACAACATTTGAAAACAGAAAAGGGGACACTTTTGAAATTTGAATCAATTCAACATTACTCTGGATTTCAAACTGAAACTTGAAAATCTGTCAACATGAAAGTTGTTCCTTTTATCAAAACCTACAACTTTGCTATTATACACTTTTCCAGAAACTCATTAGTTTTTGAACTTATTTTGAAAACTGAAAAGGGGGCAAAAACTGAAGTTTGATTGAATTTGAAATAACTCAAAATTTTGTACTGCAACTTGAAAATTTGTAAATACCAAAGTTGTTTCTCTCTGAAAGATCTACAACTTTGCTTTTTGGACCAACCCCAAATTTTGAATAATTTTTGAATTACAAAAAGAGGGATAAAATCCAGGATTTGGAAATCAGGGTTTTGCAAAGGGTTTTGAAATTCAAAATCTGATTTTTGAACTTTGGCCAACACAACAACACTTCAAATCATCCAAGTGAACAAGAATTTCCCAAAGCTAGGCACAGAGGTGAAATTACCATTTTGCCCTAGAAGAGAGAAGTGGGCTAAATAGGGTTTTTGTAATAGAGATAAACCACATAAAATAACACACTAGCAAAATGCATACACATGAACTCATGATCAGGATGCTTAATGATGATAATGATGATATGTCAAGTTAATTACATACTAAACACCAGGGGTGTTACAACTTGCAGCTTTACGGCAGTATGATGGCTTGACGACTGCTCGACAACCCGCTTGTGGCTCATGGCTCACTTGCGGCTAACGGCAGCATGAGAGCTCGATGACTCGGTACCTAGGCACTGTGGATATACGAGTAGTTGGTTGTTGATAAAGTCGATTAGTCGGAACAACTCCTTATCAGATTCTTAATCGAGTCGGGTTGTTGCCGAGTAATTCTTGATCATCTGGATCTCGTTCCTAACTAATACGTTGAATCCGAGTGGAGTAGTCGGTCGAGTCCGGGTAGTCGGAGTTGAAGCTGGCTCCATCAGAGTCAGAGTAGAATTCGGATGTGCTGATGGCCCTCGTGGCCTTGCTTCTTCCGATTTGGACGAATTGTCCACATTGGTGTAGATTGCATCGATGTCTCAGAAGCACGTCTAATAGATCGATCTGAGATCACGGTAACAAGTTGACGAGTGCATCGGCGAGTTGTTGATGAAGGCTGCCGCAGACTGTCGCCGAGAGCCGACGAGAACAGCAGCGAGTCCTCGCTGAGGGTCTGATGGTCCGTCGAGATCTTGATCGCAATTGTGCCAAAAATCCCCTACCTGGCGCGCCAGCTGTCGGTGTTTGTTAACCGGCAACTCGTCTTGAGGGATCTCAGACGATTTGTTCGGTGGGGATCGACATATGCAAAACACGATGGTAAACACAGAGACAATGATTTATACTGGTTCGGTCTGCTGAATAGCATCCCTACGTCCAGTGTGGGGGGAATAATATATGGCGCCCTGCTCTTATGGGTGTCTGGTTGAGTACCATGATCCCTGTCTCTGGCTTATGTCTGTCTGCCGACCTATGGAGCTCTGCCTCTCTTTATATAGTCCAGGAGGCAGTGTCCTAGTCAGTTACAATCTCATGAGTCCTAGTAGGATTACAAGGTAGCAATACTACTAGGATTACATACGGGAAGTCCCAGTTGGACTAGGTCTTCGTCCTTCCTTGCGGAGTACCCGGGGACATAGGGTGAGCATACGGTCCAACACTGGGGTTAGTGAAGTAGGAACAATACCAGTGTTGGGCCGGCTGCTCAATAGAACGGTTAGTAGAAAAACCATTCCTAGCACGCCTACGGGGGAAGCGATCACCACGTTGAGGAAAACGTGGTCCGCTAAGGGAAGAGTGTCCATCGTGATACTCAAAACACGGTGGTGGAAAACGCTCTACAACAAAGCCACTGCCACGGGGTCCATAGCCTACAACTGCAGGCTCCCGCCGGGCACGTCCTCTCCGCTGCCTAGGCCTGGGAACTTGAGGTTCTGGACCCTTGGGCCTAGCAACTCTCTCAGGAGCTCTCCTCTGAACATTCGGCACATGTACATCATGGAAAGGATGGTACATGTCCGGGTTGTTCATCTCCCTTGCACGGCGTGCCTCTCTCTTGCGCTGAAAACAGAACTCACTCAAATATCCATCTCTCCCACAATGCTCACAATGGTACCTCACCACTCTCAAAGGGGGTTGTTGGTACTCACGGTAGTGGGTGTGGATCACTTTGCCCTTCTGTGGCTTAAGCTCCTCCTGGATGGGTGGCATGGTATCCAGCTTGTTCTTGAGGTGGTTTTGTTTTGGATCCCATGATTGTTTCTTGGGTGGAGCTCTCGGAGGCTCAACAAAGACCCCATCCTTGGTGTTAGGCTTGAGAGGCTCTTTGGGTGGAATCTTGGTAAGCTTGGGAGTAGTGGTGGAGTTGGGCTTCTCACATGGGTTAAGACCACTCGACTCTCCAATCTTTCCAAAAGATGAAACATCAACACCCGGAGCAAAACCTACACCAGGACCTCCAGCAGCTCGCTTGAATTGGGAGATCATCATCCCAAGCTGTGGCTCACCACTAGACACCCATGACAAGATGGTCTGAAGGTATGTGTTTTCTTCCTCGGTTTGCATCTTGTCATGCTTCACATTTGCGATCTCCATCTCCAAACCCTCACAAAGAACACACCTAGCCACACATATTCTACCTGAGTTGGCCTCTTCAAGAGACACAATCTTGACATTCTTCTCTGCCAACTCAGATTGCAAGACAGGACAAGTCTTGCACGCACCCAACAGTGAGGGCCTAGCCTTCAGCTCATCCACCTCTCCTACCAACGCAGCATACTTACCTCTCAAAGTGAGAAGGTCAGTCATGTGCTTGGTGCACGTCTCACACTCAACCTCCTCGGAAACGACCACAGTGAACTTAGCAAATTCTAGCTGCTTCACCGTGTCCTCCCACTTCTGCCTAAACTCCTTGCGCTCTCTAGCGGCACGCCTAAGCAACTTATCCTGACTAAGGAGCACGGCAGTAAGCTTCTCGAACTCAGCAGAAAGCTCGTCATGGGTGAGAGATACCTGAGCGGTGTCGTCGTCGTCGTCGTTCCGAGGGGTGTCCTCCAGCTGGCCGTCGACCTCATCACACAGGGCCATGGGCAGAAGCCGTCGTCGTCGGCGAAAAAGCAAAGACCGTTCAGCTTGTCCTCGATCCTCTTCTTCTTCTCGGACTTGTCATTGCTTGAGCAAGCGGAGTCATCATCCGAGCCGTCGACGTCGCTGAGCGTGGCGAAGAACGCACGCTGCTCAGCCTGGGCCTTCTCCAAGTACTTCTTCTTGATGTACTCCTTGTCGAAGCCGCCCCTCCGCTTGTGCCTCGCGGGGACGTACTTCTCCTTGCGCTTGCCGGAGTCGTACTTGTGCCCATGATCGCCCTTCCCAGATGTGTGTTTCTTCTTGGGACAGTTGGCGATGAAGTGGTCGGGGTCGCCGCACTCAAAGCATCCTGAGCGTCCTCCTCCGCGGCGATGGTTCATGCGGTTGTTGTGGAACCACGAGAACCGGTTGGCGAGCATTGCCAACTCGTCATCCCCCAAAGACTCCAGCTGGTCCTCTATGAAATAAAAGAGCGAAGAAAGTGCAAATCCTCCAGAGGGGTTAGCAGAAGAGCCAGAAACCAAAGCCATAGTCGGGCCAGAAGGATTTTCATAAGAAGCCCTCGACATGGCGTCAATCTCACTAGACTTGAGCTTGCTAAAGAGCTCGTCGTAAGTGAGGGTCTCATAGTTAGACGATTCGATGATCGCCTGGACCTTTGAGTCCCACACCGACTGATCAAGAGTGTGCAAAAGCTTCAAAGCCCTCTCATGATCGTCAAAAGGCAACAGCTCCTTGTTCGCTCTCATCTTGTTGACAATGACCTGAAAGCGAGCGAATAAACTCTCTATGCTCTCACCAGGTATATGTCGAAAGTTCTCATACTCCCGCTTGTGCGACTCGTAGAGACGGGATTTGACTTGAGTGGTTCCCTCATGGAAGCGCATGAGGGTCGCCCAAATCTCCCGAGCCGTGGGGAGGTGAGAAATGCGATCAAACTCAGACATGCTCAAATAGGAGAAAAGAGCGTTACGAGCTCGGCTATTAGCTTCGTGCTCATCGATCTGAAGCTGAGAGACACGAGCAGCCAAGATAGCATAATCGGCCTTGTTGCAAATCTGAAGGACCGAATTGGCGACCAGAGGGGGGGTGAATGGGAGCCTCAAATTTCTTTTCAGAAATATTAGACCTTTGTCCCAATTCCACAACCCCAAGAGCAAAGATCACAAACCGTGATGTCCACGACCCAAAATATTGGGTGGATGTTCCCTAAGAACACAGCGGGACAACACACACGCGATCAACCAAGCACACCACCGAAATCGGAGCTCCGAAAAGAAGCACTGCACTCCTATGGAGAAAAAGCAAGTGCCCAACCAAAAATACTTAAGCCACCTGGTGACAAAAGTACTTTAGAATGTTCCTTACAAAGTTATGAAACCAACGCAACAAACGGAACTCAAATCGGAGCTCAAACGCAAAAACTACGGACGAAACAACGCGAAAAAGCACTGACCGGACGCTGGTACTGTAGCGACACTGTAGCGTCCGGTCACTGTAGCACCAGACGTACTGTAGCAGTACTGTAGCGTCTGGTCACTGTACTGTAGCAGGTTACTCTAGCACCGGACGCATGAACAGTAACAGCGTCGCGTCCGGTCGAAAAGCAACACTGAGTCCGATCGTCACTGCAGCGGATCACTGTAGCAGTTGCTGTAGCACCGGACGCACTATAGCAAATTACTGTAACGTCCGGTCGTACTGTAGCAGCGTCCGGTCAGCCTAAAAACAGCGTTGTTCAAACACCAAATCGACCCGAAACTCCGTCAAATCAACTCCAAACTTCACCAAATTTTGCACAGATGATCACAACTATGTTAGTGAGCTATCTCTAAGAGATCATGGCTTGAACCCAACTAGAAAAACGTGAATTGCAGATCCCATGCAAAAGGGAAAAAGTTTAGAACTGAAAACGAAATCCGCCCGATCTATGTGCTCGTGAGGAATTAGATAAATTCCTTCGGTGGAAAGATGTCTCTCACGATGCTACACAAGATGGTTAAAACGGATTTTTAATCCATCCCTTCAAACGGAAAATCTCGTGAAAGAATCGAAGGGAGGAAACGAAGAACGCGAAGAACAAAAACGCGAATCGATCCAAATTTCAGCCAACACAAGAGGAGTAAGAAATTGATCCTTGGATTGCTATGGAATGATGAATTGTATAGCACACTGTGTAGGGTTACAAGCCACTGCTCGCAACACAAAGCATGGATGGCGAAAAGCTCAAGAACATGAGCTGCTCCTCTCTCTAACCCTACCCTCCTCTCAAATGAACAAAATGAGAGTGACACCTCCAAGGATGGGCTGCCCTAACTAGCCCCCTTCATATATATAAGCGCACGTCCGAAGACCAAAACGCCCTCTCATGAAGTACTCAACCCAAATACCCCCCAGGGGTAAAACTGTCAAACCCTAGCAGTTTTCATCCGACGGCCACGCGCCTTCTCATCCTTCGCTTCGCCTCGACGCAAGCTCCAGGATGCCGCCACGTGCCATCACCGTCAACCGCCGCGCCTTCTCACCGATAGCTGAAGGACCGAGAAAGCACTAGCAAGGCGACCAGAGGGGGGGTGAATGGGAGCTCAAAAATTTCTCTTGAAATTTTGGCCAAATGTCCCAAAATCAACCTCGAGAAACTGCGACCGAAACCGTGATGCTCACGACCCTTGGAAGTGGGTGGATGATCCCTAGGATCATAGCGGAGCACCACAAAGAAGTAGCAAACCAATCTCCAAAAGCTCCGGCTCAAATACGACCCCAAAAACCAAGTCCCGAACGTAGATAGACGGCTACGTCGAGAAATCCCCAAATACCGATGCTAACAAGTAGCAAAGATACCTAGAGAGTTTCCTTGGTCAACCTCAAGGCCAAACGAGAAGTCCGGAAACCAAGTGGAAAAGCCGGGAGAGCAAACGCACTAAACCGGAAGCTTCAGCAGAGTCCCGGACTGTCCGGACTGTAGGTCCCGGACTGTCCGCAGGTACTGCGGACTGTCCGCGAGGAAAGCACGGACTGTCCGTCGGCAAAATCCTCAAAACTGCAAGTCTGCTGAAGTTCCCTGGTCGACTCCCGGACTGTCCGCGGTTCAAAAAGAACTCATCCGTACGAACTGTGCAGCCACGGACTCGGCTGGAGCCCGACCCCCGGACTGTCCGTGGGTCCAACGACGGACTGTCCGCGGATGAACAGAGAGGGCGATTTTGATCGCCCCTCTCACCAATCCTCTCAAATCCGAATCAAAACTCAATCCCACGTTCCCAAACTTGGAGAAGTTGATCACGAGGTAGTTTGGAGACTATCCCCAAGAAATCATTCGCTCAAATCAACTCAAACAATGGGAAATCAAAAGGGGTGGAGGATTGAACGAAAAAACACCATGAAAACGAAATCAACCCGATCTACTTGTTCGTAAGGAGATAGATAAATTCCTTCGGTGTAAATGATCTCCTTTCAAATACGAACAAGTTGATTCAAACGGATTTCGCAAAGACGCACTAGAGAGAGAGATCGAGTGACGGGAAAATCGCTGAGAAACGAAGAACGTGAAGAACACGAACAAAACACGAATCAAGTCATCGATCTGCAACCGTGTGGCTACCACACACTACAACAGTGAGGTTACGGCCTCACTTCCTAAAAATCTCTAGTACACAGAGGTATGGTTCTCTGCGGATCTCAACTAGCTACAGCAGGGGATTGGGAGAGCAGGAAACCCTAGAAGCAAAGAGCAAATGACTGAGATAGAATGGGAGGAGGGTGTCTCCCTCTACTTATCCTAATTCTAATTCCTACTCTACCCCTCAACTAATTACAGAGCGAACCAGCTAAACCCTAGGGTTATTCTGGACCAACTCGATGGTAGGTGGATCCGACGGCCACGCCCACACAACTCGTAGTGTTGCCTCGACGCAACCTCCCGATTGCCGCCACGTGCCGCCACCGCTCTGCACCCCCGGTTTTGTGGCCCAAACCGGGAAACCAGCCTTTCCAGCCAACTCCCGGTTTTGAGGCCCAAACTGGGAAACCAGCCCACCAGCGCCTGAGTTTTGAGGCCCAAACTCAGCAAACCCACAGCACCCAGGTTTTGAGGCCCAAACCTGGAAACCGTCCTCAGCCCGAGTTTTGTGGCCAAACTCGGAAACCATCCGCACCTAGGTTTTGAGGCCAAAACCTGGAAACCGTCCACCCGATGGTTTTTCTCTGGCTCTACCACCAAACCGACGCCGTAGATGGGATGCACCTCCCGTGCACCCCGTCCACCGACACGTGTCCCCGAGTCCTCGACTCAGGCAACACATGACCGCAAGTCTTCGCTCGTCGCTGTCCCAGGCTGTCAGCCACCACAACTGATCCCCGGGCCACCGGTCCCTCAGTCCAAGCCTCACGTCCACCCTTCGCCACTCTCGGTCCATCGGCACGACACGTCTCTACTTGACCTTCGCCTTGCCTCTGATCACTGTATCCGTGCTCGACACCTGCACAACAGAAGCCAAAGAACATGCGCATCATCCGAGTTGACAATCACTCAGCACTCAGAGACTCGGCATACACCCATGTATCCGCAATCTCCCCCTTGATGATTGCATTGTCAACTACCAACACAAAACATAAATATAGCAGAAGAAGGAAGGAAGAAGAAGAGAGAACTCGACCAAATGAGCCAAAAGCATAACAAAGCCGAAGAAGGTCAAGTGGAAAGAGCGAGACAACTTGGTTCCCAAAGACATGGGCAACGGCTCGACGCAACCAAGCAAAGCAACGCTAGCCCTCAAGAAGAGGTAGAACAGGCTCAACACCGCTAGCAAATACCAATTGAAAATATCAAAGCAAAAATGCTAGTCCCTCAAGATAGAGGCACAGAGGCTCAACACAACTAGCAAAGAAAGCTTGATACCAACACCTTACGGCCAACAGGAAGCAGGAAAACTCCCCCTCGAATAGTGCAAACAACCAGGAAAGCTCCACCTAAGCAAATGGAGGGTTATGATTTGCAATTTCTCCCCCTTAGATGAAAATGCACTTATCAAGAAACAATGCTCCCCCTTAGAAAATGCACCATCACAAAGTGCCAACATGCAGATTTCTCTCCTTCCAAAATGCATATGAGTCAAAATGCAAGTTAGGAGCTTCAGGAGTATACTCAAAAGAGTGCAAAGATGCTCTACGGAGTTCTGTTCCGATGACTCATAAAATGCACAGAATGCTAGCAAAGGCTCAAACTGATCACTAAGAATGAAATATGAACATGTGAGCAATTTTTCAGCCAAAAAGGTATTCACCATCAAAATAGCACAAGACATGTATAGACAGGAAGTCAAACAAGTGCTAAACATTTATACCAGGTGAACTACCCCTAGCATAGTTCAATCATCATGCTGATACCAATTTCAAAAAAATGAAGCGTACACTTGTGATTTCAAATTTAAATCGGAGTTGCAGCGGTGAAATTACACAAGTTCAGAAATCAGCATGTGACTGCGAGAGGTTGAATGCTTGTTATTGCCTAACTTTTCAACTGTGGGAAGCCTATGCAGAAGCAATCAGAAGCTTAAAGCTACAGTTTTGGTCATACACTACACAGCTCAAGTTTAACTCAAAGTGCAATGAGAAACAGTCTCGAAACTGTGAGGCGCTAACAAGCAAACACATCTCGATCTTCCAATTCACATAACTTGGTTCAGATTTTAAACAGAATATGAACAGACCAAGCAAGTGAATGACTCAACACTAGAGACATAGCAACCTAGCATATATGAAAAACACGAGTGATCTCAACACATCCTACACATGCTAGTTGCAAATCTCAATGGTGAATATTTTTAAGTTTTAAGTTCATTAATCAAATTCACCATTCAAAAAAGGCTCAGCTCACAACAAGTATTAGTGATCAGAAAGAGCATAAGCTACAACATCAACATAAAGCATTGGGGCAAAGACTACACAGAGCATAGTTACATTCTAAAGACTATACACATGAAGCTCAGAATGTAAAAGCATATGCTAAAATGCAAAAACAACTGAAAAACACAAAGTCAGTGTATCATACAAGAGTCAATATGTTTCCCCCATCTAAAAGGGGAAACACACACCAAGCTCACCTCTCAACCGATTAAAAGTTGATTGGTCCAAAGGCTTGGTGAAAATATCAGCCAGCTGATGATGAGTATCGACATGGCAAAGGTCGATATCACTCTCCTTCGCCGCTCCCGTGAAGGACCGAGAAGCTAACCGAAAGCGACCAGAGGGGGGGGTGAATGGGAGCTTCAAAATTTCCTTGCGGAAACTAGATGCCACTGTCCCAAAATCAACCCCAAGAGCGAACCCTAGAGCTTGCTAATGTCCACGACCCTATATGTAGGGTGGATGCTTCCTAGAAGCACAGCGAGACACTAGACAACTCTAGAAAGCCAACGCAAAAGACGGAAATCAATTCCGACAACGAACGAGCGAACCGCGGACGAAAACGTGCGAAACCAGTCGCATCGGACGCTGGCCTGCGTCCGATGCCAGACCACCGGAAGCGTCCGATGCAGACTGGGCGGTTCTGGAACCTTACTGTTCCACCATCGGACGCTGTGAACAGTAATCACCCAGCGTCCGATGCAAAGGCTCCGGCGCGTCCGATGGACAACGGACGCGTCCGATGCCTAGCGTCCGATGGAAACTAAAACGCCGAAAACGTGACACGCGTCACCGGAGCGTCCGATGCTAGGGACCCTAGCGTCCGATGCTCCCGTGATAGCGTCCGATGCTCCCGAAAACAGCGCAGTTCTTTGATGATTCAACCCGATCTCCTCTAAATCAAAAGCTCTAGGCCTAGGATTCGATCTGAGGGGTCACAAGGATGTTAGTGAGCTATCTCTAAGAGATCATGGCTCGAACCTAACTCCAAATCGGTGAATCAAGAAATTTCGGGGCATGGAGGCAAGAACGCAATCCAAAACGAAAATCGATCGATCTCCTAGACCGTGAGGTTAGAGTTTAATTCCTTCGGTGGAAAGGAGAGCCTCACGATCTAGAACAACTTGGTTCAAACGGTTTTGCAAAAGATGAACCGAGCAAAGAGATCAAGCGACGGGAAAATCGTGGAGAAAAAGGATTCCGCGAAGAACACAAAGAAAACGCGAATCACAGCCACGAACTCGAATTAAGGACGCAAATCAAGCCATCGATCTGTGCTCCAAAGTGAGGATACGGCCTCACTTCCTCAAATCATCAGTACACAGAGTGGAGTCTCTCTGCGGATCTCAACTAGCTAGAGCAGGGGATGGGAGAGTGGAAACCCTAGGTGCTAGGAAGCAAATGACTGCGCTAACTGAGATTGAGATGGGGAGGAGGGTGTCTCCCCTAGACTACTTATACTAACCTAGCCTAAGTCTATTTCCTACTCTACCCCTCTCTACTCTAATTACAGAGCGGACCAGCCTAACCCTAAGGCTATTCTAGTCCACCCGCTGGTGGTAGGTAGATCCGACGGCCACGCCCGCACGGTCTTCCGCGTCGCCTCCACGCAACCTTCAGATCGCCGCCACGTGCCGCCACCACTCTGCACCCCCGGTTTTGCGGCCCAAACCGGGAAACCAGCCTTTTCCATCAGCCCCCGGTTTTGAGGCCCAAACCGGGAAACCAGCCTCCAGCCCGAGTTTTGTGGCCCAAACTCGGAAACCCTCAGCGCCCGAGTTTTGAGGCCCAAACTCGGAAACCAGCCCACTCCCAGGTTTTGAGGCTCAACCTGGAAACCGTCACGCCCAGGTTTTGTGGCTCAACCTGGAAACCCAGCACCCAGGTTTTGAGGCCCAAACCTGGAAACCGTCCACCGTTGGTTTTTCCCGGGCTCTACCAACAAACCGGCGTCGTAGAGGGGATGCACCGCCTGTGCACCCCTTCCACCGACATGATCGCACTTCTCCGCTTGTCGCTGTCGCAGGCTGCCAGCCACCACAGCTGATCCTCCGGCCTCCAGTCCATCAGTCCAAGTCCACGTCCGCCCTTCACCGTCCGATACATCGGCATGGCACGTCCGCCGCACGGCACGCCCATCCTTCATCGCGCCCGGTCCGTCGGCACGGCACGTCGCAACTTGACCTTCACCCGCCATCGATCACTGTCTCCGTGCTCGACACCTGCACAACACAAGCCAAAGAACATGCGCATCATCTCCGTTGACAATCACTCATCACACAGAGACTCGGCATACACCCATGTATCCGCAATCTCCCCCTTGATGAGTGCATTGTCAACTCCACAACAAATCATGAATAAGAAGAAGGAGGTAGGAAGGAGTGGGAAGAGAAAACCCAACCAAATGACCCAAAAGCCTAACAAAAGCCGAAGAAGGTCAAGTGGATGAAGCGAAAACTTGGTCCCCAAAGACATGGGCAACGGCTCGACGCAACCAAGCAAAGCAAAGCTAGCCCTCAAGAAGAGGTAGAACAGGCTCAACACCGCTAGCAGATACCAATTGAAGATCGGAGGACAACAGAGGCAAAATGCTAGTCCCTCAAGATAGAGGCACAGAGGCTCAACACAACTAGCAAGAAAATCACTCCGAACCAATTGGAAATCAACCCAAACCAAATGGGAAAGCACACCAGACGATACCAATTGAAAGCCAAATGAAAAAGCTTATGAAAGCTCATGAAAAGCTAGGAACGTTTGCTAGTCCCTCAAGACAGAGGCAACGGCTCAACACAACTAGCAAACTCCCCCTCGACAGATGCAAGCAACTAGGTCAAATGATTTGCATAAAATTTCTCCCCCTAGTTGAAAATGCACTTATCAAGGCCAAAAGGTATCGGAGAAGCAATTCTCTTCACATAAACTCCCCCTAAACACAAGATCTCCTTCCACAATGCATATGGAGTCAAAATGCAAGTTAGGAGCTTCAAGTATATAGTCAAAAGAGTGCAAAGATGCTCTAATCAGTATAGCTCCAACATCTCAATTAAGCACTCAAATAGCAAAGGCTCAAACTGATCACTTATACGAAATATGAAGCATATGAGCATGTGAGCAGTTTTAAGCCAAAAGGATAGTCACCATCAAAATAGCACTAGACATGTATAGAAGGAATCCAAACAAGTGCTAAGCATATATACAAGGTGAACTACCCCTAGCAAAGTTCAATCATCATGCATAGGAATGAAGCATATACTTGTGATTTCAAATTCATATCGGAGTTGCAGCGGTAAAAGAATTCACAAGTTCATTTTTAGCATGTGATTGCGAGAGGTTGAAAGCTTGTCATCGCCTAACTTTTCAACCGTGCGAAGCCTATGCCGAAGCAATCAGAAGCTTAAAGCAACGGTTTCGGTCATACACTACATGGCTCAAGTTTAACTCAAAGTGCGATGAGAAACAGTCTCAATACCATGAGGTGTTGACAAGCAATCCCATCTCGATCTTTTCAATTCAACAATACTTGGTTCAGATTTTAAGCAAGTTATGAACAACCAAGCAAGTGAATGACTCAGAACTAGAGACATAGCAACCTAGCATATATGAAAAGCAGGAATGGACTCAACACACCCTACACATGCTAGTTGCATATCTCAATGGTGAACATTTTCAGATTTATATACATTAGGCATGATTCACCATTCCAAAAAAAATAGCTCGCTCATAACATGTAACAGTGATCAGAAAGAGCATAAGCTACAAGCATCATCATAAGTATCGGAGCAATACTAACAAGAGCATAATTACATTCTAGTGAATATAGACATGAAGCTCAGAATGTAAATGCGTATGCCCGACACAAGACTGAACGAAAGAAGATACCTAAAGGAGAGACTCAAGAAACTCAAAAGAAAAGAGCCTCAAAATAAAAGAGTCAGTCTGTACATCTCAAAATGCTTCCCCCATCTAAAAGGGGAAACACACACCAAGCTCACCCCTCAACCTATTAAAGGTTGATTCGTCTAAAGGCTTGGTGAAAATATCAGCTAATTGGTGATGAGTATCGACATGGCGAAGGTCGATATCACCCTTCTCCTGGTGGTCTCGCAAGAAATGAAAGCGCACATCAATGTGTTTGGTTTTCGAGTGAAGCACAGGGTTCTTAGCAACGCTAATGGCACTCGTGCTGTCACAAAGCAAAGGCACTCGAGTAAAGCTCAAACCAAAATCACGCAAAGTGGCCATCATCCAGAGTAACTGGGAACAGCAGCTAGCCGCAGCAACATATTCAGCCTCCGTGGTAGACTGAGCGACACTAGACTGCTTGCGAGAAGACCACGACACAAGAGAAGATCCAATAAACTGGCAAGTCCCTGAAGTGGACTTGCGCTCAATGCGACAACCAGCAAAATCAGCATCAGAAAAGCCACAAAGCGAGAGGGTGGAGGAAGCAGAATACCAAATCCCGAGCTCGGGCGTGAAACGAAGGTACCTGAAGATGCGCTTCACCGCCTGACGGTGAGAAATGCGTGGCGAAGCCTGAAAGCGTGCGCACAAGCACACGGCGAACTGAATGTCCGGCCGTGTCGCCGTCAGGTAGAGCAGCGATCCAATCATGCTGCGGTACTCCTTCTGGTCCACTGCTTCTCCATCCGTGTCGGCATCCAGGGCAGTCGTCGTCGACATGGGCGTCGGAAGAGGCTTAGCCTCACCCATGTCGAACCGCTTCAGCAAGTCCCTTGTGTACTTGCCCTGGTGCACAAACGTCCCCTCTCGGGATTGCTTAATTTGCAACCCGAGAAAGAAAGTCAGCTCGCCCATCATGCTCATCTCGAACTCCCTGCTCATAGTATCTGCAAACTTGGCAACCAAAGCGTGAGAAGAACCACCGAAAATGATATCATCCACGTAAATTTGGACCAAGAGAGTATCTTTGCCTTGCTTGAGGAGAAAGAGCGTTTTATCTACACATCCCATTTTAAAACCCTTAGCTAGCAAAAAGGTTTTTAATCTCTCATACCAGGCTCTAGGGGCTTGTTTCAAACCATACAAAGCTTTGTGGAGTTTAAAGACATGGTTTGGAAACTTGGGATTTTCAAAACCGGGGGGTTGCTGGACATAGACCTCCTCCTCAATATAGCCGTTTAAGAAGGCACTCTTGACATCCATTTGAAAAAGTTTGAAACCCATGGATGCAGCATAAGCCAAGAGTATCCTAATAGCCTCCAAACGAGCTACAGGAGCGAAGGTCTCCTCATAATCTATCCCCTCCTTCTGACTATAACCCTTCGCTACAAGCCGGGCCTTGTTTCTCACAATGTGGCCCTCCTCTCCTTGCTTGTTTTTAAATACCCATTTTGTCCCAATAGGTTTACAGTCAGGAGGTGGTGGCACTAGAACCCAAACCCGATTTCGCTCAAAGTTCTCTAGCTCCTCATGCATGGCATTGACCCAATCCGGATCCGTCAATGCGTGTCCAACATCTCGGGGCTCAAAAGACGCAACAAAAGCAGAATGAGCAAGGTGCGAGATGTGCTGTGACCTGGAGCGAGTAACTCGCTCGTCGATGTCGCCGATCATCTGTTCAGGGGGGTGCTGGCGCTGGATGTGTCGTGGCGCCTCCCGGGAAGAAGTAACCTCCCCCTCAACAGTAGCTGGTTCCACCCCGGGTACAAAAGGTACCGCGCGAGGTGGATCCCACGGCCCCCAGGAAGAAGACGTCTCGGGGCCACGGGTCGTCGTCGAAGCCGCTCCCGGCGGCGCGGCAGGCGGAGGGGGTGCTGGATCATCTATACCTTCAGCACCCTCTTCCTCGTCATCGAAAAGAGGCTCTCCAACCTCGTGATCACCTGCACGCTCAAAACGAGAAGAAGGAGAAACAAGAGTCTCGTCGAAGGTGACATCTGATGTCTCCATGACTCGGTTAGTGTCAAGGTTAAGTACACGATAAGCTCGAGTGTGAGTGCCATAACCCAAAAACACACCGTCAGAAGAACGAGACTCAAACTTGTCTAGGTTGCCTTTTTTCAATATAAAACAGTGGCAACCAAAGACTCTAAAATAACTCACCTTGGGCTGGCGACCAAAACGCAACTCATAAGAGGTCTTCTTCAAAAACACTCTCAGAAAAATGCGATTCGAAATATAGCATGCAGTGTTCATAGCTTCGGCCCAATAGCGCCTAGGAGTCCTATGCTCATCAAGCATCGTCCTGGCCATCTCAACAAGGGTCCGATTCTTCCTCTCTACAACACCATTTTGGGGTGGTGTATAGGGAGAAGAAAACTGATGGTCCAAACCAAGGCGTTTACAAAACTTCTCAAAATCCGAATTTTTAAACTCGGAACCATTATCACTTCTAATCGCTCGCATCGAGTTCAAAGGGAACTCGTTCTGAAGACGCAAAATCAGATCGCGAGCGAAGGAGAATGTCTCGGACTTCTCAACTAAAAAGAAGACCCACGAATACCTCGAAAAGTCGTCAACAATAACAAGCACATACCACTTCCCACCAACCGAGCTCACCCGAGCCGGACCAACAAGGTCCATATGCAAAAGCTCTCCGGGGTGCGAGGTCATAACCTTGGTCAAAGGATGGTGGGGAGCAGCAACCATCTTTCCATGCCGGCAAGCATGGCAAACTAGATCCTTCTCCAACGAAAGCTTGGGCAATCCTCGGATTAAGCCAAGTGAGCTAAGTCTTGCAAGCAAGTCAAAACTCAGGTGACCGAGCCTCCTATGCCACTTCCAAAGATCAGAAGAAGAAGGACTAGCCAAAAGACAGCGAGAAGATCCAAACGACTTTGAGAAATTCGCGCGAAAGACATTCCCAAAGGGTGAAATCAGACATACAAGATCACCCTGAGGATCTAAGATCCGGCTAAGGTTCGGTTTGAAACGAATCTCATAGCCTTCACGAAAAAGTTGCGAAACAGAAAGCAAGTTGAAATGCAGGTTAGAAACAAGAGCAACCTCGCGCAACACAAAGTGCTCATTAACCCGCACTGCACCAACGGACAATACCTTGCCCTTACCTTTGTCGCCGAAGGTTATGTATTCTTTTCCGGCGACCGGACTATGGCTGGAGAACCATTTGGCATTTCCGGTCATGTGCCTCGAGCAACCGGAATCCACAAGCCAAATGTCCTCCAACCGCTCCTCCTACATCAATAAAAAGACATAGGGTGAACATACGGTCCAACACTGGGGTTAGTAAGATAAGAAGGAAACCAGTGTTGGGCCGGCTGCTCAAAAGAACGGTCAGTGTAAAAACCATCCTGTCTAGGGGGATAGCGATCACCACGCACAGGAAAACGTGGTCCGCTGGGGAAGAAGCGCTCACCGCGAAACTCTACCTGCGGTGGGACAAAGCGCTCAACAAAGCCTCCGCCACGGGGTCCGTTACCTGCAAAAGCAGGACCCCGTCGGGCACGCTCTCTACGAGGTCTACGCCTAGGAGCCTGCTGCTCAACTCTAGCGTCTCTCCTCGGAGCTCTCTCCTGCCTAGGCCTCACAAACTGAGGTGCTCTACCTCTAGGCCTAGTCTCCCTCCTAGGGGCTCTCTCCTGCTGCCTAGGCTGGGTATGCTTCCCTCCAGACCTAGCAGCTCTCCCCTGAGGCTTCGGAGCATGTCCACCACGAGCTGGGTGAAACATGTCCGGGTTCTGTATCTCCCTAGCACGGCGCGCCTCTCTCCTGCGCCTAAAGCAGAACTCACTCAGGTGACCATCCCGCCCACAAAAGTCACACTGAAACCTCACCGCGCGCAAAGGGGGTTGTTGGTTTGCAGGGATGTGGGTATGGTTCACCTTGCCCTTGCCCTTCTGTGGCAACTCCTCTCGGATGGGTGGCATTGTGTCAAGCTTGTTCTTTAGGTGATTAGGCTTGGGTTGCCATTGTGGATTCTTGGGTGGAGCCTTGGGGGGTTCAACTACAACTCCATCCTTGGTGACAGGCTTGGCAGGCTCTTTGGGTGGAAGCTTGGTTAGTTTGGGAGTAGTGGTGGAGTTGGGCTTCTCACAGGGGTTCAGACCACTAGACTCTCCAATCTTACCAAAGGCTGAAAGATCAACACTCTGGCCAAGACCTACACCAGGAGCCCCAGCAGCTCGCTTGAATTGGGAGATCATCATCCCGAGCTGAGGCTCACCACAAGACACCCATGACAAGACGGTCCGAAGGTATGTGTTTTCCTCCTCGGTACGCACCTTGTCATGCCTCACATTGGCCATCTCCTGCTCCAGGCCCTCACACAAAGCACACCTCTTGACACAAGTGCTATCCGAGCCGGCCTTCTCAAAAGACTCAAGCTTGGCATTCTTCTCTGCCAACTCGGATTGCAAGACAGGACAAGTCTTGCACGCACCCAACAGCTGCGGTCTAGCTCGGAGCTCATCCACCTCATCTACCAGCGCAGCATGCTTACTCCTCAGAGTGAGAAGATCCGTCATGTGCGCGGTGCAACTCTCGCACTCCAACTCCTCCGACACAACCACGGTGGACCGAGCGAACTCAAGCTCCTTCACCGTGTCCTCCCACTTCTGCCTAAACTCCTTGCGCTCTCTAGCGGCACGCCTAAGCAACTTATCTTGGCTAAGGAGGGCAGCAGTCAACTTCTCAACCTCGGAGGAAAGCTCGTCGTAGGTGAGAGATACCTGGGAGGTGTCGTCGTCGTCGTCGTTCCGAGGTGTGTGCTCCAGCTCGCCACCGACCTCATCTCCGAGCGCCATGGTACACAGGCCTTCGTCGCCGGCGAAGAAGCATAAGCCGTTGAACGTGTCCTCCAGCTTCTTCTTCTCGGACTCGTCATCACTCGATCGAGCGGAGTCGTCATCCGAGCCGTCGACGTCGCTGAGCGTGGCGAAGAACGCTCGCTGCTCAGCCTGCTGCTTCTCCAAGTACTTCTTCTTGATGTACTCTTTGTTGAAGCCGCCCCCGCTTCTTGTGCCTTGGGGGAACGTGCTTCTCCTTGTACTTGGAGTCGCGCCTGTGGCCGTGATCACCCTTCCCAAGATGCTTGTTCTTCTTCTTGGGGCAGTCGGCGATGAAGTGGTCGGGGTCGCCGCACTCGTAGCATCCGGTGCGTCCTCCTCCGCGACGACGGTTCATGCGGTTGTTGTGGAACCGCGAGAACCGGTTGGCAAGCAAAGCCAACTCGTCGTCTCCCAAAGACTCCAGCTGGTCCTCTGTCACAGAAAAGAGAGAAGAAAGCGCAAAGCCAGCTGAGGGGTTAGAGGAAGAGCCGGAAACCAAAGCCATGGACGGGCGAGAAGGATTTTCAAAAGAAGCCCTCGCCATAGCATCAATCTCACTGGACTTGAGCTTACTGAAGAGCTCGTCGCAGGTGAGAGTCTCATAGTTCGGCGATTCGATGATTGCCTGAACCTTGGAGTCCCACACCGAACGGTCAAGAGTGTGCAAAAGCTTCAAAGCACGCTCATGATCGTCAAATGGCAACTGCTCTCTGTTAGCCCTCATCCTGTTGACAATCACCTGAAAGCGAGCGAATAAACTTTCTATGCTCTCGCCAGGTTGATGTCTAAAGTTCTCATACTCTCGCTTGAACGACTCGTAGAGTCGGGTTTTGACTTGAGAGGTGCCCTCATGAAAACGCATGAGAGTATCCCAGATCTCCCGAGCCGTAGCGAGGTGAGAAACGCGATCAAACTCACCCATGCTCAAACAAGAGAAAAGAGCATTACGGGCTCGGCTATTGGCATCGTGCTCATCGATCTGCTGTTGATTCACACGAGCAGCCAAGACCACGTAATCAGGGGAGTTGCAAATATCCCAGATCGAAGCGCCCAAGCTCTGCAAATAGGCCGACATACGTATCTTCCAATACGCATAGTTCGTCCCATCGAAAAACGGCGGTTTGCCCACGCCGCGATCCATGTCGCCTTCGGTGGATCTGGAACCGGCTAAGGTGGAAGATCCTTAACCCGCTCCGATACCAATTGAAGGACCGAGAAGCTAACCGAAAGCGACCAGAGGGGGGGGGTGAATGGGAGCTTCAAAATTTCCTTGCGGAAACTAGATGCCACTGTCCCAAAATCAACCCCAAGAGCGAACCCTAGAGCTTGCTAATGTCCACGACCCTATATGTAGGGTGGATGCTTCCTAGAAGCACAGCGAGACACTAGACAACTCTAGAAAGCCAACGCAAAAGACGGAAATCAATTCCGACAACGAACGAGCGAACCGCGGACGAAAACGTGCGAAACCAGTCGCATCGGACGCTGGCCTGCGTCCGATGCCAGACCACCGGAAGCGTCCGATGCAGACTGGGCGGTTCTGGAACCTTACTGTTCCACCATCGGACGCTGTGAACAGTAATCACCCAGCGTCCGATGCAAAGGCTCCGGCGCGTCCGATGGACAACGGACGCGTCCGATGCCTAGCGTCCGATGGAAACTAAAACGCCGAAAACGTGACACGCGTCACCGGAGCGTCCGATGCTAGGGACCCTAGCGTCCGATGCTCCCGTGATAGCGTCCGATTGCTCCCGAAAACAGCGCAGTTCTTTGATGATTCAACCCGATCTCCTCTAAATCAAAAGCTCTAGGCCTAGGATTCGATCTGAGGGGTCACAAGGATGTTAGTGAGCTATCTCTAAGAGATCATGGCTCGAACCTAACTCCAAATCGGTGAATCAAGAAATTTCGGGGCATGGAGGCAAGAACGCAATCCAAAACGAAAATCGATCGATCTCCTAGACCGTGAGGTTAGAGTTTAATTCCTTCGGTGGAAAGGAGAGCCTCACGATCTAGAACAACTTGGTTCAAACGGTTTTGCAAAAGATGAACCGAGCAAAGAGATCAAGCGACGGGAAAATCGTGGAGAAAAAGGATTCCGCGAAGAACACAAAGAAAACGCGAATCACAGCCACGAACTCGAATTAAGGACGCAAATCAAGCCATCGATCTGTGCTCCAAAGTGAGGATACGGCCTCACTTCCTCAAATCATCAGTACACAGAGTGGAGTCTCTCTGCGGATCTCAACTAGCTAGAGCAGGGGATGGGAGAGTGGAAACCCTAGGTGCTAGGAAGCAAATGACTGCGCTAACTGAGATTGAGATGGGGAGGAGGGTGTCTCCCCTAGACTACTTATACTAACCTAGCCTAAGTCTATTTCCTACTCTACCCCTCTCTACTCTAATTACAGAGCGGACCAGCCTAACCCTAAGGCTATTCTAGTCCACCCGCTGGTGGTAGGTAGATCCGACGGCCACGCCCGCACGGTCTTCCGCGTCGCCTCCACGCAACCTTCAGATCGCCGCCACGTGCCGCCACCACTCTGCACCCCCGGTTTTGCGGCCCAAACCGGGAAACCAGCCTTTTCCCATCAGCCCCCGGTTTTGAGGCCCAAATCGGGAAACCAGCCTCCAGCCCGAGTTTTGTGGCCCAAACTCGGAAACCCTCAGCGCCCGAGTTTTGAGGCCCAAACTCGGAAACCAGCCCACTCCCAGGTTTTGAGGCTCAACCTGGAAACCGTCACGCCCAGGTTTTGTGGCTCAACCTGGAAACCCAGCACCCAGGTTTTGAGGCCCAAACCTGGAAACCGTCCACCGTTGGTTTTTCCCGGGCTCTACCAACAAACCGGCGTCGTAGAGGGGATGCACCGCCTGTGCACCCCTTCCACCGACATGATCGCACTTCTCCGCTTGTCGCTGTCGCAGGCTGCCAGCCACCACAGCTGATCCTCCGGCCTCCAGTCCATCAGTCCAAGTCCACGTCCGCCCTTCACCGTCCGATACATCGGCATGGCACGTCCGCCGCACGGCACGCCCATCCTTCATCGCGCCCGGTCCGTCGGCACGGCACGTCGCAACTTGACCTTCACCCGCCATCGATCACTGTCTCCGTGCTCGACACCTGCACAACACAAGCCAAAGAACATGCGCATCATCTCCGTTGACAATCACTCATCACACAGAGACTCGGCATACACCCATGTATCCGCATCCCGGTCCGTCGCCACGGTACGTCTCTACTTGACCTTCACCTCGCCAATGACCACTGTATCCGAGCTCAACACGTGCACATCAACAAAGCCAAGAGACGCATGTTGCACCCACACACCAACACAGAAACACCACAACTCAACGCCACCGGTTAGTCATAAGCATTAAGCGCATAGCCAGATATAGACTCAACCGGGAAAAGCCTCAAACCTTCCTCATCAATGTCAATCATTCATCATATATGTTCTCAAAATCTCCCAAACAGAAGAGCCCATGCTCTGGAGATAGGCCGACATGCGTATCTTCCAATACGCATAGTTCGTCTCATCAAAGAACGGCAGTTTGCCCACGCCGCGATCCATGTCGCCTTCTGTGGATCTGGAACCGGCTAAGGTGGAAGATCCCTAACCTGCACTGATATCAATTGAAGGACCGAAGGTGCTACCAGAAAGCGACCAGAGAGGGGGGGGGGGTGAATGGGAGCCTCAAAATTTCCTTTCGGAAACTTGTTGCCACTGTCCCGAAAGTCAACCCCGAAGACAAACCCTAGAGCTTGCAAGTGACCACGACCCTAGATGTAGGGTGGATGCTTCCAAGAAGCACAGCGGGACACAATACAACCCTAGAAACCAACCGCAAAAGACGGAAACCAAAACCGACAACTGACGAGCGAGCTGCGAACGAAACTGCGCAGAGACTGCACTGACCGGACTCTGTCTGCATCCGGTCACAGAGCACCGGACGCGTCCGGTCAGCCGAAAATGGATTTTGGAGCTTACTGTTCCTGACCGGACTCACCAGAGAAGCGTCCGGTCGATGCACAGAGCGTCCGGTCAAAACGAACAAAAACCGTGAATAGTGGAAGAGGTGCATCCGGTCACACTAGAAGGCCAGCGTCCGGTCAAGTCACAGATAGACACAGTGTGGACATTCAACCACCGGACGCACTGCCCTAGCGTCTGGTCGTCCCGAGTCAGCGTCCGGTCACCCCGCAGCAGCACTGTTCATCCACCGATAAGACTCGATCTCACCCAAAACAAATCCTCTGGGGATCAAACTTGGTGAGAGGAGTCATAAGGAGTATAGTGAGCTATCTCTAAGAGATCATGGCCCGAACCTATCTCTAAATCGATGAATCGAAGAATTTCGGGGGAAGGGAGAAAAACTTGACCCGAAACCAAAATCGATCGATCTCCTAGACCATGAGGTTAGAGGTAAATTCCTTCGGTGGAAAGAAATGCCTCACGACCTAGAACAACTTGGTTCAAATGGATTTGCAAAAGATGAACCGAGTAAAGAGATCAAACGACGGGAAAAGCATGGAGAAAAAGGATTCCGCGAAGAACACAAACAAAACGCAAATCACAACTGCCAAATTGCAACCGTGTGGCTACCACACGCTACAACAGTGAGGTTACAGCCTCACTTCCTCAAAATCTCCAGTACACAGAGGTATGGTTCTCTGCGGATCTCAACTAGCTACAGCAGGGGATTGGGAGAGCTGAAACCCTAGAAGCAAAGAGCAAATGACTGAGATAGATGGGGAGGTGGGTGTCTCCCCCTACTTATCCTAATTCTAACTATTCCTAATTCCCACTCTTACCCCTAACTACTTACAGAGCGAACCAGCTAAACCCTAAGGTTTATTCTGGACCAACTCGATGGTAGGTGGATCCGACAGCCACGCCCGCACAACTCGTAGCGTTTGCCTCGACGCAACCTCCTGATTGCCGCCACGTGCCGCCACCGCTCTGCGTCGTTTTCCTGGACGTCGCATCCCCGTTTTGAGGCCCAACCGGAAACCCGCCTTCATGACCAACCCCCGATTTGACGCCCAAACCGGGAAACCAGCCCACAAGCCTGAGTTTTGTGGCCCAAATCAGCAAACGTAGCACCCAGGTTTTGAGGCCCAAACCTGGAAACCGTCCTCAGACCCGAGTTTGTGCCAAACTCGGAAACCATCCGCGCCCAGGTTTTTGAGGCCCAAACCTGGAAACCGTCACCCGATGGTTTTTCTCTGCTCTACACCAAACCGAAGCTGTAGAGGGGATGCACCGCCCGGTGCACCCCGTCCACCGACACGTGTCCCCAGGTCCTCGACCCGAACAACCCATGTCCCGCAAGTCTTCGCTCGTCGCTGTCCCAGGCTTCCCGCCACCACAGCTGATCCTTAGGCCACCGGTCCCTCAGTCCAAGCCTCACATCCACCCTTCACCGCTCCCGGTCCGTCGGCACAGCACGTCTCTACTTGACCTTCACATTGCCCTCGATCACTGTCTCTGTGCTCGACACCTACACAACACAAGCCAAAGAACATGCGATCAAACCCGTTGACAATCACTCATCACTCGAGACTCGGCATACACCCATGTATCCGCAGGTTGGCACTCATATCATTGTGCTCAACCAACTTGGCGCTCATATCATCGCGCATTTGCTTCAAAACCAAAACTTCTTTTTCTAAATCAATGCATGATGTGCAAATGAAATCGGTGGAAGAAACATCACCATTCACATCAAGTAAAGAATCATGAATAGCACAAGAAGTAAGGCAAACATTTTTATTCAAAGAGCACAAGCTACAAGGCCTAGAATTTATCTCATCAATTTCAGCCCTAGCATGCTCAAGTTCATCTACACATGTGGTGTGAGTTAATTTTAATTTATTAATTTCAGCAGGCAAAGACTCACAAGAAACACATGGTAACAAAGCATTTGACTTAAGCAAGGTTATTTCAGTTCTAGCACATTCAAGATCCTTGCACAAGTCAATGCAAACTAAGCATGGTTTGGAAGCATTGGATATCAACATTTCATTTTCAGATCTTAAGCTAGCAAGTGAAAAGCATAGCTCATCATTCTTCCTAACCATGTCACTACAAGAGGTGCAAGGTAAAGATGCACTAGACTTCCAATGAAAAAGGCCACATTTTAACCTAGCAATAGAGCATTTCAACTTCTTGATCTTTCTATGCAAGGTATCACAAAGCACATCATATCTAATGTTATCATCACAGCATGCTTCAAATCGTTGGGACAAAATCCCAAGACTAGTAACAAGTGTACCTTTCTTGGCCTTGCCAAGTTCACGTATACGATCCTCCGTCGAATGCTCATCATCTCCTAGGAAGTCCAGCAAAGCATCCATCTCACGTTACGCCTCAAGAGCCGCACTCCTCCTTCTCGCCAAAATGTCGTCCTCGATCACATGTCCAAGACTCAAACCTGAGGACAAAGACACACTAGAAGAACCTAGTGCCATTTCCAAAGGCACTGTTAGTTTTAGCAAAACAAAAGCTCCACACCTCGGCAAACCACGTCAGAAGTAAAACCACTCTAAAAGGTCGCCTTCGTGGATCCGGAACCGGTTAAGGTAGAGAGATCCCTAACTGGCTTTGATACCAATTGAAGGACCGAATTGGCGACCAGAGGGGGGGGGGTGAATGGGAGCCTAAAAATTCTTCTCAGAATTCTGGCCTCTGTCCCATCCCAAAAGCTTCGGACTCAAACGTGATGCCCATGACCCTCTGAAAGAGGGTGGATGATCCCTAGGGTCACAGCGAGGCACCACACAAGAGAGAAAGCCAAAACTCTCAAAACCCCGAGTCAAGTTCGTGCCTAAAAGACCACTCCCAAACGTAGATAGAGGGCTACGTCGGGATTCCTCCAAATACCGATGCTAACGCGTAGCAAAGATATGTAGACAGGTTCCTAGGTGAACTCTAGGAGCAAACGAGAAGTCCGGAATCGAACCGGAAAATCCAGGAGAGCCAAGTCAGCTCTCAGCAGGATCCCGGACTGTCGTGGCTGCTGGTGCCGGACTGTCCGGTCAAGGGCGGACTGTCCGCGAAACCCTGGCGGACTGTCCGCAGGTCAAAAGGCAAAATCAGCACGACTGCTGAACCTTCCCTCCGAGACTCCCGGACTGTCCGAGCCTTTTTGCGGCGGACTGTCCGCCGGCCAAGTTACAAAGACAACAAGGCTGCTGGACTCACCCTGCGCGACTCGTGGACTGTCCGCGCCTGACACTGGCGGACTGTCCGCCGGTCACCCAAGGGGAAAAGGCCCGAGGCCAATAGCTACTGCTCAGCTGGAGCCGCGATGCACGGACTGTCCGCGGCCAATATGGCGGACTGTCCGCGACCTCCCAGAAAGTCCAAAAACAGCTCGGGACAAAACCAAAATCGATTGGATCTTCACCAAATCGAACGGGGCTGCAACCAAACTTGTACCAAGTGTTCTACATGTTTGGAAGCTAATCCTAGGATATCATCGCTTCAATCCAACTAATCCATGAGAAATCCGAAGAACACTAGAAAAGGGGAAGAACAAAGAACAAAAACAATTTCGACCCGATCTACTTGTTCATGAGGGTAGAGATAAATTCCTTCGGTGGAAGTGTTCTCCTCACATCAAAGAACAAGTTGATTCAAACCGAATCGCAAAAGATGCAGCGAAGAGGGAGATCGGGGGAGGAGAAAATCATGGAGAAAAGAAGAACACGAAGAACAAATTCAAAACGCGAATTCAACCATGAATTTGATCCTTGGATTTAGAGGAATGGATGATTGATTAAGCACACGGTGTCGGGCTACAAGCCACTCCTAGCAAATCAAAGCTTGGATGGCAAAAAGCTCAAAAACAAGAGCCAACTCTCCCTAACCCTAGCCTTCTCTCACAGGAACAAAATGAGAGAGACACCTCCAATGATTTCCCCCAAGGATGCGGCTACCCTAGCAGCCCCCTTCATATATATAGGCGCACGCCTGAAGACCAAAACGCCCTTACATTAAGCACTCGACCCAAATACCCCGCAGGGGTAAAACCGTCCAGTCCTGACGATCTTCATCCGATGGCCACGCCCACACATCCGGTAGCTTCGCCTCGACGCGACCTCCCTGATGCCGCCACGTGCCGTCACATCGACCACACCGCCTTCCTCGTGGATAGCTTCGCCGCCGCGCCAGCCTCTCCACGCCGCCACGCGTCGACCGTCCTTTCGGACCACCCCCGGTTTTGGGGCCCAAACTGGGAAACCTGCCAGCCCAGGTTTTGAGGCCCAAACCTGGCAAACCGTCCACCCCGAGTTTTGCGGCCCAAACTCGAAAACCCGCAAGCCCAGGTTTTGAGGCCCAAACCTGGAAACCGTCCAACCTGAGTTTTGAGTCTCAAACTCGGAAACCGACCACCCGAGTTTTGAGGCCCAAACTCGGAAACCGTCGAGGGTAGCTTTTTGAGGCTCAGCTACCGAACCCGCGCCGTAGACGGGATGTGGTTCGCACACCCCGACCACCGGCACCGATGCCGATGCATGTCCAGCCTCCACGCCGGGCACAACGCCTTCGCCTTCCTTCTTGACTTGGCCGACGACACTTGCACCGCACACAAGCCCGTGTCCGACCTCCCGCCAAGTGCCACGACGCCATCGTCTTCGTCCCGACTCGGCTGATGCATCGCACATCCCCATGTGCTCTCGCTCGCCGATGCCACGTGCCAGCTACCACAGCTGGTCCTCTGGCCCTCTGGTCCGTCAGTCCAAGCCTCACGTCCGCCCTTCACCGCTCTGGGTACATCGGCATGGCACGTCCGCCGCACGGCACACCCATCCTTCACCGCTCCCGGTCCGTCGGCACGGCACGTCTCTACTTGACCTTCAGCTCGCCATAGACCACTGTATCCGAGCTCCACACCTGCACATCAACACAGCCAAGAGACACATGTTGCACACACACGCCAACACATAAACACAACACAACTCACGCCACCTGTTAGTCATAAACAATAAGCGCATAGCGATATATAGACTCAACCGGGTAAAAGCCTCCAATCTTCCTCATCAAAGTCAATCATTCATCGCATATGTTCTCACCCTTGTCCCAGAAAATCACCCCAAAAGCAAAGACTCGAAACAACCGAAGTGTTCATGACCTACGAGTAGGTGGATACCCTAGGAGATGTCCTAGTGGTACAGCGGAACCTCCGGAGAAACTCCAAAACCAACTGCCAAAGCCACGGAGCAAAACTGCACAATCAGCAGTTTCGCGGACTGTCCGGGGTCAGAGTCCCGGACTGTCCGCCGTTGAGTCCCGGACAGTCCGCGACTGGGAGCCGGACTGTCCGCCGGCAAAAACGCAGAAACCAAACAGTGCTTCAAGTCTGCTGGACACGTCTCGGACTGTCCGTGGGTTTGTACAGCGGACTGTCCGCCGTTCACTAGACAGTGAACAGTTAGGGGTCAGCGCCTGACTGAACCTGAAGAACCTCGATCCGCGGACTGTCCGCCGTCAGAGGCGCGGACTATCCGTCACCACCCAGAAAACACAAACTTGCTCGGGTTCAAAGCCAAATCCAAATCGATCTCAACCAAATCGAGAAGAACTTCGATGAAACTCCTCCCAGGTGATCCTCTATGTATTGGGGTGCTAATCCTAAGAAATCATCGCACCTCACCAAGTCAATTGAGAGAAATTCGTGGATCACCGCAAAAGGGGAAAGAACATTGAACAAACATGAAAACGACTCGATCTATGAATTCGTGAGGTTATAGGAGAAATCCTTTGGTGGAAAGAAGGAGCTCACGACCAAGAACGAACTGATTCAAGTGGAATCGAAAATCATCTCACGGAGAGGAAGAACTAGGCAATTCTCCGGGAGGTGAAAAATCAAAACGCGAAGAACACAAAACACAAACGCGAATCGATCTGATTTCAGCCGAAATTCCTCCACACGAGGAGACAATGAGAATACGGTCTCGTTTCCTCAAAAGATGCAAATACACAGAGGTATGATTTCTGTCTCTGCGGATCGCTTGCAGCGAGGTATGATTAGAACCTAAGCAGGGAGGCTAGAGAGAGAGTGCTCAGGAACAAATGACTGCGAGGATAAGGAGAGAGGAGGGGTGCCTCTCTTATTTATAGCCTAAAACAATAATCCCCTTTCTACCCCTAGATACAAGAGCGAAGCGGCCAACCCTTGGGGTATCCCGGTCCAACTCTACTGATGGTTGATCCGACGGCCCCGTGCCCATCTCATACTTAGCTTCGCCTCGACGCAAGCCTCAGGATGCCACCACGTGCCGCCCTGTCGACCTCCGCGCCTACCTCATGGATTGTTGCGCCGCCGCGCCAGCCTCTCCACGCCGCCACGCGTCCACCGTCCTTTTTGCGGACCTCCCCCCGGTTTTGAGGCCGAAACCAGGAAACCTGGGCTTCCCCCCAGTTTTGAGGCTGAAACCGGGAAACCTGTCCTCAGGCTGAGTTTTGTGGCCCAAACTCAGAAACCCGCGCGCCCAGGTTTTGAGGCCCAAACCTGGAAACCGTCCACGCCGAGTTTTGAGGCCCAAACTCGGAAATCGGCCACCCCGAGTTTTGAGGCCCAAACTCAGAAACCGTCGAGGGTAGCTTTTAGAGGCTCAGCTACCGAACTCGTGCCGTAGATGGGATGTGGTTCGCACACCCCGAGTCACAGCACCGATGCCGGAGCATGTCCAGTCTCCACGCCGGGCACAGTGCATTCGCCATCCTTCTCGGCCTCCCGCCAAGTGTCACGACGCCATCACCTTCTTCCCAACTTGCGGATACATGGGTGTATGCCGAGTCTCTGAGTGATGGGTGATTGTCAACTGGGATGATGCGCATGTTCTTTGGCTTGTGTTGTGCAGGTGTTGAGCACGGATACAGTGATTAGAGGCGAGGTGAAGGTCAAGTAGAGACGTGCCGTGCCGATGGACCGAGAGTGGCGAAGGGCGGACGTGAGGCTTGGACTGAAGGACCAGAGGCCCGAGGATCAGCTGTGGTGGCTGACAGCCTAGGACAGTGATGAGCGAAGACTTGCGGTCATGTGTTGCCTGAGTCATGGACTTGGGGACACGTGTCGGTGGACGGGGTGCACGGAGGTGCATCCCTTCTACGACGTCGGTTTGGTGGTGGAGCTAGAGAAAAACCATCGATGGACGGTTTCCAGGTTTGGGACTCAAAACCTGGGTGTGGATGGTTTCTGAGTTTGGCCACAAAACTCGGGCTAAGGGTTTCCGAGTTTGGCCTCAAAACTCGGGCTGAGGACGGTTTCCAGGTTTGGGCCTCAAAACCTGGGCGTTGAGGGTTTCCTGAGTTTGGCCTCAAAACTCAGATGCTGGTGGGCTGGTTTCCCGGTTTGGGCCTCAAAACCGGGGGTTGCCTGGAAAGGCTGGTTTCCCGGTTTGGGCCACAAAACCGGGGGTGCAGAGCGAGGGCGGCACGTGGCAGCAATCGGGAGGTTGCGTCGAGGCAACGCTACGACTTGTGCGGGCGTGGCCGTCGGATCCACCTACCACTGAGTTGGTCCAGAATAACCCTAGGGTTTAGCTGGTTCGCTCTGTAATTAGAGAGGGGTAGAGTAGGAATTAGAATTAGGATAAGTAGAGGGAGACACCCTCCTCCCATTCGCTATCTCAATCATTTGCTCTTTTGTTTCTAGGTTTTCCTACTCTCCCACTCCCCTGCTGTAGCTAGCTGAGATCCGCAGAGAACCATACCTCTGTGTACTGGAGATTTTGAGGAAGTGAGGCTGTAACCTCACTGTTGTAGCGTGTGGTAGCCACACGGTTGCAGATCGATGTGTTGATTCGCGTTTTGGTTTGTGTTCTTCGCGTTCTTCATTTCTCTGTGATTTTCCCGTCACTCGATCTGTCTCCCTACTGCGTCTTTGCGAAATCCATTTGAATCAACTTGTTCGTATTTGAATGGACATCATTTCCACAGAAGGAATTTATCTATCTCCCTACGAACAAGTAGATCGGGTTGATTTCGTTTTCGTGGCGCTTTTCGGTTCAACCTTCTCCCCTTTTGATTTCCCGGTGATTGGATTGATTTGAGTGGATGATTTCTTGGGGATAGTCTGCTAACTACTCCGTGATTATCCTCTCCAAGTTTGGGAATGTGGGATTTTGATTTGAATCTATTTGGGGAAGATTTGGTTGAAGGGCGATCACAGTTGCCCTCCCTGAGTGACCGCGGACAGTCCGCGAGTCGGGGACGAGCCAGACCAGTGGCACTGTTCTTGGGCTGATTTGGCTTTTGGTTGAACGGCGGACAGTCCGTAGTTCAAAGCCGCGGACAGTCCGGGAACGTCGAGGGGACTTGCAGCAGCACTTCGGTTTTGCTCATTTGGCCGGCGGACAGTCCGCGACCTGAGCCCGGACAGTCCGCCACTGGGCAGACAGTCCGCGACCGTATCGGCGGACAGTCCGCAAATCGGCTGTGTCCTCCAGCTTATTTCGTTTGCTCTCCCGGTTTGTTCGCTTGGTTTCCGGACTTCTCGTTTGGTCTTGTAGTTGACTAAGAAACCTCTCTAGGTATCTTTGCTACTTGTTAGCATCGGTATTTGGAGAATTCTTGACGTAGCCATCTATCTACGTTCGGGACTTGGTTTTCAGGACTGTGTTCGAGCCGGAACTTTTGGAGATCGGTTTGCTTCTTCTTTGTGGTGCTCCGCTGTGATCCTAGGGATCCTCCACCCTCTTCCAAGGGTCGTGAGCATCACGATTTCGATCGCGTTTTCTCATGGTTGATTTTGTCACATTTGGTCAAAGTTTCGAGAGAAATTTTTGAGCTCCCATTCACCCCCCCTCTGGTTGCCTTGCTAGTGCTTTCTCGGTCCTTCAATTGGTATCAGAGCGGGTTAAGGATCTTCCACCTTAGCCGGTTCCAGATCCATAGAAGGCAACATGGATCGCGGCATGGGCAAACCGCCGTTTTTCGATGGGACGAACTATGCGTATTGGAAGATACGCATGTCGGCCTATCTGCAGAGTTTGGGTGCTTCCATTTGGGATATTTGAAACTCTGCCGATTATGTGGTCTTGGCTGCACGTGTCTCTCAGCTTCAGATCGATGAGCACGATGCCAATAGCCGAGCCCATAATTGTAACACCCCTGGTATTAAGCAACCCTAATGCATAACTTGTCATCTCATGAGCATAAGCATCATCATCATCCCATGTTGCATTTTGCTTGTTAAGTGTCATTTCATGTGTTCACTTGTAATGATATGCTTGGTGTGATGCTTGTTTGGCTTGCTTTTGGAGTGTGTGAGTCTCCCTAGTAGTTGAACCTAGTTGAGGGGTCAGTTTGAAGCTAGGTTTGTGTTGGTCCTTTTGGCTAACCAAGTCACTAACCCTAGTTGCCTTGATAGAACCCTAGGAGTCCTTTTGTTTGACTAACTAAGACCTTCTTGTTAGAAGCTTTGTTTGGCTGTGGGCCCTTAACCAAAAGTGTGTATAATTTAGAGTAGAACAAAAGTTATTTAAAGGCCAACTCATGAAAATGAGTTTAACAAGGTGTTTTAGGACCCACAAGGCAGAAATGGGGGAGATTAAACTGTGAAAATTCTTCTAAGTCCTTACTGTCAAAACAGTTCTGCCAAGTCATCTTTGGTGCTTTCTCGAGAGCAATCCAGGCCGAACCAAAACTTGATCTTGTAACCAAAGTTCTAGTCGGCATGTAGTTGTAAGCAATGGAGCAAGTGGTTTAGCGTTTCATTGAGTGGATTAGAAGATAATCGTGGCCAAAATCCGGCCGTCAGTCGGCCACCAGCGCCTGAATCGGCCGATTCAATTTGAATCGGGCCGTGCCGTGCCGACCGCGCGCAGAGTCCGCGCGCCGCGTGGCGCGAGCTGGCCAGGGAGGCAATGCCCGCGCGCGGCGTGGCAAGCATAAGCTGCCCGCTCACCCCGCTGCCCGAGCCACGCCGCTCCTCCCTCCATTCTGTCCCCTCCCTCGCTCTTGCTCTCGTTCGCCGGTGCCCGAGCGGAAAACGGGAAAAGCAGGGCGTCGCCGTCCCGCCACCGCACCGTCCATCCAACCACCCACAAAGCTTCGCCGTGAGCTCCCGCACCTCGTGCTACCTTTAGCGCTCCATAATAGACCTCAGGCAAGCCCCGCGATGAGCCGCCGCCATGGCCGCCATGACCGCCGAGCTCGGTTCGCCGTGGCCGGCCTCCGTCCCGTGGTTTCGTGTTGCCCTAGCGCGTGTTTAGGGGTCAGTGAGGTCCGAGGAGGAGATAGGGGGTGGTGGTTTAGTCGATTAGGGTTAGATGCCCACGGAACGCCGTCGTCCGCCATGTCCGCCATGGCCGGCGAGCTTGGTCCGCCATGGCCAACCTCCTTCCCGTGCCCGTCCGTTGGTCCTAGCTAGCGTTCGCAAGTCGCCGTGGCCCGTAGAAGGGGTTGGGGGTGTCGGTTGAGCCGATTAGGGTTTGGTAGCGCCAGTACGCCGCGTCCGCCGCTCGCCATGGCCGCTGGAGTTGGCATGGCCGTGGTCGCGGGTGCTCGGAGCCAGAGCCCTGGCTCCTGAGCCTCGGATTATGTTTGTGGAGGCAGCCGGAGTAGAAATCGCGCGTTGGTTTGGCTCGGGATAACCGGAGCCGGCCGGCGTAGCGAGCCCGCGCTGCCGTGTCCGCCATGGTCGCCACCGAGCTCGTTTCAAGCATGCGCCGGACTAGCTGGTAGTACCGCCGGGTGTGGAGGGAGAAGGGGAGTCCGCCGGTGGGGTTGGTTTCGCCGGGAAGGTCGCCGCCGATAAGCTCCGCCGCGGTCAAACTCTCCCCTGCTCCGGAGAGGATGACAGGTGGGGTCGGGTTTGACCCAAGGGCCCGCGGGTCAGTGACTCGGGTCCCGCTGTCAGTAAGTTGGGTGCGCTAGTTCGGGTGCGTATAGCAGTTTAGATTTAAAAGGTTTTTCAGGGTTTTGTTTAAATAGTTTTCAGAATTGTTTGAATTGCTTGTTTAATTCTTATCTTGAGTTCTATAAATGCTAAAAAGGTGAAACAAGTTTTGTTAAGTTTGTTGTGATGAGCTTTATGCATGAAAAATATGAAATGTCCAGTTTGTGATAAAATTATGTGTAGTTATATTTAATTCTTGTTTTGGCTGAAATCTTGTTAAATGCATAGTAATCTGTATAATGCTCAGAAAAATGTGATTCTTATTTTGTTAAGTTTCTGTTGATGAATAGTTTCTGGGAAAAATAAAATATGACACTGTGTTGTGGAGTAGTTTGACAGTAATAATTAAAATGATGAAATGCTGATTTCTTGTTTAATTGGTAGTAATTAAAATATGAGTTTGAAACTGAGAATTTTTATACACTGCTCTTGTGCTAAGAAGTTCAGTACAAAAATGAGAAGTCTGTTGTTTGACACTTTTTGCTAAGGTGTGTAGTTCAAAGCACCTTTTCATGATCGAATTTATCTTTTTCATAGAGAATGGAGTTTAAGTCCAAATGAAGTGAAATTTGGACAGGGGGATAGATTATGTGTTGTTAACTTCCAGTAATTTCTGTAGATTTTTCTGAAGCTGTCTAGGATGGGTTGCTGTTATAGGCTTGATTAAATGGATTTATTTTAGCAAGTAATTAAAGGAGAATTAGTTAATTAAGTATAGTGCTTGCTGTGGTAATTGTGAGTCCTAACCAAATAATTAGGGAGGTTAATTGCAGGGTTGGATGTTTAGGTTTTTCGTAACCACTAGTTTGATGTGACTACCTTGTTGAAGAGAACGCAATATATGACATGTGCTTATCTCCTGAGTTGTCTTGTCCTATGTTGCATCACCAGTGCATTCCATGTGCATTCATATTTCTTATATGTGTTATGCATCATACAGGATCGGTAGTGGAGGCCCAGAACCCACCACCAGAGGAGCCGTGTCCGGAGGAGACCCCGGACCAGAGGACCGAAGAAGGAGACGTCGAGGACCTGCCTGAGTGCCACGACCATCGTCCCTCCGACTTCGAACGAGGCAAGCCCCGGAGCATCCCACTCCTACGGTTTGCAAATGCAATTACGAAATTAACCTGATATGTTTGTTGCATTAGGTTATATGAGTTGGGTGATACCGTTGATGCATTACTTACTTATCCTTGTCCACCTGCAATTACTATCTTGATATCCCTGTTAGGTCTAGGCTCGTTATATGCTTAGCCCTGCTTAGACCGGTAAAAGTCGGGTGATTTCCTGTCTCCCGCATATAGGTGGATACTGATCATGTTTAGCCTTGTGCTATCATGGAGATAACCATGTGATAATTAATCTGAGACCGGGCGGGATGTAGGAGCAGCAGGACATGGGTTCTGTGTGCTAGTAGTCTCCCGTCTGTGTCGATTAGGACCCGACGAAGGCACACCTCAGTCATTTTGAACGCGTCAATCACTTAACGGAGCAGGTCGGAGTACCTCCCGTGAAGCCGAGTAGGGCTATTCGAGCCGGTGATGGAGATGTTGACGCCTAACACCCAGGGCCTTATATGTACCATGGGCAACTATTCTGAGCAACCTGGCATGGTCCGTGGACAGGCGGGGCCTGACTGACCTGGCATGACCGTGGACAGTTATAGCTTGAGCGACCTGGCATTGAGATAACCCCCGGTGTAGAAGGGCCCATGGCCGTCACGCGTGTTGTGTTCTCGAATTTCCTGAAGTGGCCGCCGATGGCTGCCTGGCAAGGTGTCATCGGGCGAGTGTGCGACATTTTATCCCCAGCTGGGTAGGAATCGATTATAATCGCCTTCGCTCCTGGTTAGTGAGTAACTTGACTGGGCATGTGTTACCGTAGTAACTTATGGAACTAAAGATGGTTATGATGCTGAATCTGAAAGGCTATTGATGAAATAGTCACTCTTGCTTAAATGAAGTAGTGAAGTGTTTGCTCTAGAATAGGTGCAAATCTAGTTAATCAGGTTGATTACTTAAAAAAGGGCTGCTCACACTCCAATGATGACCTTTTAGTAAATAAATGTTTTTATGCAAAAAGTTAAGTTTGGCCAACCACAGATACAGCCTTGCATACTCCTTGGTGTCACTTTATTTCTGGTTATGACAGGTAAGTCTAGCTGAGTACCTTCTCGTACTCAGGGTTCTTCTCCCTTGTTGTTGCAGATGGGCAATGCTTCTTCGGCTATTGCGAGAACTGTCTGTACCCCGTCGAGGGTGTTGAATAGACCATGGTCAGGGTCAACTCTTATCCTTCTCTGATGCTTTTGTGGACTGATCAGGCAATGGCACCGTATTGTGAACTGAGAACTTATGTTGAAAACTATGTTGCTTCCGCTTTCGAAATTCGAACTATGGTTGTAATAACTGTTAAACTCCGATGTTTTTGAACTATGTGCGAACTGTTTGTACCTCGTGGACATGTACGCTAATTCATTACGATCTTGGCTAAAGTTGAACGATTAGAAATCCTTCGAGATTTCCGGACTACCGGGTTTGTACGAGCTTAAGTATCTGCGACCTCTGTGTGAGCAGGGATCCGGTGCTTAATCTGGTATAAATTGGTCGGTTCTGATGTCACAGTAATGCTCTTTTCTCATGTTTGAGCATGAGTGAGTTTGATCGCGTTTCTCACCTCGCTACGGCTCGGGAGATTTGGGCTACCCTCATGCGTTTCCATGAGGGAACCTCTCAAGTCAAAACCCGTCTCTACGAGTCGTTCAAGCGAGAGTATGAGAACTTTCGACACATGTCTGGCGAGAGCATAGAAAGTTTATTCGCTCGCTTTCAGGTCATTGTCAACAGGATGAGGGTTAACAAGGAGCTGTTGCCTTTCGACGATCATGAGAGAGCTTTGAAGCTTTTGCATACTCTCGATCGGTCGGTGTGGGATTCCAAGGTTCAAGCGATCATCGAATCGCCGAACTATGAGACCCTCACGTGCGACGAGCTCTTCAGTAAGCTCATGTCCAGTGAGATTGACACCATGGCGAGGGCTTCTTATGAAAATCCTTCTTGCCCGTCGATGGCTTTGGTTTCTGGCTCTTCTGCTAACCCCTCTGGAGGATTTGCTCTCTCTTCACTCTTTTCTATGACAGAGGACCAGCTTGAGTCTTTGGGGGATGATGAGCTAGCTTTGCTCGTCAACCGGTTCTCGCGGTTCCACAACAACCGCATGAACCGTAGCCGTGGAGGAGGACGCTCGGGATGCTACGAGTGCGGCGACCCCGACCACTTCATCGCCAACTGTCCCAAGAAGAAGAACTCATCTTGGAAGGGCGATCATGGGCACAAGTACGACTCCGGCAAGCGCAAGGAGAAGTACGTCCCCGCAAGGCACAAGCGGAGGTGCGGCTTCGACAAGGAGTACATCAAGAAGAAGTACTTGGAGAAGGCCCAGGCTGAGCAGCGTGCGTTCTTCGCCACGCTCAGCGACGTCGATGGCTCGGATGACGACTCCGCTTGCTCAAGCGACGATGAGTCCGAGAAGAAGAAGAGGATCGAGGACAAGCTGAACGGCCTCTGCTTCTTCGCCGACGACGACGGCTTCTACACCATGGTGCTCGGCAAGGAGGTCAACGGCGAGCTGGTGAACTCCCCTCGGGACGACAACGATGACACCTCCCAGGTATCTCTCACCCACGACTAGCATTCTGCTGAGATTGAGAAGCTTACTGCCGCGCTCCTTAGTCAGGACAAGTTGCTTAGGCGAGCTGCTAGAGAGCGCAAGGAGTTTAGGTAGAAGTGGGAGGACACGGTGAGGGAGGTTGAGTTTGCTAAGTCCACCGTGGTCGTTTCTGAGGAGGTGGAGTGTGAGATGTGCACCACGCACATGAATGACCTTCTCACATTGAGAAGTAAGTATGTTGCGTTGGTAGGAGAGGTGCATGAGCTGAAGGCTAGACCTTCGCTGTTGGGTGCGTGCAAGACTTGTCCTGTCTTGCAATCCGAGTTGGCAGAGAAGAATGCCAAGATTGTGTCTCTTGAGGAGGCCAGCTCGGGTAGCACTTGTGTGACTAGGTGCGCTTTGTGTGAGGGTTTGGAGATGGAGATAGCCAATGTGAAGCATGACAAGATGCAAACCGAGGAGGATAACACATACCTTCGGACCATCTTGTCATGGGTGTCTTGTGGTGAGCCACAGCTCGGGATGATGATCTCCCAATTCAAGCGAGCTGCTTGAGGTCCCGGTGTAGGCTTTGCTCAGGGTGTTGATATTTCTGCTTTTGGGAAGATTGGAGAGTCGAGTGGTCTGAATCCGAGTGAGAAGCCCAACTCCACCACTACTCCCAAACTTACCAAGCTTCCACCCAAAGAGCCTCTCAAGCCTAACACCAAGGATGGGGTCTTTGTTGAACCTCCGAGAGCTCCACCCAAGAACCAGCATTGGGCTCCCAAACCCAACCACCTAAAGAACAAGCTGGACACAATGCCACCTATCCAGGAGGAGTTGCCACAGAAGGGCAAGGTGTTCCACACCCACCACCGTGAGTACCAACAACCCCCTTTGAGAGCGGTGAGGTACCACTGTGAGCACTGTGGGAGAGATGGACACTTGAGTGAGTTCTGCTTTCGGCGCAAGAGAGAGGCGCGTCGTGCTTGGGAGATGAACTACCTGGACATGTACCATCCTTTCCATGATGTACATGTGTCGAATGTTCAGAGGAGAGCTCCGAGGAGAGCTGCTAGGCCCAGAGGTCCAGAACCTCAAGTTCCTAGGCCTAGGCAGAGGAGAGCTCCGAGGAGAGATGCTAGGCATGGAGGCACAGTGCCTCAAGTTCCTAGGTCTAGGCCTCTTAGAGAGTGTGCCCGGCGAGAGCCTGCAGTTGTAGGCTGTGGACCCCGTGGCGGAGGCTTTGTAGTTGAGCGTTTTCCCCCACCGCGTTTTGAGTATCGCGATGGACGCTCCTCCCTTAGCGGACCAGGTTTTCCTCAACGTGGTGATCGCTCCTCTCGTAGACGTACTAGGAATGGTTTTTCTGCTAACCGATCTTTTGAGCAGCCGGCCCAGCACTGGTATTCCCCTTACTTAACTAACCCCAGTGTTGGCCCGTATGCTCACCCTATGTCTTTTTATTGATGTAGGTAAAACGATTGGAGAACGTTTGGTTGGTGGATTCCGGGTGTTCGAGGCACATGACCGGAAACGCCAAGTGGTTCTCCAGTCTTAGTCCGGTCGCCGAAAAGGAGTATATCACCTTCAGCGACAACAGCAAAGACATCCGATGTCACCTTCGACGAGACCATGGTTTGTCCTTCTTCTCGTTTTGACCGTGCAGGTGATCATGAGGTTGGCGAACCTCTTTTCGATGATGAAGAAGAAGGTGCTGAAGGGTTAGATGACCCAGCACCTCCTCCACCTGCTGTGCCGCAAAGAGCGGCTTCTACGACGACTCACGGCCCTGACACGTCGTCTTCTTGGGGGCCGTGGGATCCGCCACCTCGAGCGATACCCTTTGTACCCGAGGAGGCACCAGCTGCTGTTGAGGAGGAGGCCACTTCGGCAAGGGAGGCGCCACGACACATTCAGCGCCAGCACCCGCCTCAGCAGATGATCAGCAGCATCGACGAACGCGTCACCCGGTCAAGGCAAATCTCTCACTTCGCTCATTCTGCTTTTGTTGCTGATTTTGAACCCTAGGATGTTGGACACGCTTTGACGGATCCGGATTGGGTCAATGCCATGCATGAGGAGCTTGATAACTTTGAGAGAAATCATGTTTGGGTTCTAGTGTCTCTACCTTCTAAGTGTCATCCAATTGGGACAAAATGGGTTTTCAAAAACAAACAGGGAGAAGATGGCCATGTTGTGAGAAACAAGGCCAGACTCGTAGCCCAGGGATATAGTCAGAAGGAGGGGATAGACTATGAGGAGACATTTGCTCCTGTAGCACGTTTGGAGGCTATTAGGATACTCTTGGTTTTTGCTACATCCAAAGGTTTCAAACTTTTTCAAATGTATGTCAAGAGTGCCTTCTTAAACGGCATCATAGAAGAGGAGGTGTATGTTAGACAACCCCCCGGTTTTGAAAATCCCAAGTTTCCAAACCATGTCTTTAAACTCCACAAAGCTTTGTATGGTTTGAAACAAGCCCCTAGAGCCTGGTATGATAGGTTAAAAACCTTTTTGCTTGCTAAGGGTTTTAAAATGGGATGTGTAGACAAGACGCTCTTTCTCCTCAAGCAAGGCACTGATACTCTCTTGATCCAAATTTATGTGGATGATATCATTTTCGGTGGTTCTTCTCACGCTTTGGTTGCCAAGTTTGCAGACACTATGAGCAGGGAGTTCGAGATGAGCATGATGGGCGAGTTGACATTTTTCCTCGGACTGCAAATCAAGCAGTCTCGGGAGGGAACGTTCGTGCACCAGGGTAAGTATACTCGGGACATTCTGAAGAAGTTCGATATGGGTGAGGCCAAGCCTCTTCCAACACCCATGCCGACCACGATGGCCCTGGATGTAGACAAGGAAGGAGAAGCAGTGGACCAGAAGGAGTACCAGAGTATGATCGGGTCGCTGCTGTACCTGACGGTTACACACCCGAACATCCAGTTCGCGGTGTGCCTCTCCGCGTGCTTTCAGTCGTCGCCGCGCACTTCGCACCGTCAGGCGGTCAAGCGCATTATGAGGTACTTGTCCTTCACTCCAGAATTCGGGATTTGGTATTCTGCTTCCTCCACCCTTTCCCTTTGCGGTTATTCCGATGCCGATTTTGCTGATTGCCGGATTGAGCGCAAGTCCACTTCTGGGACTTGCCAGTTTATTGGATCTTCTCTTGTATCGTGGTCTTCTCGCAAGCAGTCTAGTGTCGCCCAGTCTACCACGGAGGCTGAGTATGTTGCTGTGGCTAGCTGTTGTTCCCAGTTACTCTGGATGATGGCCACTTTGCGTGATTTTGGTCTGAGCTTTTCTCGTGTTCCATTGCTTTGTGACAGCACGAGTGCAATTAGCATTGCTAAGAACCCCGTGCTTCACTCGATGACCAAACACATTGATGTGCGCTTTCTTTTTCTGCGAGACCACTATGAGAAGGGTGATATCGACCTTCGCCATGTCGATACTCATCATCAACTTGCTGATATTTTCACCAAGCCTTTGGACCAATCAACCTTTAATCGGTTGAGAGGTGAGCTTGGTGTGTGTTTCCCCTTTTAGATGGGGGAAACATTTTGACTCTTGTATAATACACTGACTTTGTGTTTTCAGTTGTTTTTGCTTCTTTTTTATTTCTTCTTGCATCTTTGCATTTTAGCATACGCTTTTACATTCTGAGCTTCATGAATATAATCTGAAGAATGTAAGTATGCTCTGTGTAGTCTTTGCTCTGATGCTTTAGGATAATGTTGTAGCTTATGCTCTTTCTGATCACTATTACCTGTTATGAGCTGAGCTATTTTTGAATGGTGAATTTGATTAATGAACTTAAAAACTTGAAAATGTTCACCATTGAGATATGCAACTGGCATGTGTAGAATGTGTAGAGGTCATTTCCGCTTTACATATATGCTAGGTTGCTATGTCTCTAGTGTTGAGTCATTCACTTGCTTGGTATGTTCATATTCTGTTTAAAATCTGAACCAAGTTAAGTGAATTGGAAAGATCGAAAAGGGTTTGCTTGTTAGCACCTCACAGTTTCAAGACTGTTTCCTATTGCACGTTTGGGTTAAACTTGAGTTGTGTAGTGTATGACCGAAACTGTTGCTTTAAGCTTCTGATTGCTTCTGCATAGGCTTCGCACAGTTGAAAAGTTACGCAATAACAAGCATTCAACCTCTAGCAGTCACATGCTGTTTTCTGAACTTGTGTAATTTCACCGCTGCAACTCCGATTAAAATTTAAAATCACAAGTATATGCTTCAATTAATATCAGCATGATGTTTGAACTATGCTAGGGGTAGTTCACCTTGTATACATGTTTAGCACTTGTTTGACTTCCTGTCTATACATGTCTTGTGCTATCTTGATGGTGAATACCTTTTTCGGCTGAAAACTACTCACATATTCATATTCCATATTTGGTGATCAGTTTGAGCCTTTGCTAGCATTCTGTGCATTTTCTGCATCATCAGATCCAAACTCCGTAGAGCATCTTTGCACTCTTTCGAGTATACTCCTGAAGCTCCTAACTTGCTTTTTGACTCATATGCATTTTGGAAGGGAAAGAAACTTGTGGTTTTGCACTTTTGTTGGTGCATTTGCTGAGGGGGAGCACTTTTACTTGATAACTGCATTTTCAACTAAGGGGGAGAAATTCGACAAATCATTTGTTCTTCGGATGTTTAACTTAGGGGGTTTTTGCTTTCCGAGTTGAACAAAGGGGAATCCTCTTGGTTATGTGCACTATTTGACGGTGAGTTCGCTTCTTTTGCCTCTTGTTGACCGTAAGGTTTTGGCGTCGAGCTTTCTTGCTAGTTGTGTTGAGCCTCTGTGCCTCTTTCTTGAGGGACTAGCATTTTGCGTTGATTATCCAATTGGTATTTGCTAGCGGTGTTGAGCCTGTTCTACCTCTTCTTGAGGGCTAGCTTTGCTTTGCCTGGTCGCGTCGAGCCGTTGCCCATGTCTTTGGGGACCAAGTTCTCTTTGATCCTTCCACTTGACCTTCTTCGGCTTTGCTATGCTTTTGGGTCATTTGGTTGAGTTTTCTCTTCTTCTTCCTCTTTCTATTTTCATTATGATTCGTGTGAGTGTGTAGTTGACAATGCACTCATCAAGGGGGAGATTGCGGATACATGGGTGTATGCCGAGTCTCTAAGTGATGAGTGATTGTCAACTGGGATGATGCGCATGTTCTTTGGCTTGTGTTGTGCAGGTGTTGAGCACGGATACAGTGATCAGAGGCGAGGTGAAGGTCAAGTAGAGACGTGCCGTGCCGATGGACCGAGAGTGGCGAAGGGCGGACGTGAGGCTTGGACTGAGGGACTAGAGGTCCGAGGATCAGCTGTGGTCGCTGACAGCCTGGGACAGCGACGAGCGAAGACTTGCGGCCATGTGTTGCCTGAGTCATGGACTTGGGGACACGTGTCGTTGGACGGGGTGCACGGAGGTGCATCACTTCTACGACGTCGGTTTGGTGGTTGAGCTAGAGAAAAACCATCGATGGATGGTCTCCAGGTTTGGGCCTCAAAACCTGGGTGTGGATGGTTTCCGAGTTTGGCCACAAAACTCGGGCTAAGGGTTTCCGAGTTTGGCCTCAAAACATGAGCTGAGGACGGTTTCCAGGTTTGGGCCTCAAAACCTGGGCGTTGAGGGTTTGCTGAGTTTGGCCTCGAAACTCAGATGTTGTTGGGCTGGTTTCCTGGTTTGGGCCTCAAAACCGGGGGTTGCCTGGAAAGGCTGGTTTCCTGGTTTGGGCCACAAAACCGGGGGTGCAGAGCGAGGGCGGGACATGGCGGCAATCGGGAGGTTGCGTTGAGGCAACGCTACGACTTGTGCGGGCGTGGCCGTCGGATCCACCTACCACTGAGTTGGTCCAGAATAACCCTAGGGTTTAGCTGGTTCGCTCTGAAATTAGAGAGGGGTAGAGTAGGAATTAGAATTAGGATAAGTAGAGGGAGACACCCTCCTCCCATTCGCTATCTCAGTCATTTGCTCTTTTGTTTCTAGGTTTTCCTGCTCTCCCACTCCCCTGCTGTAGCTAGCTGAGATCCACAGAGAACCATACCTCTGTGTACTGGAGATTTTGAGGAAGTGAGGCTGTAACCTCACTGTTGTAGCGTGTGGTAGCCACACGGTTGTAGATCGATGTGTTGATTCGCGTTTTGGTTTGTGTTCTTCGCGTTCTTCGTTTCTCCGCAATTTTCCCGTCACACGATCTCTCTCCCTACTGCGTCTTTGGGAAATCCGTTTGAATCAACTTGTTCGTATTTGAAAGGAGATCATTTCCACCGAAGGAATGCATCTATCTCCCTACGAACAAGTAGATCGGGTTGAAGGGCAATCACAGTCGCCCTCCCTGAGTGACCGCGGACAGTCCGCCACTCAGGGCGCAGACAGTCCGTGAGTCGGGGACGAGCCAGACCAGTGGCACTGTTCTTCGGCTGATTTGGCTTTTGGTTGAACGGCGGACAGTCCGCAGTTCAAAGCCGCGGACAGTCCGGGAACGTCTAGGGGACTTGCAGCAGCACTTCGGTTTTGCTCATTTGGCCGGCGGACAGTCCGCAACCTGAGCCCGGACAGTCCGCCACTGGGTAGACAGTCCACGACCGTATCGGCGGACAGTCCGCAAATCGGCTGTGTCCTCCGGTTTAGTGCGTTTGCTCTCCCGGTTTGTTCGCTTGGTTTCCGGACTTCTCGTTTGGTCTTGTAGTTGACCAAGGAACCTCTCTAGGTATCTTTGCTACTTGTTAGCATCGGTATTTGGAGAATTCTCAACGTAGCCGTCTATCTACGTTCGGGACTTGGTTTTCGGTTCTGTGTTCGAGCCAGAACTTTTGGAGATCGGTTTGCTTCTTCTTTGTGGTGCTCCGCTGTGATCCTGACATACATATATTGTGCTCCAATTTTGTTCTTAAAATTGGGGTGGGACACCAGCACACATCTTGACAGGCAAGGAAGCCATTCTTTAACCCAGTTCCCCCCTCTAGTGCCTTTCGGTAACTACTACAAGCTAGAAAAAGTCTAGTTACACAACTAACATCAGAGCCATATAATACCCAAGGTTGCACGGGATCTCCCGGGTGGCCGCTTTAAAAGATAGTTCATGGGGTGGGTCACTGAGCAAACACCAGGCTCCAGTGCCCTAAATGTGGTTAAAAAGCCTCTTTTAACATTTGTTCCATAGTCCTTAATCAGTATTAAACAATTAGCATTTATATAGCGCGTAGCATTACTAGTAATATTATGCAAAAACCCACCCATAGGTACAAGGTACATAGTTCAAGGTAACTAGTATGGTCCTATGGTTCATCATATTAGACACATGCATAATGATTACTGGGTCTTGCATTTAATAGGTAACAAGGAAACCGTATGTTATACTTGCCTTGGTCACACGCTTGGTCCTGGTTCTGCTCCTGCGAAACTTGATCCTCGAACACGTCACCGTCTAGACTCGATATACAATCATCAGTCATAGCATCCATACAATCATTACATGCAAATAAAATATACTTTTATTAGAACAGTACACCAAGCATAAAAACAGTTAGAGAAACATGTATAAAACTAATCTACTCGTCGATACGATCAAAAGAACATAAAGATCACTCTAATCAGATCTAAAACGAGAAAGTTATAAAGAAAACAAGTTCCAGGGGCATTTTTATAATTAAAATTCATTTTCCGGGGGCTAACTCGCGAAAACCGAGGACCTATACATAAATAAACGTAGCCGGTGGGGGCTAGCACGCGAAAACGCGTTCCCTGGACGGCGGGCACTAAAACCAAAAACTCCAGGGGTTAAACCAAAAGAAAACATGACTTAAAAAGTAACTCTTTTGAACTAGCCAAGACTGCTGGTTGATTTCTTGAAAAAGCGGGGGCTTTTCTATAAAACGCACGGCGGCTGCCGCGCTGGCGCCGACACGGCGCAACGTGACTGGGCGGGTCCACCAGCTGGCGGTGGACCACGCGCGGGCTGCTGGTTCACGGGCCGGTGAACCCGGCCCATACCCCTTCGGGGTCAGGTTGTAATCCTGGCCGTCCGCACCGATCGGACGGCGCAGGGAGGCTTGGCGAGCGAGCGCGGCGGGGGGAGCGGCGGCGCAGACACCGGCGAGCGGCGGCGCCATGGGAAAAGCTCGGGAGCTCCACTAGAGGATGCTCTGGACCTAGGCTGACTGAACGGACTCCACAAGAGCAGAGCGGGGATCAAGACGAGCACTCTTGTGAGCTCCGTTTCGACAGAGAGGCTCACCAAGGTGACAAACGGCGATAGAGTGAGGCTCGGGTTCGTGCGATAGAGTGAAAAGAGGGTGCGGGGGAGTTTCTGGTGACCTTGGCGTCACCTGGAAGGGCTCGACAGTGGCTCTGAGCGATTGGCGGACTCCGGGACGGCCGGCAGAGAGATGGTGAGAGCGGGAGGTGTAAGGGAGGGACTCGGTCTTCGTCTCATGGCTTTATAGGGTGCGGGGCGGGTGGCATATTATATTTTTCATGCATAGAACTCATCACAACAAACCTAACAAAACTTATTTCACCTTTTTAGCATTTTGAGAACTCAAGATATGAATTAAACAAGCTAATCAAGCATTTTTGAAATCTATTTAAACAAAACCCTGAAAAACTCTTTACCCTAAACTGCTACACGCACCCAACTACTTGCACCCGAGACACTGACAACTGGGACCCGAGCCACTGACTTGCGGGCCCCCGGGTCAAACTGACCCCACCGGTCATCCTCACCGAAGCAGGGGAAGGGTTGACCGCGACGAAGCTCGCCGGCGGCGACCTCCCCGGCAAAACGGACATCACCGTTCTACTCATCTCCTTCTTCCACACCCGACGGTACCTCTCTTTAGCCCAGCGCACGCACGGATCGAGCTCGCCGTCGACCATGGTGGACACGGCGGCGCGACCATGCTACGCCGGCCGGCTCCGGTCATCCCGAGCTAAACCAACTCCCGATTCTTACTCCGGCGACCTTCACAACCCTAACCCGAGGCTCATAAGCCAGGGTTCTCACTCCGAGCACCCGCGACCACGGCCATGCCGACTCCGGCGACCATGGCGAGCGGCGGACGGCGGCGTACCGTCACTACCAAACCCTAATCGGCCAAACCGACTCCCCCTTCTTCTTCCGCGGACCTCACCGACTCTAGAACGGGGGCTAGGGCAACACGAAACCACGGGAAAGAGGCCGGCCATGGCGAACTGAGCTCGGCGGTCATGGCGGCCATGGCGGCGGCTCATCCCGGGGCCTGCCTAGGGTCTCCTATGGGGTGCTAAGGGTAGCAAGAGGTGCGGGGGCTCACGGCGAAGCTTTGTGGGTGGTTGGGCTTGCGGCAGGACGGCGGTGAACGGCGGCGGCGCTTGCTTTTCCCCCGTTTCCGCTCGAGCGCCGGCGAGAGAGCGAGAGAGACAGAATGGAGGGAGTGCGGCTTCGGCAGGGGCGAGGGCGGCCTTGTGCATGCCACGCGCGCGCGAGCTACGCGCTTGGCCGGCCAGCGCGAGCCACGCGGCGGGCGAGCCCTGCGCGCGGTCGGCCACGACCACAGCCGATTCAAACTGAATCGCCGGGTTCAGGCGCTGATGTGCGGATGCATGGGTGTATGCCGAGTCTTGAGTGATGAGTGATTGTCAACAGGATTGATCGCATGTTCTTTGGCTTGTGTTGTGCAGATGTCGAGCATGGAGACAGTGATCGAGGGAAAGTTGAAGGTCAAGTAGAGACGTGCTGTGCCGATGGACCGAGAGCGGTGAAGGGCGGACTTGAGGCTTGGACTGAGGGACCGGTGGCCTGAGGATCAGCTGTGGTGGCTGGCAGCCTAGGACAGCGACGAGCGGAGACTTGCGGGGCACGGTGTTGCTCGGGTAGAGGACTTGGGGACACGTGTCGGTGGACGGGGTGCACGGGCGGTGCATCCCCTCTACAGCTCCGGTTTGGTGGTTGAGCCACAGAAAAACCACCGGGTGGACGGTTTCCAGGTCTGGGTCACAAAACCTGGGGTGATGCGGGTTTGCCGAGTTTGGGCCACAAAACTCGGGCTGAGGACGGTTTCCAGGTTTGAGCCTCAAAACCTGGGCACTGGCGGGTTTCCTGGTTTCGGCCACAAAACCAGGGGATGGACTTGGAGGCTGGTTTCCCGGTTTGGGCCTCAAAACCAGGGGTTGGCGTGAAGGCCTGGTTTCCCGGTTTCGGCCACAAAATCGGGGGTGCAAAACGGAGGCGGCAGGTGGTGGCAATCGGTGAGGTTGCGTCGAGGCAACGCTACCAGTTGTGCAGGCGTGGCCGTCGGATCAACACCAACCACGAGTTGTTCCAGGATAGCCTTAGGGTTTGGCTGGGTCGCTCTGTAAATACTTAGGGGTAGAGTGGGAAATAGGTTTAGGTTAAGTAGAGGGAGACACCCACCTCCCGGACTATCCCAGTCATTTTGCTCTTTGCACTTAGGGTTTTCCTGCTCTCCCATTCCCTGCTGTAGCTACTGAGATCCGCAGAGAACCATACCTCTGTGTACTGGAGATTTTGAGGAAGTGAGGCTGTAACCTCACCATTGTAGCGTGTGGTAGCCACACAATTGCAGATCGATGTGTTGATTCGCGCTTTGTTCGTGTTCTTCGCGTTCTTCGTTTCTCCGCGAATTTCCTGTCACTCGATCTCCCTCTCTACTGCGTCTTTGTGAAATCCATTTGAATCAACTTGTTCTTCATAGTGAGGAGATCATTTCCACCGAAGGAATTCATCTAACTCCTCATGAACAAGTAGATCGGGTTGACTTCGTTTTCGTGGCGTTTTTTCTCTCTTCCCCCGAATTTCTTCGATGCATCGATTTGGAGATAGGTTCGAGCCATGATCTCTTAGAGATAGCTCACTATCCTCCTTGTGACTCTTCTCACCAAGTTTGATCCCTAGAGGTTTTGATTTGGGTGAGATTGAGTCAAATCGGTGGACGAACGGTGCTGAATGGGGCGACCGGACGCTGGCACAGTGCGTCCGGTCATTGAACATCTCGCGAAGTTCTTCTGGGACTCACCGGACGCTTCTTCTCTTTCATGACCGGACTCGGCGTTTCCACTGTTTACAGCTTTTGTCAAGACTTGACCGGACGCTCGTTCTCTCAGCGTTCGGTCACAAACAGAGAGGGTCCAAAACGGTTTTTGTTGGACCGGACGCGTCCGATCCCTGCTGACCGGACGCTCCAGTGAGTCCGGTCAGTACAGTTCGGCATGTTTTTGTCCGCAGTTTGTTCATCCGTCTTTCGATTTGAGATCCGCTTGTTGCGTTGGACTCCTGACTTTGTGCTCTATAGAAATCGGGCTTCTCGCTTTACAAAATAGCCTGAATCTTGGATCCCTAGGTTACCCAAAGTTCATCCTGTCACTAGTTGACCTGCGTGAACTTGGGCGAGGGAATCTTTGTGGTGCCTCGCTGTGATCCTAGGGATCATCCACCCTCTTTCAAAGGTCGTGGGCATCACGGTTTCGGTCGTATCTTTCGGGGATTGATTTTGGGACTTTTGGCCAAAGTTTGGAGAGAAATTTTTGTGGCGCTCATTCACCCCCCCTCTGGTCGCCTTGCTAGTGCTTTCTCGGTCCTTCAATTGGTACTGGAGCGGGTTAAGGATCTTCCACCTTAGCCGGTTCCAGATCCACCGAAGGCGACTTGGATCGCGGCGTGGGCAAACCGCCGTTCTTTGATTGGACGAACTATGCGTATTGGAAGATACGCATGTCGGCCTATCTCCAGAGCATGGGCTCTTCCGTTTGGGAGATTTGCAACAAGCAGGATTACGTTGTCTTGGCTGCTCGTGTCTCTCAGCTTCAGATCGATGAGCACGAAGCCAATAGCCGAGCACGTAATGCTCTTTTCTCCTGTTTGAGCATGTCCGAGTTTGATCGCGTTTCTCACCTCCCCACGGCTCGTGAGATTTGGGCGACCCTCATGCGTTTCCATGAGGGAACCACTCAAGTCAAATCCCGTCTCTACGAGTCGCACAAGCGGGAGTATAAGAACTTTTGACATATGCCTGGCGAGAGCATAGATAGTTTATTCGCTCGCTTTCAGGTTATTGTCAACAAGATGAGAGCTAACAAGGAGTTGTTGCTTTTCGACGATCATGAGAGGGCTTTGAAGCTTTTGCATACTCTCGATCGGTCGGTGTGGGACTCAAAGGTCCAGGCGATCATCGAATCGTCTAACTATGAGACCCTCACTTGTGACGAGCTCTTCAGTAAGCTCAAGTCTAGTGAGATTGACGCCATGTCGAGGGCTTCTTATGAAAATCCTTCTGGCCCGACTATGGCTTTGGTTTCTGGCTCTTCTGTTAACACCTCTGGAGGATTTGCACTTTCTTCTCTCTTTTCTGTCACAGAGGAGCAGTTGGAGTCTTTGGGAGACGACGAGTTGGCTTTGCTTGCCAACCGGTTCTCGCGGTTCCACAATAACCGCATGAATCGTCGCCGTGGAGGAGGACGCTCAGGATGCTTTGAGTGCGGCGACCCCGACCACTTCATCGCCAACTGTCCCAAGAAGAACAAGCATTCTGGGAAGGGCGATCATGGGCACAAGTACGACTCCGGTAAGCGCAAGGAGAAGTACATCCCCACAAGGCACAAGCGGAGGGGCGGCTTCGACAAGGAGTACATCAAGAAGAAGTAGTTGGAGATGGCCCAGGCTGAGCAGCGTGCTTTCTTCGCCACGCTCAGCGACGTCGACGGCTCGGATGATGACTCCGCTGGCTCAAGCGATGACGAGTCCGGAAAGAACAAGAGGATCGAGGATGAGCTGAACGGACTCTGCTTCTTTGCCGACGACGAGGGCTTCTGCACCATGGCCCTTGGTGATGAGGTCGACGGCAAGCTGGAGGACATCCCTCAGGACGATGACGACACCTCCCAGGTATCTTTGACCCACGACGAGCTTTCTGCTGTGGTCGAGAAGCTTACTGCCACCTTGCTTAGTCAGGACAAGCTGCTTAGGCGTGCCGCTAGAGAGCGCAAGGAGTTTAGGCAGAAGTGGGAGGACACAGTGAGGGAGCTAGAGTTTGCTAAGTCCACTGTGGTTGTTTCTGAGAAGACGGAGTGTGAGATGTGCACCCAGCAAATGACTGACCTTCTCACTTTGAGAGGTAAGTATGCTGCTTTGGTTGCAGAAGTGAATGAGCTCCGGGCTAGGACCGTGCTGTTGGGTGCGTGCATGTCTTGTGCAGGCTTGCAATCCATGTTGGCAGAGAAGAATGCCAGCTCGGGTAGCACTTGTGTAACTAGGTGTGCTTTGTGCGAGGGTTTGGAGATGGAGATCGCGAATGTGAAGCATGACAAGATGCAAACCGAGGAGGAAAACACATACCTTCGGACCATCTTGTCATGGGTATCTTGTGGTGAGCCGCAGCTTGGGATGATGATCTCCCAGTTCAAGCGTGCTGCTGGAGGTTCTGGTGTAGGCTTCGCAAAGGGTGTTGATGTTTCGTCTTTTGGCAAGATTGGAGAGTCGAGTGGTCTGAACCCGAGTGAGAAGCCCAACTCCACCACTACTCCCAAACTTACAAGGCTTCCACCCAAAGAGCCTTTCAAGCCTTACACCAAAGATGGAGTATTTGATGAACCTCCACGTGCTCCACCCAAGAACCAGCAATGGGCTCCCAAACCCAACCACCTCAAGAACAAGCTGGACACAACGCCACCTATCCAGGAGGAGCTTATGCCACAGAAGGGCAAAGTGATCCACACCCACAGCTGTGAGTACCAACAACCCCTTTTGAGAGCAGTGAGGTACCAGTGTGAGCACTGTGGGAGAGATGGACACTTGAGGGAGTTCTGCTTTAGGCGCAAGCGAGAAGAGCGCCGTGCTAGGGAGATGAACAATCCGGACATGTACCATCCTTTCCATGATGTACATGCTCAGAGGAGAGCTTCGAGGAGAGCTGCTAGGCCTAGAGGTGCAGCACCTCAAGGTCCTAGGCGTCAGGGAGGTGTTGCCCGACGGGGTCCTGACTTTGCAGGATACGGACCCCATGGCGGAGGCTTTGTTGAGCGTTTCCCTCCACCGCGTTTTGAGTATCGCGGCGGACGCTCTTCCCTTAGCGGACCACGTTTTCCTGTGCGTGGTGATCGCTTTCCCCGTAGGCAGGCTAGGAATGGTTTTTACACTGACCGTTCTTTTGAGCGGCCGACCCAACACTGGTATTCTTCCTACTTCACTAACCCCAGTGTTGGACCGTATGCTCACCCCATGTCTTTTTATTGACGTAGGTAAAACGATTGGAGGACGTTTGGTTGGTGGATTCCGGTTGCTCGAGGCACATGACTGGAAACGCCAAGTGGTTCTCCAGTCTTAGTCCTGTTGCCGGAAAGGAATTTATCACCTTCGGTGACAATAGCAAAGGTAAGGTGTTGTCTCGTGGGTCGGTGCGAGTTAATGAGCACTTTGTGTTGCGTGATGTTGCTCTTGTTTCTAACTTGCATTTTAATCTTCTTTCTGTTTCACAACTTTTTGATGATGACTATGAGATTCGTTTTAAACCGAATCTCAGTCGCATTTTAGATCCTCAGGGCAATCTTGTTTGTTTGATTTCGCCCTTTGGAAAAGTCTTTCGTGCGAATTTCTTGGAGTCGTTTGGAGTTTCCCGCTGTCTTGTGGCTGGTCCTTCCTCCTCCGATCTTTGGAAGTGGCATAGGAGGCTCGGTCATTTAAGGTTCGACTTGCTTGCAAGACTTAGCTCACTTGGCCTAATCCGAGGATTTCCCAAGTTGTCGATGGAGAAGGACCTTGTTTGCGATTCTTGTAGACATTGAAAGATGGTTGCCGCTCCCCACCATCCAGTGACTCAGGTCATGACACAGAGCCTTGGAGAGCTTTTACACATGGACCTTGTTGGTCCGGCTCGGGTGAGCTCGGTTGGGGGGAAGTGGTATGTCTTGGTCGTTGTCGACGATTTTTCGAGATATTCGTGGGTCATCTTTTTGACTGAGAAGACTGAGACTTTCTCTTTTGCTCGCAATCTGATTTTGCGTCTTCAGAACGAGTTCCCTTTGAACTCGATGCGAGCTATTAGGAGTGATAATGGTTCCGAATTCAAGAATTTGGATTTTGAGAAGTTTTGTGACTCTTTGGGTTTGGAGCACAAGTTTTCTCCCCCCTACACACCGCCACAAAATGGTGTTGTAGAGAGGAAGAATCGGACCCTTGTAGAGATGGCCAGGATGATGCTCGATGAGCATAGGACTCCTAGGCGATATTGGGGCGAAGCTATGAACACTGCGTGCTATATTTCCAATTGCATTTTTCTCCGAGCTTTCTTGAAAAAGACTTCTTATGAGTTGCGTTTTGGAAGACAGCCCAAGGTGAGTTATTTTAGAGTTTTTGGTTGCCACTGTTTTATATTAAAGAAAGGCAACCTGGACAAATTTGAGTCTCGTTCTTCTGACGGTGTATGTTTAGGGTACGACACTCACACTCGCGCATATCGTGTACTTAACCTTGATACTAACCAAGTCATGGAGACATCTGATGTCACCTTCGACGAGACCATGGTTTGTCCTTCTTCTCGTTTTGAGCGTGCAGGTGATCATGAGGTTGGTGAGCCTCTTTTTGATGACGAGGACGAGGGTGCTGAAGGTATGGATGATCCAGCACCCCCTCCACCTGCTGTGCCGCAAGGAGCGGCTTCTACTATGACTCACAGCCCCGACACGTCTTCTTCCTGGGGGCCGTGGGATCCGCCACCCCGAGCGGTACCTTTTGTACCCGGGGAGGCACTAGCTGCTGTTGAGGGTGAGGCTATTTCAGCCCGGGAGGCGCCACGACACATTCAGCGCCAGCACCCACCTCAGCAGATGATCGGTAGCATTGACGAACGTGTCACTCGGTCCAAGTCACAACAAATCTCTCACTTTGCTCATTCTACATTTGTTGCTGATTTTGAACCCCGAGATGTTGGACACGCTTTGACGGATCCGGATTGTGTCAATGCCATGCATGAGGAGTTAGAGAACTTTGAGCGAAATCGGGTTTGGGTTCTAGTTCCACCTCCTCTAGACTGTAATCCTTTTGGGACAAAATGGGTTTTCAAAAACAAACAAGGAGAGGATGGCCACATTGTGAGGAACAAAGCGAGACTTGTGGCCAAGGGTTATAGTCAGAAGGAGGGGATAGACTATGAGGATACTTTTGCTCCTGTAGCTCGTTTGGAGGCTATTAGGATACTCTTGGCTTTTGCTGCATCCAAAGGTTTTAAACTCTTTCAAATGGATGTCAAGAGTGCCTTCTTAAACGGCTACATAGAAGAAGAGGTTTATGTTGAGCAACCCCCCGGTTTTGAAAATCCCAAGTTTCCAAACCATGTTTTCAAACTCCACAAAGCTTTATATGGTTTGAAACAAGCCCCTAGAGTCTGGTATGATAGGTTAAAAACCTTTTTGCTTGCTAAAGGTTTTAAAATGGGATGTGTGGATAAAACGCTTTTTCTCCTCAAGCAAGGCAAAGACACTCTCTTGCTCCAGATTTATGTGGATGATATCATTTTCAGTTGTTCTTCTCACGCTTTGGTTGCCAAGTTTGCAGATACTATGAGCAGGGAGTTCGAGATGAGCATGATGGGCGAGCTGACTTTCTTTCTCGGATTGCAAATTAAGCAATCCCGAGAAGGGACATTTGTGCACCAGGGCAAGTACACCAAAGACTTGCTGAAGAGGCTCGATATGAGTGAGGCCAAGCCTCTTCCAACACCCATGTCGACTACGACGGCCCTGGATGCGGACAAGGATGGAGAAGCTGTGGACCAGAAGGAGTATCGAAGCCTGATCGGGTCGCTGCTCTACCTGATGGTGACACGCCTGGACATCCAGTTCGCGGTGTGTCTGTGCGCGCGCTTTCAGGCTTCGCCGCGCACTGCTCACCGTCAGGCGGTGAAGTGCATTTTTAGGTACCTTCGTTTCACACCTGAGTTCGGGATTTGGTATTCAGCTTCCTCCACCCTCTCCCTTTGCGGTTATTCCGATGCCGATTTTGCTGGTTGCCGTGTTGAGCGCAAGTCCACTTCTGGGACTTGCCAGTTTATTGGTTATTCTCTTGTATCGTGGTCTTCTCGCAAGCAGTCTAGTGTCGCTCAGTCTACCACTGAGGCTGAATATGTTGCTGCGGCTAGCTGCTGTTCTCAGTTGCTTTGGATGATGGCCACTTTGCGTGATTTTGGTCTGAGCTTTACTCGCGTGCCTTTGCTTTGTGACAGCACGAGTGCTATTAGCGTTGCTAAGAACCCCGTGCTTCACTCGAAGACCAAAAACAATGATGTGCGCTTTCATTTCTTGCGAGACCATCATGAGAAGGGTGTTATCGACCTTCGCCATGTTGATACTCACCATCAGTTGGCAGATGTTTTCACCAAGCCTTTGGACAAATCAACCTTTAATCGGTTGAGGGGTGAGCTTGGTGTGTGTTTCCCCTTTTAGATGGGGGAAACATTTTGGATCTTGTATCATAGACTGACTTTTTTCGTTTGTCTTGTTTTCTTCTTTTGCATTTCAGCATACGCTTTTACATTCTGAGCTTCATGTATATAATCTTTAGAATGTAACTATACTCTATGTAGTATGCTCCGATGCTTATGTTGATGCTTGTAGGCTTATGCTCTTTCTGATCACCGATACATGTTCTGAGCTGAGCTATTTTTGACATGGTGATTTTGCTAATGAACTTCAAAATTGAAAATGTTCACCATTGAGATATGCAACTAGCATGTGTAGGATGTGTTGAATTCACTCGTGCTTTTCATATATGCTAGGTTGCTATGTCTCTAGTTCTGAGTCTGTCACTTGCTTGGTTTGTTCATATTCTGTCAATAAAATTGAACCAAGTTTTAGTGAATTGAAAAGATCGAGATGGGACTACTTGTCAACACATCACGGTATCGAGACTATTTCTCATTGCACATTTGAGTTAAACTTGAGCCGTGTATTGTATGACCGAAACCGATGCTTTAAGATTCTAATTGCATTTTGCATAGGCTTCGCTCGGTTGAAAAGTTAGGCAATGACAAGCTTTCAACCTCTCGCAATCACATGCTGCATTTGAACTTGTGAAATTTCACCGCTGCAACTTCGATTTAAAACTGAAATCACAAGTTTATGTTTCATTCTTAAGCATGATGATTGAACTTTGCTAGGGGTAGTTCACCTTGTATACATGCTTAGCACTTGATTGAATTCCTGTCTATATATGCTTAGTGCTATCTTTGATGGTGAATACCTTTTGGCTAAAAACTGCTCACTGTGCTCTCATGTTCATATTTTGTATTTAGTGATCAGCTTGAGCCTTTGCTAGCATTTTGTGGATGTTGTTGAGTCATCGGATCAAAACTATGTAGAGCATCTTTGCATTCTCTTGACTATATTCCTGAAGCTGCTAACTTGCATTTTGACTCATATGCATGTTGGAAGGGGGAGATTTCCTCTTATTAGCATTTTTGGTGGTGCATTTCCTAAGGGGGAGACATTTTTACCTGAGAAGTGCATTTTCAACTAAGGGGGAGAGATTGCAAATCATGTGCTTCCCGTGTGTTCAACTAAGGGGGACTTTTCCTTGTTGTGTGCACATTTCCTGGTTGTGTGCACTGGTTGCTTCGATTTTTGTTCTTTCAATTGGTATCGAACCTTTTTCATGATTCTTCAATTGGTATCGAACCTTTTCTTGCTAGCGGTGTTGAGCCTGTTCTACCTATTCTTGAGGGCTAGCTTTGCTTTGCTTGGTTGCGTCGAGCCGTTGCCCATGTCTTTGGGGACCAAGTTGTCTTGCTCTTTCCACTTGACCTTCTTCGGCTTTGCTATGCTTTTGGTTCATTTGGTCGAGTTCTCTCTTCTTCCTTCCTTCCTTCTTTCTTCTTCTATTATGATTTGCGTGTGTGGTTGACAATGCACTCATCAAGGGGGAGATTGCAGATACATGGGTGTATGCCGAGTCTCAAGTGATGAGTGATTGTCAATGGGTTTGATCGCATGTTCTTTGGCTTGTGTTGTCCAGGTGTCGAGGACGGAGACAGTGATCGAGGGCAAGGTGAAGGTCAAGTAGAGACGTGCTCCGATGCTTATGTTGATGCTTGTAGGCTTATGCTCTTTCTGATCACTGATACATGTTCTGAGCTGAGCTATTTTTGACATGGTGATTTTGCTAATGAACTTCAAAATTGAAAATGTTCACCATTGAGATATGCAACTAGCATGTGTAGGATGTGTTGAATTCACTCGTGCTTTTCATATATGCTAGGTTGCTATGTCTCAAGTTCTGAGTCTGTCAGTTGCTTGGTTTGTTCATATTCTGTCAATAAAATTGAACCAAGTTTTAGTGAATTGAAAAGATCGAGATGGGACTACTTGTCAACACATCACGGTATCGAGACTGTTTCTCATTGCACATTTGAGTTAAACTTGAGCCGTGTATTGTATGACCGAAACCGATGCTTTAAGCTTCTGATTGCATTTTGCATAGGCTTCGCTCGGTTGAAAAGTTAGGCAATGACAAGCTTTCAACCTCTCACAATCACATGCTGCATTTGAACTTGTGAAATTTCACCGCTGCAACTTCGATTTAAAACTGAAATCACAAGTTTATGTTTCATTCTTAAGCATGATGATTGAACTTTGCTTGGGGTAGTTCACCTTGTATACATGCTTAGCACTTGATTGAATTCCTGTCTATATATGCTTAGTGCTATCTTTGTTGGTGAATACCTTTTGGCTAAAAACTGCTCACTGTGCTCTCATGTTCATATTTCGTATTTAGTGATCATCTTGAGCCTTTGCTAGCATTTTGTGGATGTTGTTGAGTCATCGGATCAAAACTGTGTAGAGCATCTTTGCATTCTCTTGACTATATTCCTGAAGCTGCTAACTTGCATTTTGACTCATATGCATGTTGGAAGGGGGAGATTTCCTCTTATTAGCATTTTTGGTGGTGCATTTCCTAAGGGGGAGACATTTTTACCTGATAAGTGCATTTTCAACTAAGGGGGAGAGATTGCAAATCATGTGCTTCCCGTGTGTTCAACTAAGGGGGACTTTTCCTTGTTGTGTGCACATTTCCTGGTTGTGTGCACTGGTTGCTTCGATTTTTGTTCTTTCAATTGGTATCGAACCTTTTTTGATTCTTCAATTGGTATCGAGCCTTTTCTTGCTAGCGGTGTTGAGCCTGTTCTACCTATTCTTGAGGGCTAGCTTTGCTTTGCTTGGTTGCGTCGAGCCGTTGCCCATGTCTTTGGGGACCAAGTTGTCTTGCTCTTTCCACTTGACCTTCTTCGGCTTTGCTATGCTTTTGGTTCATTTGGTCGAGTTCTCTCTTCTTCCTTCCTTCCTTCTTTCTTCTTCTATTATGATTTGCGTGTGTAGTTGACAATGCACTCATCAAGGGGGAGATTGCGCATACATGGGTGTATGCCGAGTCTCGAGTGATGAGTGATTGTCAATGGGTTTGATCGCATGTTCTTTGGCTTGTGTTGTCCAGGTGTCGAGCACGGAGACAGTGATCGAGGGCAAGGTGAAGGTCAAGTAGAGACGTGCTGTGCCGATGGACCAAGAGCGGTGAAGGGCGGACGTGAGGCTTGGACTGAGGGACCGGTGGCCTGAGGATCAGCTGTGGTGGCTGGCAGCCTGGGACAGCGACGAGCGGAGACTTGCGGGGCACGGTGTTTCTCGGGTAGAGGACTTGGCGACACGTGTCGGTGGACGGGGTGCACGGGCGGTGCATCCCCTCTACAGCTCCGGTTTGGTGGTTGAGCCACAGAAAAACCACCGGGTGGACGGTTTCCAGGTCTGGGCCACAAAACCTGGGGTGCTGCGGGTTTGCTGAGTTTGGGCTACAAAACTCGGGCTGAGGACGGTTTCTAGGTTTGGGCCTCAAAACCTGGGCGCTGGCGGGTTTCATGGTTTCGGCCTCAAAACCAGGGGATGGACTTGGAGGCTGGTTTCCCGGTTTGGGCCTCAAAACCGTGGGTTGGCGTGAAGGCCTGGTTTCCCGGTTTCGGCCACAAAACCGGGGGTGCAGAACGGAGGCGGCACGTGGCGGCAATCGGTGAGGTTGCGTCGAGGAAGCGCTACCAGTTGTGCGGGCGTGGCCGTCGGATCAACACCTACAACGAGTTGGTCCAGGATAGCCTTAGGGTTTGGCTGGGTCGCTCTGTAAATACTTAGGGGTAGAGTGGGAAATAAGTTTAGGTTAAGTAGAGGGAGACACCCACCTCCCGAACTATCTCAGTCATTTTGCTCTTTGCACTTAGGGTTTTCCTGCTATACCATTCCCTGCTGTAGCTACTGAGATCCGCAGAGAACCATACCTCTGTGTACTGGAGATTTTGAGGAAGTGAGGCCGTAACCTCACCATTGCATTGTGTGGTGGCCACACGGTTCCAGATCGATGTGTTGATTCGCGCTTTGTTCGTGTTCTTCACGTTCTTTGTTTCTCCCTGAATTTCCCGTCACTCGATCTCCCTCTCTACTTTGTCTTTGTGAAATCCATTTGAATCAACTTGTTCTTCATAGTGAGGAGATCATTTCCACTGAAGGAATTCATCTAACTCCTCACGAACAAGTAGATCAAGTTGATTTCGTTTTCATGGCGTTTTTTCTCTCTTCCCCCGAATTTCTTCGATTCATCGATTTGGAGATAGGTTCGAGCCATGATCTCTTACAGATAGCTCACTATCCTCCTTGTGACTCTTCTCACCAAGTTTGATCCCTAGAGGTTTTGTTTTGGGTGAGATTGAGTCGAATCGGTGGACGAACGGTGCTGAATCGGGGCGACCGGACGCTGGCATAGTGCGTCCGGACGTTGAACATCTCGCGAAGTTCTTGTGGGACTGACCGGACGCTTCTTCTATTTCGTGACCGGACTCGGCGTTTCCACTGTTTTTAGCTTTTGTCAAGACTTGACCGGATGCTGCAGACCTGATCGGACGCTCGTTCTCTCAGCGTCCGGTCACAAACAGAGAGGGTCCAAAACGGATTTTGTTGGACCGGACGCGTCCGATCCCTGCTGACCGGACGCTCCAGTGAGTCCGGTCAGTACAGTTCGGCAAGTTTTCATCCGCAATTTGTTCGTCCGTCTTTCGATTTGAGATCCGCTTGTTGCGTTGGACTCCTGACTTCGTGCTCTACAGAAATTAGGCTTCTCGCTTTACAAAATAGCCTGAATCTTGGATCCCTAGGTTACCCAAAGTTCATCCTGTCACTAGTTGACCTACGTGAACTTGGGCGAGGGAATCTTTGTGGTGCCTCGCTGTGATCCTAGGGATCATCCACCCTCTTCCAAGGGTCGTGGGCATCACGGTTTCGGTCGTAACTTTTGGGGATTGATTTTGGGACTTGTGGCCAAAGTTTCGAGAGAAATTTTTGTGGCTCGCATTCACCCCCCCCCCCTCTGGTCGCCTTGCTAGTGCTTTCTCGGTCCATCATGATGGCCGACTGACGATCGGATTTTGGACGCGATTATCTCCTAATCCACTCGATGAAACGCTAAACCACTTGTTCTATTGAGTAGAGCTATGTGCCGACTACAATTTTGGTTACAAGGTCATGCTTTGGTTCGGCCTGGATTGCTCTCGAAAAAGCTCCAAAGATCACTAAGCAAAACTGTTTCGGCAGTTAAAGACTTAGGAAATTTTTCTAAGTCTAATCTCCCCCATTTCTGCCTTGTGGGTCCTAAAACACCTTGTTAAACCCATTTTCATGACTTGGACCTTAAACACTTTTTGTTCTACTCTAAATTCTACACACTATTGGTTAAGGGCCCACAGCCATGTGAAGCTTCTAAAAATAAGGTCTTAGTTAGTCAAACAAAAGGACTCCGAGGGCTCTATTAAGGCAACTAGGGTTAGAGACTTGGTTAGCCAAAATGACCAACACAAACCTAGCTCCATTGTGACTCCTCAACAAGGTTCAACTACTTAGAGAACTTAAGCACTCCAAAAACAAGTCAAACAAGCATCACATTAAGCATAACATTACAAGCCCACACATAAAAGACACTTTACAAAAAGAATGCAACATGAGATGATGATGCTTTATGCTTATGAGATGTCAAGTTATGCATTTAGGGTTGCTTAACACCAAGGGTGTTACAGCCCTCCCCTCCTTAAAGGAATCTCGTCCCGAGATTTAAGTTACTAACCATTTCTTATAAAAGTGGGGATACACCTCCTTTAGATAGTCTTCCGTTTCCCAAGTGGCATCTCGGTCATCTTGTTCATTCCAAGACACTTTATATTGCTTCACTATTCTCCCGCGAGTTATTCTTTCTTTTTCATTAAGCAGCCGATGCAGCTCTACTGAGTAGGTGAGATCGGATTGCAACTTGATATTGGCCGGTTGTACCTCTTCTTCCGGAACTCGAAGACATTTCTTTAACTGTGACACATGGAATACAGGGAATACAACCTTTAAATGATCAGGTAGCTGTAGCTGATAAGCTACTTCTCCCCTCCTTTCCACAATCCTGTATGGTCCCACAAATCTTGGCGCTAACTTCCTTTTCACGCCAAAGCGTCTGACACCTTTCATGGGTGGTTGGCAAACCAGTGATGAAATCCATACTCACTTCTTCCCATTTCCACTCGGGTATTGGCAACGGTTGAAGTGTCCCGGTTGGCTTCAGGTGAATAGCTTTCACTCAGCAACACGTGTCGCATCTAGCTACATAAGCGGCAATTTCCTTCTTCATTTTGGTCCACCAAAATCTTGGACGCAAATCTTGATACATCTTAGTGCTTCCAGGATGAATGGACAACCTGGATAGATGAGCTTCATCCATGATTTGATTTTGGAGCTCTCTGTTTTTAGGTACTACTATGCGATTGTCAAACCATAACACTCCCTTGTCATCAATTCGGAAATGTTTTACTGGTTCAGTTGCGGTTTTCAGCCTTTCCTTGATATGATAAATTCCTTTATCCGTTTTCTAGCCTTCAAGAATCTGATCAACTAGGGTGCCTTGCAACCTGATATTGTGCAGAATTACAGGGTGTACGAGACTAAACTCATCTTCTGGTTGTAACCTTAAATTGTTGCAGTGTGATTTCCGGCTTAAAGCATCGGCAACTACATTTGCCTTCCCTGGATGATAATGTATCTGTAGGCTGTAATCCTTGATTAGATCAAGCCATCTTCTCTGCCTCATATTCAGTTCAGGTTGAGTGAAGATATACTTGAGACTCTTGTGATCGGTGTACATGTTACAGACATTTCCAAGAAGATAATGTCTCCAGATTTTTAGAGCGTGCACCACAGCGGCTAACTCCAAATCATGTGTAGGATAGTTCATCTCATGTTTCCTTAATTGGCATGAAGCATAAGCAATCACTCTGCCTTCTTGCATAAGAACACAACCTAAACCAATTTTCGACGCATCACAAAAGACATCAAAAGGCTTCTCGATATCCGGTTGAGCTAAGACAGGAGCAGTGGTCAATAGTTTCCGCAAGGTACGGAAAGCTATTTTACACTCCTCTGTCCATTCAAACTTCTGGTCCTTCTGTAGCAAACTTGTCATTGGTTTCGCAATCTTGGAAAAGTTGGGAATGAATCGGCGATAATATCCTGCTAAGCCGAGAAAACTCCGAATTTCACCAACCGAGGTAGGAGCTTTCCAATCCATTACTTCTTGTACTTTACTGGGGTCCACAGAAATTCCCTCTTCTGACAGGATATGACCAAGAAAATGCACCTTCTTCAACCAAAACTCACATTTGCTAAACTTAGCATAAAGCTTATGCTCTCGGAGCCTTGTCAAAACAATCCTTAAATGTTCTGCATGGTCATCGGGATTCTCAGAGTATACTAAAATGTCATCAATGAACACCACTACAAACTTATCCAATTCTGGCATGAATACTAAGTTCATCAAACTCATGAAGTATGCTGGATCATTTGTCAGTCCAAAGGACATAACAAGATATTCGTATAACCCATATCTGGTTGAAAAGGCAGTCTTTGGAATATCTTGTGGTCGAATCCTGATCTGGTGGTACCCTGATCTCAAAACGATCTTGGAAAACACCTTGGCTCTGGATAACTGGTCAAACAAAATATCTATCTGTGGCAAAGGATACTTGTTCTTGACAGTCACGGCATTGAGCGGCCGATAATCCACACACATCTGTAACGATTTATCCTTCTTCTTGACAAACAGCGCTGGACATCCCCATTCAGATACACTAGGTTGAATGAATCCTTTATCCAAGAGTTCCTTTATCTGAATCTTGAGTTCAGCTAACTCATTGGGCGGCATACGGTAAGGTCTTCTAGAGATTGGTGCAGTTCCAGGTAATAACTCAATGGAAAATTCCACTTCCCGCTTGGGCGGTAATCCCGGTAACTCATCTGGAAAGACATCTGGGAAATCTCGGACAACTGGAATTTTTGACAGGTCTTCTATAGACAAAGTGCAAGATGAATCGACGAAGTCCGCACCCCGAGGAAGAGAGATGCGTAGCTTTGTATTCGTCCTTCCATCAGATAAGGTAAGAGTCCTATTTGCAGTGTCTAACACCGCATTCCACATACTCATCCAACTCATACCTAGGACTACATCCATACTTAGTCCTGGCAAAACTACTAGATTTGCTCTGAATTTGTGCCCTCCAATGTCGATGGTTGTATTACAAACCATCTTCCTAGATAACACGCTACTCCCCATGGAGCTTACGCGAAACCCATAATCCATTTCAGACACCTCTTGATTATGCTTTTGTGCAAATGCTTTGCTCATGAACGAATGCGATGATCCAGTATCAAACAAAACAACTGCAGGATGATGGTTAACAAGACACATACTGGCAGTCACGGGTTCACCGGCATGAGCTTCTTCAGCAGTCATGTTGTGCAGACGCGCGGGGTAGTTAGCTTGTTGCTTCTTTGGGTGAGGGCAATATCTTGCGAAGTGCCCCTCTTGATTGCAGTTGAAACAGGGTCCCCGAACCAAAGGTTTCCCTCCTGTTGAACTGCCCTGACCTCCACGAGCTTGGGCAGCGGCTATCTTATATGGCTTTTGATTGCGCTGAGCTTGCGGCTGATTCTTCTTTTGCGGCGGCCTGAAACGTGCCCCCGGCGCTGGTGGTCGATACTGGGTACGTTGAGCTGGTGGTCCCCTAGGTTGAGATGGTCCTGAATCAAAAGTCCTCTTCCGGGCCTTACTTGCAGCATGCTTGTTGTTATGATTCTCTTGAATCAAGCAATCACTGATGACGTCATTGAAGATGGTACGAGAAGATGTACCCACTGACTTTCCCATTTTAGTGTTCAAGCCTCTCTTGAAACTATCAATCTTCTTGGCATCTGTGTCCACGAAGTCTGGAGCATAACGGGACAAAGAGTTGAACAAGTGATGGTACTCAGTGACAGACCGAGTCCCCTGCGTTAAACTCATGAATTCTGCCACTTTCATCTGAGTCAGGCCTGGCGGAATATAATGCCCTCGAACAGCTTCAGTGAACATCCTCCAAGTGACAGGAACATTAGCAGGATAGGTGGTGCGGTGATGGCCCCACCAAATCTCGGCTGGCCCCTGTAGCTGATGCGCGGCATACTCGGCTTTGAGTTCTTCTGTGAGCCTGAGCAAATGAAACTTCTGTTCCATGGTATGCAGCCATTCTTTTGCCTCTAAAGGTTCAGTAGCTTCCTTGAAGATGGGTGGTTTAGTATCCAAGAAATCCTTGAAAGAACTATATTGATTTGGCTCAGGTCGTGGATGGCCGTGTGCCAAATTCTCTCGCAGCAAGGCTTCAATGTTGCGCTGGATTCCAAGAAATTGGGCGAAAAGTTGTTCAGCCGTAGGTGGTGGAGGAGGTGGTGGATTGCGGTTGTCCCTGGGATCCTCATTCCCACCAATACCGCCAGCTCCACTACGGGTTGTCGTCATCTGCATATATGATAGCAAGTGATCATTAGGCGAAGTTGCAATTATTGTAGAGAACAATAAATCACACCCACTGAAATTATTCGAAAAACGAATTCACCAAACAATCATAGGGATATAATAAATTTCAATCCACATCGCATCATCACATAATAAGATCGCTCAATACATATCATGAAAAAGCCAACATAAACATCAATAGTTTTGCCCATACATATGGGACTTTCCAAAGGTCTCGCACCACAAGCACATAAGTTTACCACTCACGGTTACATCAAGCCCACAACAAAAGAAAAAGATTGGGCTCATCAACATACACAAAAGATCACTAAGCTCTAAGCATATGATCCGATCTACTCTCTAGGGATGTCGCCATCGTCATCATCATCACTAGACACATCCGAAGAACCACTAGAAGAACTACGCGGGTCCGGAACCTCCTGAGGAAAGATGGGGTTCCTCTCATTCTCCCTGCGGTGGATCTCCTCATGCAAGCGATCATTATAATCCTGCAGGTGGTGAAGTTGCAGCTCTAGGTCTCCCACTCGCAACCTCAGCAGCCTGTTCTCCTCTGAAGCGCGTATGCCCTCAAGGCAAACACCTCGAAGTGACTCCTTAGTCTCCCTCATGATCAAGGCTAAGAAGGTTGCCGACTCCTGCTGAATAGTGAGCTGATGAGCAGTCTCCTGCTCTCTCTGAAGTGCCTGATCCCTCTCTACTGTCATACGTGCCAACTCTGAGGTGAGGCGGTCCACCTCGGCGGTATGCTCCTGCTGCCTCCGGTGCTGTGCAGCCATCTCCTCACTAAGAATGTGGTCCAACCGATTATAGCTACGGGACATGCATCCATAGGTAGCCATGAGTGCAGCCATAGCACTCCCAGCTGGTCCGGCACAATGCTCCCTCTCAAGCGAACTGGCCTCAAGAACAGCGGCTCCTGGCTGACGCCACACTGACTGATAAGGATCTGCTGTCGGGAAGATACTGTCCGTAGCCTGGGCAACCACCTCTGGATGGTCCTCCATGATGCCCCGGAGAACGGTGTAAGCAACTCTGTTAGCTCCATCCCATGGGGTCCTCCCCTGCAATGCGAACACCCGGCGGCACCAAACATGATCCTGCTAATCACGGCTAGGCACGTCAACCTCCACCGTGTACATATGACGATCCTCGGACATCTGCACGCGGTGGCAGTCGTACTGTGGCTCCTGGCCCTCCTGATATCCCACCAAGTGCAATACCCTCCAAAGAATGGTAGGCATGCCGAACTCGTCTAAGAAGTCCTCTGACCCTCAGTGGTCCATGGTCCCAGCATGTAATTAGGCCTTTTGCCCCCGGTTGACTTACGAGCGGTGCGCTTGGTACGTGCCATCTATAAGAAGTTTATCCACACATAATTTCATTAGTTTGAGAACAACTTTTATTAAGAAAACGAGACGGATAACATAAGGAAGGAAGTAAGATTAATGCAAGGTTATATGATCATGATGCATGCGCGTAACATACGTCCTCACTATCTAACATTCTAACGGCTAGACGGTGGCATACACGTTCACTCATAGCGTTAGCTAGTCGTACTATACGTTCGCAAGTTAGTGTACCTGCAGAAAATCATTTCAGCCATGCCCACAGTATGAATATCATGCATTGCTGAAATTAAATCTAATACTAACTTAGGTGTACACCCGGTATACACGTAAGCAGTATATGCACCCATCAGAATAATATTACTCCCACAATTAAGTACCTTCACATACACTTGTGTGTAACAAGTATACATTCTGATACCAAACTAGCACACCCCTAGATCGGCGGTTGTCCGACCATGCTCTCACTTACCTTACACTACCCATTTCTCAAATCTACCCGCAATTAAATACCTTCGCTTGTACTCGTGTGCATACGGGTACAGGCTCCAGTACCAAACTAGCTCTCCCCTAGACCAACGGTTGTTTGGTCATGCACTCACAACTCCCTGATTACCTTGGCGTAGAGGCAAACTGATCCATTCATTATTATCCCGAAGAATAGCACCCATACAATTCCTCACTGCCGTATGGACAACAGTACAACAGAATAAAAATATGATGCATAACCCCTCCAAGTCAGTACTTTAATAGCCACCTAAGCTCCTACTGGGCATAAGGACTTGATCAATGGCACACCTTAATCTTTATCAATAAGATTTTTCAACCCTAATATAGCTATAAGTTTTGGCAAATAGAAATTTTAATTTGAAAATACAGTTTTTCAAATATACTTATGAACAGTAACGCTAACCACGCTCCGATGCCAGCTGTGACAGAACCGACCAATTTATACCAGATTAAGCACCGAATCCCTGCTTTCATAGAGATTAGCTAGTACTTAAGCTCGTACAAAACCGGTAGTCCGGAAATCTCGAAGGATTTCAAGTCATTCAACTTTAACCAAGAATGTAATAGATTAGCGTACATGTCCACAAGGTACATTCAGTTCGCACATAGTTCAAACTACATCGGAGTTCAACAGTTATTACAAACCATAGTTCGGAATTTAAAAAAAAGCGGAAGCAACATTGTTTTAAACATAAGTTCATAGTTCACAATACGGTGCTATTGCCTGATCAGTCCACAAAAGCATCAGGAGAGGATAAGAGATTGTTGGTAGTTCTTAGCTACACCTAGGATAGGGTAGCTAAAGCAGCTATCTACTAATGTCAAGCGGGCTTGTCAATCCCGACACTAGTAGGAGCTAGCTAGAGAGAATGCAATCTACCAGGAGGAGATTCTGCAAGCGCACAGAACTATCATAGTAGCACTTCGCCTGGGAGTGCCAGGTGTCGATTTATTTGATCCCAAGGGAAGGCTAGGGTGGTGGATGAGTTGAGTCAAGGAGGGGATGAGAGTCGAAGAAATAAGAAAAAGGAAAAGGGGAGAAGGGAAGATGAAAGGCTAGAAAGAATATATGGATGGCTAGGTAAGGATTAAAAGGATGGCTAAGGTAAGGTGGATAACTAGATAGATAGAGGGATTATGATAACTAAGGATAACTAAGATAACTATGATAACTAACTACTAGGTAACCACTAAGCAAGATAACTACGAAGCAAGAAAGTTACGAAGCAGGGCAGGCAAAAGACAATAAAGCAACTAAGTTAAGTAAAGTTTTAGTCCTATCTTGTCAAGTATCGAGGCGTACTAGCCTTTACCACTTACTTAGGTTGAACGCTAGCACAACGAGCCTTACTGTTAAACTGGGCCAACTACGTGGTGGAATTCAAGGCGCACAGGGCTGTCACCACCTGCTTGCTACCACAGCTATCCGGGGGTCTAGCCGTATCAGAAGGTAAGTCTATAACTAAGCACCACGCTTAACTACATTCTAACTATCTCTACCCTAGCTTTGAATAGAGACACCCTTGCGGACGTCAGAGCAAACACTTGACTTAATAAGAAAAACACTAAACTAACTAAGCAACCTATTGGCAAAGATCAAACACTAAGCTCACTAGAGATTAACTACTATGGCTAAGTGAATTGACCTGTAGGATAGCTAGGCACTCAAGCAATCAATCAAGTATACCACTCAATACTGATAAGTAGAATAAAGTAATACTTGAAATGATAGTACTAGAATATAGTAAAAGCTTGAGTAACAAGAGCAAAACCTGAACTGGAGATGAAGGAAGACTCTTCCCAGCTCCAGAGCCGATCACTCGCACGCCTCTACTCTTGAGCTAAGCCTTGAGCAGCGCTACCGCGAGGGCGAAGATGCCTTGCTCAACTAGCTACCTACTTGCCTAAGCTCTCTGAGCTTCTAACCTACTCTCACTTCTCTTGCTTGGTGTTGCTTTGCTTGAGATGGTACTAGATTGTGAGGGGATTAATGAAGAGGTGCCTCCAGGGGGGTATTTATAGCCCAGGTGAGTGAGGGGGGTACTTATAAGGGGGATGAAGGACCGAGAAAGCACTAACAAGGCGACCAGAGGGGGGGGTGAATGGGAGCTCAAAAATTTCCTTCAGAAACTTTGGCCAAATGTCCCAAAATCAACCCCGAGAAACGGTGACCGAAACCGTGATACTCACTACCCTTGGAAGAGGGTGGATGATCCCTAGGATCACAGCAGAGTACCACAAGAAAGTAGCAAACCAAACTCCAAAAGGTTCCGGCTCAAACATGACCTCAAAAATCAAGTCCCTAACGTAGATAGACGGCTACGTAGAGAAATCCCCAAATACTGATGCTAACGAGTAGCAAAGATACCTAGAGAGGTTCCTTGATCAACTACAAGGCCAAACGAGAGGTCCGAAAACCAAGCGAGCAAACCGGGAGAGCAATCGCACTGAACCGGAGCAAACAGCCAAGTCCCGGACTGTCCGCAGGTACGGTCGCGGACTGTCTGCCCAGTGGCGGACTGTCCGGGCTCAGGTCGTGGACTGTCCGCCGGCCAAATGAGCAAAACCGAAGTGCTGCTGCAAGTCCCCTGGACAGTCCCGGACTGTCCGCGGCTTTGAACTCCGGACTGTCCGCCGTTCAACCAAAAACCAAAACAGCCGAAGGACAGTGCCACTGCTCTGGCTCGTCCCCGACACGCGGACTGTCTGCGCCCTGAGTGGCGGACTGTCCGCGGTCACTCAGGGAGGGCGATTTTAGTCGCCCTTCTCCCAAATCTTCTCCAAATCGATTCAACTCAAGATCCCACGTTCCCAAACTTGGAGGAGATGATCACGGGGTAGTTAGGAGACTATCCCCAAGAAATCATCCGCTCAAATCAACTCAAACTCCGGGAAATCGAAAGGGGAGAAGGATGAACCGAAAAGTGCCACGAAAATGAAATCAACCCGATCTACTTGTTCGTAGGGAGATAGATAAATTCCTTCGGTGGAAATGATCTCCTTTCAAATACGAACAAGTTGATTCAAACGGATTTCGCAAAGACGCACGGGAGAGAGAGATCGAGTGATGGGAAAATCGCGGAGAAACGAAGAACGCGAAGAACACGAACCAAAACGCGAATCAACACATCGATCTGCAATCGTAGCGCAAACACACGCTACAACAGTGAGGTTACGGCCTCACTTCCTCAAAATCTCAAGTACACAGAGGTATGGTTCTCTGCGGATCTCAGCTAGCTACAACAGGGGATTGGGAGAGCAGGAAACCCTAAAAGCAAAGAGCAAATGACTGAGATAGGAAGTGAGGAGGGTGTCTCCCTCTACTTATCCTAATTTCTAATTCCTACTCTACCCCTCTCTAATTACAGAGCGAACCAGCTAAACCCTAGGGTTATTCTGGACCAACTCGGTGGTAGGTGTATCCGACGGCCACGCCCGCACAAGTCGTAGCGTTGCCTCGACGCAACCTCCCGATTGCCGCCACGTGCCGCCCTCGCTCTGCACCCCCGGTTTTGTGGCCCAAACCGGAAAACCAGCCTTTCCAGGCAACCCCCGGTTTTGAGGCCCAAACTGGGAAACTAGCCCACCAGCATCTGAGATTTGAGGCCAAACTCAGCAAACCCTCAGCGCCCAGGTTTTGAGGCCCAAACCTGGAAACCGTCCTCAGCCCCAGTTTTGAGGCCAAACTCGGAAACCCTCAGCCCGAGTTTTGAGGCCAAACTCGGAAACCATCCACGCCCAGGTTTTGAGGCCCAAACCTGGAAACCGTCCATCCGATGATTTTTCCCTGGCTGTACCACGAAACCGATGTCGTAGAGGGGATGCACCTCCTTTGCACCCCATCCACCGACACGTGTCCCCAAGTCCACGACTCAGGCAACACATGACCGCACTTCTTCACATGTTGTCGTCACAGGCTGCCAGCCACCACAGCTAATCCTCGGGCCTCTGGTCCCTCAGTCCAAGCCTCACGTCCGCCCTTCGCCACTCTCGGTCCATCGGCACGGCACGTCTCTACTTGACCTTCACCTCGCCTTTGATCACTGCATCCGGGCTCGACACCTGCACAACATAAGCCAAAGAACATGCGCATCATCCCAGTTGACAATCACTCATCACTCAGAGACTCGGCATACACCCATGTATCTGCAATCTTCCCCTTGATGAGTGCATTGCCAACTAACAACACAAATCATAATGGAAATAGAAGAAGGAAGAAGGAGAAGAAGAGAGAACTCAACCAAATGACCCAAAAGCATAGCAAAGCCGAAGAAGGTCAAGTGGAAAGAGCAAAACAACTTGGTTCCCAAAGACATGGGCAACGGCTCGACGCAACCAAGCAAAGCAAAGCTAGCCCTCAAGAAGAGGTAGAACAGGCTCAACACCGCTAGCAAAAACCAATTGAAAATATCAAAGCAAAATGCTATTCCCTCAAGAAAGAGGCACAGAGGCTCAACACAACTAGCAACGAAAGCTTGATACCAACTGTTACCACAAAGAGTTTGACACCAATTGAAAATATCAAAAGCAAATGCTAGTCCCTCAAGAAAGAGGCTAAGGCTCAACACAACTAGCAAACCGCTCCAAACCAATTGAAAATGTCAAAAACTCATCCGGAGCAAGCAAGCTCCCCCTCAAATAGTGCAATCAACCAGGAATATGATTTGGAAATTTCTCCCCCTTAGTTGAAAATGCACTTGTCAAGAACCATTTCTCCCCCTGGGAAAATGCACCATCAAAAAGTGTCAACACCCAGAAATCTTCCCTTCCAAAATGCAAATGAGTCAAGAATGCAAGTCAGGAGCTTCAGGAGTATACTCGAAAGAGTGCAAAGATGCTCTACGGAGTTGGAATCCGATGATGGAGAAAATGCACAGAATGCTAGCAAAAGCTCAAACTGTTCACTAAGTCTGAAATGAGAGCACAAAGAGCAGTTTGTAGCCAAAAAGGTATTCACCATCAAAATAGCACAGGCATGTATAGACAGGAAGCCAAAAGTGCTAAGCATGTATACCAAGTGAACTACCCCTAGCACAGTTCAATCATCATGCTGATACCAAATGAAGTATATACTTGTGATTTCAAATTTTAATCGGAGTTAGCAGCGGTGAAATTACACAAGTTCAGAAAACAGCATGTGACTGCGAGAGGTTGAATGCTTGTTATTGCCTAACTTTCCAACTGTGCGAAGCCTATGCATAAGCAATCAGGAGCTTAAAGCAATAGTTTCGGTCATACACTACACAGCTCAAGTTTAACCCAAAAGTGCAATGGGAGACAGTCTCGAAACTGTGAGGTGCTAACAAGCAAACCCATCTCGATCTTTTCATTTCACTTAACTTGGTTCAGATTTTAGACAGATTAGGACATACCAAGCAAGTGAAAGACTCAACACTAGAGACATAGCAACCTAACATACATGAAAAGCACATGTGACTTCAACACATCCGACACATGCTAGTTACATATCTCAATGGTGAACATTTTCAAGTTTTATGTTCATTAAGCAAGTTCACCATTCAAAAATAGCTCAGCTCAACAACATGTATTAGTGACCAGAAAGAGCATAAGCTATAGCATCTACATGAAGCATCGGAGCAAAGACTACACAGAGCATAGTTACATTCTTCAGACTATATTCATGAAGCTCGGAATGTAAAAGCGTATGCTAAAATGCAAAGATGCATGAAGAAATCAAAAAGAAGCAGAAACAACTGAAAACGCAAAGTTAGTGTATTATACAAGAGGCAAAATGTTTCCCCATCTAAAAGGGGAAACACACACCAAGCTCACCTCTCAACCGATTAAAGGTTGATTGGTCCAAAGGCTTGGTAAAAATATTAGCCAGCTGATGATGAGTATCGACATGGCGAAGGTCGATATCACCGTTCTCATAGTGGTCTCGCAGAAAATGAAAGCGCACAACAATGTGTTTGGTCTTCGAGTGAAGCACGGGGTTCTTAGCAACGCTAATCGCACTCATGCTGTCACAAAGCAATGGAACACGTGAAAAGCTCAGACCGAAATCACGCAAAGTGGCTATCATCCAGAGTAACTGGGAACAGCAGCTAGCCGCAGCAACATACTCAGCCTCCGTGGTAGACTGGGCGACACTAGACTGCTTGCGAGAAGACCACGAAACAAGAGACGATCCAATAAACTGGCAAGTCCCAGAAGTGGACTTGCGATCAATGCGGCAGCCAGCAAAATTGGCATCGGAATAACCGCAAAGGAAAAGGTTGGAGGAAGCAGAATACCAAATCCCGAACTCTGGAGAGAAGGATAAGTACCTCATAATGCGCTTGACCGCCTGACGGTGAGAAGTGCGCGGCGAAGACTGAAAACGCGCGCACAGACACATCGTGAACTGGATGTCCGGGCGCGTCACCGTCAGGTACAGCAGCGAGCCGATCATACTCCGGTACTCCTTCTGGTCCACTGCTTCTCCTTCCTTGTCCGCATCCAGGGTCGTCGTAGTCGCCATGGGTGTTGGAAGAGGCTTGGCCTCACCCATGTAGAACTTCTTCAGAATGTCGGGCGTGTACTTGCCCTGGTGCATGAACGTCCCTTCCCGGGTTTGCTTGATTTGCAACCCAAGGAAAAACGTCAACTAACCCATCATGCTCATCTCGAACTCCCTGCTCATAGTATCTGCAAACTTGGCAACCAAAGCGTGAGAAGAACCACCGAAAATGATATCATCCACGTAAATTTGGACCAAGAGAGTATCAGTGCCTTGCTTGAGGAGAAAGAGCGTTTTATCTACACATCCCATTTTAAAACCCTTAGCAAGCAAAAAGGTTTTCAACCTATCATACCAGGCTCTAGGGGCTTGTTTCAAACCATACAAAGCTTTGTGAAGTTTAAAGACATGGTTTGGAAACTTGGGATTTTTGAAACCGAGGGGTTGTCTAACATACACCTCCTCTTCTATGTAGCCGTTTAAGAAGGCACTCTTGACATCCATTTGAAAAAGTTTGAAACGTTTGGATGCAGCAAAAGCCAAGAGTATCCTAATAGCCTCCAAACGTGCTACAGGAGCAAATGTCTCCACATAGTCTATCCCCTCCTTCTGACTATATCCCTGGGCTACGAGTCTGGCCTTGTTTCTCACAACATGGCCATCTTCTCCCTGTTTGTTTTTGAAAACCCATTTTGTCCCAATTGGATGACACTCAGAAGGTGGAGAGACTAGAACCCAAACCCGATTTCTCTCAAAGTTCTCAAGCTCCTCATGCATGGCATTAACCCAATCAGGACCCGTCAAAGCGTGTCCAACATCCCGGGGTTCAAAATCAGCAACAAAAGCAGAATGAGCAAAGTGAGAGATTTGGCTTGACCGGGTGACGCGTTCGTCGATGCTGCCGATCATCTGCTGAGGTGGGTGCTGGCGCTGAATGTGTCGTGGCGCCTCCCTAGCCGAAGTGGCCTCCCCCTCAACAGCAGCTGGTGCCTCCTCGGGTACAAACGGTATCGCTCGAGGTGGCAGATCCCACGGCCCCCAGGAAGACGACGTCTCGGGGCCGTGAGTCATCGTGGAAGCCGCTCTTTGCGGCACAGCAGGTGGAAGAGGTGCTGGGTCATCTATCCCTTCAGCACCTTCTTCATCATCATCGAAAAGAGGTTCACCAACCTCATGATCACCTGCACGCTCAAAACGAGAAGAAGGACAAACCATGGTCTCATCGAAGGTGACATCGGATGTCTCCATGACTCGGTTAGTATCAAGGTTAAGTATACGATAAGCTTGAGTGTGAGTGCCATAACCCAAAAACACACCATCAGAAGAACGAGACTCAAACTTGTCCAAGTTGCCCTTTTTGAGTATAAAACAGTGGCAACCAAAAACTCGAAAATAACACACTTTGAGCTGTCTACCAAAACGCAACTCATAAGAAGTCTTCTTCAAGAAAGCTCTCAGAAAAATGCGATTGGAAATATAGCATGCAGTGTTCATAGCTTCGGCCCAATATCGCCTAGGAGTCCTATGCTCATCGAGCATCGTCCTAGCCATCTCTACAAGGGTCCGATTCTTCCTCTCCACAACACCATTCTGAGGCGGTCTGTAGGGGGAAGAAAACTGATGCTCTAACCCAAAACAGTCACAAAACTTCTCAAAATCCGAATTATTGAATTCGGAACCATTATCACTCCGAATTGCTCGCATAGAGTTCAAAGGGAACTCATTATGAAGACGCAAAATCAGATTGCGAGCAAAGGAGAAAGTCTCGGTTTTCTCAGCTAAAAAGAAAACCCACGAATATCTCGAAAAATCGTCGACAACAACAAGCACATACCACTTCCCCCCAACCGAGCTCACCCGAGCCGGACCAACAAGGTCCATATGCAAAAGCTCTCCAGGGCGCTTAGTCATGACCTGAGTCACTGGATGGTGGGGAGCGGCAACCATCTTCCCATGTCTACAAGAATGGCAAACAAGATCCTTCTCCATGGACAACTTGGGCAATCCTCGGATTAAGCCAAGTGAACTAAGCCTTGCAAGCAAGTCGAAGCTCAAATGACCAAGTCTCCTATGCCACTTCCAAAGATCAGAGGAGGAAGGTCCAGCCAAAAGACAACGAGAAATACCGAACGACTCTGACAAAACCGCACGAAAGACTTTTCCAAAGGGCGAAATCACACAAACAAGATTGCCCTGAGGATCCAAAATGCGACTGAGATTCGGTTTAAAACGAATCTCATAGTCATCATCAAAAAGTTGCGAAACAGAAAGAAGGTTAAAATGCAAGTTAGAAACAAGAGCAACATCGCGCAACACAAAGTGCTCATTAACTCGCACAGACCCACGAGACAGCACCTTACCTTTGCTGTTGTCGCTGAAGGTTATGTACTCCTTTCCGGCGACCGGACTAAGACTGGAGAACCACTTGGTGTTTCCGGTCATGTGCCTCGAACACCTGGAATCCACCAACCAAACGTTCTCCAATCGTTTTACCTACATCAATAAAAAGACATAGGGTGAGCATACGGGCCAACACTGGGGTTAGTGAAGTCAGGGGAATACCAGTGTTGGGCCGGCTGCTCAAAAGAACGGTTAGCAGAAAAACCATTCCTAGCACGCCTACGAGAGGAGCGATCACCACGTAGAGGAAAACATGGTCCGCTAAGGGAGGAGCGTCCATCGCGATACTCAAAACGCGGTGGGGGAAAACGCTCAACTACAAAGCCACCGCCACGGGGTCCAAAACCTGCAACTGCAGGCTCCCGCCGGGCACGCTCTCTACGAGGCCTACGCCTAGGGACTCGAGGCTCAACACCTCTAGGCCTAGCTTCTCTCCTCAGAGCTCTCTCCTGCCTAGTCCTGGGATCTTGAGGTACTGGACCTCTGGGCCTAGTAGCACATCTCGGGGCTCTCTTCTGAACATTCGGCACATGTACATCATGGAAAGGATGGTACATGTCCGGGTTGTTCATCTCCCTAGCACGGCGCGCCTCTCGCTTGCGCCAAAAACAGAACTCACCTAAGTGTCTGTCGCTCCCACAAAACTCACAGTGGTACCTCACCGCTCTCAAAGGGGGTTGTTGGTACTCACGGTGGTGAGTGAGGATCACCTTGCCCTTCTGTGGCAACTCCTCCTGGATAGGTGGCATTGTGTCTAGCTTGTTATTTAGGTGGTTGGGTTTGGGATGCCACACTTGGTTCTTGGGTGGAGCTCTCGGGGGTTCCTCAAACACCCCATCCTTGGTGTTAGGTTTGAGAGGCTCTTTGGGTGGAAGCTTGCTTAGTTTGGGAGTAGTGGTGGAGTTGGGCTTCTCACTCGAGTTCAGACCACTCGACTCTCCAATCTTCCCAAAAGCAGAAAGATCAACACCCTAAGCAAAACCTACACCGGGACCTCCAGCAGCTCGCTTGAATTGGGAGATCATCATCCCAAGCTGTGACTCACCACAAGACACCCATGACAAGATGGTCCGAAGGTATGTGTTTTCTTCCTTGGTTTGCATCTTGTCATGCTTCACATTAGCAATCTCCATCTCCAAACCCTCGCACAAAGCGCACCTAGTCACACAAGTGCTACCCGAGCTGGCCTCCTCAAGAGACACAATCTTGGCATTCTTCTCTGCCAACTCGGATTGCAAGACAGGACAAGTCTTGCACGCACCCAACAATGAAGGTCTAGCCTTTAGCTCATCCACCTCTCCTACCAACGCAACATACTTACTTCTCAGAGTGAGAAGATCAGTCATGTGCGTGGTGCACGCCTCACACTCCTCCTCATCTATGACAGCTACGGTAGACTTGACAGAATCAAGTTCCTTCACCGTATCCTCCCACTTCTGCCTAAACTCCTTGCGCTCTCTAGCGGCACGCCTAAGCAGCTTATCCTGACTAAGGAGCGCGGCAGTAAGCTTCTCAACCTCGGCAAAGAGATCTGAAGGACCGAGAATGCAAAAGCAAGGCGACCAGAGGGGGGGTGAACGGGAGCCAATAAAATTTCTCACGAAACTTTGGCCAAGTGTCCCAAAATCAATCCCCAAGAGCTACTACCAAAAACGTGATGCCCACGACCCTTGGAAGAGGGTGGATGATCCCAGGGATCACAGCGAGGCACCACAAAAACTTCCTCACCCAAGTTCACGCAAGTCAACTAGTGACGGGATGGGTTTTGGGTAACCTCAACCTCCCCCGAGCAACGCGAGGGGGATTCAGGCTATTTTGTAAAGCGGGAAGCCCAAATTCTGTAGAGCACGAAGTTAGGAATCCAACGCCACAAACGAATCACGAATCGAAAGACGAACGAACAAACTGCGGACGAAAACGCGTCGAACTGGATCGACCGGACTCTGGCCAGCGTCCGGTCAGCAGGGACCGGACGCGTCCGGTCAACAAAAATCGGCTCTGGAACCTTACTGTTCGCGACCGGACTCACGAGTACGGAGCGTCCGGTCGAGAGCAGTGCGTCCGGTCAGAAACGAACAAGCACGATGAACAGTGAAAGCGATGCGTCCGGTCAAAGAGAAGAACACGGCTACGTGCTGTTCATCGACCGGACTCACGGACCGAGCGTCCGGTCACCCCGACTGAGCGTCCGGTCGACTCGCAGCAGCCCCGTTCGTCCACCGATTTGCCTCTATCTCACCCAAAACAATTCCTCTAGGGATCAAACTTGGTGAGATGAGTCACAAGGAGTATAGTGAGCTATCTTTAAGAGATCATGGCTCGAACCTATCTCCAAAACGGTGAATCGAAGAATTTCGGGGAAGGAAGAAAACTTGACCCGAAACTAAAAATCGATCGATCTCCTAGACCGTGGGGTTTGAGGATGATTCCTTCGATGGAAAGAAGTGCCTCACGATCTAGAACAACTTGGTTCAAACGGATTTGCAAAAGATGAACCGAGCAAAGAGATCAAGCGACGGGAAAATCGTGGAGAAAAAGGATTCCGCGAAGAACACGAACACAACGGAAATCACAGCGACGAATTGCAAGCCGAAGCGCAAACACACGCTACGACAAGGAGGATACGGCCTCCTTTCCTCAAAATCAACAAGTACACAGAGTTCTTGGTCTCTCTGCGGATCTCAGCTACAGCAGGGGATGGGAGAGCAGGAAACCCTAGGTGCAGGAAGCAAATGAGATGGCTGAAACTGAAATAACTGAGATAGGGGAGGAGGGTGTCTCCCCTGACTACTTATCCTATTCTAGTCTAAGTCTATTTCCTACTCTACCCCTCTCTATTCTAATTACAGAGCGAACCAGCTAAACCCTAGGGTTATTCTGGACCAACTCGGTGGTAGGTAGATCCAACGGCCACGCCCGCACAACTCGTCCGCGTTGCCTCCACGCAACCTTCCGATTGCCGCCACGTGCCGTCCTCGCTCTGCACCCCCGGTTTTGTGGCCCAAACCGGGAAACCAGCCTTTTCCAGCAACCCCCGGTTTTGAGGCCCAAACCGGGAAACCAGCCTCCAGCCTGAGTTTTGTGGCCCAAACTCAGAAACCCGCAGCGCCCGAGTTTTGAGGCCCAAACTCGGAAACCGGCCCATCACCCGAGTTTTGTGGCCAAACTCGGAAACCATCCGCGCCCAGGTTTTGTGGCTCAACCTGGAAACCGAGCACCCGAGTTTTGAGGCCCAAACTCGGAAACCGTCCACCCGGTGGTTTTTCCCTGGCTCAACCACCAAACCGGAGCTGTAGAGGGGATGCACCGCCCGTGCACCCCGTCCACCGACACGTGTCCCCAGGTCCTCGACCCGAGCAACACCATGCCCCGCAAGTCTCCGCTCGTCGCTGTCCCAGGCTGCCAGCCACCACAGCTGATCCTCAGGCACTCCGGTCCCTCAGTCCAAGCCTCACGTCCGCCCTTCACTGCTCGATACATCGGCATGGCACGTCCGCCGCACGGCACGCCCATCCTTCATCGCACCCAGTCCGTCGGCATGGCATGTCTCAACTTGACCTTCGCCTTGCCCTCGATCACTGTCTCCGAGCTCGACACCTGCACAACACAAGCCAAAGAACATGCGCATCAAACCCGTTGACAATCACTCATCACTCAGAGACTCGGCATAGGTGAAAATATCAGCCAGTTGATGATGAGTATCGACATGGCGAAGGTCGATATCACCCTTCTCCTGGTGGTCTCGCAGAAAATGAAAGCGCACATCAATGTGTTTGGTCTTCGAGTGAAGCACGGGGTTCTTAGCAACGCTAATGGCACTCGTGCTGTCACAAAGCAAAGGCACGCGAGAAAAGCTCAGACCAAAATCACGCAAAGTGGCCATCATCCAAAGCAACTGGGAACAGCAGCTAGCCGCAGCAACATATTCAGCCTCCGTAGTGGACTGAGCGACGCTAGACTGCTTGCGAGAAGACCACGAAACAAGAGAAGAACCAATAAACTGGCAAGTCCCAGAAGTGGACTTGCGCTCAATACGACAACCAGCAAAATCAGCATCCGAATAACCGCAAAGGGAGAGGGTGGAGGAAGCAGAATACCAAATCCCGAACTCAGGCGTGAAACGAAGGTACCTGAAAATCCGCTTCACCGCCTGACGGTGAGAGGTGCGCGGCGACGCCTGAAAGCGCGCACACAGACACACCGCGAACTGGATGTCCGGGCGTGTCGCCGTCAGGTAGAGGAGCGACCCGATCATGCTGCGGTACTCCTTCTGGTCCACTGCTTCTCCATCCACATCTGCATCCAGGGCAGTCGTCGTCGACATGGGTGTTGGAAGAGGCTTGGCCTCACCCATATCGAACCGCTTTAGCAAGTCCTTGGTGTACTTGCCCTGGTGCACAAATGTCCCCTCTCGGGATTGCTTGATTTGCAACCCGAGAAAGAATGTCAGCTCGCCCATCATGCTCATCTCGAACTCTCTGCTCATAGTATCTGCAAACTTGGCAACCAGAGCATGAGAAGAACCACCGAAAATGATATCATCCACGTAAATCTGGACCAAGAGTGTGTCTTTGCCTTGCCGGAGGAGAAAGAGCGTTTTATCTACACATCCCATTTTAAAACCCTTGGCAAGCAAAAAGGTTTTCAACCTATCATACCAGGCTCTAGGGGCTTGTTTCAAACCATATAAAGCTTTATGAAGTTTAAAGACATGGTTTGGAAACTTGGGATTTTCAAAACCGGGGGGTTGCTCAACATAAACCTCCTCCTCTATGTAGCCGTTTAAGAAGGCACTCTTGACATCCATTTGAAAAAGTTTGAAGCCTTTGGATGCAGCAAAAGCCAAGAGTATCCTAATAGCCTCCAAACGAGCTACAGGAGCAAACGTCTCCTCATAATCTATGCCCTCCTTCTGACTATAGCCTTTCGCTACAAGCCGGGCCTTGTTTCTAACAACGTGGCCATCCTCTCCTTGCTTGTTTTTGAAAACCCATTTTGTCCCAATAGGCTTACAGTCAGGTGGAGGTGGAACTAGAACCCAAACCCGATTTCGCTCAAAATTTTCTAACTCCTCATGCATGGCATTAACCCAATCCGGATCCGTCAAAGCGTGTCCAACATCTCGGGGCTCAAAATTAGCAACAAAAGCAGAATGAGCGAAGTGCGAGATTTGCTGTGACCTGGACCGAGTGACCCGTTCGTCGATGTTGCCGATCATCTGCTGAGGCGGGTGCTGGCGCTGGATATGTCGTGGCGCCTCCCGAGCTGAAGTAGCCTCCCCCTCAACAGCAGCTGGTGCCTCCCCGGGTACAAATGGTACCGCTCGGGGTGGCGGATCCCACGGCCCCCAGGAAGAAGAGGTGTCGGGGCCATGAGTCGTCGTCGAGGCCGCTCTTTGCGGCGCGGCAGGTGGAGGGGGTGCTGGATCATCCATACCTTCAGCACCCTCATCCTCGTCATCAAAAAGAGGCTCACCAACCTCATGATCACCTGCACGCTCAAAACGAGAAGAAGGACAAACCATGGTCTCGTCGAAGGTGACATCGGATGTCTCCATGACTCGGTTGGTGTCAAGGTTAAGTACACGATAAGCTCGAGTGTGAGAGCCATAACCCAAAAACACACCGTCAGAAGAACGAGATTCAAATTTGTCCAAGTTGCCCTTTTTGAGTATAAAACAATGGCAACCAAAAACTCGAAAATAACTCACCTTGGGCAGTTTGCCAAAACGCAACTCATAAGAAGTCTTTTTCAAGAAAGCTCTCAGAAAAATGCGATTGGAAATATAGCATGCAGTGTTCATAGCTTCGGCCCAATAGCGCCTAGGAGTCCTATGCTCATCAAGCATCGTCCTGGCCATCTCAACAAGGGTCCGATTCTTCGTCTCTACAACACCATTTTGGGGCGGTGTGTAGGGGGAAGAAAACTGATGCTCCAAGCCAAGGCGGTTACAAAACTTCTCAAAATCCGAATTTTTGAATTCGGAACCATTATCACTTCTAATAGCTCGCATCGAGTTCAAAGGGAACTCGTTCTGAAGACGCAAAATCAGATTGCGAGCGAAGGAGAAAGTCTCAGTCTTCTCAGTCAAAAAGAAGACCCACGAATATCTCGAAAAGTCGTCAACAACAACCAAAACATACCACTTGCCACCAACCGAGCTCACCCGAGCCGGACCAACAAGGTCCATGTGTAAAAGCTCTCCGGGGTGCGAGGTCATGACCTTAGTCACTGGATGGTGGGGAGCGGCAACCATCTTCCCATGTCTGCAAGAATGGCAAACTAGATCCTTCTCCATCGAAAGCTTGGGCAATCCTCGGATTAGGCCAAGTGAGCTAAGTCTTGCAAGCAAGTCGAAGCTTAAATGACCGAGCCTCCTATGCCACTTCCAAAGATCGGAGGAAGAAGGACTAGCCAAAAGACAGCGAGAAGAACCAAACGACTCCGAGAAATTCGCGCGAAAGACTTTCCCAAAGGGCGAAATCAGACATACAAGATCGCCCTGAGGATCTAAGATGCGACTAAGGTTCGGTTTAAAACGAATCTCATAGTCATCATCAAAAAGTTGCGAAACAGAAAGAAGGTTAAAATGCAGGTTAGAAACAAGAGCAACATCGCGCAACACAAAGTGCTCATTAACCCGCACCGTCCCACGGGATAATACCTTACCTTTACTATTGTCGCCGAAGGTTATGTACTCCTTTCCGGCGACCGGGCTAAGGCTGGAGAACCACTTGGCGTTTCCGGTCATGTGCCTCGAGCAACCAGAATCCACCAACCAAATGTCCTCCAACTGTTTCACCTACATCAATAAAAAGACATAGGGTGAGCATACGGTCCAACACTGGGGTTAGTGAAGTAAGGAGAATACCAGTGTTGGGCCGGCTGCTCAAAAGAACGGTCAGTGTAAAAACTATTCCTAGCCTGTCTACGGGGGTAGCGATCACCACGTACAGGAAAACATGGTCCGCTGGGGAAGAAGCGCTCATCGCGGTACTCACACTGCGGTGGGGAAAAGCGCTCAACAAAGCCTCCGCCACGGGGTCCGTTTCCTGCAGAAGCAGGACCCCGACGGGCACGCTCTCTACGAGATCTACGCCTAGGAGCCTGGGGCTCAACTGCTCTAGCGTCTCTCCTCGGAGCTCTCTCCTGCCTAGGCCTAACAAACTGAAGTGCTGGACCTCTAGGCCTAGTCTCCCTCCTAGGGGCTCTCATCTCCTGCCTAGGCCGGGGACCTTGACGTCCGGACCTAGCAGCTCTCCCCTGAGCCTTCGGCACATGTCCACCATGAGCTGGATGGTACATGTCCGGGTTGTCCATCTCCCGAGCACGGCGCGCCTCTCTCTTGCGCCGAAAGCAGAACTCCCTCAAGTGACCATCCCTCCCACAGAAATCACACTGGTACCTCACCGCACGCAAAGGGGGTTGTTGGTGACCAGGGCTGTGGGTGTGGTTCACTTTGCCCTTCTGAGGTAAACACTCCTCTCTAATGGGTGGCATAGCATCAAGCTTGTTCTTGAGGTGGTTTGGCTTGGGTGCCCAAATTTGGTTCTTGGGAGGAGCTCTCGGGGGTTCCTCAACCACACCATCTTTGGTGGTAGGCTTGGCAGGCTCTTTGGGTGGAAGTTTGGCAAGCTTGGGAGTAGTGGTGGAGTTAGGCTTCTCACATGGATTCAAACCACTCGACTCTCCAATCTTCCCAAAAGCAGAAAGATCAACACCCTGAGCAAAACCTACACCAGGAGCCCCAGCAGCTCGCTTGAATTGGGAGATCATCATCCCGAGCTGCGGCTCACTACAGGAGACCCATGACAAGATGGTCCGAAGGTATGTGTTTTCTTCCTCGGTTTGCATCTTGCCATGCTTCACATTGGCAATCTCCAGCTCCAAGCCCTCGCACAAAACGCACCTCGCCACTCCAGTGCTACCTGAGCTGGCCTCCTCAAGAGACACAATCTTGGCATTCTTCTCTGCCAACTCAGATTGCAAGACGGGACAAGTCTTGCACGCACCCAACAAGGAAGGTCTAGCCTTCAGCTCATCCAGCTCTCCTACCAACGCAGCATACTTACCTCTCAAAGTGAGAAGGTCAGTCATGTGCGTGGTGCACGACTCGCACTCAACCTCCTCCGACACGACCACGGTGGACTTGGCAAACTCGAGCTCCCTCACCGTGTCCTCCCACTTCTGCCTAAACTCCTTGCGCTCTCTAGCGGCACGCCTAAGCAACTTGTCCTGACTAAGGAGCGCGGCAGTAAGCTTCTCAACTTCAGCAGAAAGCTCGTCGTGAGTAAGGGATACCTGGGAGGTGTCGTCGTCATCGTCGTCGCGAGGGGAGTGCTCCAGCTTGCCATCGACCTCATCACCGAGCGCCATGGTGCAGAAGCCGTCGTCGTCGGCGAAGAAGCAGAGACCGTTCAGCTTGTCCTCGATCCTCTTCTTCTTCTCGGACTCGTCGTCGCTTGATGAAGCGGAGTCGTCATCCGAGCCGTCGACGTCGCTGAGCGTGGCGAAGAACGCACGCTGCTCAGCCTGGGCCTTCTCCAAGTACTTCTTCTTGATGTACTCCTTGTCGAAGCCGCCCCTCCGCTTGTGCCTCGCGGGGACGTACTTCTCCTTGCGCTTGCCGGAGTCGTACTTGTGCCCATGATCGCCCTTCCCAGATGAATGCTTCTTCTTGGGGCAGTTGGCGATGAAGTGGTCGGGGTCGCCGCACTCATAGCATCCTGAGCGTCCTCCACCGCGGCGACGGTTCATGCGGTTGTTGTGGAACCGCGTGAACCGGTTGGCGAGCATTGCCAACTCGTCATCCCCCAACGACTCAAGCTGGTCCTCTGTGACAGAAAAGAGTGAAGAAAGTGCAAAGCCAGCAGAGGGATAAGCAGAAGAGCCAGAAACCAAAGCCATAGTCGGGCCAGAAGGATTCGCATAAGAAGCCCTCGACATGGCGTCAATCTCACTGGACTTGAGCTTACTAAAGAGCTCGTCGCAGGTGAGGGTCTCATAGTTAGGCGATTCGATGATCGCCTGAACCTTGGAATCCCACACCGACCGATCAAGAGTGTGCAAGAGCTTCAAAGCACGCTCGTGATCGTCAAAAGGCAACTGCTCCTTGTTAGCCCTCATCCTGTTGACAATCACCTGAAAGCGAGCGAATAAACTTTCTACGCTCTCGCCAGGCTGATGTCGAAAGTTCTCATACTCACGCTTGAACGACTCGTAGAGTCGGGTTTTGACTTGAGAGGTGCCCTCATGGAAACGCATGAGGGTGTCCCAGATCTCCCGAGCCGTAGCAAGGTGAGAAACACGATCAAACTCACCCATGCTCAAACAAGAAAAGAGAGCATTACGGGCTCGGCTATTGGCATCATGCTCATCGATCTGTTGCTGAGAAACACGAGCAGCCAAGACCACGTAATCAGCAGAGTTGCAAATATCCCAAATAGAAGCACCCAAACTCTGCAGATAGGCCGACATGCGTATCTTCCAATACGCATAGTTCGTCCCATCAAAGAACGGCGGTTTGCCCACGCCGCGATCCATGTCGCCTTCTGTGGATCTGGAACCGGCTAAGGTGGAAGATCCTTAACCCGCTCCGATACCAAGATCGCCGTAGGTGAGAGATACCTGGGAGGTGTTGTCGTCGTCGTCGTTCCGAGGGGAGCTCACCAGCTCGCCGTCGAGTGCCATGGTGCAGAGGCCGTCGTCATCGGCGAAGAAGCAGAGGCCGTTCAGCTTGTCTTCGATCCTCTTCTTCTTCTCGGACTCGTCGTCGCTTGAGCAAGCGGAGTCGTCATCCGAGCCGTCGACGTCACTGAGCAAGGCGAAGAACGCACGCTGCTCAGCTTGGGCCTTCTCCAAGTACTTGACCTTGATGTACTTCTTGTCGAAGCCGCCCCTCCGCTTGTGCCTCGGGGGGACATGCTTGTCCTTGCGCTTGCCGGAGTCGTACTTGTGCCCATGGTCCGCCTTGCCGAAGGTCTGCTTGTTCTTCTTCGGGCAATTGGCGATGAAGTGGTTGGGGTCGCCGCACTCGTAGCATCCCGAGCGTCCTCCTCCGCGGCGACGGTTCATGCGGTTGTTGTGGAACCACGAGAACCGGTTGACGAGCAAGGCTAGCTCGTCATCCCCAAAGACTCAAGTTGGTCCTCTATGATAGAAAAGAGAGAAGAGAGTGCAAAGCCTCCAGAGGGGTTAGCAGAAGAGCCAGAAACCAAAGCCAGAGACGGGCCAGAAGGATTCTCATAAGAAGCCCTTGCCATGGCATCAATCTCACTGGACTTGAGCTTACTAAAGAGCTCATCGCACGTGAGGGTCTCATAGTTCGGCGATTCGATGATCGCTTGATCCTTGGAATCCCACACCGATCCATCAAGAGTATGCAAAAGCTTCAAAGCTTTCTCATGATCGTCGAAAGGCAACAGCTCCTTGTTAGCCCTCATCCTGTTGACAATGACCAGAAAGCGAGCGAATAAACTTTCTATGCTCTCGCCAGGCATGTGTCGAAAGTTCTCATACTCTCGCTTGAACGACTCGTAGAGTCGGGTTTTGACTTGAGAGGTTCCCTCTTGGAAACGCATGAGGGTGGCCCAAATCTCCCGAGCCGTAGCGAGGTGAGAAACGCGATCAAAATCACTCATGCTCAAACATGAGAAAAGAGCATTACGGGCTCGGCTATTGGCATCGTGATCGTCGATCTGACGTTGAGTCACACGAGCAGCCAAGACCACGTAATCGGCAGAGTTGCAAATATCCCAGATGGAAGCACCCAAACTCTGCAGATAGGCCGACGCATAGTTCGTCCCATCAAAAAACGGCGGTTTGCCCACGCCGCGATCCATGTCGCCTTCTGTAACGTCCCGCCTCCACGCGGCCGGGCCCACTTACATCTGGCAGCTTTTCTAGGACATAGACTTCCCTCACAGACCAACACCAGTCTTTTCTGCGCACTTTGTCCTCACTCGTGTGCACCCGGGAAGAACTTCCCGGTCGGTCACCCATCCCTAAATTTCTCCAGGCCAAGCACGCTTAACTTTAGAGTTCTTTGGAGATGGGCTTCCGAAAAAGAAGTTGCAACTTGTTGGTATGAGTATCCTATTATTCCTATTAAGCCTTAGGCCAGGATGTTACATCCTCACCCCCTTAAGAGATCGACGTCCTCGTCGATCAATCCCAAGCCAGGAACGTCCTCTCTTGGCCACGTCCGTCTGTCCAGTGCCAGCACATATGCCATGTTGTGTGACCACTCCGGGTCCACACCAGCCATGACCACCATGTCTGAGCAACTGCGACACACGCGCCCGTGAAACCGCGAGAGTCGGCTCTGATACCATTCTGTAACGTCCCGCCTCCACGCGGCCGGGCCCACTTACATCTGGCAGCTTTTCTAGGACATAGACTTCCCTCACAGACCAACACCAGTCTTTTCTGCGCACTTTGTCCTCACTCGTGTGCACCCGGGAAGAACTTCCCGGTCGGTCACCCATCCCTAAATTTCTCCAGGCCAAGCACGCTTAACTTTAGAGTTCTTTGGAGATGGGCTTCCGAAAAAGAAGTTGCAACTTGTTGGTATGAGTATCCTATTATTCCTATTAAGCCTTAGGCCAGGATGTTACATCAACAACAAGTTTTACATTTTTCTTGCAGCAACATGATACTAGTTGGGTATGAAAAATTGGTTTTACAAACTTTCATAACTTTTGACCATGAGTTCATATACAGTTGATTGGGCATAACTGCAACACTTGGTTGAACACGAATGATTTTCTTTCGTTAATCAGCCAGTACAAGCAAAACTATGACTCGTCATTTCATGTGACTTTTTGATTTCAAACTTCACGAAACTTTTTCATCAGTTACTATAGACAGGAATGGAGGTGGGTGACATGAAAAATCCCTGTTTAGCATTAATCTTGAATATTCATAAATTGGCGATCATTATTAACTGGCTCCATTAATTATTTCCCGAATAATTCAAACAGAGGTTCTGCCTCTGATATTGATCCTGGCACTTCTGTCATCACTTACTAACCTTGAATTTAGTTCTTCATCGTTGCTTGATATACCAAGTCTGTGCTCAACTGATGGCTTAACTAACGGCAAACACCTGAGGTGTTACAGCCCGCCCCCCTTAAAAGAATCTCGTCCCAAGATTCCGGACGAAAGACTTTTCAAGGGAAGATAAGTATAGCACCCATATGAAACATTGCACACCCTACCAACCATCAAACTAGACACACAACGGGGAGGGCTCCTTCCCTACTCGTCCCTGCAGGAGCAGCAGGCAGCAGCAGAGGCCGGCAGCAGCCCTCCGGCCGGCCAGCAGCCCAAGTCCCAAACCCTAGCATCCCAATCAGCAGAGGAGCCGACCATCCCCTTGGTTCTCCGTCGTCCTCCCGTGAAATCCATGGTGAAGCCCCATCTAGCGAAGCTGAAACTCTTTTTTGGGTTTTTATGTAATGTGCCATGACTCAATGTGTTTACTAATAGATCCTTAAATGTTTTGTGCAGATCTGGAGGGCCCAAATGAAAAACAGTTTTTTGTTTTTCGTTTTTCATTAATGGACAAATCTGAGTGAATATTGTAAAATGCATAATAAAATGTGTGTTTGTCCAAAAATTGCATATGTGGACTTTTTGGAATCCTTGTGAAAATCTCTGTCCAGTGAATGTATAAAATGTGGTGTGTTAGTGGAAGTTTTGTGCTGTGGTGATTGATTTGTGTTAAATAGGTTTAAATAGGAAGAAAATGATACCTGCTGTTGTGTATTGCTTGTTTAATTCATATCTTGTGAAATATAAATGCTAAAAAGGTGAAACAAGTTTTGTTAGGTTTGTTATGTTGAGGTCTATGCATGAAAAATATAATATGTCCAGTTTGTGGTGATTTTCTGTGTAGTTATATTTAATTCATGTTTAGGCTGAAATCTTGTTAAATGCATAGTAAATTGTATGTGTCTCAGAAAAATGTGATTCTTATTTTGTTAGGTTTGTGTTGAGGACTAGTTTCTGGGAAAAATGTAAAATAAGGTTACTCTGTGAAATAATTTGGCAGTAGTAATTAAAATGATTAAATGTTGTTTTCTTGTTTATTTTGTTGTAATTAAAATATGAAGAGTATGGACTTGGTAATTTTTACTGACTGCTCTTGTGCTAAGAAGTTCAGAAGAAAATTATGAAATTTGTTGTTTGACACTTTGTGCTAAGGTGTGTAGTTCAAAGCACCTTTTCATGATAGAATTTGTCTTTTTCATAGGGGGTAGAGTCTAGGTCCAAATGGGGTGAAATTTGGACAGGGGATTAGATCAAGTGTTGTTAATCTCCAGTAATTTTTATAGATTTTTGTGAAGCTGTCTAGGATAGGTTACTATTATAGGCCTATTTAACTAGATTTAATTCTACAATTATTTAGAGGGTAATAAACCCGTTAAGCAACTTCGATGTGGTGACAACAAGACTTAGTAAGTAGTATGTTAGATTAAGTAAGTGAGTAGCAGTAGATGACATGTGCTTATCTCCTGGATTGTTACTCCATGCTGCATCACCATGCATCCCCTGTGCATTCATGTTATTCATTCATGTACCGCATCATGCAGGGTCGGTATTGGAAGCCCAAGACACGCCGAAGGAGCAGCGTCGGGAGGAGACACCCGAGGAGAGGATCCCGGAAGAAGACGCTGAAGACCTGCCGGAGTGGCGTGATCACCGCCCCGCCGACTTCGAGCGAGGCAAGACCTGGAGCATTTTTCTCCTACGGTTTGCAAATTACCGTTTACAAGTTAACCTGCTATGATTGTTGCATTAGGTTATAGGAGTTGTGTGATACCATTGCTGCATTAATTAATTATCCTTGTCCACCTGCAAATATTATCTTGTGATCCCTGTTAGGTCTAGGCTCGATTACATGCTTAGCCCTGCTTAGACCGGTAAAAGTCGGGTGATTTCCTGTCTCCCGCATATAGGTGGATACTGATCATGTTTAGCCATGTGCTATCGTGGAACATAACCATGTGATAATTAATTGGAGACCGGGCGGGATGTAGGAGCAGCAGGACATGGGTTCTGTGTGCTAGTAGTCTCCCGTCTGTGTCGATTAGGAACCGACGAAGGCACACCTCAGTCATTTTGAACGCGTCAATCACTTAACGGAGCAGGTGCGGGTACCTCTCGTGAAGCCGAGTAAGGTGTTTCGAGCCGGTGATGGAGACGTTGACGCCTAACACCCAGGGCCATATATGTACCGTGGGCAACTATTCTGATCGACCTGGCATGGTCCGAGGGCAGACAGGGCCTGATCGACCTGGCATGACCGTGGGCAGTTAATAGCTTGAGCGACCTGGCATTGAGATAACCCCCGGTGTAGAAGGGTCCATGGCCGTCCCGCGATTTGGGTTCTCGAACCTCCTGAGTGGTCGCCAACGGCCACCTGGCAGGGTGTGTCGGGCGAGTGTGCGACATTTTATCCCCAGCTGGTAGGAATCGATTATAATCACCATCGCTCCTGGTTAGTGAGTAACTTGACTGAGCATGTGTTACCGTAGTAATATATGGAATTAATGATGGTTATGGTTGGTGAATCTGAAAGGCTATTGATGAAATAGTCACTCTTGCTTGAATAAGTAGTCAAGTGTTTGCTCTAGATCAGGTGCAAATCTAGATAATCAGGCTGATTACATAAAGGTGACTGCTAATACTCTAACGATGATTATTTAATAATAAAATGCTTTTATGCAAAAAGGTAAGTGTGGCAAACCCAGATACAGCCTTGCATAATCCTTGGTGTCAGTTATTTCTGGTTTATGACGGGTAAGTCTAGCTGAGTACCTTCTCGTACTCAGGGTTTTATCCCTTGTTGTTGCAGATGGGCAATGCTTCTTCGGCTATTGCGAGAACTGTCTGTATCCCGTCGAGGGCAGTGACTAGACCATGGGCATGGTCAATCCTTATCTTCCCTGATGCTTTTGCGGACGGATCAGGCATATGGCACCGTATTATGAACTAAGGACTTGTGTTTCAAAAACTATGTTGCTTCCGCTTTGAATTCAAAACTATGGTTTGTAATAACTATCGAACTCCGGTGTATTTGAACTATGTGCGAACTGAATGTACCTTGTGGGCATGTACGCTAATCTATTACGATCTTGGTTAAAGTTGAATGACTTGAAATCCTCCGAGATTTCCGGACTACCGGGTTTGTACGAGCTTAAGTACTTGTAATCTCTGTGAAAGCAGCGATTCGGTGCTTAATCTGGTGCAAATTGGTCGGTTCTGTTACACCTTCTGTGGATCTGGAACCGGCTAAGGTGGAAGATCCTTAACCCGCTCTGATACCAATTGAAGGACCGAGAAAGCACTAACAAGGCGACCAGAGGGGTGGTGAATGGGAGCTCAAAAATTTCCTTCAGAAACTTTGGCCAAATGTCCCAAAATCAACCCCGAGAAACGGTGACCGAAACCATGATACTCACTACCCTTGGAAGAGGGTGGATGATCCCTAGGATCACATCGGAGTACCACAAGAAAGTAGCAAACCAAACTCCAAAAGGTTCCGGCTCAAACACGACCTCAAAAATCAAGTCCCTAACGTAGATAGACGGCTACGTAGAGAAATCCCCAAATACCGATGCTAACGAGTAGCAAAGATACCTAGAGAGGTTCTTTGATCAACTACAAGGCCAAACGAGAGGTCCGGAAACCAAGCGAGCAAACCGGGAGAGCAATCGCACTAAACCGGAGCAAACAACCAAGTCCCGGACTATCCGCAGGTACGGTCGCGGACTGTCTGCCCAGTGGCAGACTGTCCGGGCTCAGGTCACGGACTGTCCGCCGGCCAAATGAGCAAAACCGAAGTGCTGCTGCAAGTCCCCTGGACAGTCCCGGACTGTCCGTGGCTTTGAACTGTGGACTGTCCGCCGTTCAACCAAAAACCAAAACAACCGAAGGACAGTGTCACTCCTCTGGCTCGTCCCCGACGTGCGGACTGTCCGCGCCCCGAGTGGCGGACTATCCGCGGTCACTCAGGGAGGGTGATTTTAGTCGTCCTTCTCCCAAATCTTCTCCAAATCGATTCAACTCAAGATCCCACATTCCCAAACTTGGAGGAGATGATCACGGGGTAGTTAGGAGACTATCCCCAAGAAATCATCTGCTCAAATCAACTCAAACTCCGGGAAATCGAAAGGGGAGAAGGATGAACTGAAAAGTGCCACGAAAACGAAATCAACCCGATCTACTTGTTCGTAGGGAGATAGATAAATTCCTTCGATGGAAATGATCTCATTTCAAATACGAACAAGTTGATTCAAACGGATTTCGCAAAGACGCACGGGAGAGAGAGATCGAGTGATGGGAAAATCACGGAGAAATGAAGAACGCGAAGAACACGAACCAAAACGTGAATCAACACATCGATCTGCAACCGTAGCGCAAACACACGCTACAACAGTGAGGTTACGGCCTCACTTCCTCAAAATCTCAAGTACACAGAGGTATGCCTCGACGCAACCTCATGATTGCCGCCACGTGCCGCCCTCGCTCTGCACCCCCGGTTTTGTGGCCCAAACCGGGAAACCAGCCTTTCCAGGCAACCCCCGGTTTTGAGGCCCAAACCGGGAAACTAGCCCACCAGCATATGAGTTTTGAGGCCAAACTCAGCAAACCCTCAGCGCCCATGTTTTGAGGCCCAAACCTGGAAACCGTCCTCAGCCCAAGTTTTGAGGCCAAACTCGGAAACCCTCAGCCCGAGTTTTAAGGCCAAACTCGGAAACCATCCACGCCCAGGTTTTGAGGCCCAAACCTAGAAACCGTCCATTCGTTTGTTTTTCCCTGGCTCTACCACCAAACCGACGTCATAGAGGGGATGCACCTCCCGTGCACCCCATCCACCGACACGTGTCCCCAAGTCCACGACTCAGGCAACACATGACCGCACTTCTTCACTTGTTGTCGGCACAGGCTGCCAGCCACCACAGCTGATCCTCGGGCCTCTGGTCCCTCAGTCCAAGCCTCACGTCCGCCCTTCGCCACTCTCGGTCCATCGGCACGGCACGTCTCTACTTGACCTTCACCTCGCCTTTGATCACTGCATCCGGGCTCGACACCTGCACAACACAAGCCAAAGAACATGCGCATCATCCCAGTTGACAATCACTCATCACTCAGAGACCCGGCATACACCCATGTATCCGCAGGGGAGCCAGTGGACCTAGGGCTAACCCTAGTGGCGGTCACCAGCCCTAGGTGGCGGCCGCCACCTCCCTCACCGATGGATGCACCGCCTTGGCTTCAACGGCATCCAGGTGGTTGTCCGAGGCGGTTTGGAAGTCGGTTGCATGTCTGAGTAACCGCCCATCAGCCTTGATCCGTGCCACTCTCTCCTGAGCTGTCCGATGCCACTGACCTAGTGACCAAGGGCCGAGATTTGGCCCTAGGGAGGTCACACGGATCGGTGACGTCGCAGGGGGGTGATGTTGGGTCAACCCAAGTGGCGGGCGCCACCTAAGGGTGGCGGGCGCCACCCCTCTTAGGCCCATTTGGGCCCTGTCAAGTGGGCTCGTCTCCTGGTGGGTCCATATGTCCAAATTTGGTTCAAATCCTGCATTCAAATAGAATTCTATGGACATGTAGAATTCGGTTAGTTTGAAACCTATTTGACTACATTTCATGCCTTTTTGGTGGACTTTAGGGTCAAATGTTGACGGTAAAACTGGTGTTTAAGGACCGTCAACAGAGATGACCATGCCCATGGTCTAATCATCACCTGCAACGGGGTAAAGACAGTTCTCGCAATAGCCGTAGAAGCATTGCCCATCTGCAACAACAAGGGATAAAACCCTGAGTACGAGAAGGTACTCAGCTAGACTTACCCGTCATAAACCAAAAATAAAGTGACACCAAGGAGTATGCAAGGCTGTATCTGGGGTTGGCCATTCTTACCTTTTTGCATAAAAGCATTTTTATTATTAATAACCATTATTAAGGTATTAGCAGTCAATTTTATGTAATCAACCTGATTAACTGGATTTGCACCTAATCTAGAGCAATCACTTGGCTAATTAATCAAGTAAGAGTGACTATTTCATCAATAGCCTTTTAGATTTAGTACCATAACCATCTTTAGTTCCATAAATTACCACGGTAACACATGCCTAGTCAAGTTACTCACAGTCCAGGAGCGATGGCGATTATAATCGATTTCTACCAGCTGGGAATAAAAATGTCGCACACTCGCCCGATCACAGCTTGCCAGGCGGCCGTCGATGACCAATTCAGGAAGTTCGAGAACACAACTCGCGGGACGATCATGGGCCCTTCTACACCGGGGGTTATCTCAATGCCAGGTCGCTCAAGCTATAGCTGCCCACAGTCATGCCAGGTCAATCAGGCCCCGCCTGTCCACGGACCATGCCAGGTTGCTCAGAATAGTTGCCCACGGTACATATAAGGCCCTAGGTGTTAGGCGTCAACATCTCCATCACCGGCTCGAAAAACCTTACTCGGCTTCACGGGAGGTACTCCGACCTACTCCGTTAAGTGATTAACGCGTTCAAAACGACTGAGGTGTGCCTTCGTCGGGTCCTAATCGACACAGACGGGAGACTACTAGCACACAGAACCCATGTCCTGCTGCTCCTACTTCCCGCCCGGTCTCAGATTAATTATCACATGGTTATCTCCATGATAGCACCAGGCTAGTCATGATTGGTATCCACCTATATGCGGGAGACAGGAAATCACCCGACTTTTACCGGTCTAAGCAGGGCTAAGCATAATCGAGCCTAGACCTAACAGAGATATTAAAACAACAATTGCAGGTGGACAAGGATAAGTAATGCAGCAACGGTATCACCCAACTCCTATCACCTAATGCAACAAACATATCAGGTTAACTTTGTAAATGGTAATTGCAAACCATAGGAGTGAAATGCTCCGGGGCTTGCCTCGCTCAAAGTCGGAGGGTCGATGATCGCGGCACTCCGGCAGGTCCTCGACGACTCCTTCTGGGGTCCTCTCGTCCGGAGTCTCCTCCGGACACGGCTCCTCTGGTGGCGGTTCCTGGACCTCCGCTACCGATCTTGTATGATGCATAACACGTATAAATAAAATGAATGCACATGGAATGTATTGGTGATGCAACATAGAACAAGACAATTCAGGAGATAAGCACATGTCATCTACTGCGTTCTCTTCAACCAGGTAGTCAACATCAAACTAGTGATTACAAAAGCCCTTAACATCTAACCAATCAATTAACCTACCTAATTAGTTGGTTAGGATTTACAATTACCACAACAAGCACTCACTTAACTAATTTACCTTTTTTTTAATTACTTGCTGAATAAATCCCTTTAATCAAGCCTATAACAGCAATCTATCCTAGACAACTTCAGAAAAATCTACAGAAACTACTAAAAGTTAATAACACATAATCTAGTCCTTTGTCCAAATTTCAACCCATTTGAACTTAAACTCCATTCTCTATGAAAAAGACAAATTCTACCATGAAAAGGTGCTTTGAACTACACACCCTAGCAAAAAGTGTCAAACAACAAATTTCCTAATTTTTCTCTGAACTTCTTAGCACAAGAGCAGTGTGTAAAAATTCTCAGGTTCATATTCCTCATATTATAATTACTACAAATTAAACAAGAAAACAACATTTAATCACTTTAATTGCTACTGCCAAAATATTCCACAGAACAACACCATATTACATTTTTCCCAGAAATTATTCATCAACACAAACCTAACAAAACAAAAATCACATTTTTCTGAGCAATACCCAGTTTACTAAGCATTTAACAAGATTTCAGCCTAAACATGAATTAAATATAACTACATACAAATTTATCACAAACTGGACATATTATATTTTTCATGCATAGAACTCATCACAACAAACCTAACAAAACTTATTTCACCTTTTTAGCATTTAGAGAACTGAATTAAACAAGCTAATCAAGCATTTCTGAAATCTATTTAAACAAAACCCTGAAAAACTCTTTACCCTAAACTGCTACACGCACCCAACTACTTGCATCCGAGACACTGACAACTAGGACCCGAGCCACTGACTTGCGGGCCCCTGGGTCAAACTGACCCCACCGGTCATCCTCACCGAAGCAGGGGAAGGGTTGACCGCAGCGAAGCTCGCCGGCGGCGACCTCCATGGTGAAACGGACATCAACGTTCTACTCATCTTCTTCTTCCGCACCCGATGGTACCACTCTTTAGCCCAGCGCACGGATCGAGCTCGCCGTCGACCATGGCGGACACGGCGGCGCGGCCATGCTACGCCGGCCAGCTCCGGTCATCCCGAGCTAAACCAACTCCCGATTCTTACTCCGGCGACCTTCACAACCCTAACCCGAGGCTCAGAAGCCAGGGTTCTCACTCCGAGCACCCGCGACCACGGCCATGCCGACTTCGGCGACCATGGCGAGCGGCGGACGGCGGCGTACCATCACTACCAAACCCTAATCGGCCAAACCGACTCCCCCTTCTTCTTCCGCGGACCTCACCGACTCTAGAACGGGGGCTAGGGCAACACGAAACCACGGGAAAGAGGCCGGCCATGGCGAACCGAGCTCGGCGGTCATGGCGGCCATGGCGGCAGCTCATCCCGGGGCCTGCCTAGGGTCTCCTACGGGGTGCTAAGGGTAGCAAGGGGTGCGGGGGCTCACGGCGAAGCTTTGTGGGTGGTTGGGCTTGCGGCGAGGCGGCTAGACGGCGGTGAATGGCGGCGGCGCTTGCTTTTACCCCGTTTCCGCTCGAGCGCCGGCAAGAGAGTGAGAGAGGCAGAATGGAGGGAGTGTGGCTTCAGGCACGGGCGAGGGCGGCCTTGTGCACGCCACGCACGCGCGAGCTGCGGGCTTGGCCGGCCAGCGCGAGCCACGCGGCGGGCGAGCCCTGCGCGCGGTCGGCCACGACCACGGCCGATTCAAACTGAATCACCGGGTTCAGGCGCTGATGGCCGACTGACGGCCGGATTTTGGACGCGATTATCTCCAATCCACTCGATGAAACTCTAAACCACTTGTTCCATTGAGTAGAGCTATGTGTCGACTACAACTTTGGTTACAAGGTCATGCTTTGGTTCGGCCTGGATTGCTCTCGAAAAAGCTCCAAAGATCACTAAGCAAAACTGTTTCGGCAGTTAAAGACTTAGGAAATTTTTCTAAGTCTAATCTCCCCCATTTCTGCCATGTGGGTCCTAAAACACCTTGTTAAACCCATTTTCATGAGTTGGCCCTTAAACACTTTTTGTTCTACTCTAAATTCTACACACTTTTGGTTAAGGGCCCACAGCCATGTGAAGCTTCTAACAAGAAGGTCTTAGTTAGTCAAACAAAAGGACTCCTAGGGCTCTATTAAGGCAACTAGGGTTAGAGACTTGGTTAGCCAAAATGACCAACACAAACCTAGCTCCATTGTGACTCCTCAACAAGGTTCAACTACTTATAGAACTCAAGCACTCCAAAAACAAGTCAAACAAGCATAACATTACAAGCCCACACATAAAAGACACTTTACGAAAAGAATGCAACATGAGATGATGATGCTTTATGCTTATGAGATGTCAAGTTATGCATTTAGGGTTGCTTAACACCAAGGGTGTTACAATTATAGCAGCTCTTGTCTCACTGTATCATGTCTCTCAACAACTTAGACTTAGTTTTAGCACTTGCAACCCACAAAGTTTTCAGGTTCATGATGGTTTAAATGAGCTAAGTAATCCATACTTAGAGAAATACTAAGTTGTAAACTAAGCACTAGAGAAACATTAGCAAGGCAACTAGTCATCATTTCCATGGGGAAGATAAACATATATGAGACATATGTGCTAAGGGGAATACTAAGCAAATATTTTTGGTATTTTCCTTTTTTAAAAAAAATGCAATGAGAAAACTAATTGAAACGTAAATAACTTAAGATACAGGACTTACCTTGGTGGGGGAGAGGATCTCCTTCAAGCTTGGTTCTTGCCAATGCTCTTTGTGTTGCCATAGTGACTGCGGGAGGGGTTCCTCCCCCAAGCTTGCTCTTTTCAATGTGACATGGTGTTGATGTTATGACTTGGATTGCACCATGGCCTTACTTATATCACCATACCTGCACTTGAAACACTTGTACACCTTTCCACACTCTCCAAGTCAATGGTTACTCCCCATGATTTATACAACCAATACCTCTCACACGGGAGTGGTTGTTTGGTTAGACAATCATGGTGAAGCATAAACAAAGACTAGTTTGGTCCATTTTAAGCATGTGTGAATAAAGTGTCTTTATATTATCAACCTTCTAAGTGTAGGTACATAGAGCATAAAGGCAAAACTTGCAAGAATAGAGAACAAGAAGCTCTAGAGATAAGAAAAGACTGCTCTGAAGAGCCTATTTCATGGGAGACATCTTGTCATAGATTTATCATGCAAGCTAAAGGCAAGACACATATTCTTTTTAGCAAAGGATAAAACATTATTACTGTTGGGTATTTTAAACACACACAGAATAATCCGCAAGCGCACGGATACCGATGTAGCTTTCACCCGAGAGTATTCCAGGGTATCGATTACCACGGGGAATGTGAAGTGTACTAGAAGAATTAAGAACGTCCAAGAAAAGAATGATAATCTGGTTAGAGAGGGATATAAGGTTTCTAAGCTGGTCTATCTAATTAGAGGCTTACTATACTTTACTTACTTCGGAGCAGCAGGTCCTTTCCAACTCTCGAGAAAGACTGGGAAGAAGGTAGTTGGGGGAAGGCTGCCAAAAGCTCTACAAGAATTCCAACCCTAACGTGGTGGATTACAAAGACCTAACAGAGCTGTCACCTCTGGGGCTACCACAACTATTCCGGAGGATTGGGCGCAAACTCAGGTAAACCCTAGTCTAGACATCGTGTCTACACTAACGCTTACTACTCTAATTACGTACGATAACTAGAGCAATCAATCCCAGCGGAGATCCAGTAAATAAAATAAAGTAAGAACTAAAATTAAATAGAATACTTAGAAGTAGTAAATGAAGAACCTGGAGATTACTCGAGACGAACCAGATGCTGCAACAATACAATGTCGAGGAAGATCCGACAGATCCGGCTCCTCCTCAGCTCTCTCCTCCTCCTCTCTCTAATCCAATCTCTAATTACAACTAGATGAACTAGACAACTAGAACTAGAACTAGAAGAACTAGAACTAGATCTAATTCTAGATGAACTAGAAGAGATTCATCTAGAGGGACCTCTACTTCTAATTGAAACCCTAGTTTCTAATGTGGAGATGAATAATGAAGATGGAGATGTCTGGAGAGGGGGGTCTGGGTCTGGTTTTATAGCCCGGAGCGTGGAACGTGAGCCCTTGGATCAAACCGACTTCGGGGATGGTGGAGATGCATCCTAGGAGGCGGTGGAAGAAGGTTCCAGAAGGCGGAGGCGAAACGGGCTTCGTGGCCGACCGGTTGGTCTCCATGTGGGACCGGTCGGTCTGGCCTAGTGGGCCCACATGGTGGGCCGCCTCGTGGTGTCTTCTGGTCTCTTCTAGATTCTTCTTTTGCACATTTCGTTGCGAAATTAATATCTTTTCATCCGGGACTTCGAATATAGCAAATGATATGTCCATTTTGATCGTCTCGATGAGCCCTTCGCAATGGTGCACTCCAATTCATCACTTGAGATACTTTTATATGGTGAATCATTGATGTCCTACAAAACAAGTGAGAGCACCAAAACTCGTGGAACTTGATAGATTCAAACCCTACAACTATGCTTTGTAATTCATTTAGTGTCATTTCATGCAATAGTTGATGGTTAATTATGAGCATTAGTGAGCGTCAACAAGTTCCCCCCAGCTTAACCTTTGCTAGTCCCGAGCAAAGCCAATATCAACAATGGATCAGGAGTTGCTACAATATATTTACTTCCAACAAGTACACATGCATCCAAACAAAAGTTCTCATATGGAATAGAAAAAAGTATCATATTATTCATTACGGGGCTTAGTACTTTACCTTGAATCTTGAGTAATTGAAAGATAGAACCATCAAATCAAGCACCAAGTCTCTAGCTCTTTCACTTCACCATTATTCTGGGGTTTTTATGAATTTTCAAAAGTTTAAGAACATATGTTGCGAAATTAAACAAAGGATCCAAAGAGAAAGTCAACCATACCATTGAATCGAGAAGTGCATGTGTATGAAAAATGGAGGCGGATGCTCTTTTGAATATATCACTCTCTTCTGTCTATTAGAGACACATGGCTATCAGGCTAATTCTACTATTGGGCACGTGCCCATTTTTTCTGATATTCATTTTTATTTCATTTTTTTACGAGGTTCCGGACACTTGTCCCTTTTTATTTCCTCGGGATCTATCTTTTTGAGGTTTTAGACACTTGTCCCTTTTTATTTCCTCAGATTTTTTTTTCTTTTATTTCTCTCATTTTTTTAATAGCCACATGCTTCCAACAAACTTTTGAGAGGATAACAATAGATAATCATGAGCATTTATGCAGAGGATGGATGAAATGTGTAAGTGATCTCAATTCAATAGTATGATAACTTCTCACAGGGTCAACAGAGCTTAATTTAACTCAATGCAATTATTTTTAATATTAATATTGGAAAATCTCCGGAACTCTAGTGTTGTTTAGAACAAGATAACAGTAGCTCAGATCATCACATATCATATCTGACAATTACCTAGACTTTAGATCAAGCATTTGCTACCCATGCATTTAATTTTATTTTTAAGCATCATTATTAATCAGGAGAACTCATGCTTTGAAGGCGAACTCATGCTTTGAAGGCTAGGTACTTTAAAGAAATTAGATAGAGCAACTATTCATCATTTCCATGTAAAATATTAGAGAGAGAGTTCTTCTTTTATTATTAACTTCTTAAAATAAACTAAGCAAACTTAACATTGTATTTATTTAACCTAACACACTTTATTAGAAATAACTAAGATAATGAATAAGACATACCTGGATCACGAAGATAACGAGGGTGCATCACCCCAAGCTGGTTCCCTTAATAACGTTGAGCCTTCATGTGCCCATATTTTTTTCTTTTTAATTATTGATGAGCCTTCATGTGCCCACACATTTTTTTTGTTTTGTTTTATATTTTATTTTAGATTTATGTATAGAAAGAAAACTTAAGAGGATAAGGATACTTACCTGGATACATGGGGGTGCTTTCCCCCAAGCTGAATGTTGACGTAGTCGTTCGATCTTGCAATGTAGCGAACCGGCAGTGAAAATGTTCTTCCTCTATCAGAGCTTTGATTGATGTTGATGTTTGTTGAGACAGTGCTCCAACAGTGGATGGAGTATTCACTCGCTTGTCAGCTTTTCTTGGCCTTTCAAATCCTGTGAAACTCAAATAGACAACAAAACTTGTGGAACAGATTAAGCGTTAGTGGTTGCCCACTTAAGCCTTAGTTGTCCAGAGTTTCAGTAAGATCTCTTTCTCAAAATATTTTTATATTTTTATTTTTATGATGCAATGATTAAATATGATGATGCAATAAATAACTAAGAATTAAATATGAGAAATATGCAGGAAAATAAATATGAGGATAACTACCAATTTTTTACCTTTTGGCGAAGGTTCGGATATTTAGGTCCGACGAACCAGACCTTCCCTTGGTTCAGACCTCCCAAGGTATGTCAGACGTTTGGAAAGTTGTTATTGATTGTACCTCTGAGGTGTAGACTTTTTCTTCCATACTTTCTTGGTCTGAGTCTATACTTCCTATGGTTCACTGTCTTGGGATTTTTCTTCTTTCTTTTCTGGGACAGTGTCAATAGCTTCTTCTTCGTGATTGGCCTCTCTATTGTTGATAGTTTGTCTTCTTTGGCATTGAGAGCGGTGTCTTTCACTTCTGTTCTTCTTAGATGCTTCATTGGGCATGTAGCTGATGAAGTTGCATCGTGCCTTTTCTCTAGGAAAGTGAAAAATGGATTTCCTCTTGTAGATGATTGTACTTGTAGCATAGAGGAATGGTCTTCCTTGGATGAGGTGGACATCATCGTCTTCTCATGTCGAGGATCAAGAAGTCTGTGGGGACTTCATGACCTCTGATTCTGACTACGTCGTCTTCCATCATTCCTTCTTGTTTATACCTCTTGATATGTTGTCACTCATGTTACTTGTTCATCCAGTAGTTTGAAATGAAGCGTTAATTGTGGACATTGGCAACATGATGCTCAGTGTGCATGTTCTTGTAGATCTAGGATCTTCACTCTGTAGAATTTGGGAGTGACAAACTTCTCCATGTTTTGCTCAAGAGTGTGTCCTACTCATAAAGACAAGGTAGAGATCAAGTGCATGGGCTCTGTTGGTGGAAAAACACCAACAGAACCAAAAGTCTTGTTTATTCCCCTCTAACCTTAGGCACATTGCATAAGACAAACTTGTTGTTTATGTGTCCTCTTCAATCTTAACATGAGTGATAGGATCAGAGGATGAGCATGAAAGTAGCATCTTAAAATATTTAACACATCAGATTGTTTAACCCAAGGAAGGATAATCTATGCATAATGTGTCGATCTCTTCATGATTGTGATATATCATCTTCCAAAGGTTGGATGCATAACATTTTAGCTCATTTGGTTAAGATAGTGAGATTCAAGAGAGTAAAGCTAAGAACAAAGAGTAAAGAACTGAACATGTTGAGTTCATTAGGTTGGATCAAGTGAGGTACAACTGAAACATGTTTGGTTCTTATTTATGCACATACCAGAATTAAGGAGAATCTTTTAAAGTGATGGTCACATACTTTGAGATGTTACCTTTATCATTGAACAGTGATGGTGTTGAACCACCTTGTGGAAGCTTCTCTTGTCTAGCTGGTTGTTGTTCATGAATGGCTTGTCTTCTCTTGTCTCTCTCACAGTAGGCTAGCTGAGTCTTATTCTCAACAGGTCCAGACGATGGAGACTTTGTCAATTATTCTCTTGATTTGTATGTGTTTGTACTGTTTGATCTGAGGGTTCAGAGACGAGTGCCCCCATGATGGTCTTTGTCTTCTAGTGGCCCAGCTTAGACTTGTTCATCTATTTCCATGGAGTGAGTGCTTTGATTTTAGGTATTGTTTTGTGCCACCCATCTTTTGTCTTGTTCTACGGATCTCATTTCTATGTCTCCCTTGCGCAAGTTGTTGAAGTTCATGTGTCTCTTCTTCTCCAGTTTGGGTTCATCTCAGGACTTTCACAAATTGATATTGAAAGTTTTCCTACAGGGGTTAGTTCAACAAAATATCCAACATCCACTATAGCATACTATTAGTTCAAAAATCAACCTAGACACCACGTCTAATTTGATTTAGGAAGGCATTTTAAGCTAAGCATGCTTAATTTAAAAACCTTTGAAAGCAAGATCATCACTCCTAAACTAGGCACCATGCTCAATTTAAGAGATGTATGAAAGTACTTCAAACCTAAACATATTCTATAGTAGATGAAGGTAGCATTAAAACATTAAAGAGATTTACTCAAATGGTGATGAGAGAGCATGATTAGTGTATAGCACATGAGCATATATTAAAGGTAGGGGTAACCAACATAGCAACATGGTAAGGGATGTTCTTACAAAGTGTAACCTCCAATCTTAGATTTTGCAAAAATCAAGATTGGATGAATGTAATTCAATGTTGCATGATGATTAGTTGGGCATACCTTGTGTTTGTCATTCCTTCAAACATTTTTGCTCAGACCTGCAAAGGTTAGTGACAAGAATACCCGAAGGAATATTTTAACAATTATATCTCTATGCTCATTACACAAGGGCAGTGTAGCAAGAAAGTAAACACTGATCTGAAAAGTGCTTGTTTTAGGACACTAAGCTTGTCTTTGGGAAACCTTCAAGATCTGAATTGGTGAAGTGGTTTCCCCTCCAACACCAACTTAAGAGCACAACGAGATCTACAAAATTTCTGATAAACATATGCATCTACAACCACCCTTTTGAAGTTTTTATAAATAGAAAGTGTGAGGGGGTTGAAAATCTCGAGTGTGGCAATGTTAGACACACCAATTGAATCAGGAGATGTTTCATATGAGCATGGATTTAAAGAGGTGTTTATGAAGTAGCTTCCATGCTCTTTGATATCATCTTCCTCGATTTCAGAGAAGAACACCGAAGGGTGGCGTTCATCATTTTCTAAAGTGTAGGGTGTTTTCTTTAGAGAAGGTTCTGTGACAGCCAAATTATTAGAAGGATTTGAAGGAATTTCAAATTTGGTTGGGTGTTCCTCCTCGTGTTGGTCGGGGTTAGGCTCGACTTCTTCTTCTTGGAATTCATCAAAAGTGCTAGTGTATGGAGTGTTTTCAAGCATTTTCTCTAGGATGTCTCTTCCTTCACTAACAAGTTTCTGTGAGAATGATCCTCCAGAGGCTAAATCGAGATGTAGAGCAGCTTCCTTGTTAAGACCACAATAAAAGTGAAAGTGTAGCACATGGTCTGGCAAGGAAAGGTTTGGGCTAGAATTGGTAAGGTGTTTGAACCTAGCCCAAGATGCTCCTAGCGTCTCCTTCTCTTTTTGTTTGAATGTAAGAATTTCGATTCTAAGATCAGAGACTCGAAAAAGAGGGAAGAAAACAAGACAAAAGTTGTCCCGAAGTTCATCCCAATTTCCATTTGTGCCCCTTACAGAATGATCATACCATTTTCTCGCTCTTCCCAAAAGGGAGAACGGGAATAGTTTTCATTTTATGGTCTCTTGTGTCATGCCAGCAATAGTCCGACAAGAACACAATTGCTCAAATTCCCTAAGGTGGGTGTATGGATCTTCGTCTTCTGATCCAGAGAAGGATTTTTCCCAAACCATGGCTATAAGAGCAGGGCGAAGCTCATAGCCATCTATATGAATGGGGTGTGATGATGGTGGAGTCTCCAAAAAGTCGCCCTTTGGAGTAAAGAATTTAAAGATAGGAGTTAAGTCCATGTGGTAAGAAGTGTGGTGGTGAAGTAAAGGTAGTGGTAAAAGGAAAAGGTGGTAAAAGAAAAGAAACATGGACGATCCTGGTTCGATTCTAGAACAGCTACCGTTCCCCGGCAACGGCGCCAGAAAGCTTGTTGGGTATTTTAAACGCACACAGAATAATCCGCAAGCACACGGATACCGATGTAGCTTTCACCCGAGAGTATTCCAGGGTATCGATTTCCACAGGGAACGTGAAGTGTACTAGAAGAATTAAGAACGTCCAAGAAAAGAATGATAATGTGGTTAGAGAGGGATATAAGGTTTCTAAGCTGGTCTATCTAATTACAGGCTTACTATACTTTACTTACTTCGGAGCAGCAGGTCCTTTCCAACTCTCGAGAAAGACTGGGAAGAAGGTAGTTGGGGGAAGGCTGCCAAAAGCTCTACAAGAACACCAACCCTAACGTGGTGGATTACAAAGACCTAACAGAGCTGTCACCTCTGGGGCTACCACAACTATTCCGGAGGATTGGGCGCAAACTCAAGTAAACCCTAGTCTAGACACCGTGTCTACACTAACGCTTACTACTCTAATTACGTACGATAACTAGAGCACTCAATCCGAGCGGAGATCCAGTAAATAAAATAAAGTAAGAACTGAAATTAAATAGAATACTTAGAAGTAGTAAATGAAGAACCTGGAGATTAGTCGAGACGAACCAGATGCTGCACCAATACAATGTCGAGGAAGATCCGACAGATCCGGCTCCTCCTCAGCTCTCTCCTCATCCTCTCTCTAATCCAATCTCTAATTACAACTAGATGAACTAGACAACTAGAACTAGAACTAGAAGAACTAGAACTAGATCTAATTCTAGATGAACTAGAAGAGATTCATCTAGAGGGACCTCTACTTCTAATTGAAACCCTAGTTTCTAATGTGGAGATGAATAATGAAGATGGAGATGTCAGGAGAGGGGGGTCTGGGTCTGGTTTTATAGCCCGGAGCGTGGAACGTGAGCCCTTGGATCAAACCGACTTCGGGGACGGTGGAGATGCATCCTAGGAGGCGGTGGAAGAAGGTTCTAGAAGGCGGAGGAGAAACGGGCTCCGTGGCCGACCGGTCGGTCTCCATGTGGGACCGGTCGGTCTGGCCTAGTGGGCCCACGTGGTGGGCCGCCTCGTGGTGTCTTCTGGTGTCTTCTAGATCCTTCTTTTGCACATTTCGTTGCGAAATTAATATCTTTTCATCCAGGACTTCGAATATAGCCAATGATATGTCCGTTTTGAAGGACCGAAAGTGCTACCAGAAAGCGACCAGAGGGGGGGGGGGGTGAATGGGAGCTCCAAATTTTCTTTTTGGAAACTCGTTGCCTTTGTCCCAAAGATCAACCCTACGAGCAAATCTAGAACTTGCAAGTGTCCACGACCCTAGATGTAGGGTGGATGCTTCCGAGAAGCACAGCGGGATACTATACAACCCTAGAAACCCAACGCAAAAGCCGGAATGCAAAATCGACAACGAACGATCGAACCGCGAACGAAACTGCGCAAACTCAGCAGCATCGGACGCTGGCAGCGTCCGATGACCAACCAACGGACGCGTCCGATGCAAATAGAGCAAATCTGGAACCTTACTTCATAGACATCGGACGCTGCTACAGTGAAACAGTAGCGTCCGATGCTCGACCTCCGGCGCGTCCGATGGCAACGGACGCTCCGATGGTCAGCGTCCGATGCTCCTTTAAAATCACTGTCAGGTGACACATGGCAACGGACGCTCCGGTGTGACAAACTCAGCATCCGATGCTCACAGGTTCAGCGTCCGATGGTCCTGAAACAGCACCGTTCTTCCGCGAAATTCACCCGATCTCCTCCGAATCAAAAGCACTAAGGCCTAGACTTGGTACGAGGAGTTCCAAGGATGTTAGTGAGCTATCCCAAAAGAATCATGGCTCGAACCTAACTCCAAATCGGTGAATTGGAAGAATTCGGGACTAAGGAGCAAAAACTGATCCAAAACTAAAATCGCTCGATCTCGTAGACCGTGAGGTTAGAGGTGAATTCCTTCGGTGGAAAGAAGTGCCTCACGATCTAGAACAACTTGGTTCAAACGGATTTGCAAAAGATGAACCGAGCAAAAAGATCAATTGACGGGAAAAAAACGTGGAGAAAAGGATTCCGCGAAGAACACGAACAAAACGCGAATCACAACCACGAATTTGCAACCGTGTGGCTACCACACGCTACAACAGTGAGATTATGGTCTCACTTCCTCAAAATCTCACGGACACAGAGGTATTGTTCTCTTCTCTGTGGATCTCAGGTTCGCTACAGCAGGGGGGTGGGAGAGCAGGAAACCCTAGCAATGAAAGAGCAAATGACTGAGATGAAATGGTAGGAGGGTGTCTCCCTCTACTTATACTAATTCTATTTCCTACTCTACCCCTCAACTAATTACAGAGCGAACCAGCTAAACCCTAAGGTTATTCTAGACCAACTCGGTGGTAGGTGAATCCGACGACCACGCCCGCACAAGTTGTAGCGTTGCCTCGACGCAACCTCCCGATTGCCACGACGTGGCGCCCTCGCTCTGCACCCCCGGTTTTGTGGCCCAAACCGGGAAACCAGCCTTTCCAGGCAACCCCCGGTTTCGAGGCCCAAACCGGGAAACCAGCCCATCAGCATCTGTGCTTTGAGGCCAAACTAAGCAAACCCTCAGCGCCCAGGTTTTGAGGCCCAAACCTGGGAACCGTCCTCCCGATGGTTTTTCCCTGGCTCTACCACCAAACCGACGTCGTAGATGGGATGCACCTCCCGTGCACCCCGTCCACCGACACGTGTCCCCAAGTCCACGACTCAGGCAACACATGACCGCAAGTCTTCGCTTGGTGTCGTCACAGGCTGCCAGCCACCATAGCTGATCCTCGGGCCTTTCGTCCCTCAGTCCAAGCCTCACGTCCGCTCTTCGCCACTCTCGGTCCATCGGCACGACACGTCTCTACTTGACCTTCACGTCGCCTTCGATCACTGCATCCGGGCTCGACACCTGCACAACACAAGCCAAAGAACATGCGCATCATCCCAGTTGACAATCACTCATCACTCAGAGACTCGACATACACCCATGTATTCGCAATCTCCCCCTTGATCAGTGCATTGCCAACTACTCACACAAATCATAATAGTAACAGAAAGAGGAAGGAAGAAGGAGAAGAGAGAGAACTCAACCAAATGACCCAAAAGCATAGCAAAGTCGAAGAAGGTCAAATGGAAAGAGCAAAACAACTTGGTCCCCAAAGACATGGGCAATGGCTCAAAGCAACCAAGCAAAGCAAAGCTAGCCCTCAAGAAGAGGTAGAACAGGCTCAACACCACTAGCACAGACCAATTGAGAATATCGAAGCAAAATGCTAGTCCCTCAAGATAGAGGCACAGAGGCTCAGCACAACTAGCAAGAAAGCTTGATACTAGTGCCTTACGGCCAACAGGAAGCAAGAAAAACTACCCATCGAATAGTGCAAATAACTAGGAAGGCTCCCCCTAAGCAAAAGGAAGGTTATGATTTGCAATTTCTCCCCCTTAGTTGAAAATGCACTTGTCAAGAACCATTTCTCCCCCTGGGAAAATGCACCATCAAAAAGTCTCAACACCCAGAAATCTCCCCGTCCAAAATGCAAATGAGTCAAGAATGCAAGTCAGGAGCTTCAGAGTATATTCAAAAGAGTGCAAAGATGCTCTACGGAGTTGGAATGCGATGATGGAGAAAATGCACAGAAGCCTAGCAAAGGCTCAAACTGATCACTAAGTTTGAAATGAGAGCACAAAGAGCAGTTTGTAGCCAAAAAGGTATTCACCATCAAAATAGCACAGACATGTATAGACAGGAAGTCAAACGAGTGCTAAACATGTATACAAGGTGAACTACCCCTAGCACAGTTCAATCATCATGCTGATACCAATTGAAGCAATTGAAGCATATACTTGTGATTTTATATTTTAATCAGAGTTGCAGCGGTGAAATTACACAAGTTCAGAAAATAGCATGTGACTGCGAGAGGTTGAATGCTTGTTATTGCCTAACTTTCCAACTGTGCGAAGCCTATGCATAAGCAATCAGGAGCTTAAAGCAACAGTTTCGGTCATACACTACACAGCTCAAGTTTAACCCAAAAGTGCAATGCGAGACAGTCTCGAAACTGTGAGGTGCTAACAAGCAAACCCATCTCCATCTTTCCATTTCACTTAACTTGGTTCAGATTTTAGACACATTATGACACACCAAGCAAGTGAAGGACTCAACACTAGAGACATAGCAACCTAGCATATATGGAAAGCACATGTGACTTCAACACATACTACACATGCTAGTTACATATCTCAATGGTGAACATTTTCAAGTTTTATGTTCATTAAGCAAGTTCACCATTCAAAAATAGCTCAGCTCAACAACATGTATTAGTCATCAAAAAGAGCTTAAGCTACAACATCTACATAAAGCATCGGAGCAAAGACTACACAGAGCATAGTTACATTCTTCAGATTATACACATGAAGCTCAGAATGTAAAAGCGTATGCTGAAAATGCAAAAGATGCATGAAGAAACCAAAAAGAAGCAGAAACAACTGAAAACACAAAGTCAGTGTATTATACACGAGGCAAAATGTTTCCCCAATCTAAAAGGGGAAACACACACCAAGCTCACCTCTCAACCGATTAAAGGTTGATTGGTCCAAAGGCTTGGTAAAAATATCAGCAAGCTGATGATGAGTATCGACATGGCGAAGGTCGATATCACCCTTCTCATAGTGGTCTCGCAGAAAATGAAAGCGCACATCAATGTGTTTGGTTTTCGAGTGCAGCACCGGGTTCTTAGCAACGCTAATCGCACTCGTGCTATCACAAAGAAATGGAACACGAGAAAAGCTCAGACCGAAATCACGCAAAGTGGCCATCATCCAGAGTAACTGGGAACAGCAGCTAGCCGTAGCAACATACTCAGCCTCCGTGGTAGACTGGGCGACGCTAGACTGCTTGCGAGAAGACCACGGTACAAGAGAAGAACCAATAAACTGGCAAGTCCCAGAAGTGGACTTGCGATCAATACGACAACCAGCAAAATCGGCATCGGAATATCCGCAAAGGGAAAGGTTGGAGGAAGCAGAATACCAAATCCCGAACACTGGAGAGAAGGATAAGTACCTCATAATGCGCTTGACCGCCTGACGGTGCGGAGTGCGCGACGACGACTGAAAACGCGCGCAGAGGCACACCGCGAACTGGATATCCGGGCGTGTCGCCGTCAGGTACAGTAGCGATCCGATCATACTCCAGTACTCCTTCTGGTCCACTGCTTCTCCTTCCTTGTCCGCATCCAGGGCCGTCGTAGTCGCCATGGGTGTTGGAAGAGGCTTGGCCTCACCCATGTCGAACTTCTTCAGAATGTTGTGCGTGTACTTGCCCTGGTGCACGAATGTCCCTTCCCGGGTTTGCTTGATTTGCAACCCGAGGAAAAACGTCAACTCACCCATCATGCTCATCTCGAACTCCCTGCTCATAGTATCTGCAAACTTGGCAACCAAAGCGTGAGAAGAACCACCGAAAATGATATCATCCACGTAAATTTGGACCAAGAGAGTATCAGTGCCTTGCTTGAGGAGAAAGAGCGTTTTATCTACACATCCCATTTTAAAACCCTTAGCAAGCAAAAAGGTTTTCAACCTATCATACTAGGCTCTTGGGGCTTGTTTCAAACCATACAAAGCTTTGTGAAGTTTAAAGACATGGTTTGGAAACTTGGGATTTTCGAAGCCGAGGGGTTGTCTAACATACACCTCCTCTTCTATGTAGCCGTTTAAGAAGGCACTCTTGACATCCATTTGAAAAAGTTTGAAACCTTTGGATGCAGCAAAAGCCAAGAGTATCCTAATAGCCTCCAAACGTGCTACAGGAGCAAATGTCTCCTCATAGTCTATCCCCTCCTTCTGACTATATCCCTGGGCTACGAGTCTGGCCTTGTTTCTCACAACATGGCCATCTTCTCCCTGTTTGTTTTTGAAAACCCATTTTGTCCCAATTGGATGACACTCAGAAGGTGGAGACACTAGAACCCAAACCCGATTTCTCTCAAAGTTCTCAAGCTCCTCATGCATGGCATTGACCCAATCAGGATCCGTCAAAGCGTGTCCAACATCTCGGGGTTCAAAATCAGCAACAAATGCAGAATGAGCAAAGTGAGAGATTTGCCTTGACTGGGTGATGCGTTCGTCGATGCTGCCGATCATCTGCTGAGGTGGGTGCTGGCGCTGAATGTGTCGTGGTGCCTCCCTAGCCGAAGTGGCCTCCCCCTCATAAGCAGCTGGTGCCTCCTCGGGTACAAAGGGTAGCGCTCGAGGTGGCGGATCCCACGTCCCCCAGGAAGATGACGTCTCGGGGCCGTGAGTCGTCGTAGAAGCCGCTCTTTGCGGCACAGCAGGTGGAGGAGGTGCTGGGTCATCTATCCCTTCAGCACCTTCTTCATCATCATCGAAAAGAGGTTCGCCAACCTCATGATCACCTGCACGCTCGAAACGAGAAGAGGGACAAACCATGGTCTCGTCGAAGGTGACATCGGATGTCTCCATGACTCGGTTAGTGTCAAGGTTAAGTACACGATAAGCTCGAGTGTGATTGCCATAACCCAAAAACACACCGTCAGAAGAACGAGACTCAAATTTGTCCAGGTTGCCCTTTTTGAGTATAAAACAATGGCAACCAAAAACTCGAAAATAACTCACCTTGGGCTGTCTACCAAAACGCAACTCATAAGAAGTCTTTTTCAAGAAAGCTCTCAGAAAAATGCGATTGGAAATATAGCATGCAGTGTTCATAGCTTCGGCCCAATATCGCCTTGGAGTCCTATGCTCATCGAGCATCGTCCTGGCCGTCTCAACAAGGGTCCGATTCTTCCTCTCCACAACACCATTCTGAGGCGGTGTGTAGGGGGAAGAAAACTGATGCTCTAACCCAAAAGAGTCACAAAACTTCTCAAAATCTGAATTCTTGAATTCAGAACCATTATCACTCTGAATTGCTCGCATAGAGTTCAAAGGGAACTCATTCTGAAGACGCAAAATCAAATTGCGAGCCAGGGAGAAAGTCTCGGTCTTCTTAGCTAAAAAGAAGACCCACGAATATCTCGAAAAATCATCGACAACAACAAGCACATACGACTTCCCTCCAACCGAGCTCACCCGAGCCGGACCAACAAGGTCCATGTGCAAAAGCTCTCCAGGGCGCTTAGTCATGACCTGAGTCACTGGATGGTGGGGAGCGGCAACCATCTTCCCATGTCTACAAGAATGGCAAACAAGATCCTTCTCCATGGATAACTTGGGCAATCCTCGAATTAAGCCATGTGAACTAAGCCTTGCAAGCAAGTCGAAGGTCAAATGACCAAGTCTCCTATGCCACTTCCAAAGAACAGAGGAGGAAGGTCGAGCCAAAAGACAACAAGAGATTCCAAATGACTCTGAGAAATCGGCACGAAAGACTTTTCCAAAGGGCGAAATCACACAAACAAGATTGCCCTGAGGATCCAAAATGCGACTGAGATTCGGTTTAAAACGAATCTCATAGTCATCATCGAAAAGTTGCGAAACAGAAAGAAGGTTAAAATGCAAGTTAGAGACAAGAGCAACATCGTGCAACACAGAGTGCTCATTAACTCGCACAGACCCACGAGACAGCACCTTACCTTTGCTGTTGTCGCCGAAGGTTATGTACTCCTTTCCGGCGACCGGACTAAGATTGGAGAACCACTTGGCATTTCCGGTCATGTGCCTCGAACATCCGGAATCCACCAACCAAACGTTCTCCAATCGTTTTACCTACATCAATAAAAAGACATAGGGTGAGCATACGGGCCAACACTGGGGTTAGTGAAGTAAGGGGAATACCAGTGTTGGGCCGGCTGCTCAAAAGAACGGTTAGCAGAAAAACCATTCCTAGTACGCCTACCAGAGGAGCGATCACCACGTAGAGGAAAACGTGGTCCGCTAAGGGAGGAGCGTCCGTCGTGATACTCAAAACGCGGTGGGGGAAAACGCTCAACTACAAAGCCACCGCCACGGGGTCCATAGCCTACAACTGCAGGCTCCCGCCGGGCACGCTCTCTATGAGGCCTACGCCTATGGACTTGAGGCTCAACACCTCTAGGCCTAGCGTCTCTCCTCGGAGCTCTTTGCTGCCTAGGCCTGGGAACTTGAGGTTCTGGACCTCTGGGCCTAGCCGCTCTCCTCGGTGCTCTCCTCTAAACATTCGGCACATGTACATCATGGAAAGGATGGTACATGTCCGGGTTGTTCATCTCCCGAGCACGGCGCGCCTCTCGCTTGCGCCGAAAACAGAACTCACCTAAGTGTCCATCTCTCCCACAAAACTCACAGTGGTACCTCACCGCTCTCAAAGGGGGTTGTTGGTACTCACGGTGGTGGGTGTGGATCACTTTGCTCTTCTGTGGCAACTCCTCCTGGATAGGTGGCATTGTGTCCAGTTTGATCTTTAGGTGGTTGGGTTTGGGAGCCCACTGCTGGTTCTTGGGTGGAGCTCTTGGAGGCTCAACAAAGACCCCATCCTTGGTGTTAGGCTTGAGAGGCTCTTTAGGTGGAAGCTTGGTTAGTTTGGGAGTAGTGGTGGAGTTGGGCTTCTCACTTGGGTTCAGACCACTCGACTCTCCAATCTTCCCAAAAGCAGAAAGATCAACACCCTGAGCAAAACCTACACCGGGACCTCCAGCAGCTCGCTTGAATTGGGAGATCATCATCTCGAGCTGTGGCTCACCACAAGACACCCATGACAAGATGGTCCGAAGGTATGTGTTTTCCTCCTCGGTTTGCATCTTGTCATGCTTCACATTAGCAATCTCCATCTCCAAACCCTCGCACAAAGCGCACCTAGTCACACAAGTGCTACCCGAGCTGGCCTCCTCAAGAGACACAATCTTGGCATTCTTCTCTGCCAACTCGGATTGCAAGACAGGACAAGTCTTGCACGCACCCAACAACGAAGGTCTAGCCTTCAGCTCATCCACCTCTCCTACCAACGCAACATACTTACTTCTCAGAGTGAGAAGATCAGTCATGTGCGTGGTGCACGCCTCACACTCCTCCTCATCTGTGACAGCTACGGTGGACTTGACAGAATCAAGTTCCTTCACCGTATCCTCCCACTTCTGCCTAAACTCCTTGTGCTCTCTAGCGGCACGCCTAAGCAGCTTATCCTGACTAAGCAAGGCGGCAGTAAGCTTCTCAACCTCAGCAGAAAGCTCATCGTGGGTGAGAGATACCTGGGAGGTGTCGTCGTCGTCGTTGTCGTTCCGAGGAGAGTTCACCAGCTCGCCATCGAGGGCCATGGTGCAGAAGCCGTCGTCGTCGGCGAAGAAGTAGAGGCCGTTCAGCTTGTCCTCGATCCTCTTCTTCTTCTCGGACTCGTCGTCGCTTGAGCAAGCAGAGTCGTCATCCGAGCAGTCGACGTCGCTGAGCGTGGCGAAAAATGCACGCTGCTCAGCTTGGGCCTTCTCCAAGTACTTCTTCTTGATGTACTCCTTGTCGAAGCCGCCTCTCCGCTTGTGCCTTGCGGGGACGTACTTCTCCTTGCGCTTGCCGGAGTCGTACTTGTGCCAATGATTGCCCTTCCCAGATGAGTTCTTCTTCTTAGGACAGTTGGCGATGAAGTGGTCGGGGTCGCCGCACTCATAGCATCCTGAGCGTCCTCCTCCGCGGCGACGGTTCATGCGGTTGTTGTGAAACCGCGAGAACCGGTTGACGAGCAAGGCTAGCTCGTCATCCCCCAAAGACTCAAGCTGGTCCTCTGTGACAAAAAAGACTGAGGAGAGTGCAAATCCTCCAGAGGGGTTAGCAGAAGAGTGAGAGCCAGAAACCAAAGCCATTGACGGGCCAGAAGGATTTTCATAAGAAGCCCTCGCCATGGCGTCAATCTCACTGGACTTGAGCTTACTGAAGAGCTCGTCGCATGTGAGGGTCTCATAGTTAGGTGATTCGATGATCGCCTGAACTTTGGAATCCCACACCGATCGATCAAGAGTATGCAAAAGCTTCAAAGCTCTCTCATGATCGTCGAAAGGCAACAGCTCCTTGTTAGCCCTCATCCTGTTGACAATCACCTGAAAGCGAGCGAATAAACTTTCTATGCTCTCGCCAGGCATATGTCGAAAATTCTCATACTCTCTCTTGAACGACTCGTAGAGACGGTTTTTGACTTGAGTGGTTCCCTCATGGAAATGCATGAGGGTAGCCCAAATCTCCCGAGCCGTAGCGAGGTGAGAAACACGATCAAACTCACTCATGCTCAAACATGAGAAAAGAGCATTACGGGCTTGGCTATTGGCATCGTGATCATCGATCTGACGCTGAGCCACACGAGCAGCCAAGACCATGTAATTGGCAGAGTTGCAAATATCCCAGATGGAAGCACCAATACTCTGCAGATAGGCCAACATACGTATCTTCCAATACGCATAGTTCGTCCCATCGAAAAACGGCGGTTTGCCCACGCCGTGATCCATGTCGCCTTCTGTGGATCTGGAACCGGCTAAGGTGGAAGATCCTTAACCCGCTCCGATACCAATTGAAGGACCGAAAGTGCTACCAGAAAGCGACCAGAGGGGGGGTAAATGGGACCTCCAAATTTTCTTTTCGGAAACTCGTTGCCTTTGTCCAAAAGATCAACCCCACGAGCAAATCTAGAACTTGCAAGTGTCCACGACCCTAGATGTAGGGTGGATGCTTCCGAGAAGCACAGCGGGATACTATACAACCCTAGAAACCCAACGCAAAAGCCGGAATGCAAAACCAACAACGAACGATCGAACCGCGAACGAAACTGCGCAAACTCAGCAGCATCGGACGCTGGAAGCGTCCGATGACCAACCAACGGACGCGTCCGATGCAAACAGAGCAAATCTGGAACCTTACTGCATAGACATCGGACGCTGCTACAGTGAAACAGTAGCGTTCGATGCTCGACCTCCGGTGCGTCCGATGGCAACGGACGCTCCGATGGTCAGCGTCCGATGCTCCTTTAAAATCACTGTAAGGTGACACGTGGCAACGGACGCTCCGGTGTGACAAACTCATCGTCCGATGCTTACAGGTTCAGCGTCCGATGGTCCCAAAACAACACCGTTCTTCCGCGAAATTCACCCGATCTCCTCCGAATCAAAAGCACTAAGGCCTAGACTTGGTATGAGGAGTTCCAAGGATGTTAGTGAGCTATCCCAAAAGAATCATGGCTCAAACCTAACTCCAAATCGTTGAATTGGAAGAATTCAGGACTAAGGAGCAAAAACCGATCCAAAACTAAAATCGCTCGATCTCCTAGACCGTGAGGTTAGAGGTGAATTCCTTCGGTGGAAAGAAGTGCCTCACAATCTAGAACAACTTGGTTCAAACGGATTTGCGAAAGATGAAGATCAATCGACAGGAAAAAAACGTGGAGAAAAGGATTCCGCGAAGAACACAAACAAAACACGAATCACAACCACGAATTTGCAACCGTGTGGCTACCACACGCTACAAAAGTGAGATTACGGTCTCACTTCCTTAAAATCTCATGGCCACAGAGGTATTGTTCTCTTCTCTATGGATCTCAGGTTCGCTACAGCAGGGGGGTGGGAGACCAGGAAACCCTTGCAATGAAAGAGCAAATGACTGAGATGAAATGGGAGGAGGGTGTCTCCCTCTACTTATACTAATTATATTTCCTACTCTACCCCTCAACTAATTACAGAGCGAACTAGCTAAACCCTAAGGTTATTCTGGACCAACTCGATGGTAGGTGAATCCGACGGCCACGCCCGCACAAGTCATAGCGTTGCCTCGACGCAACCTCCCGATTGCCGCCACGTGTCGCCCTCGCTCTTCACCCCCGGTTTGGTGGCCCAAACCAGGAAACCAACCTTTCCAGGCAACCACCGGTTTTGAGGCCCAAACCGAGAAACCAGCCCATCAGCATCTGAGTTTTGAGGCCAAACTCAGCAAACCCTCAGCGCCCAGGTTTTGAGGCCCAAACCTGGGAACCGTCCTCCCGATGGTTTTTCCCTGGCTCTACCACCAAACCGACGTCGTAGATGGGATGCACCTCCCGTGCACCCCGTCCACCGACACGTGTCCCCAAGTCCATGACTCAGGCAACACATGACCGCAAGTCTTCGCTTGTTGTCGTCATAGGCTGCCAGCCACCACAGCTGATCCTCGGGCCTCTGGTCCCTCAGTCCAAGCCTCACGTCCGCCCTTCGTCACTCTCGGTCCATCAGCACGGCACGTCTCTACTTGACCTTCACCTCGCCTTCGATCACTGCATCCGGGCTCGACACCTGCACAACACAAGCCAAAGAACATGCGCATCATCCCAATTGACAATCACTCATCACTCAGAGACTCGACATACACCCATGTATTCGCACGTTTTGATGGTCTCGACGAGCCCTTCTCAATGGTGCACTCCAATTCATCACTTGAGATACTTTTATATGGTGAAATATTGATGTCCTACAAAACAAGTGAGAGCACCAAAACTCGTGGAACTTGTTAGTTTCAAACCCTACAACTATGCTTTGTAATTCATTTAGTGTCATTTCATGCAATAGTTGATGGTTAATTATCATTTTAAATTTCTCACATAACGGCATAGATCGTGAGCATCCAACAAAAGCATGAGATACAAGGTAGGATTATGAATGTCAATGGATTCAGGATATAGACAATTAAGTTGTCTAGTTTTAGCATGCTAGAAAGATTATCAATCCATTTTCAAAGTCATTATCCATACCTGGCTTGTGTAGAGGGTTCAAATCATGACACATGTAGGTGAGTCCACGTGGCAGAACCTTCATTTGCACTGATTATGGTTGGGCTCAAGCATCATACCTTGGTGTCATGAGCCGATGCTCCATTTATGAGCCTTGTGAGACACTCTTCGTACATCTTGATGGGCTTTTCCTTCCACTTGTTGCACCTTCTTGAGTATATCATGATTCTTGCAACAAGAGAGAGAGAGAGAAAACACAACTTGGAAGCAGAGGATTAACGTTAGCAGTTAGCATTCGAGTTGGTTGTTCTTGTGGGTCGTGGTTGATACCACTCATCAATGTTGTGGGTTTCAAAACCTCCACATACATTCTAGGTGAATCATGAGAGATCAAATCAAGCTTGGCAAATATTTACTAGAAGATGCCAACTACTTTTTCTCTTTTCCTTTTATGAACTCAAGAGAAGCTAGCACTTAAAACTTGAGAGAGAGATGGCTCAAGAGCAGGAGGAAAATTTAGAGAATTGATGCAATGAAAAATGAGATACCAAGCATGCTCTTTCATAGCCACAATGGGAGATGTGGTGGAGGAGTTCATAGGGAGGTTGGCCGACCCCCCTCTTCCTGCTTCTCCCACAAATTTAAGTGCAGAACCAGCCTAATGCCAGACAAGATCATATGGGTGAAGTGTGACAAGGAATGGCAAGGATATGGGGTCGGCCGACCAAGCTGCCACCCCTATCACTTCCAAACTTGCACCATGCTCCCACCATAAGGTTTGTGTCACAAAAAGCAAGAGGAGCACTGAATGGGTGCAATGGGGGTCGGGCGACCCCTTCATGTACCCAAAAACTCTCAAAATCTTTGTGAAAGCTTTTCTCAAATTTTTCTGCAGGAAAGAAAGTTGGGTTCTGGAAAATTCAAACATGACAACCCAAAGTGGAAAGGTAAAGTAAGAGAGCAATGGAGAATCAAATGTGGATACATACCTAATTACCTATCGGCAAGGGCTCTTAGTTTGGAGAGCCAATGAGTAGGAATTTCACCATTGATTTCAATCTCAAGCCTTGCTTCATCTCCAAGAATGATCTCATGACTTACCCACAAAAATTTTGATGTTTTCCTCCAGGGGTTAGTCCAAATGTACATCCAAATTATATATAAGTAATTTTTAGTTCAATAATCAAACTAGGCACCATGCTTAATTTGATCAAGGAAGGCTAGTTAACCTAAGCACCATGCTTAATTTAAAAGCCTTTGGGAGTATACTCGCGAAGTAATCCAAAACCAAAGCATACATAGAATAGAAAAAGGAAACAAGAAGGACTACGCAAGATCCATTGAATAGTACGTCTGAGCATAAAAGGTGAAGCATATGATCATTTTTTTTATATTTTTTTATGAAAAAATGCAAATGAGATGGATGAATGCAATTAAACAAACATGTTATGGTTTTGGAAAGGAAATATAATCAATTTAAATGAATGATATGCATGAATTTGTAGACATAGCCAAAGAAAGCAATATATGATGATTCAAGCAAACATGCAATGGTATGAAATAAATAAAAGGATAACTCAAGGTTGCCTGTCGGTAGGGTCTCACATACCTTGAAAGACTCCCACAATCTGAGACATGATTGCGAGTGCTTTTGTTCCGTCACATGATGATATCATTTTGTCTTTGACGGTGACCTTCTCTTCATTTCTACACAGGGTTAGAATGTATACATATACTCACCTGTGATATGGCAAGGCCAAGGTGTTGATGGTTCATCAATGATTAGGCATCCTAGGCTCCTTGATTTTTTTTTTCTTTTTTTTCTTATGGAAAAACACCGGAAGGTCGAGACGGTTGATGTCCTGATTATTCCACACTCAACAGAACAATTGTAATCCTACAATAGCTAGTGGTAACATAGATTAGTAGACATCAATGTTAGTACCAAAATCTTTTGCCAATTGCTTCCCCGGCAACGGCGCCAGAAATGCTTGTTGACACTTCTTAGTGTCGCTACTAAGAATAGAGTTCGAATCTATCCCCAGCAACGGTGCTAGAAATGTTTTTTGGTATTTCTTATGTCTATTGGATAATTCTGCAAGCGCACAGAACATACCGTTGTAGCATTTCACCCAGGATATTCCAGGGTATCGTATTTATCCACAGGGAAGCAATGGTTAAAGAATCTGATAACTAACTATCATGTATCCACTAACTAGTATACTAACTAAACCAGAGTGGGGGTAAGTGATATATACGATAAGAATACTAACACACACATGTGAGGTCCCAATTATAGAAGAGTAGTCTAGCGAGCGAGGAGAACAATGAGCGAGCCTAAGGCTTCCAGAGGTCTATCTCTACCTGCAGGGTTCTAACTTAGCAAGACAAGTTATATCAAGCAAGATCAATGTTCTTATACAATTGCACTTCGGGTCACTAAGCCACTTAGCAACAGAAAGGGATGAGAAGGGTGCTAAGCCGCCTAGCACAAGAAGACCTACGTTTTAATAACTTGCCCGCACGTGGTGGAATCAAAGCCTAGATAGGTCTGTCACCCCTACTAGGTACCACAAACAAATCGTGGAGTAAGCCGCAGACACAGGCAAGCGTATAGTTGTTGACACTAATTAACTCTTATTATTAAAGGTCAATTAAGCATGAAAATGGATGAATATATATACTCCACCTTAGTATAGGGATTAAAACTAATGAATTCCACGAGTTTTGGTGAATTATGAATCCGCAGGGACTAAACCAGGAAACAACCCTCGATTCCTTCCCCTAGAAGGAAACCGACGGGAGATAACGCATTCGCCAGGTCAGGATACTTCTAGAAGACTCCAGAGGACGTAAGAAAACTCCACAACGAATGGCACCACAGGAGGCTTACATGTGGGACCGACCGGTCCCATAGGGCCCACCGGTCGGTCGGCCACGGAGGCCCCGCGCTTTCGTCTTCTGCAAGCTACTTCCACCGACCTCCAGGATGCATCTCGACCGTACCTCAAGTCGGTTTGATCCAAGGGCCACGGATGATCCCTCAGGGCTATATAAATAGGCCCCTGAGCCCCAGGTCAGACAGAAGGTCCCTCTTCAGAAGACTACGTTTCAACTAGAAACCCTAGAAGAGACTTCAGGAGTTAGCTTTCAAGTAGAAGACTAGATACCCCTCTAGTAGGATTAGAACCTAGTCTTATTTAGAACTAGAACAGAGAGAGAGAGAGGAAGAGATCAAGAGGAAGCTCTGGCCTATCGGATCAACTTCTTCATCTTGTACCTGTGGATTCAAGTTCTTCATCGACTTGCTTCAACGATTGTTTCGGTAATCGACATCTATATTTAAGTTTGAGCTATTGTTCTTATTGTTCTTAAGGTTTATGACTCTCTTTTGAGTACTTTAATTCTAGTCGCTCTAGAGTTAGAGTAGTTGGATAGTATAAGCGTGGTGCTTAGACTTGATAGCTCATATTTACCTCCTATAACGTCGGTAGTAGTGGTTGTTCGCAAGGGTGACTCTTATAGCCTTGTTGATTCTTCTATAGTCCACTTACCCGTGTGTAGGCTCGGTAGGATTATACATTTGCATAAAAGAATCATACTCTGTTGTGACCTTTTATGGCAACTTCCCCATTAAGAATAATAAACATATCACTCTTAAGTTGGATTTAGATAACCTTAGTGATCCCCTCTACACTTTTAGCTTCTCTGTCCTTGTTAGTTACTCAGGGGTTATACACTTGAGACTCATAGCAATCCGTTCCTTTGGGTTCGATATTAAAACTAGGTTACTCCGGTGAAGTGCTACATCGGTAGATTTTATCTGTGCGCTTGCGGATAAAGCAGAGTGTGCATTAATTTATACCAACAAGCATTTCTCGCGCCATTGCCGGGGAACGATAGATCATTTTACATCTTGAGTATAACCTTGTATTATACTTTTATACTTTATCTTTTACCTTTATGCTTTACTTTATATTTTGCCTTTGCTTTTATCGTTTATATCTTTTTATTCTTTTCACAATGGATTTCTCAGAGCCAACCACTAGCTCCACGAATTTGCGGATACATGGGTGTATGCCGAGTCTCTGAGTGATGAGTGATTGTCAACTGGGATGATGCGCATGTTCTTTGGCTTGTGTTGTGCAGGCGTCGAGCACGGATGCAGTGATCGAAGGCGAGGTGAAGGTCGAGTAGAGACGTGCCGTGCCGATGGACCGAGAGTGGCGAAGGGCGGACGTGAGGCTTGGACTGAGGGACCAGAGGCCTGAGGATTAGCTGTGGTGGCTGGCAGCCTGTGACGACTACAAGTGAAGACTTGCGGTCATGTGTTGCCTGAGTTGTGGTCTTGGGGACACGTGTCGGTGGACGGGGTGCACGGGAGGTGCATCCCATCTACGACATTGGTTTGGTGGTAGAGCCAGGGAAAAACCATCAGGTGGACGGTTTCCAGGTTTGGGCCTCAAAACCTGGGTGCGGATGGTTTCCGAGTTTGGCCACAAAACTCGGGCTGAGGGTTTCCTAGTTTGGCCTCAAAACTCGGGCTGAGGACGGTTTCTAGGTTTGGGCCTCAAAACCTGGGCACTGAGGGTTTGCTGAGTTTGGCCTCAAAACTCAGATGCTGGTGGGCTGGTTTCCCGGTTTGGGCCTCAAAACTGGGGGTTGGCTGGAAAGGCTGGTTTTCCGGTTTGGGCCACAAAACCAGGGGTGCAGAGCGAGGGCGGTGTTGGTAGTTCTTAGCTTCACTAAAGATAGTGCTAGGCAACTATCCCCGGTAACAGCCCAGGAATGCTTGTTGGCACTTGCTAACGTTGTTACTAGGAGTAGACTATGGAGTCTATCCCCGGCAACGGCGTCAGAAGTGCTTGAAGCAAGACCGGTCACTATACCTAAAGGAGTGGAGCTAAAGCAGCTGTCTACTAATGCCAAGCGGGGTTGTCAATCCCGACACTAGTAGGAGCTAGCTAGAGAGAATGCAATCTACCAGGAGGAGATTCTGCAAGCGCACAGAACTATCGGTTGTAGCACTTTGCCTGCCTGGGAGTACCAGGTGTCGATTTATTTGATCCCAAGGGAAGGCTAGGGTGGTGGATGAGTTGAGTCAAGGAGGGGATGAGAGTCGAAGAAAAGAGAAAAGGAAAAGGGGAGAAGAAAGGCTAGAAAGAATGTATGGGTGGCTAGGTAAGGATGAAAAGGATGGCTAAGGTAAGGTGGATGGATAGGTAGGTAAAGGGTATAGGATAACTAAAGGTAACTAAGATAACTAAGATAACTATGATAACTAACCTGGGTAACCACTAAGCAAGATAACTACGAAGCAAGATAGTTACGAAGCAGGGCAGGCAAAAGACAATAAACAACTAAGTTGAGTATAGTTTTAATCCTATCTTGTCAAGTATCGAGGCGTACTAGCCTTTACCACATACTTAAGTTGAACGCTAGCACAACGAGCCTTACTGTTAAACTGGGCCAACTACGTGGTGGAATTCAAGGCCCATAGGGCTGTCACCACCTGCTTGCTACCACAGCTATCCGGGGGTCCAGCCGTATCTGAAGGTAAGTCTATAACTAAGCACCACGCTTAATTATATTCTAACTATCTCTATCCTAGCTCTGAATAGAGACACCCTTGCGGACGTCAGAGCAAACACTTGACTTAATAAGGTAAACACTAAACTAACTAAGCAACCTATTGGCAAAGATCAAACACTAAGCTCACTAGAGATTAACTACTATGGCTAAGTGAATTGAACTATAGGGTAGCTAGGCACTCAAGCAATCAATCAATTATAGCACTCAATACTGATAAGTAGAGTAAAGTAATACTTGAAATGATAAAATAGAATAAAGTAAAGTGCTTGAGTAACAAGAGCAAAACCTGAACTGGAGATGAAGGAAGACTCTTCCCTGCTCCAGAGCCGATCACTCGCACGACTCCGCTCTTGAGCTAAGCCTTGAGCAGCGCTACCGCCAGGGCGAAGATGCCTTGCTCAACTAGCTACCTACTTGCCTAAGCTCTCTGAGCTTCTAACCTAACTCTCACTTCTCTTGCTTGGAGTTGCTTTGCTTGGAATGGTACGAATGGAGAGGTAACTCCAGGGGGGTATTTATAGCTTGAGAAGTGAGGGGGGTACTTATAGTGGGCAGCCACCCGACCTAGGGTTAGGTCAGGTGGCGGGCGCCACACCCACTGGCGGCCGCCAGGGCACTGGCCGTTGGATGAACCGCCTCTGCATCAACGACATTCAGGAGGTTGTCCGAGGCGGTTTGGAGGCCGGGTGCATGTCTGAGTAACCGCCCACAAGCCTTGATCCGCGCCACTTCATCCTGAGCCGTCCGATGCCACTTGACCTAGTGACCAAGGGCCATGATTTGGCCCTGGGGAGGTCACACGGATCGGTGATGTGGCAGGGAGCGAAGTTGGGCCAACCCAAGTGGCGGGCGCCACATGGAGCTGGCGGGCGCCACCTAGGGGTGGCGGGCGCCACCCCTCTTAGGCCCATTTGGGCCCTGCCGAGTGGGCTTGTCTCCTGGTGGGTCCAAATGTCCAAATTTGGCTCAAATCCTGCATTCAAATAGAATTCTATGGACATGTTGAATTCGGTTAGTTTGAAACCTATTTGACTACATTTCATGCCTTTTTGGTGGACTTTAGGGTCAAATGTTGACGGTAAAACAGGTGTTTAAGGACCGTCAACAAGCTCCCCCAAGCTAACCTGTTGCTCGTCCTCGAGCAACAATGCGGTTTAAGCATTGAGCATGAAAAAGATAGTAACTTAAGATGTCTGCAAGTACATATTGTATAGTAAGAAATAACTTAGCATATATCACGAATCATAGCAATGTGGGGCTTATAGCTTTTCACTTCAAACATGCAAGAGTGAAATAAAGCAGTAGATAGGAAACTTTTATCTTGCTTAGGTTTGACTAGGATTTTGTCTGGAGGTTTTTCAAGGTTTTCAAAAGATAACAACTTGCTTAAGTCCTCCTAGATCACTCAATCACTCAATGGTGTTTAAATCCTCACTTAGGCCAAAATGTAGCCTCTCCTATTTCTAAAGAATGATATGTGGAGTTATAGGTAGGCTAAGAACCATGAGCAAATTGCCTGATGTTTATTGCTAAGTTAGACACTCAGATCATAAGGAGCAGCAAATCATAAAAATTGATCAAGATGTGCATGTGTGGTTATGTGGAAGTGTATAGAGGGATATTTCATAATCCTTCCTAGTTAATTCCTGGGGTCTAGAGCTAATGATAATTCTCTCTCTCTCTTTTTTTTGGATACAAAGTGAGTAGACAAAAGATGTGTCCTCACATTTTCTTAGGACATAGTCCTCTTTTGAGCTACTTTGCTCACTTTTTTTTTCAGGACATAGTCCTTTCTTGAGCTACTTTGCTCATTTCTCTCTCTCTCTCTTTTAGCTCTAGATTTCCCCAGGTTATCTATAGGAAAGGATTTTTGAAATGAAAAAGGGGGAAGAGGGAGAAATGCTTATTCCCAGTGTAGGAGTAAACATAAGGCTAGCAATGGGATGTTTGGCAGGGTATTGCATATCTCCAGTGTAGAGAATAAGCAATTTATTTGGTGGTTGCAAACTTCCAGAGTGGATAGTAGGCAATTTTTGGTGGGTGTACGTGAATCTTGATTCAAAAGATATGATAAGCTTCTCTACTAAGATCTATGAGGTCTAACAAAGCTCAACACAAACAAAGCTCTATGTGGTTTTGACTAATGACTAGCAAATATTTGGCTGGTGGTGGGATGGGATAAAATCTAGGAGGCACTTTTAGCAAGGTTTTCATAATTTTTTAAAAGAAATCCTCCAGATTAGGTCCTAATTTCACCTTAACAAGTTTAAAGAATTACTCCATTCCTTACTAACTTTACTCACTAAGCATGATTTCAGTTTAAGCATGTGCAACCCACAAAAACTACAACTTAGATAATACCAGTTGTTCAAACCATAGCAATAGCATTTGCATGACATATATCAAATCTTATTCAGGTTTCAACTTGTTTAAGTAGATTTTATAAATTTTATTCATGGAATGGATACTTAGGCAAGCATGTGACATTCAAAAAGATATAGAATTTAAGAACTGAATGTAAAGGGTAGGCTTGAGACATACCTTATTGGAGTGGGAGTCTCCCCCAGGCTGGCTTCTTGCTTGGTGAAGGGCCTTCTTCTTCTTAGTCGGGGCTCTTGTTCTCATTTTTATTTAAAAGGGAAACTATCTAATGTTGTGAAAAGGGAAACTATCCTATGATATATACCTATTCATATAACTAATGATAACTGATTTTTTTTAGTTACATGCATGGCATATGTTATTTATTTGAAAAGGGAAAATTGAAGGGAAATAATAAAAAAAATAAAACCATACCTTAGGTCCATGGAGTTTCATCCTTATCGGGTGGATCTTCTTCCTTGGGCACTTCTTCTCTTAATACTCCATCTGGTTCTTCTTCTTTTGGCACCTCTCCTTTGTTATGTGAATCACACAACTTGGGAGGAGGTGGTTCTTTCTTTCTGTTCCACCTTGTTCCTGGGCGCCTCTTCTTGGTATGAACGGGCTTTGCTACCTGCATGTTAGCGGCATATGCGGGATCACGGGAGAAGGAGAATATTTCCTTCCTCCCTCCTAATTGTTGACGGTCCTTAAACCCCTATTTTACCGTCAACATTTTACCCTAAACTTCACTAAAAAGGCATGAAATGTAGTCAAATAGGTTTCAAACTAACCGAATTCCACATGTCCATAGAATTCTATTTGAATGCAGGATTTGAGCCAAATTTGGACATTTTGACCCACCAGGAGACGAGCCCACTCAACAGGGCCCAAATGGGCCTAAGAGGGGTGGTGCCCGCCACCCCTAGGTGGCGCCTGCCAGCACCAAGTGGCGCCCGCCACTTGGCTTGGCCCATCTTCAACCCCTGCCACGTCACCTATCCGTGTGACCTCCCCAGGGCCTAATCTTGGCCCTTGGTCACTAGGTCAAGTGGCATCAGACGGCTCAGGATGAAGTGGCGCGGATCAAGGCTGGTGGGCGGTTACTCAGACATGCACCCGGCCTCCAAACCGCCTCGGACAACCTCCAGGATGCCGTTGATGCAGAGGCGGTGCATCCAACGGCATGTGAGCTGGCGGCCGCCAGTGGGGAGTGGCGCCTGCCACCTGACCTAACCCTAGGTCAGGTGGCTGCCCACTATAAGTACCCCCCTCACTTCTCAAGCTATAAATACCCACCTGGAGGCACCTCTCCATTGGTACCATTCCAAGCAAAGCAACTCCAAGCAAGAGAAGTGAGAGTTAGGTTAGAAGCTTAGAGAGCTTAGGCAAGTAGGTAGCTAGTTGAGCAAGGCATCTTCGCCCTCGCGGTAGCGCTGCTCAAGGCTTAGCTCAGGAGCAGAGGCGTGTGAGTGATCGGTTCTGGAGCTGGGAAGAGTCTTCCTTCAACTCCAGTTCAGGTATTGCTCTTGTTACTCAAGCACTTTACTTTATTCTATTTTATCATTTCAAGTATTACTTTACTCTACTTATCAGTATTGAGTGCTATACTTGATTGATTGCGTGAGTGCCTAGCTATCCTACAGTTCAATTCACTTAGCCATAGTAGTTAATCTCTAGTGAGCTTAGTGTTTGATCTTTGCCAATAGGTTGCTTAGTTAGTTTAGTGTTTAGCTTATTAAGTCAAGTGTTTGCTCTGACGTCCGCAAGGGTGTCTCTATTCAGAGCTAGGATAGAGATAGTTGGAATATAGTTAAGCGTGGTGCTTAGTTATAGACTTACCTTCAGATACGGCTGGACCCCCGGATAGCTGTGGTAGCAAGCAGGTGGTGACAGCCCTGTGCGCCTTGAATTCCACCACGTAGTTGGCCCAGTTTAACAGTAAGGCTCGTTGTGCTAGCGTTCAACCTATGTAAGTGGTAAAGGCTAGTACGCCTCGATACTTGACAAGATAGGATTAAAACTAAACTTATCTTAGCTGCTTTATTGTCTTTTGCCTGCCCTGCTTCGTAACTATCTTGCTTTGTAGTTATCTTGCTTAGTGGTTACCCAGGTTAGTTACCTAGTTATCCTTAGTTATCTTAGTTATCCTTAGCTATCATATTTCCCTTCAACTATTTACCTTCCTATCCATCCACCTTACCTTAGTCATCCATTTCATCCTTACCTAGCCACCCATACATTCTTTCTAGCCTTTCTTCTCCCCTTTTCTCTTTTCACCTTTTCTTCGACTCTCGTCCCCTCCTTGACTCAACTCATCCACCACCCTAGCCTTCCCTTGGGATCAAATAAATTGACACCTGTTACTCCCAGGCGAAGTGCTACTACGATAGTTCTGTGCGCTTGCAGAATCTCCTCCTGGTAGATTGCATTCTCTCTAGCTAGCTCCTACTAGTGTCGGGATTGACAACCCCGTTTGGCATTAGTAGACAGCTGCTTTAGCTCCACTCCTTTAGGTATAGTGACCGGTCTTGCTTCAAGCACTTCTGACGCCGTTGCCGGGGATAGAATCCATAGTCTACTCCTAGTAACAACGTTAGCAAGTGCCAATAAGCATTCCAAGGCCGTTACCGGGGATAGTTGCCTAGCACTATCTTTAGTGAAGCTAAGAACTACCAACACTAATGTCATTTGAATTTTAGCACTCCTGACATATATGCAAGCATTAACAGTATCCAAGAAGGGTCTACCTAAATTTAAAGGCACATCTTTCCTATTTCCCATATCTAGTATTATGAAATCAGCAGGAACATAGGAGCCTCTAATATGAACAAGTAAATCATTTACTATTCCTTCTACATAGCAAGTGGATTGATCAGCTAGCACAACATAAGCAGATGTGGATGACATGGGTGGAAAGGGTGAGTTTTCATAAAAATCTTTAGATAGAATGTTCATACTTGATCCTAAATCACACATGGCATTTTTAAAGACTTTACCAAAGATTGAGCATCTAATTATGGGACTACCAGGATCACCCTTTTTAATAGTCATGGTTTGATCTTCATAATAGTTAAAATATTTTATTTCAACCATGTTTGCAGTTTCCATGTCAGGTTTAGCAGGAATTTTACCAGATTCAAGAGATGGTATGATAGCAGCAAGTTGAGCTAATTGGGTTTCTAACATCTTATTAAAGCTAAGTTGATTTTTCAGAGCAGATGAGAAATCTTCCAATTTAGCATTTATATTCTCAAGGGTTTTATCATTCATCATTAATTTCTTATTCAAAAATTCAGTAGTTCTACCTTGTGAGTAAACTAAATCTTTTAAAAATGAGAAATTATCAGAATTATTAAAATTAGAGCGAGGGAATGAATTGTTACCTTGAGAATTGGAGTGCTGATTCCATCCTTGACGGAAACTGTTGTTGTTGTTGATGAAGTTCAAATCTTCATGTAGCTCGGGGCAGTGGCTCCCAGAATGTCCGGTTTCTCCACAGACTTCACAAGTCATGTAGGATTCCAGAGATTGGATACTATCTTGTTGGTTCATCTTCTCACAGCTGTCCAGCTTCTTTGCCAGCAGGTCCATCTTGGCCACGATCATGTCGGCCTCCTTAAGGGAATGTATACCTCGCTTACGGGGCTGAAGTCTTTCGTCATTCCATCCTTGGTTCGACACCATCTTCTCTATGAGAGCCTTAGCATCTGCAACATTCAGAGAAAAGAATGCACTGCCGGCGGCGGCATCCAAATGGCTTCTAGAGAGTGGGGTTAGGCCATGGTAGAAGTTCTGGATCAATAGCCAGTCCTCCATACCATGGTGCGGACAAGTAGCGACATACTCTTGCAACCTCTCCCAAGCCTCGGGAATAGATTCCTCGGCTTGTTGCGTAAAGCTGGAGATTTTGTTGCGTAGAGCATTCGTCTTGCCCATAGGAAAGAATTTGGCGAGAAAGGCATTGGAACATTTGTCCCACGTGTCTACAGCGTTGCGATCGGTATAGAACCATTGCTTCGCTTTTCCTATCAAAGAGAAGGGAAAGAGACGAAGACGGATGGCTTCTTGGGTTATCCCCTTGATGGTGAAAGTGCCGCAAATCTCCAAGAATTGTTGGAGGTGAGCATTGGCATCCTCATGAGCCTTGCCACAGAACGGGCTGGCTTGGACCATCGTGATCAAAGCCGGTTTCAACTCAAAATTGAGGTTGGCATCGATCACGTCTGGTCCCGTCGCTATATTAGCGGCAGAAGGAGTAGAAAATTCACGAATGGCTTTGTTGGCCATCGTGAAGATAGAACGAGATAAGAAAGAAAGAAGTTGAAGAAGATGAAGGAAAAAGATAAGAAGAACTAAGGAAAGAAAGAATGGGGTAGGATGGGATTCGCTAAGCGGGAGCTTAAGCGAAGATAAATTCGACACGGACTCAACCGATACACCGATTGCCTTCCCCGGCAACGGCGCCAAAAATGCTTGTTGGTAGTTCTTAGCTTCACAAAAGATAGTGCTAGGCATGTATCCCTGGTAACGGCCCAGGAATGCTTGTTGGCACTTGCTAACGTTGTTACTAGGAGTAGACTATGGAGTCTATCCCCGGCAACGGCGTCAGAAGTGCTTGAAGCAAGACCGGTCACTATACCTAAAGGAGTGGAGCTAAAGCAGCTGTCTACTAATGCCAAGCGGGGTTGTCAATCCCGACACTAGTAGGAGCTAGCTAGAGAGAATGCAATCCACCAGGAGGAGATTCTGCAAGTGCACAGAACTATCGGTTGTAGCACTTCGCCTGCCTGGGAGTACCAGGTGTCGATTTATTTGATCCCAATGGAAGGCTAGGGTGGTGGATGAGTTGAGTCAAGGAGGGGATGAGAGTCGAAGAAAAGAGAAAAGGAAAAGGGGAGAAGAAAGGCTAGAAAGAATGTATGGGTGGCTAGGTAAGGATGAAAAGGATGGCTAAGGTAAGGTGGATGGATAGGTAGGTAAAGGGTATAGGATAACTAAAGGTAACTAAGATAACTAAGATAACTATGATAACTAACCTGGGTAACCACTAAGCAAGATAACTATGAAGCAAGATAGTTACGAAGCAGGGCAGGCAAAAGACAATAAACAACTAAGTTGAGTATAGTTTTAATCCTATCTTGTCAAGTATCGAGGCGTACTAGCCTTTACCAGTTACTTAGGTTGAACGCTAGCAGAACGAGCCTTACTGTTAAACTGGGCCAACTACGGGGTGGAATTCAAGGCGCACAGGGCTGTCACCACCTGCTTGCTACCACAGCTATTCGGGGGTCCAGCCGTATCTGAAGGTAAGTCTATAACTAAGCACCACGCTTAACTATATTCTAACTATCTCTATCCTAGCTCTGAATAGAGACACCCTTGCGGACGTCAGAGCAAACACTTGACTTAATAAGGTAAACACTAAACTAACTAAGCAACCTATTGGCAAAGATCAAACACTAAGCTCACTAGAGATTAACTACTATGGCTAAGTGAATTGAACTGTAGGGTAGCTAGGCACTCAAGCAATCAATCAAGTATAGCACTCAATACTGATAAGTAGAGTAAAGTAATACTTGAAATGATAAAATAGAATAAAGTAAAGTGCTTGAGTAACAATAGCAAAACCTGAACTGGAGATGAAGGAAGACTCTTCCCTGCTCCAGAGCCGATCACTCGCACGCCTCCGCTCTTGAGCTAAGCCTTGAGCAGCGCTACCGCCAGGGCGAAGATGCCTTGCTCAACTAGCTACCTACTTGCCTAAGCTCTCTGAGCTTCTAACCTAACTCTCACTTCTCTTGCTTGGAGTTGCTTTGCTTGGAATGGTACGAATGGAGAGGTGCCTCTAGGGGGGTATTTATAGCTTGAGAAGTGACGGAGGTACTTATAGTGGGCAGCCACCCGACCTAGGGTTAGGTCAGGTGGCAGGCGCCACTCCCCACTGGCGGCCGCCAGGGCACTGGCCGTTGGATGAACCGCCTCTGCATCAACAGCATCCAGGAGGTTGTCTGTAACACCCCGGTGTTAAGCAATCCCTAAATGCATAATTTGGCATGGCATAAGCATAGCATCTCATCATTTCATGTGCATATGTTTGTTGAATGCTTAAGTCCTTGTTTGGTCTCTAGTGTAACCTTGTTATGCTTTCTGTTTCTGACCAAGTGCCTTATAACAAAGTTGTAGATCTTGATGAAGGGAACAACTTTGCTTTAAAGCACTTTCTCAGAAAAAGCTTTTCAGTTAGGATTTCTTGCATTAGAAAAATGGTTTAGCACTAAATTTCTTTTAAACAACAGAATTTGGACTGGAGCCTTAAGGATGATTTGTTCCTTACAAATTTCTAAGCAACTTTGCTGTTGGGACCTTTTCCTAGTTCGGTCTAGTTTAGAAGTTATAGAGCATCAAAGTTTGAAACAAAACCTCATTAGTTTAATCTTGACCGTGGACCCCACCGGTCAGTCCCTCTCTTCTTCCCCGCGCGCACGCCGCTCCCTCCGCGCCGACCGAAACCGCCCGCCGCCGCGAGACCGCCTCGCCGGCCGGCCAAACCACCGTCATCACCGCCCGTGGTTTGCGCCCGAACTCGCCACGTCGCCCGGGAGCTCGGTGCATGCTCGCCGCGTGGAGCGCGACGCCTGACGCCGCCGCGTCCGGTCGGGAGCTTCCCCGACGGGAACTAGCCAGGTGCAATGCACCCAGGCACTTGTTCCTTCTGTCTTCGTCCACTTTGCGCTTGCAAGCCAGAAAGCATTCGCTCACCAGCGCGCCAGCCACTCCACCATCTTCTCCAGTTAGCCCAAACCGCCATTGCCGCCGAACGCCGGCGAGCGATTGCTCGCTATTCGCCGCACCGCCGTTCGATTCCTTCCGCCAGTTTGTCCGCCCTAATCTCCTCCTTCTCTGGTAAGGGTTGGTTTCCCCTCTCTCCCTCTCTAGCTGCCGGAACAGCGGACGCCACCCGCAAGCTCCGCCATGGCCGCCACCGTGACCTTCACGTGGACCGGTCATCTCCGGCCATGCTACCCTGAGCTGAGCCCTGTTCTAGTCTTCTCTACCTCCTCGGTAGCTTAGAGTTAGTTGGAGACCTCTCTTTCGCCGTGTTTCAGCCGGAACCGAGCCGTGTCGCCGCCGTGTCCGCCATGGACCGCCGCCGTGCTTCGCGCCGGACAATGCCGGGGATGCCGAAGCCCGAGAGTTGCTCCAATAGGTCGCTTAGGTCTTGCTTGGGCTAGTGCTAACCTCGCCGAGTCGCAAGCCGCCGGGAAGAGTCCCGCCGCCGAGTCGCACAGCCGCCGCTCCGCCATGGCCGCCGTCGAGCTTGCTCCGGTATCCCTCTGGCTTAGCGAGTCGGTTAGTTGTGTTCGCCTCGCAAACCCGCACCCAGTGAGGGTCTCAGTGTCGCCGGAAGCCTCGCCGCCGGTGAGCTAGGGCCGGTCAACGACCACGGCACAAAACTCCGCCGTTGACCGCCGAGCCTGGCCTCGCGCGGTTACGTGCCGAGCTTGGCCTCGGAAGCTTGGTCACCCTGACCAGCGGGCCCCGACCGGCAGTAAGGAAGAGAGAAAGGGAAGAGCTTGGGTGCCGTAGGCCTCGGTAAGTCGGATGCGCCGAGCCTTCGCCTCGAGCCTCGATCGGGTCGGTTGAGTCAGTTAGCCTCGGTCGAGTCGAGCCAAGTCAAGTCTCGGTTGAGTCAGTTAGCCTCGGTCGAGTCGAGCCAAGTCAAGTCTCGGTTGAGTCAGTTAGCCTCGGTCGAGTCGAGCCAAGTCAAGTCTCGGTTGAGTCAGTAGCCTCGGCTGAATAGGTTAGCCTCGGCTGTCAGTGTGCCTCGGCCGAATTGGTAAAATGCGTCGAAGCCTCGGACGAGTCGCGCCGGGTGTGCCGAAGCCTTCGCCTCGAAGCCTCGGACGAGTCGCGCCGGGTGTGCCGAAGCCGTGCCTTGTGCCTCGGCCGAAGTCCGTGCGTTAGGATTGAGTTCTCTTTTAAAATATGTTTTGCAGAATCCATGTAAAGGCTTCAAAAATTCCTACAAGGCTCATTTTATGTCCAAATCCTGTGAAACAAATTTTGTTAGGTCAAGCATGTTTAGATCTATCAGTAAAGTTTGTTGAATGCATTCTTGGTGATATTTTATGGGTAGCTTTATTTACATTAGAAAAGTGCTGATAACTTGGAAAATGCATAACTAATTATATATCAGTTAGAAAAATGTGATTCCAGTTTTGTTAGGTTTGTATGAAGGTGTAGTTTCAGAGAAAAATATAATATGAGGTTGTTCTGTGAATTAATTTGACAGTAGCTTTTAAAATGGGTAAATGTCGTTTCCTTGTTTATTTTGTAGTAATTAAAATATGAGGAATATGAACCTGAGAATTTAAGCACATTGCTCTTATACTAGGAAGTTCAGTAGAAAAATAATAAATCTGTTGTTTGACACTTTTTGCTAGGGTGTGTAGTTCAAAGCACCTTTTCATGATAGAATTTGTCTTTTTCATAGAGGATGAAGTCTAGGTCCAAATGAGATGAAATTTGGACAGATGGTTAGATTAAGTGTTGTTAATCTCCAGTAATTTTTATAGATTTTTGTGAAGCTGTCTAGGATAGGTTACTGTTATAGGCCTAATTAACTAGATTTAATTCTACAAATAATTAGAAGGTAATAAACCCGTTAAGCAACTTTGATGTGGTGACAACAAGACTTAATAAGTAGTATGTTAAATTAAATAAGTGAGTAGCAGTAGATGACATGTGCTTATCTCCTGAATTGTTACTCCATGTTGCATCACTGTGCATCCCATGTGCATTCATGTTATTCATTCATGTACCGCATCATGCAGGGTCGGTAGTGGAAGCCCAAGACACGCCGGAGGAGCAGTGTCAGGAGGAGACAACCGAGGAGGGGATCCCGGAAGGAGACGCTGAGGACCTGCCGGAGTGCCGTGATCACCGCCCCGCCGACTTCGAGCGAGGCAAGCCCCGGAGCATTTTTCTCCTACGGTTTGCAAATCACCGTTACAAGTTAACCTGATATGATTGTTGCATTAGGTCATAGGAGTTGTGTGATACCGTTGCTGCATTGATTAATTATCCTTGTCCACCTGCAAATATTATCTTGTGATCCCTGTTAGGTCTAGGCTCGATTATATGCTTAGCCCTGCTTAGACCGGTAAAAGTCGGGTGATTTCCTGTCCCCCGCATATAGGTGGATACTAAACATGTTTAGCCTGGTGCTATCATGGAGAGAACCATGTGTTAATTAATCTGAGACCGGGCGGGATGTAGGAGCAGCAGGACATGGGTTCTGTGTGCTAGTAGTCTCCCGTCTGTGTCGATTAGGACCCGACGAAGGCACACCTCAGTCATTTTGAACGCGTCAATCACTTAACGGAGCAGGTGCGGGTACCTCCCGTGAAGCCGAGTAAGGTGTTTCGAGCCGATGACGGAGACGTTGACGCCTAACACCCAGGGCCTTATATGTACCGTGGGCAACTATTCTGATCGACCTGGCATGGTCCGAGGGCAGGCAGGGCCTGATCGACCTGGCATGACCGTGGGCAGTTAATAGCTTGAGCGACCTGGCATTGAGATAACCCTCGGTGTAGAAGGGTCCATGGCCGTCCCACGATTTGGGTTCTCGAACCTCCTGAGTGGTCGCCAACGGCCGCCTGGCAGGGTGTGTCGGGCGAGTGTGCGACATTTTTGTCCCCAGCTGGTAGGAATCGATTATAATCGCCATCGCTCCTGGTTAGTGAGTAACTTGACTGAGCATGTGTTACCGTAGTAATATATGGAATTAATGATGGATATGGTTGGTGAATCTGAAAGGCTATTGATGAAATAGTCACTCTTGCTTGAATAAATAGTCAAGTGTTTGCTCTAGATCAGGTGCAAATCTAGATAATCAGGCTGATTACATAAAAGTGACTGCTAATGCTCTAATGTTGTTTATTTAATAATAAAATGCTTTTATGCAAAAAGGTAAGTGTGGCCAACCTCAGATACAGCCTTGCATAATCCTTGGTGTCAATTATTTCTGGTTTATGGCGGGTAAGTCTAGCTGAGTACCTTCTCGTACTCAGGGTGCTATCCCTTGTTGTTGCAGATGGGCAATGTTTCTTCGGCTACTGCGAGAACTGTCTGTATCCCGTCGAGGGCAGTGACTAGACCATGGGCATGGTCAATCCTTATCTTCCCTGATGCTTTTGTGGACGGATCAGGCATATGGCACCGTATTGTGAACTAAGGACTTATGTTTCAAAATTATGTTGCTTCCGCTTTGAATTCAAAACTATGGTTTGTAATAACTATCGAACTCCGATGTATTTGAACTATGTGCGAACTGAATGTACCTTGTGGGCATGTACGCTAATCTATTACGATCTTGGTTAAAGTTGAATGACTTGAAATCCTTCGAGATTTCCGGACTACCGGGTTTGTACGAGCTTAAGTACTTGTAATCTCTGTGAAAACAGCGATTCGGTGCTTAATCTGGTGCAAATTGGTCGGTTCTGTTACATTGTCCGAGGCGGTTTGGAGGCCGGGTGCATGTCTGAGTAACCGCCCACAAGCCTTGATCCGCGCCACTTCATCCTGAGCCGTCCGATGCCACTTGACCTAGTGACCAACGGATCGGTGACGTGGCAGGGAGCGAAGTTGGGCCAGCCCAAGTGGCGGGCGCCACTTGTAGCTGGCGGGCGCCAACCCTCTTAGGCCCATTTGGGCCCTACCGAGTGGGCTTGTCTCCTGGTGAGTCAAAATGTCCAAATTTGGCTCAAATCCTACATTCAAATAGAATTCTATGGACATGTGGAATTCGGTTAGTTTGAATCCTATTTGACTACATTTCATGCCTTTTTGGTGGACTTTAGGGTCAAATGTTGACGGTCAAACAGGTGTTTAAGGACCGTCAACAGGCGGCACGTGGCGGCAATCGGGAGGTTGCGTCGAGGCAACGCTACGAGTTGTGCGGGCGTGGCCGTCGGATTCACCTACCACCGAGTTGGTCCAGAATAACCCTAGGGTTTAGCTGGTTCGCTCTGTAATTAGTTGAGGGGTAGAGTAGGAATTAGAAATTAGGATAAGCAGAGGGAGACACCCTCCTCCCTTCCTATCTCAGTAATTTGCTCTTTGCTTCTAGGGTTTCCTGCTCTCCCAATCCCGTGATGTAGCTAGCTGAGATCCGCAGAGAACAATACCTCTGTGTACTGGAGATTTTGAGGATGTGAGGCCGTAACCTCACTATTGTAGAGTGTGGTAGCCACACGGTTGCAGATCGATGACTTGATTCGCGTTTTGTTCGTGTTCTTCGCGTTCTTCGTTTCTCCGTGATTTTCCCGTCACTCGATCTCCCTCTCCTGTGCGTCTTTGCGAAATCCGTTTGAATCATATTGTTCGTATTTGAAAGGAGAACATTTCCACCGAAGGAATTCATCTATCTCCCTACGAACAAGTAGATCGGTTTGATTTCGTTTTCTTAGCGCTTTTTCGTTCATACTCCTCCCCTTTCGATTTCCCGGTAATTGACTCAATTTGATCGGATGATTTCTTGGGGATAGTCTCCTAACTACTCCGTGATCATCCTCTCCAAGTTTGGAAATGTGGGATTGTGAGTTGATTCGATTTTGGAGAGTTTTGGGGAGAAGGCGACTGAAATCGCCCTCCCTGGGTACTCGCGGACAGTCCGTGGTTTAGACCGGCGAACAGTCCGCGCGTCGTGCCTTCGACAGAAGCAGTGGTCGCGTGGCTCGGCTGGTTTTGACTCGGGTGTCCGGCGGACAGTCCGCCGTTGGTTTTGGCGGACAGTCCGGGACTTGGGCAGGGGACTTCAGCAGCAGTGTGTTTTTGCTTGTTTGACCAGCGGACAGTACGCCACCAGAGCGCGGACAGTCCGCAGTAGGGGCGGGCAGTCCGGGACCCCAGGGCTGGACAGTCCGCGGATTGGCTGAAGCCTCCGGTCTTGTGTATTTGCTCTCCCGGGTTCCTCGCTTGGTTTCCGGACTTCTCGTTTGGCCTTGTAGGTGACCAAGGAACCTCTCTAGGTATCTTTGCTACTCGTTAGCATTGGTATTTGGGGATTTCTCTACGTAGCCATCTATCTACATTAGGGACTGTGTTTTTGAGGTCGTGTTCGAGCCGGAGCTTTTGGTGTTTGGTTTGCTACTTCCTTGTGGTGCTCCGCTGTGATCCTAGGGATCATCCACCCTCTTCCAAGGGTCGTGAGCATCACAATTTCGGTTGCCATTTCTCTGGGTTGATTTTGGGACATTTGGCCAAAGTTTTGAGAGAAATTTTTGAGCTCCCATTCACCCCCCCTCTGGTCGCCTTGCTAGTCCTTTCTCGGTCCTTCAATTGGTATCAGAGCGGGTTAAGGATCTTCCACCTTAGCCAGTTCCAGATCTACAGAAGGCGACATGGATCGCGGCGAGGGCAAACCACTGTTTTTCGATGGGACGAACTATGCGTATTGGAAGATGCGCATGTCGGCCTATCTGCGGAGTTTGGGTGCTTCCATCTGGGATATTTGCAACTCTGCCGATTACGTGGTCTTGGCTGCACGTGTGACTCAGCGTCAGATTGACGATCATGATGCCAATAGCCGAGCTCGTAATGCTCTTTTCTCTTGTTTGAGCATGTCCGAGTTTGATCGCGTTTCTCACCTCGCTACGGCTCGGGAGATTTGGGCTACCCTCATGCGTTTCCATGAGGGAACCACTCAAGTCAAAACCCGTCTCTACGAGTCGTTCAAGCGAGAGTATGAGAACTTTAGACATATGCCTGGTGAGAGCATAGAAAGTTTATTCGCTCGCTTTCAGGTGATTGTCAACAGGATGAGGGCTAACAAGGAGCTGTTGCCTTTCGACGACCATGAGAGAGCTTTAAAGCTTTTGCATACTCTTGATCGATCGGTGTGGGATTCCAAAGTTCAGGCGATCATCGAATCACCGAACTATGAGACCCTCACGTGCGACGAGCTCTTCAGTAAGCTCAAGTCTAGTGACATTGACGCCATGGCGAGGGCTTCTTATGAAAATCCTTCTGGCCCGTCAATGGCTTTGGTTTTTGGCTCTTCTGCTAACCCCTCTGGAGGCTTTGCACTCTCTTCGCTCTTTTCTGTCACAGAGGACCAGCTTGAGTCTTTGGGGGATGACGAGCTAGCCTTGCTCGTCAACCGGTTCTCACACTTTCACAACAACCGCATGAACCGTCGCCACGGAGGAGGACGCTCAGGATGCTACGAGTGCGGTGACCCCGACCACTTCATCGCCAACTGTCCCAAGAAGAAGAACACATCTGGGAAGGGCGATCATGGGCACAAGTACAACTCCGGCAAGCGCAAGGAGAAGTACGTCCCCGCGCGGCACAAGCGGAGGGGCGGCTTCGACAAGGAGTACATCAAGAAGAAGTACTTGGAGAAGGCCCAAGCTGAGCAGCGTGCGTTCTTCACCACTCTCAGCGACGTCGACGGCTCGGATGACGACTCCGCCTGCTTAAGCGACAACGAGTCCGAGAAGAAGAACAGGATCGAGGACAAGCTGAACGGCCTCTGCTTCTTCGCCGACGACGACGGCTTCTGCCCCATGGCCCTTGATGGCGAGCTGGTGAACTCCCCTCGGAACGACGACGACAACGACGACATCTCCCAGGTATCTCTCACCCACGATGAGCTTTCTACCGAGGTTGAGAAGCTTACTGCCATGCTCCTTAGTCAGGACAAGTTGCTTAGGCGTGCCGCTAGAGAGCGCAAGGAGTTTAGGCAGAATTGGGAGGATACGGTGAAGGAACTTGATTCTGTCAAGTCCACCGTGGTTGTCACCGATGAGGAGGAGTGCGAGGCGTGCACCACGCACATGACTGATCTTCTCACCTTGAGAAGTAAGTATGTTGCGTTGGTAGGAGAGGTGGATGAGCTCCGTGCTAGGCCCATGTTGTTGGGTGCTTGCTAGACTTGTCCTGTCTTGCAATCCGAGTTGGCAGAGAAGAATGCCAAGATTGTATCTCTTGAGGAGGCCAGCTCGGGTAGCACTTGTGTGACTAGGTGCACTTTATGCGAGGGTTTGGAGATGGAGATTGCCAATGTGAAGCATGACAAGATGCAAACCGAGGAGGAAAACACATACCTTCGGACCATCTTGTCATGGGTGTCTTGTGGTGAGGCACAGCTCGGGATGATGATCTCCCAATTCAAGCGAGCTGCTGGAGATCCTAGTGTAGGTTTTGCTCAGGGTGTTGATCTTTCTGCTTTTGGCAAGATTGGAGAGTCGAGTGGTCTGAACCCGAGTGAGAAGCCCAACTCCACCACTACTCGCAAACTTACCAAGCTTCCACCCAAAGAGCATCTCAAGCCTAACACCAAGGATGGGGTCTTTGTTGAACCTTCGAGAGCTCCACCCAAGAACCAGCAATGGGCTCCCAAACCCAACCACCTGAAGAACAAGCTGGACACAATGCCACCTATCCAGGAGGAGTTGCCACAGAAGGGCAAGGTGATCCACACCCACCACTGTGAGTACCAACAACCCCCTATGAGAGCGGTGAGGTACCATTGTGAGCACTGTGGGAGAGATGGACAATTGAGTGAGTTCTGCTTTCGGCGCAAGAGAGAGGCGCGCCGTGCAAAGGAGATGAACAACACGGACATGTACCATCCTTTCCATGATGTACATGTGCCGAATGTTCAGAGGAGAGCACCGAGACGTGCTGCTAGGCCCAGAGGTCCAGAACCTCAAGTTCCTAGTCCTAGGCAGGAGAGAGCTCCGAGGAGAGACGCTAGGCCTAGAGGTGTTGATCCTCAAGTTCCTAGCCGTAGGCCTCGTACAGAGCGTGCCCGGCGGGAGCCTGCAGTTGCAGGCTATGGACCCCGTGGCGGTGGCTTTGTAGTTGAGCGTTTTCCCCACCGCGTTTTGAGTATCGCGATGGACGCTCCTCCCTTAGCGGACCACGTTTTCCTCAACGTGGTGATCGCTCCTCCCGTAGGCGTGCTAGGAATGGTTTTTCTGCTAACCGTTCTTTTGAGCAGCCGGCCCAACACTGGTATTCTCCTTACTTCACTAACCCCAGTGTTGGCCCGTTTGCTCACCCTATGTCTTTTTATTGATGTAGGTAAAACGATTGGAGAACAATTGGTTGGTGGATTCTGGGTGTTTGAGGCACATGACCGGAAACGCCAAGTGGTTCTCCAGTCTTAATCCGGTCGCCGGAAAGCAATACATAACCTTCGGCGACAACAACAAAGGTAAGGTGCTGTCTCATGGGTCTGTGCGAGTTAATGAGCACTTCGAAGGACCGAGAAGCAACCAGAAAGCGACCAGAGGGGGGGGGGTGAATGGGAGCTTCAAAATTTCCTTTCGGAAACTAGTAGCCACTGTCCCGAGAATCACCCCAAAAGACAAACCCTAGAGCTTGCTAATGTCCACGACCCTAGATGTAGGGTGGATGCTTCCAAGGAGCACAGCGGGACACTACACAACTCTAGAAAGCCAACGCAAAAGACGGAAATCAAATCCAACAACGAACGAATGAACCGCGAACGAAACAGCGCAAAACAGTCACGACCGAACTCTGGTCAGCGTCCGGTCAGCAGGTACCGGACGCGTCCGGTCACGAAAAAACTGATCTGGGACCTTACTGTTTCTGACCGGACTCACAGAGGTAGCGTCCGGTCTCAACCAGCCTAGCGTCCGGTCGTCTGAAAAACCCCGATGAACAGTAATGACTGAGCGTCCGGTCAGTGATCAACAGATGCGTCCGGTCAACACACAGAAAAGAGCTGCGAAGAACATTCAACGACCGGACTCTGACCGTGCGTCCGGTCAGCCTGAATCAAGCGTCCGGTCACCCCGACAGTGGCCTGTTCGTCCACCGATTCGACTCGATCTCACCCAAAACGAATCCTCTAGGGATCAAACTTGGTGAGAAGAGTCAAAAGGAGTATAGTGAGCTATCCCTAAGAGATCATGGCTCGAACCTATCTCCAAATCGATGAATCGAAGAATTTCGGGGGAAAGGAGAAAACTTGACCCGAAACGAAAATCGATCGATCTCCTAGACCGTGAGGTTAGAGGAGAATTACTTCGGTGGAAAGAAGTGCCTCACGATCTAGAACAACTTGGTTCAAACGGTTTTGCAAAAGATGAACCGAGCAAAGAGATCAAGCGACAGGAAAATCGTGGAGAAAGGGATTCCGTGAAGAACATGAACGAAACGCGAATCACAACCACGAACTGCACAACAGTGAGATTACGGTCTCACTTCCTCAAAACTAATAGTACACAGAGGCAAGTCTCTCTGCAGATCTCAGCTAGCTACAGCAGGGGATGGGCGAGCAGGAAACCCTAAGTGCGAAAGAGCAAATGACTGAGATAGGAAGGGAGGAGGGTGTCTCCCTCTACTTATCCTAATTCTAACCTAAGTCTAATTCCTACTCTACCCCTCACTATTCTAATTACAGAGCGAACCAGCTAAACCCTAGGGTTATTCTGGACCAACTCGGTGGTAGGTGTATCCGACGGCCACGCCCGCACAATACGAAACGTTGCCTCGACGCAACCTCCAGATTGCCGCCACGTGCCGCCACCGCTCTGCACCCCCGGTTTTGTGGCCCAAACCGGGAAACCAGCCTTTTCCAGCCATCCCCCGGTTTTGAGGCCCAAACCGGGAAACCAGCCCACCAACTTCTGAGTTTTGAGGCCAAACTCAGCAAACCCTCAGCGCCCAGGTTTTGAGGCCTAAACCTGGAAACCGTCCTCAACCCGAGTTTTGTGGCCAAACTCGGAAACCATCCGCACCCAGGTTTTGAGGCCCAAACCTGGAAACTGACCCCCCGATGGTTTTTCCCTGGCTCTACCACCAAACCGACGTCGTAGAGGGGATGCACCTCCCGTGCACCCCGTCCACCGACACGTGTCCCCAAGTCTACGACTTAGGCAACACATGACCGCAAGTCTTCACTCGTCGGTGTCCCAGGCTGCCAGCCACCAGAGCTGATCCTCGGGCCTCTGGTCCCTCAGTCCTAGCCTCACGTCCGCCCTTCGCCACTCTCGGTCCATCGGCACGGCACGTCTCTACTTGACCTTCACCTCGCCTTTGATCACTGCATCCGTGCTCGACACCTGCACAACACAAGCCAAAGAACATGCGCATCATCCCAGTTGACAATCACTCATCACTTAGAGACCCGGCATACACCCATGTATTCGCAATCTCCCCCTTGATGAGTGCATTGTCAACTACCAACACAAATCATAATAGAAAGAGAAGAAAGAGAAGAAGGAAGAAGGAGAAGAGAGAACTCGACCAAATGACCCAAAAGCATAGCAAAGCCGAAGAAGCTCAAGTGGAAAGAGCGAAAGAACTTGGTCCCCAAAGACATGGGCAACGGCTCGACGCAACCAAGCAAAGCAAAACTAGCCCTCAAGAAGAGGGAGAACAGGCTCAACACCGCTAGCAGACACCAATTGAAAAATCGAAGCAAAATGCTAGTCCCTCAAGATAGAGGCACAGAGGCTCAACACAACTAGCAAAGAAAGCTCGATACCAATGCCTTTCGGCCAGCAAGAGACAGTAAAACTCCCCCTTAGTTGAACATCCAGGAGACATGCAAACTCTCCCCCTGGAAACTTCCCCTCAAATGAACACTCGGGAAGCATATACACTCGGGAAGCACAAATGATTTGCAAATTCTCTCCCTTAGTTGAAAATGCACTAATCAAGTAAAACACTCTCCCCATCAGAAAAGGGCACCAACAAAAGTGCTAACTAGGGAGGTTCTCCCCCTTCCATCATGCATATGATTCAAAATGCAAGTTAGCAGCTTCAGGAATATATTCAGGAGAATGCAAAGATGCTCTAAACAGTATAACTCTAATGACTCATCAACAGCATACAAGCTCAGCAAAGGCTCAAACTGATCACCAGATATGAAGTATGAACATATGAGCAGAAATGAGCAGTTTTGAGTCAAAAGGTATTCACCATCAAAATAGCACTAGCAATGTATGAGCAGGAGTCTGAACAAGTGCTAAACATGTATACAAGGTGAACTACCCCTAGCAAGGTTCAATCATCATGCTTAAGAATGAAACATACACTTGTGAATTCAACTTTAGATCGGAGTTGCAGCGCTGAAATTACACAAGTTCAATTATTAGCATGTGATTGCGAAATGTTGAAAGCTTGTCATTGCCTAACTTTGCAACCGAGCGAAGCCTATGCCGAAGCAATCAGAAGCTTAAAGCTACGGTTTCAGTCATACACTACACGGCTCAAGTTTAACTCAAAGTGCAATGAGAAACCGTCTCGATACCGTGATGTGTTGACAAGCAATCCCATCTCAATCTTTTCAATTCACTAAAACTTGGTTCAAATTTTAAACATGATATGAACAGACCAAGCAAGTGAATGACTCAGAACTAGAGACATAACAACCTAGCATATATGAAAAGCACGAGTAAACTCAACACATCCTACACTTGCTAGTTGCATATCTCAATGGTGAACATTGTCAGATTTGAAATTATTAAGCAAATTCACCATTTCAAAAATAGCTCAGCTCACAACATGTACTAGTGATCAGAAAGAGCATAAGCTACAAGCATCAACATAAGCATCGAAGCATACTACAAAGAGCATAGTTACATTCTAGTGATTATAGACATGAAGCTCAGAATGTAAATGTGTATGCTGAAATGCAAAAGAAAAGAAAGACAAAAGAGTCAGTCAAATATACAAGATCCAAAATGTTTCCCTCAACTAAAAGGGGAAACACACACCAAGCTCACCCCTCAACCGATTAAAGGTTGATTCGTCTAAAGGCTTGGTGAAAATATCAGCCAGTTGATGATGAGTATCGACATGGCGAAGGTCGATATCACCCTTCTCCTGGTGGTCTCGCAAGAAATGAAAGCGCACATCAATGTGTTTGGTCTTCGAGTGAAGCACGGGGTTCTTAGCAACGCTAATGGCACTCGTGCTGTCACAAAGCAAAGGCACGCGAGAAAAGCTTAGACCAAAATCACGCAAAGTGGCCATCATCCAGAGCAACTGGGAACAGCAGCTAGCCACAGCAACATACTCAGCCTCCGTGGTAGACTAGGCGACACTAGACTGCTTGCGAGAAGACCACGAAACAAGAGAAGAACCAACAAACTGGCAAGTCCCTGAAGTGGACTTGCGCTCAATACGGCAACCAGCAAAATCGGCATCAGAATAACCGCAAAGGGAGAGGGTGGAGGAAGCAGAATACCAAATCCCAAACTCAGGTGTGAGACGAAGGTACCTGAAAATCCGCTTCACCGCCTGACGGTGAGAGGTGCGCGACGACGCCTGAAAGCGCGCACACAGACACACCGCGAACTGGATGTCCGGGCGTGTCGCCGTCAGGTAGAGGAGCGACCCGATCATGCTTCGGTACTCCTTCTGGTCCACTGCTTCTCCATCCACATCCGCATCCAGGGCAGTCGTCGTCGACATGGGTGTTGGAAGAGGCTTGGCCTCACCCATATCGAACCGCTTCAGCAAGTCCTTGGTGTACTTGCCCTGGTGCACGAACATCCCTTCCCGGGATTGCTTGATTTGCAACCCGAGGAAAAACGTCAGCTTGCCCATCATGCTCATCTCGAACTCCCTGCTCATAGTATCTGCAAACTTGGCAACCAAAGCGTGAGAAGAACCACCGAAAATGATATCATCCACGTAAATCTGGACCAAGAGAGTGTCTTTGCTTTGCTTGAGGAGAAAGAGCGTTTTATCCACACATCCCATTTTAAAACCCTTAGCAAGCAAAAAGGTTTTCAACCTATCGTACCAGGTTCTAGGGGCTTGTTTCAAACCATATAAAGCTTTGTGGAGTTTAAAAACATGGTTTGGAAACTTGGGATTTTTGAAACCAGAGGGTTGCTCAACATAAACCTCTTCTTCTATGTAGCCGTTTAAGAAGGCACTCTTGACATCCATTTGAAAAAGTTTGAAACCTTTTGATGCAGCAAAAGCCAAGAGTATCCTAATAGCCTCCAAACGAGCTACAGGAGCAAACGTCTCCTCATAGTCTATCCCCTCCTTCTGACTATAACCCTTCGCTACAAGCCTGGCCTTGTTTCTAACAACGTGGCCATCCTCTCCTTGCTTGTTTTTGAAAACCCATTTTTTCCCAATAGGCTTACACTCAGGACGAGGTGGAACTAGAACCCAAACCCGATTTCGCTCAAAATTTTCTAACTCCTCAAGCATGGCATTGACCCAATCGGGATCCGTCAGAGCGTGTCCAACATCTCGGGGTTCAAAATCAGCAACAAATGCAGAATGAGCAAAGTGAGAAATGTGCTGTGACCTGGACCGAGTGACTCGTTCGTCAATGTCGCCAATCATCTGCTGAGGGGGGTGCTGGCGCTGAATGTGTCGTGGCGCCTCCCTTGCCGAAGTGGCCTCCCCCTCAACAGCAGCTGGTGCCTCCCCGGGTACAAATGGTACCGCTCGGGGTGGCGGATCCCACGGCCCCCAGGAAGAAGAGGAGTCGGGGCCATGAGTCATCGTAGAAGCCGCTATTTGCGGCACAATAGGTGGAGGGGGTGCTGGATCATCAATACCTTCAGCACCCTCGTCCTCGTCATCAAAAAGAGGATCACCAAACTCATGATCACCTGCACGCTCAAAACGAGAAGAAGGACAAACCATGGTCTCGTCGAAGGTGATATCTGATGTCTCCATGACTCGGTTAGTATCAAGGTTAAGTACACGATATGCGCGAGTGTGAGTGCCATAACCCAAAAATACTCCATCAGAAGAACGAGACTCGAATTTGTCCAGGTTGCTTTTCTTCAATATAAAACAATGGCAACCGAAGACTCTAAAATAACTCACCTTGGGCTGTCTACCAAAATGCAACTCATAAGAAGTCTTTTTCAAGAACGCTCTCAGAAAAATGCGATTGGAAATATAGCACGCAGTGTTCATAGCTTCGGCCCAATAACGCCTAGGAGTCCTATGCTCATCGAGCATCGTCCTGGCCATCTCAACAAGGGTCTGATTCTTCCTCTCTACAACACCATTCTGAGGGGGTGTGTAGGGGGAAGAAAACTGATGCTCTAAACCCAAAGAGTTACAAAACTTCTCAAAATCCGAATTCTTGAATTCGGAACCATTATCACTCTGAATTGCTCGCATCGAGTTCAAAAGGAACTCGTTCTGAAGACGCAAAATCATATTGCGAGCAAAGGAGAAGGTCTCGGTCTTCTCAGCTAAAAAGAAGACCCACGAATATCTCGAAAAGTCATCAATGATAACAAGCACATACCACTTCCCCCCAACCGTGCTCACCCGAGCCGGACCAACAAGGTCCATGTGCAAAAGCTCTCGAGGGCGCTTGGTCATGACCTGAGTCACTGGATGTTGGGGAGCGGCAACCATCTTCCCGTGTCTACAAGAGTGGCAAACAAGATCCTTCTCCATATGCAACTTGGGCAATCCTCGGATTAGGCCAAGTGAACTAAGCCTTGCAAGCAAGTCGAAGCTCAAATGTCCAAGTCTCCTATGCCACTTCCAAAGATCAGAGGAGGAAGGTCCAGCCACAAGACAACGAGAAGTGCCAAAAGACTCCGAGAAATTCGCACGAAAGACTTTTCCAAAGGGCGAAATCAAACACACAAGATTGCCTTAAGGATCCAAAATACGACTGAGATTCGGTTTAAAACGAATCTCATAGTCGTCGTCAAAGAGTTGCGAAACAGAAAGAAGGTTAAAATGCAAGTTAGAAACAAGAGCAACATTGCGCAACACAAAGTGCTCATTAACTCGCACCAACCCGCGAGACAATACCTTACCTTTGCTATTGTCGCCGAAGGTTATGTACTCCTTTCCGGCAACAGGGCTAAGGCTGGAGAACCACTTGGTGTTTCCGGTCATGTGCCTCGAGCAACCGGAATCCACCAAACAAATGTCCTCCAACCGTTTTACCTACATCAATAAAAAGACATAGGGTGAGCATACGGTCCAACACTGGGGTTAGTGAAGTAAGGGGAATACCAGTGTTGGGCCGGCTGCTCAAAAGAACGGTTAGCAGAAAAACCATTCCTAGCACGTCTACGAGAGGAGCCATCACCACGTAGAGGAAAACGTGGTCCGCTAAGGGAGGAGCGTCCATCGCGATACTCAAAACGCGGTGGGGGAAAACGCTTAGCTACAAAGCCTCCGCCACGGGGTCCATAGCCTACAACTGCTGGCTCCCGCCGGGCACGCTCTCTATGAGGCCTAGGCCTAGCAACTTGAGGCACTGCACCTCTAGGCCTAGCATCTCTCCTCGGAGCTCTCTGCTGCCTAGGCCTGGGAACTTGAGGTTCTGGACCTCTGGGCCTAGCAGCACGTCTTGGTGCTCTCCTCTGAACATTCGGCACATGTACATCATGGAAAGGATGGTACATGTCCGGGTTGTTCATCTCTCTAGCACGACGCGCCTCTCTCTTGCGCCTAAAGCAGAACTCGCTCAAGTGTCCATCTCTCCCACAGAAGTAACAATGATACCTCACCGCACGCAAAGGGGCTTGTTGTACTCATGGCTGTGGGTGTGGATCACTTTGCCCTTCTGTGGCAAACACTCCTCCTGGATGGGTGGCATTGTGTCCAGCTTGTTTTTGAGGTGATTGGGTTTGGGATGCCATACTTGGTTCTTGGGTGGAGCTCTCGGGGGTTCCTCAAACACCCCATCCTTGGTGGTAGGCTTGACGGGCTCTTTGGGTGGAAGCTTGGTCAGTTTGGGAGTAGTGGTGGAGTTGGGATTCTCACATGGGTTTAGACCACTTGACTCTCCAACCTTCCCAAACGCAGAAAGATCAACACCCGGGGCAAAACCTACACCAGGACTTCCAGCAGCTCGCTTAAATTGGGAGATCATCATCCCGAGCTGCGGCTCACTACAAGAGACCCATGACAAGATGCTCCGAAGGTATGTGTTTTCTTCCTCGGTTTGCATCTTGTCATGCTTCACATTGGCTATCTCCATCTCCAAGCCCTCACACAAAGCACACTTAGCCACACAAGTGCTACCTGAGTTGGCCTCCTCAAGAGACACAATCTTGGCATTCTTCTCTGCCAACTCATATTGCAAGACAGGACAAGTCTTGCACGCACCCAACAGAGAAGGTCTAGCCTTCAGCTCATCCACCTCTCCAACCAACGCAGCATACTTACCTCTCAAAGTGAGAAGGTCAGTCATGTGCGTGGTGCACATCTCACACTCAACCTCCTCCGACACGACCACGGTGGACTTGGTAAACTCAAGCTCTCTCACCGTGTCCTCCCACTTCTGCCTAAACTCCTTGCGCTCTCTAGCGGCACGCCTAAGCAGCTTATCCTGACTAAGCAAGGCGACAGTAAGCTTCTTATTCTCTGCAAAGAGCTCATCGTGGGTCATGGATACCTGGGAGGTGTCGTCGTCGTCGTTGTCGTTCCGAGGGGAGTTCACCAGCTCATCGTCGACCTCCTTGCCAAGGGCCATGGTGCAGAGGCCGTCGTCGTCGGCGAAGAAGCAGAGACCGTTCAGCTTGTCCTCGATCCTCTTCTTCTTCTTGGACTCGTCGTCGCTTGAGCAAGCGGAGTCGTCATCCGATCCGTCGACGTCGCTGAGCGTGGCGAAGAACGCACGCTGCTCAGCCTGGGCCTTCTCCAAGTACTTCTTCTTGATGTACTCCTTGTCGAAGCCGCCCCTCCGCTTGTGCCTTGTAGGGACGTACTTCTCCTTGTGCTTGCCGGAGTCGTACTTGTGCCCATGATCGCCCTTCCCAGATGAATGCTTCTTCTTGGGGCAGTTGGCGATGAAGTGGTCGGGGTCGCCGCACTCAAAGCATTCTACCGCGGTGACGGTTCATGCGGTTGTTGTGGAACCGCGTGAACTGGTTGGCGAGCATTGCCAACTCGTCATCCCCCAATGACTCAAGCTGGTCCTCTGTGACAGAAAAGAGAGGCGAAAGAGCAAAACTTCCAGAGGGGTTAGAAGAGCCAAAAACCAAAGCCATTGTCGGGCCAGAAGGATTCTCATAAGAAGCCCTCGACATGGCGTCAATCTCACTAGACTTGAGCTTACTAAAGAGCTTGCCGCAACTGAGGGTCTCATAGTTAGACGATTCAATGATCGCCTGGACCTTTGAGTCCCACACCGACCGATCAAGAGTGTGCAAAAGCTTCAAAGCCCTCTCATGATCATCAAAAGGCAACAGCTCCTTGTTCGCTCTCATCTTGTTGACAATGACCTGAAAGCGAGCGAATAAACTCTCTTTGCTCTCGCCAGGCATATGTCGAAAGTTCTCATACTCCCGCTTGTGCGACTCATAGAGGCGGGATTTGACCTGAGTGGTTCCCTCATGGAAGCGCATGAGGGTCGCCCAAATCTCGCGAGCCGTGGGGAGGTGAGAAACACGATCAAACTCAGACATGCTCAAACAGGAGAACAAGGCGTTACGTGCCTGGCTATTGGCCTCGTGCTCATCGATCTGGAGCTAAGTGACACGAGTAGCCAAGACAACGTAATCGGCCTTGATGCAAATCTCCCAAACAGAACAGCCCATGCTCTGGAGATAGGCCGTCATGCGTATCTTCCAATACGCAAAGTTCGTCCCATCAAAGAACGGCGGTTTGCCCACGCCGTGATCCATGTCGCCTTCTGTGGATCTGGAACCGACTAAGGTGGAAGATCCTTAACCTGCTCCGATACCAATTGAAGGGCCAAGAAGCAACCAGAAAGCGACCAGAGGGGGGGGTGAATGGGAGCTTCCAAATTTCCTTTCAGAAACTAGTAGCCACTGTCCCGAGAATCACTTCAAAAGACAAACCCTAGAGCATGCTAATGTCCACGACCCTAGATGTAGGGTGGATGCTTCCAAGAAGCACAGCGGGACACTACACAACTCTAGAAAGCCAACGCAAAAGACGGAAATCAAATCCGATAACGAACGAACGAACCGCGAACGAAACAACGCAAAACAGTCACGACCGGACTCTTGTCAGCGTCTGGTCAGCAGGGACCGGACGCGTCCGGTCACGAAAAAACCGATCTGGGACCTTACTGTTTCTGACCGGACTCACAGAGGGAGCGTCCGGTCTCAACCAGCCTAGCGTCCGGTTGTCTGAAAAACCCCGATGAACAGTAATGATTGAGCGTCCAGTCAGTGATCAACAGATGCGTCCGGTCAACACACAGAAAAGAGCTGCGAAGAACATTCAATGACCGGACTCTGACCGTGCGTCCGGTCAGCCTGAATCAAGCGTCCGGTCACCGCGACAGTGGCCTGTTCGTCCACCGATTCGACTCGATCTCACCCAAAATGAATCCTCTAGGCATCAAACTTGGTGAGAAGAGTCAAAAGGAGTATAGTGAGCTATCCCTAAGAGATCATGGCTCGAACCTATCTCCAAATCGATGAATCGAAGAATTTTGGGGAAAAGGAGAAAACTTGACCCGAAACGAAAATCGATCGATCTCCTAGACCGTGAGGTTAGAGGTGAATTCCTTCGGTGGAAAGAAGTGCCTCACGATCTAGAACAACTTGGTTCAAACGGTTTTGCAAAAGATGAACCGAGCAAAGAGATCAAGCGACGGGAAAATCGTGGAGAAAGGGATTCCGCGAAGAACACGAACAAAACACGAATCACAACCACGAACTGCACAACAGTGAGATTACGGTCTCACTTCCTCAAAACTAACAGTACACAGAGGCAAGTCTCTCTGCGGATCTCAGCTAGCTACAGCAGGGGATGGGAGAGCAGGAAACCCTAAGTGCGAAAGAGCAAATGACTAAGATAGGAAGGGAGGAGGGTGTCTCCCTCTACTTATCCTAATTCTAACCTAAGTCTAATTCCTACTCTACCCATCACTATTTTAATTACAGAGCGAACCAACTAAACCCTAGGGTTATTCTGGACCAACTCGGTGGTAGGTGTATCCGATGGCCACGCCACGTGCCACCACCGCTCTGCACCCTCGGTTTTGTGGCCCAAACCGGGAAACCAGCCTTTTCCAGCCATCCCCCGGTTTTGAGGCCCAAACTGGGAAACCAGCCCACCAGCTTCTGAGTTTTGAGGCCAAACTCAGCAAACCCTCAGCGCCCAGGTTTTGAGGCCCAAACCTGGAAACCGTCCTCAGCCCGAGTTTTGTGGCCAAACTCGGAAACCATCCGCACCCAGGTTTTGAGGCCCAAACCTGGAAACCGACCACCCGATGGTTTTTCCCTGGCTCTACCATCAAACCGACGTCGTAGAGGGGATGCACCTCCCGTGCACCCCGTCCACCGACACGTGTCCCCAAGTCTACGACTTAGGCAACACATGACCACAAGTCTTCGCTCGTTGCTGTCCCAGGCTGCCAGCCACCACAGCTGATCCTCGGGCCTCTGGTCCCTCAGTCCAAGCCTCACGTCCGCCCTTCGCCACTCTCGGTCCATCGGCACGGCACGTCTCTACTTGACCTTCACCTTAGCCTTTGATCACTGCATCCGTGCTCGACACCTGCACAACACAAGCCAAAGAACATGCGCATCATCCCAGTTGACAATCAGTCATCACTCAGTGACCCAGCATACACCCATGTATCCGCACACTTTATGTTGCGCGATGTTGCTCTTGTTTCTAACTTGCATTTTAACCTTCTTTCTATTTCGCAACTGTTTGATGATGACTATGAGATTCGTTTTAAACCGAATCTCAGTCGCATTTTGGATCCTCAGGGCAATCTTGTTTGTGTGATTTCGCCCTTTGGAAAAGTCTTTCGTGCGGATTTCTCGGAGTCGTTCGGAATTTCTCGTTGTCTTTTGGCTGGACCTTCCTCCTCTGATCTTTGGAAGTGGCATAGGAGACTAGGACATTTGAGCTTCGACTTGCTTGCAAGACTAAGTTCACTTGGCCTAATGCGAGGATTGCCCAAGTTATCCATGGAGAAGGATCTTGTTTGCCATTCTTGTAGACATGGGAAGATGGTAGCCGCTCCCCACCATCCAGTGACTCAGGTCATGACTAAGCACCCTGGAGAGCTTTTACACATGGACCTTGTTGGTCCGGCTCGGGTGAGCTCGGTTGAGGGAAGTGCTATGTGCTTGTTGTTGTCGATGATTTTTCGAGATATTCGTGGGTCTTCTTTTTAGCTAAGAAGACCGAGACTTTCTCCCTTGCTCGCAATCTGATTTTGCGTCTTCAGAATGAGTTCCCTTTGAACTCTATGCGAGCAATTCGGAGTGATAATGGTTCCGAATTCAAGAATTCAGATTTTGAGAAGTTTTGTGACTCTTTTGGGTTAGAGCATCAGTTTTCTCCCCCCTACACACCGCCTCAGAATGGTGTTGTGGAGAGGAAGAATCGGACCCTTGTAGAGATGGCCAGGACGATGCTCGATGAGCATAGGACTCCTAGGCGATATTGGGCCGAAGCGATGAGCACTGCTTGCTACATTTCCAACCGCATTTTTCTTCAAGCTTTCTTGAAAAAGTCCTCTTATGAGTTGCGTTTTGGAAAACTGCCCAAAGTGAGTTATTTTTGAGTTTTCGGTTGCCACTATTTTATACTCAAAAAGGGCAACTTGGACAAGTTTGAGTCTCGTTCTTCTGACGGTGTGTTTTTGTGTTATGGCACTAACACTCGAGCTTATCGTGTACTTAACCTTGACACTAACCGAGTCATGGAGACATCCGATGTCACCTTCGACGAGACCATGGTTTGTCCTTCTTCTCGTTTTGAGCGTGCAGGTGATCATGAGGTTGGCGAACCTCTTTTCGATGATGATGAAGAAGGTGCTGAAGGGATAGATGACCCAGCACCTCCTCCACCTACTGTGCCGCAAAGAGCGGCTTCTACGATGACTCACGGCCCCGAGACGTCGTCTTCCTGGGGGCCGTGGGATCTGCCACCTCGAGCGGTACCCTTTGTACCCGAGGAGGCACCAGCTGCTGTTGAGGGGGAGGCCACTTTGGCTAGGGAGGCGCCACGACACATTCAGCGGCAGCACCCTCCTCAGCAGATGATCGGCAGCATTGACGAATGGGTCACTCGGTCCAGGTCTCAAATCTCTCACTTTGCTCATTCTGCTTTTGTTGCTGATTTTGAGCCCCGAGATGTTGGACACGCTTTGACGGATCCGGATTGGGTCAATGCCATGCATTAGGAGTTAGAAAACTTTGAGAGAAATCGGGTTTGGGTTCTAGTGTCTCCACCTTCTGAGTGTCATCCTATTGGGACAAAATGGGTTTTCAAAAACAAACAGGGAGAAGATGGCCATGTTGTGAGAAACAAGGCCAGACTCGTAGCCCAGGGATATAGTCAGAAGGAGGGGATAGACTATGAGGAGACATTTGCTCATGTAGCACGTTTGGAGGCTATTAGGATACTCTTGGCTTTCGCTGCATCCAAAGGTTTCAAACTTTTTCAAATGGATGTCAAGAGTGCCTTCTTAAACGGCTACATAGAAGAAGAGGTGTATGTTAGACAACCCCCCGGTTTCGAAAATCCCAAGTTTCCAAACCATGTCTTTAAACTTCACAAAGCTTTATATGGTTTGAAACAAGCCCCTAGAGCCTGGTATGATAGGTTGAAAACCTTTTTGCTTGCTAAGGGTTTTAAAATGGGATGTGTAGATAAAACGCTCTTTCTCCTCAAGCAAGGCACTGATACTCTCTTGGTCCAAATTTATGTGGATGATATCATTTTCGGTGGTTCTTCTCACGCTTTGGTTGCCAAGTTTGCAGACACTATGAGCAGGGAGTTCGAGATGAGCATGATGGGCGAGTTGACGTTTTTCCTCGGGTTGCAAATCAAGCAATCCCGGGAAGGAACATTTGTGCACCAGGGCAAGTACACCAGAGATGTCTTGAAGAAGTTCAACATGGGTGAGGCCAAGCCTCTCCCAACACCCATGGCGACCACGACGGCCCTGGATACGGACAAGGAGGGAGAAGCAGTGGACCAGAAGGAGTACCGGAGTATGATCGGCTCGCTGCTATACCTGACGGCGACACGCCCGGACATCCAGTTCGCGGGGTGCCTGTGCGCGCATTTTCAGTCTTCGCCGCGCACCTCTCACCGTCAGGCGGTCAAGCGCATTATGAGGTACTTATCATTCTCTCCAGAATTTGGGATTTGGTATTCTGCTTCCTCCAACCTTTTCCTTCGCGGTTATTCCGATACCGATTTTGCTGGTTGCCGTATTGATCGCAAGTCCACTTCTGGGACTTGCCAGTTTATTGGTTCTTCTCTTGTATCGTGGTCTTCTCGCAAGAAGTCTAGTGTCGCCCAGTCTACCACGGAGGCTGAGTATGTTGCTGCGGCTAGCTGCTGTTCCCAGTTACTCTGGATGATGGCCACTTTGTGTGATTTTGGTCTGAGCTTTTCTCGTGTTCCATTGCTTTGTGACAGCACGAGTGCGATTAGCGTTGCTAAGAACCCCATGCTTCACTCGAAGACCAAACACATTGATGTGCGCTTTCATTTTCTGCGAGACCACAATGAGAAGGGTGATATCGACCTTCGCCATGTCGATACTCATCATCAGCTTGCTGATATTTTTACCAAGCCTTTGAACCAATCAACCTTTAAACGGTTGAGATTTGAGCTTGGTGTGTGTTTCCCCTTTTAGATGGGGGAAACATTTTGGATTTTGTATGATATACTGACTTTCTGTTTTCAGTTGGTTTTTGCTTCTTTTTGATTTCTTCATGCATCTTTGCATCTCAGCATACGCTTTTACATTCTGAGCTTCATGAATATAGTAAGAAGAATGTAACTATGCTCTGTGTTGTCTTTGCTCCGATGCTTTATGTTGATGCTGTAGCCTATGCTCTTTCTGATCACTAATGTATACTATGAGCTGAGCTACTTTTGAATGGTGAATTTGATAATGCACTTAAAACTTGAAAATGTTCACCATTGAGATATGCAACTAGCATGTGTAGGATGTGTTGAAGTCACATGTGCTTTTCATATATGCTAGGTTGCTATGTCTATAGTGTTGAGTCCTTCACTTGCTTGGTATGTCATATTCTGTTTAAAATCTGAACCAAGTTAAGTGAATTGGAAGATCGAGATGGGTTTGCTTGTTAGCACCTCACAGTTTCGAGACTGTTTCTCATTGCACTTTGAGTTAAACTTGAGTTGTGTAGTGTATGACCGAAACTGTTGCTTTAAGCTTCTGATTGCTTATGCATAGGCTTTGCACAGTTGGAAAGTTAGGCAATAACAAGCATTCAACCTCTCGCAGTCACATGCTGTTTTATAAGCTTGTGTAATTTCACCGCTGCAACTCCAACTAAAATATGAAATCACAAGTATATGCTTCAATTGGTATCAGCATGATGATTGAACTATGCTAGGGGTAGTTCACCTTGTATACATGGTTAGCACTGTTTTGACTTCCTGTCTATACATGTCTGTGCTATTTTGATGGTGAATACTTTTTCGGCTACAAACTGCTCTTTTGCTCTTATTTCAGACTTAGTGATCAGTTTGAGCCTTTGCTAGCATTCTGTGCGTTTTTCTGAGTCATCGGATCAGAACTCTGTAGAGCATTTTTGCACTCTTTTGAGTATACTCCTGAAGCTCCTAAATTGCATTTTGACTCTTTTGCATTTTGGAAGAGGAGAATTCTGCGTGTTGGCACTTTTTGATGGTGAATTTTCCCAGGGGGAGAAATGTTTCTTGATTAGTGCATTTTCAACTAAGGGGGAGAGATTGCAAATCATAACCCTTGTTTGCACTATTCGAGGGGAAGCTTGCTGAGTTTTTGCTTCGGATGAGTTTTTGACATTTTCAGTTGGTTTCGAGCAAGTTTGCTAGTTGTGTTGAGCCTTTGCCTCTTTCTTGAGGAACTAGCATTTGCTGTTCAGTTTTCCAATTGGTGTCGAGCTCTTTCTTTTCAGCTGGTAGCAGTTGGTATCGAGCTTTCGTGCTAGTTGTGTTGAGCCTTTGCCTCTTTCTTGAGGGACTAGCATTTTGCTTTGATATTTTCGATTGGTATTTGCTAGCGGTGTTGAGCCTGTCCTACCTCTTCTTGAGGGCTAGCTTTGCTTTGCTTGGTTGCGTCGAGCCGTTGCCCATGTCTTTCGGGACCAAGTTGTTTTGCTCTTTCCACTTGACCTTCTTTGGCTTTGCTATGCTTTTGGGTCATTTGGTTGAGTTCTCTCTTCTCTTTCTTCCTTCCTTCTTCTACTCCGATATGATTTGTGTTGGTAGTTGACAATGCACTCATCAAGGGGGAGATTGCGGATACATGGGTGTATGCCGAGTCTCTGAGTGATGAGTGATTGTCAACTGGGATGATGCGCATGTTCTTTGGCTTGTGTTGTGCAGGTGTCGAGCACGGATGCAGTGATCGAAGGCGAGGTGAAGGTCGAGTAGAGACGTGCCGTGCCGATGGACCGAGAGTGGCGAAGGGCGGATGTGAGGCTTGGACTGAGGGACCAGAGGCCTGAGGATCAGCTGTGGTGGCTGGCAGCCTGTGACAACTACAAGTGAAGACTTGCGGTCATGTGTTGCCTGAGTCGTGGACTTGGGGACACATGTCGGTGGACGGGGTGCATGGGAGGTGCATCCCATCTACGACGTCGGTTTGGTGGTGGAGCCAGGGAAAAACCATCGGGTGGACGGTTTCCAGGTTTGGGCCTCAAAACCTGGGTGCGGATGGTTTCCGAGTTTGGCCACAAAACTCGGGCTGAGGGTTTCCGAGTTTGGCCTCAAAACTCGGGCTGAGGACGGTTTCCAGGTTTGGGCCTCAAAACCTAGGCGCTGAGGGTTTGCTGTGTTTGGCCTCAAAACTCAGATGTTGGTGGGCTGGATTCCCGGTTTGGGCCTCAAAACCGGGGGTTGGCTGGAAAGGCTGGTTTCCCGGTTTGGGCCACAAAACCGGGGGTGCAGAGCGAGGGCGGCATGTGGCGGCAATCGGGAGGTTGCGTCGAGGCAACGCTACGAGTTGTGCGGGCGTGGCCGTCGGATTCACCTACCACCGAGTTGGTCCAGAATAACCCTAGGGTTTAGCTGGTTCGCTCTGTAATTAGTTGAGGGGTAGAGTAGGAATTAGAAATTAGGATAAGTAGAGGGAGACACCCTCCTCCCTTCTTATCTCAGTCATTTGCTCTTTGCTTCTAGGGTTTCCTGCTCTCCCAATCCCTTGCTGTAGCTAGCTGAGATCCGCAGAGAACAATACCTCTATGTACTGGAGATTTTGAGGAAGTGAGGCTGTAACCACACTGTTGTAGAGTGTGGTAGCCACACAGTTGCAGATCGATGACTTGATTCGCGTTTTGTTTGTGTTCTTCGCGTTCTTCGTTTCTCCGTGATTTTCCCGTCACTCGATCTCCCTCTCCTGTGCGTCTTTGCGAAATCCGTTTGAATCATCTTGTTCGTATTTGAAAGGAGAACATTTCCACCGAAGGAATTCATCTATCTCCCTACGAACAAGTAGATCGGGTTGATTTTGTTTTCTTAGCGCTTTTTCGTTCATACTCCTCCCATTTCGATTTCCCGATGATTGACTCAATTTGAGCGGATGATTTCTTGGGGATAGTCTCCTAACTACTCCGTGATCATCCTCTCCATGTTTGGAAACGTGGGATTGTGAGTTGATTCGATTTTGGTGAGTTTTGGGGAGAAGGCGACTGAAATCGCCCTCCCTGGGTACTCGCGGACAGTCCGCGGTTTAGACCGGCAAACAGTCCGTGCGTCGGGCCTTCGACCGAAGCAGTGGTCGCGTGGCTCGGCTGGTTTTGACTCGGGTGACCGGCGGACAGTCCGCCGTCGGTTTTGGCGGACAGTCCGGGACTTGGGCAGGGGACTTCAGCAGCAGTGTGTTTTTGCTCGTTTGACCGGCGGACAGTTCGCCACCAGAGCGCGGACAGTCCGTAGTATTGGCGGACAGTCCGGGACCCCAGGGCCGGACAGTCCGCGGATTGGCTGAAGCCTCCGGTCTTGTGCATTAGCTCTCCTGGGTTCCTCGCTTGGTTTCTGGACTTCTCGTTTGGCCTTGTAGGTGACCAAGGAACCTCTCTAGGTATCTTTGCTACTCGTTAGCATCGGTATTTGGGGATTTCTCTACGTAGCCATCTATCTACGTTAGGGACTTGGTTTTTGAGGTCGTGTTCGAGCCGGAGCTTTTGGAGTTTGGTTTGCTACTTCCTTGTGGTGCTCCGCTGTGATCCTAGGGATCATCCACCCTCTTTCAAGGGTCGTGAGCATCACGATTTCGGTTGCCGTTTCTCGGGGTTGATTTTGGGACATTTGGCCAAAGTTTCGGGAGAAATTTTTGAGCTCCCATTCACCCCCCCTCTGGTCGCCTTGCTAGTGCTTTCTCGGTCCTTCAGAATTCCATTCCACTGAACCAGTATACCTATCACACTGTCGTAGACTTAGAGTTGCTCAAATCTGCTAAGCCTATCCTTTCAGACAACTACGAGCTACGCCCATGTTGGATAAAGATGGTTAAGAATCAAACTTTTTCTGGCTTAGAAGACGAAAACCCACATATTCATTTAAATGAGTTTGAACAAACCTGTGCGTGCCTACATATCGCAGGCATGTCTGACGAAACCCTTAGATGGAAACTTCTTCCATTTTCCTTAGAGGGAAGAGCCAAAATATGGTACCTTCAAACTGTACCAAGTAAAAATGGGGATTGGAAAGAACTCTGCTCTAGCTTTTGCTTAGAATACTTCCCTGTCTCCAAAATTACATGTCTTCGCTTAGAGATTTTGTCCTTCATCCAAGAGGATAATGAGTCTCTAATTGCAGCCTGGGAAAGATTCGATAATCTTGTCTGCTCTGGTCTAGCCCTATCTATTCCAGACCCTGTCTTGCTTCAACACTTTTATAATGGTCTGAATAGAAAAATTTCTAATTACCTTAACTTAGCTTCAAACGGATCATTCCTACATACCCCAGCCTCGAAGGCAAGGGAAATGTTGCAAAACTTATCTCAAATCACTCCTACTCCTGAAGCTAAACCACAAGAACCAATAGAAGTAAATCTCGAAGCTGATCCTATATCTATTCTTCATCATAAACAAACCTCAGCTTTAATTCCTAGTGAGAGGGAAACCTCAATCTTAGGAGACACCTTTGATTTCGAGGATGAATACTTTACCGAATTTGGTAATACCTCGAAATATCACACAATTAGGAAACCACAAAATCAAAAATCATCTTTAGAAGAACTTACTGATAAGGTTTTCCTAAAAGAGACTACGAAGAAACTAATCTCTATAATAAGTCATGAATGCTTAGAAGAATGAAGGACCGAGAAAGCACTAGCAAGGCGACCAGAGGGGGGTGAATGGGAGGTCAAAAATTTCTCTTGAAACTTTGGCCAAATGTCCCAAAATTTCATAGTGAGGCACCACAAGAGGCTAGCAAACCAAACGCCAAAAGCACCGGCTCGAACACAACCCCAAAAACCAAGTCCCGAACGTAGATTGATGGCTATGTCGAGAAACTCCTAAATACCTATGCTAACAAGTAGCAAAGATACTTAGAGAGGTTCCTTGGTCAACTCTAGGGCCAAACGAGAAGTCCGGAAACCATGCGAACAAGCCGGGAGAGAAAACGCACTAAACCGGAGGCTTCAGCCAAATCCCGGACTATCCAGACCTGGAGTCCCGGACTGTCCGCCCAAGGCCAGACTGTCCGCGGTTCACTGGCGGACTGTCCGCCAGCAGAAAATGCAAAACGGCAGTGCTGTTGCATGTCCCCTGGACGTTCCCGGACTGTCCGCGAGTCCCAACGGCGGACTGCCCGCGGTTCAAAAAGAACTCGACCGTACAGGCAGTGCAGCCACGGACTCGGCTGGAGCCCGACTCCCGGACTGTCCGCGCCCCTAGTAGCGGACTGTCCGCGGATGAACAGAGAGGGCGATTTTGATCGCCCCTTTCACGAATCTCTCCAAATTCGATCCAAATCAAAATCCCACGTTTCCAAACTTGGAGAAGATGATCACGGAGTAGTTAGGAGACTATCCCCAAGAAATCATCCGCTCAAATCGATTCAATCACCGGGAAATCGAAAGGGGAGGATCAAGAACGAAAGAGCACCACGAAAATGAAATCAACCCGATCTACTTGTTTGTGAGGAGTTAGATGAATTCCTTTGGTCGAAATGACCTCCTCTATTAAAACAAACAAGATGATTCAAACAAATTTCGCAAAGACGCAGTATGGAGAGAGATCGAGCGACGGGAAAAACGTGGAGAAAAGAGGAACGCGAAGAACACGAACCAAAACGCGAATCAAGTCATCGATCTGCAACCGTGTGGCTACCACACGCCACAACAGTGAGGTTACGGCCTCACTTCCTCAAAATCTCCAGTACACAGAGGTATGGTTCTCTGCGGATCTCAGCTAGCTACAGCAGGGGATTCGGAGAGCAGGAAACCCTAAGTGCAAAGAGCAAATGATTGAGATAAATGGGGAGGTGGGTGTCTCCCCCTACTTATCCTAATTCTAACTATTCCTAATTCCCACTCTACCCCTAACTACTTACATAGCGAACCAGCTAAACCCTAAGGTTATTCTGGACCAACTCGATGGTAGGTGGATCCGACGGCCACGCCCGCACAACTCATAGTGTTGCCTCGACGCAACCTCCCGATTGCCGCCACGTGCCGCCCTCGCTCTACACCCCCGGTTTTGTGGCCCAAACCGAGAAACCAGCCTTTCCAGCCAATTCCCGGTTTTGAGGCCTAAACCGGGAAACTAGCCCACCAGTGCCTGAGTTTTGAGGCCCCAAACTCAGCAAACCCGGAGCACCCAGGTTTTGAGGCCCAAACCTGGAAACCGTCCTCAGCCCGAGTTTTGTGGCCAAACTCGGAAACCATCCGCACCCAGGTTTTGAGGCCCAAACCTGGAAACCGTCCACCTGATGGTTTTTCTCCGGCTCAACCACCAAACCGATGCCGTAGATGGGATGTACCGCCCGTGCACCCCGTCCACCGACACGTGTCCCCAAATCCTCGACTCAGGCAACACATGACCGCAAGTCTTTGCTCATCGCTGTCCCAGGCTGTCAGCCACCACAGCTGATCCTCGGGCCTCTGGTCCCTCAGTCCAAGCCTCACGTCCGCCCTTCGCCACTCTCGGTCCATCGGCACGACACGTCTCTACTTGACCTTCACCTCGCCTCTGATCACTGCATCCGTGCTCGACACCTGCACAACACAAGCTAAAGAACATGCGCATCATCTCAGTTGACAATCACTCATCACTCAGAGACTCGTCATACACCCATGTATCCGCAATCTCCCTCTTGATGAGTGCATTGTCAACTACCAACACAAATCATAATGGTAGCAGAAGAAGGAAGGAAGAAGAAGAGAGAAGTCGACCAAATGACCTAAAAGCATAACAAAGCCGAAGAAGGTCAAGTGGAAAGAGCGAAACAACTTGGTTCCCAAAGACATGGGCAACGGCTCGACGCAACCAAGCAAAGCAAAGCTAGCCCTCAAGTAGAGGTAGAACAGGCTCAACACCGCTAGCAAATACCAAGTGAAAATATCAAAACAAAATGCTGGTCCCTCAAGATAGAGGCACAGAGGCTCAACACAACTAGCAAATAAAGCTCGATACCAAAAACTTACGGCCAAACAGGAAGCAGTAAAACTCCCCCTCGAATAGTGCAAACAACCAGGAAGGCTCCCTCTAAGCAAATGGAGGGTTATTATTTGCAATTTTCTGCCCCTTAGTTGAAAATGAACCAGCAAAAAGTGCCAACAAGAGAATTTCTCCCCCTTCCAAGATGCATATGAGTAAAAATGCAAGTTAGGAGCTTCAGGAGTAGAATCAAAAGAGTGCAAAGATGCTCTACGGAGTTCTGATCCGATGACTCAACAAATGCACAGAATGCTAGCAAAGGCTCAAACTGATCACTGAGAATGAAATATGAACATGTCAGCAGTTTTTAGCCGAAAAAATATTCACCATCAAAATAGCACAAGGCATGTATGGACAGGAAGTCAAATGTGCTAAGCATGTATACCAAGTGAACTACCCCTAGCACAGTTCAATTATCATGTTGATACCAATTTAAAGATGAAGTATACATTTATGATTTCAAATTTTAATCGGAGTTGCAGCGGTGAAATTGCACAAGTTTCAAAAATCAGCATGTGACTGCGAGAGGTTGAATGCTTGTTATCGCCTAACTTTTCAACTGTGCGAAGCCTATGCAGAAGCAATTAGAAGCTTAAAGCAAACAGTTTCGGTCATACATTACACAGCTCAAGTTTAACCCAAAAGTGCAATGGGAAACAGTCTCGAAACTGTGAGGTGCTAACAAGCAAACCCATCTCGATCTTTCCAATTCACTTAACATGGTTCAGATTTTTTTAAACAGAATATGAGCATACCAAGCAAGTGAATGACTCAACACTAGAGACATAGCAACCTAGCATATATGTAAAGCATGAATGAACTCAACACATTCTACACATGCTAGTTGCATATCTCAATGGTGAACATTTTCAAGTTTTATGTTCATTAAGCAAGTTCACCATTCAAAAATAGCTCAGCTCACAACATGTATTAGTGATCAGAAAGAGCATAAGCTACAACATCATAAAGCATCGGAGTAAAAACTACACAGAGCATAGTTACATTCTTCAGACTATATTCATGAAGCTCAGAATGTAAAAGCGTATGCAGAAATGCAAATATGTATGAAGAAATCAAAAAGAAGCAAAAACAATGGAAAAACACGAAGTCAGTGTATCATACACGAGTCAAAATGTTTCCCCCATCTAAAAGGGGAAACACACACCAAGTTCACCTCTCAACCGATTAAAGGTTGATTGGTCCAAAGGCTTGGTGAAAATATCAACAAGTTGATGATGAGTATCGACATGGCGGAGGTCGATATCACCCTTCTCATAGTGGTCTCGCAGAAAATGAAAGCGCACATCAATGTGTTTGGTCTTCGAGTGCAGCACGGGGTTCTTAGCAATGCTAATCGCGCTCGTGCTGTCACAAAGCAAAGGAACGCGAGAAAAGCTCAGACCAAAATCACGCAAAGTGGCCATCATCCAGAGTAACTGGGAACAGCAGCTAGCCGCAGCAACATACTCAGCCTCCATGGTAGACTGGGCGACACTAGACTGCTTGCGAGAAGACCACGATACAAGAGAAGATCCAATAAACTGGCAAGTCCCAGATGTGGACTTGCGCTCAATCCGGCAACCAGCAAAATCAGCATCAGAATAACCGCAAAGGGAGAGGTTGGAGGAAGCAGAATACCAAATCCAAAATTCTGGAGTGAAGGATAAGTACCTCATAATGCTCTTGACCGCCTGACGGTGAGAAGTGCGCGGCGAAGACTGAAAACGCGCGCAAAGACACACCGCGAACTGGATGTCCGGGCGTGTCGCCGTCAGGTACAGCAGCGACCCGATCATACTCCGGTACTCCTTCTGGTCCACTGCTTCTCCTTCCTTGTCCGCATCCAGGGCAGTCGTGGTCGACATGGGTGTTGGAAGAGGCTTGGCCTCACCCATATCGAACTTCTTCAGAATGTCCCGGGTGTACTTGCCCTGGTGCACGAACGTCCCTTCCTGGGATTGCTTGATTTGCAACCCGAGGAAAAACGTCAGCTCGCCCATCATGCTCATCTCGAACTCCCTGCTCATAGTGTCTGCAAGCTTGGCAACCAAAGCGTGAGAAGAACCACCGAAAATGATATCATCCACGTAAATTTGGACCAAGTGTGTTTCAGTGCCTTGCTTGAGAAGAAAGAGCGTTTTATCTACACATCCCATTTTAAAACCCTTAGCAAGCAAAAAGGTTTTCAACCTATCATACCAGGCTCTAGGGGCATGTTTCAAACCATACAAAGCTTTGTGAAGTTTAAAAACATGGTTTGGAAACTTGAGATTTTTGAAACCGGGGGGTTGTCTAACATACACCTCCTCTTCTATGTAGCCGTTTAAGAAGGCACTCTTGACATCCATTTGAAAAAGTTTGAAACCTTTGGATGCAGCAAAAGCCAAGAGTATCCTAATAGCCTCCAAATGTGCTACAGAAGCAAAAGTCTCCTCATAGTCTATCCCCTCCTTCTGACTATATCCCTGGGCTACGAGTCTGGCCTTGTTTCTCACAACATGGCCATCTTCTCCCTGTTTGTTTTTGAAAACCCATTTTGTCCCAATTGGATGACACTCAGAAGGTGGAGACACTAGAACCCAAACCTGATTTCTCTCAAAGTTCTCAAGCAACTCATGCATGGCATTGACCCAATCAGGATCCGTCAAAGCGTGTCCAACATCCCAGGGTTCAAAATCAGCAACAAATGCAAAATGAGCAAAGTGAGAGATTTGCCTTGACCGGGTGACGCGTTCGTCGATGCTGCCGATCATCTACTGAGGCGGGTGCTGGCGCTGAATGTGTCGTGGCGCCTCCCTAGCCGAAGTGGCCTCCCCCTCAATAGCAGTTGGTGCCTCCTCGGGTACAAAAGGTACCGCTCGAGGTGGCGGATCCCACGGCCCCCAGGAAGACGACGTGTCGGGGCCGTGAGTCATCGTAGAAGCCGCTCTTTGCGGCACAGCAGGTGGAGGAGGTGCTGGGTCATCTATCCCTTCAGCACCTTCTTCTTCATCATCGAAAAGAGATTCGCCAACCTCATGATCACCTACACGCTCAAAACGAGAAGAAGGACAAACCATGGTCTCGTCGAAGGTGACATCGGATGTCTCCATGACTCGGTTATTGTCAAGGGTAAGTACACGATAAGCACTAGTATGAGTCCCATAACCCAAAAACACACCGTCAGAAGAACGAGACTCAAACTTGTCCAAGTTGCCCTTTTTGAGTATAAAACAATGGCAACCAAAAACTCGAAAATAACTCACCTTGGGTAGTTTTCCAAAACGCAACTCATAAGAGGTCTTTTTCATGAAAGCTCGAAGAAAAATGCGATTGGAAATGTAGCAAGCAGTGCTCATAGCTTCGGCCCAATATCGCCAAGGAGTCCTATGCTCATCGAGCATCATCCTGGCCATCTCTACAAGGGTCCGATTCTTCCTTTCTACAACACCATTCTGAGGCGGTGTGTAGGGAGAAGAAAAATGATGCTCTAAACCCAAAGAGTCACAAAACTTCTCAAAATCCGAATTCTTGAATTCGGAACCATTATCACTCTGAATTGCTCGCATTGAGTTCATAGGGAACTCATTCTGAAGACGCAAAATCCGATTGCGAGCAAAGGAGCAAGTCTCGGTCTTCTTAGCTAAAAAGAAGACCCATGAATATCTCAAAAAATCGTCAACAATAACAAGCACGTACCACTTCCGCCCAACCGAGCTCACCCGAGCCGGACCAATAAGGTCCATGTGCAAAAGCTCTCCAGGGCGGTTAGTCATGACCTGAGTCACTAGATGGTGGGGAGCGGCTACCATCTTCCCATGTCTACAAGAATGGCAAACAAGATCCTTCTCCATGGACAACTTGGGCAATCCTCGGATTAAGCCAAGTGAGCTAAGTCTTGCAAGCAAGTCGAAGCTTAGGTGACCGAGTCTCCTATGCCACATCCAAAGATCAGAGGAGGAAGGTCCAGCCAAAAGACAACGAGAAATTCCGAACGACTCTAAGAAATCCACACGAAAGACTTTTCCAAAGGGCAAAATCACACAAACAAGATTGCCCTAAGGATCCAAAATGCGACTGAGATTCGGTTTAAAACGAATCTCACAGTCATCATCGAAAAGTTGCGAAACAGAAAGAAGGTTCAAATGCAAGTTAGAAACAAGAGCAACATCGCACAACACAGAGTGCTCATTAACTCGCACGGACCCACGAGACAGCATCTTACCTTTGCTGTTGTCGCCAAAGGTTATATACTCCTTTCCGGCGACCAGACTAAGACTGGAGAACCACTTGGAGTTTCCGGTCATGTGCCTCGAGCAACCGGAATCCACCAACCAAACGTTCTCCAATTGTTTTACCTACATCAATAAAAAGACATAGGGTGAGCATACGGGCCAACACTGGGGTTAGTGAAGTAAGGGGAATACCAGTGTTAGGCCGGCTGCTCAAAAGAACGGTTAGCAGAAAAACCATTCCAAGCACGCCTACGGGAAGAGCGATCACCACATTGAGGAAAACGTGGTCCGCTAAGGGAGGAGCGTCCATCGCGATACTCAAAACGCGGTGGGGGAAAACGCTCAACTACAAAGCCACCGCCACGGGGTCCATAGCCCACAAAAGCAGGCTCCCGCTGGGCACGCTCTCTACGAGACCTAGGCCTAGGAACTTGAGGCACTGCACCTCTGGGCCTAGCAGCTCTCCTTGGAGCTCTCCTCTAAACATTCGACACATGTACAACATGGAAAGGATGGTACATGGCCGGGTTGTCCATCTCCCTTGCACGGCGCGCCTCTCTCTTGCGCCGAAAGCAGAACTCACTCAAGTGTCCATCTCTCCCACAGTGCTCACAGTGGTACCTCACCGCTCTCATAGGGGGTTGTTGGTACTCACGGTTGTGGGTGTGGATCACCTTGCCCTTCTGTGGCAACAACTCCTCGCGAATAGGTGGCATCGTATCAAGCTTGTTTTTCAGGTGGTTGGGTTTGGGATGCCACACTTGGTTCTTGGGTGGAGCTCTCGGAGGTTCCTCAAACACTCCATCCTTGGTGTTAGGCTTGAGAGGCTCTTTGGGTGGAAGCTTGGTAAGTTTGGGAGTAGTGGTGGAGTTGGGCTTCTCACTCAGGTTCAGACCACTCGACTCTCCAATCTTCCCAAAAGTAGAAACATCAACACCCGGAGCAAAGCCTACACCAGGACCTCCAGCAGCTCGCTTAAATTGGGAGATCATCATCCCGAGCTGTGGCTCACCGCAAGATACCCATGACAAGATGGTCCGAAGGTATGTGTTTTCCTCCTCGGTTTGCATCTTGTCATGCTTCACATTCGCAATCTCCATCTCCAAACCCTCACACAAAGCGCACCTAGTCACACAAGTGCTACCCGAGCTGTCCTCCTCAAGAGACACAATCTTGGCATTCTTCTCTGCCAACTCGGATTGCAAGACAGAACAAGTCTTGCATGCACCCAATAGCGAAGGTCTAGCCTTCAGTTCATCCACCTCTCCTACCAATGCAACATACTTACTTCTCAGAGTGAGAAGGTCAGTCATGTGCGTGGTGCACATCTCGCACTCAACCTCCTCAGAAACGACCACGGTGGACTTAGCAAACTCAAGCACCCTCACCGTGTCCTCCCACTTCTGCCTAAACTCCTTGCGCTCTCTAGCAGCATGCCTAAGCAGCTTATCCTGACTAAGCAAGGCGGCAGTAAGCTTCTCGACCTCAGCAGACAGCTCGTCATGGCTGAGAGATACCTGGGAGGTGTCGTCGTTGTTGTCGTTCTGAGGGGAGTTCACCAGCTCGCCGTCGACCTCCTTGCCGAGGGCCATGGTGCAGAAGCGAAGAAGCAGAGGCCGTTCAGCTTGTTCTCGATCCTCTTCTTCTTCTCGGACTCGTCGTCGCTTGAGAAAGCGGAGTCGTCATCCGAGCCGTCGACGTCGCTGAGCGTGGCGAAGAACGCACGCTGCTCAGCTTGGGCCTTCTCCAAGTACTTCTTCTTGATGTACTCCTTGTCGAAGCCGCCCCTCCGCTTGTCCCTTGCGGGGACGTACTTCTCCTTGCGCTTGCCGGAGTCATACTTGTGCCCATGATTGCCCTTCCCAGATGTGTTCTTCTTCTTGGGACAGTTGGCGATGAAGTGGTCAGGGTCACTGCACTCGTAGCATCCCGAGCGTCCTCCTCCGCGGCGACGGTTCATGCGGTTGTTGTGAAACCGTGAGAACCGGTTGATGAGCAAAGCTAGCTCGTCATCCCCCAAAGACTCAAGCTGGTCCTCTGTGACAGAAAAGATTGAAGAGATTGCAAATCCTCTAGAGGGGTTAGCAGAAGAACCAGAAACCAAAGCCATCGACAGGCCAGAAGGATTTTCATAAGAAGCCCTCACCATGGCATCAATCTCACTGGACTTGAGCTTACTAAAGAGCTCGTCGCAAGTGAGGGTCTCATAGTTTGGTGATTCGATGATCGCCTGAACTTTGGAGACCCACACCGACCGATCAAGAGTATGCAAAAGCTTCAAAGCTCTCTCATGATCGTCGAAAGGCAACAACTCCTTGTTAGCCCTCATCCTATTGACAATCACCTGAAAGCGAGCGAATAAACTTTCTATGCTCTCGCCAGGCATATGTCAAAAGTTCTCATACTCTCGCTTGAACGACTCGTAGAGACGGGTTTTGACTTGAGAGGTTCCCTCATGGAAACGCATGAGGGTAGCCCAAATCTCCCGAGCCATAGCGAGGTGAGAAACGCGATCAAACTCACTCATGCTCAAACATGAGAAAAGAGCATTACGGGCTCGGCTATTGGCATCGTGATCATCAATCTGATGCTGAGTCACACGTGCAACCAAGACCACGTCATCAGCAGAGTTACAAATATCCTAGATGGAAGCACCAATACTCTGCAGATAGGCCGAAATGCGTATCTTCCAATACGCATAGTTCGTCCCATCGAAAAACGGCAGTTTGCCCATGCCGCGATCCATGTCGCCTTCTGTGGATCTGGAACCGGCTAAGGTGGAAGATCCTTAACCCGCTCCGATACCAATTGAAGGACCGAGAAAGCACTAGCAAGGCGACCAGAGGGGGGGGAATGGGAGGTCAAAAATTTCTCTCGAAACTTTGGCCAAATGTCCCAAAATCAACCCCGAGAAACTGCGACCGAAACCGTGATGCCCACGACCCTTGGAAGAGGCTGGATGATCCCTAGGATCACAGCGAGGCACCACAAGAGGATAGCAAACCAAACGCCAAAAGCACCGGCTCGAACACAACCCCAAAAACCAAGTCCCGAATGTAGATTGACGGCTACGTCGAGAAACTCCTAAATACCTATGCTAACAAGTAGCAAAGATACCTAGAGAGGTTCCTTGGTCAACTCTAGGGCCAAACGAGAAGTCCGGAAACCAAGCGAACAAGCCGGGAGAGCAAACGCTCTAAACCGGAGGCTTCAGCCAAATCCCGGACTGTCCGGACCTGGAGTCGCGGACTGTCCGCCCAAGGCCGGACTGTCCGTGGTTCACTGGCAGACTGTTCGCCGGCAGAAAATGCAAAACGGCAGTGCTGCTGCATGTCCCCTGGATGTTCCCGGACTGTCCGCGAGTCCCAACGGCGGATTGTTCGCGGTTCAAAAAGAACTCGACCGTACAGGCAGCGCAGCCACGGACTCGGCTGGACCCCGACTCCCGGACTGTCCACGCCCCCAGTGGCGGACTGTCCGCGGATGAACAGAGAGGGCGATTTTGATCGCCCCTTTGACGAATCTCTCCAAATTCGATCCAAATCAAAATCCCACGTTTCCAAACTTGGAGAAGATGATCACAGAGTAGTTAGGAGACTATCTCCAAGAAATCATCCGCTCAATTCGATTCAAGCACCGGGAAATCGAAAGGGGAGGATCAAGAACGAAAAAGCACCACGAAAACGAAATCAACCCGATCTACTTGTTCGTGAGGAGTTAGATGAATTCCTTTGGTCGAAATGACCTCCTCTTGAAAATGAACAAGATGATTCAAACGGATTTCGCAAAGACGCAGTATGGAGAGAGATCGAGCGACGGGAAAAACGAGGAGAAAAGAGGAACGCGAAGAACATGAACCAAAACGTGAATCAAGTCATCGATCTGCAACCGTGTGGCTACCACACGCTACAACAGTGAGGTTACGGCCTCACTTCCTCAAAATCTCCAGTACACAGAGGTATGGTTCTTTGCGGATCTCAGCTAGCTACAGCAGAGGATCGGGAGAGCAGGAAACCCTAAGTGCAAAGAGCAAATGACTGAGATAAATGGGAAGGTGGGTGTCTCCCCCTACTTATCCTAATTCTAACTATTCCTAATTCCCACTCTACCCCTAACTACTTACAAAGCAATCCAGCTAAACCCTAAGGTTATTCTGGACCAACTCGATGGTAGGTGGATCCGACGGCCACGCCCGCACAACTCGTAGCGTTGCCTCGACGCAACCTCCCGATTGCCGCCACGTGCCGCCCTCGCTCTGCAAGCCCGGTTTTGTGGCCCAAACCGGGAAACCAGCCTTTCCAGGCAACCCCCGGTTTTGAGGCCCAAACCGGGAAACCAGTCCACCAGCGCCTGAGTTTTGAGGCCCAAACTCAGCAAACCCGCAACACCTAGGTTTTGAGGCCCAAACCTGGAAACCGTCCTCAGCCCGAGTTTTGTGGCCAAACTCGGAAACCATCCGCACCCAGGTTTGGAGGCCCAAACCTGGAAACCGTCCACCTGATGGTTTTTCTCTGGCTCAACCACCAAACCGACGCCGTAGATGGGATGCACCGCCCGTGCACCCCGTCCACTGACACGTGTCCCCAAGTCCTCGACTCAGGCAACACATGACCGCAAGTCTTCGCTCATCGTTGTCCTAGGCTGTCAGCCACCACAGCTGATCCTCGGGCCTCTGGTCCCTCAGTCCAAGCCTCACGTCCGCCCTTCGCCACTCTCGGTCCATCGGCACGGCACGTCTCTACTTGACCTTCACCTCGCCTCTGATAACTGCATCCGTGCTCGACACCTGCACAACACAAGCCAAAGAACATGCGCATCATCCCAGTTGACAATCACTCATCACTCAGAGACTCGGCATACACCCATGTATCCGCAAAGAATCAGAGCTTTCTACTGATACAATCCGCTTAAATTCACCTTCTACACACATTCAATGTCAAATCCATCAACAACCCTTCGAAGCTCTCTATAATCCTATTGTGGGAATCAACATTATGTCTGAAACCTTTGCTCAAGATTTATTAAAACAAATGCCACTTACCCCAACAGCTAAATTATTGAAAACCCCTTCAGGACATGTTATTCCTAGTTTAGGGATCATGTATGTCCTGCCTGTCACAGTAGATAACACTCCACTTCACTTAAGCTTCTATATTTTTGATATTAAAGAGTTTAATCTGCTGATAGGCCAACCACTTAAGCAACTCATTCATGAAGGACAATTAGGGATCTTAAACTTTCATCTTGGGAAAAATCTTAAAGGAACCATACCTATCACTCACTCTCTAAATGCTGGGAATGAATCTTGTCCTGAGCCAGATCCTATGGAAGAAATTAAGGAAACATCTCTTGAAATAATAAATGAACCTGAATATGAAGAAGATGCTCAGTTCTTTACTGAGGATGAAGATAACACACCTGATCCAGATCCTCTAGATTCCTTAGAAGAACCTCCTAAACCTCCCATAGAGTTAAAACCCTTACCTTCTGGGCTTCGATATGCTTTCTTGAATAATGATCCTGAATCTCCAGTAATCATAAATAATAATCTTACTCAGGAACAAACTTCTAGGTTGATCACTGTCTTAGAAAAGCATAAATCAGCCTTTGGCTATTCACTCCATGACTTAAAGGGAATCAACCCCGCTTTCTGCACCCATCGCATTCCTACTGATCCTAATATATCACCATCTAGAGAACCACAACGTAGGCTTAACAACGCGATGAGGGAAGTAGTAAAGAAAGAGGTTTTGAAACTCTTGCACGCCGGGATCATTTATCCTGTGCCACACAGTGAGTGGGTAAGCCCTGTCCATGTTGTGCCTAAAAAGAGAGGTATGACAGTGGTAAAGAATGAGAAGAACGAATTAATTCCACAAAGAACTGTTACTGGTTGGAGAATGTGTATTGATTACAGAAAACTAAACAAGGCAACTAAGAAAGATCACTTTCCGCTACCTTTCATAGATGAAATGTTAGAACGGTTAGCCAATCACTCTTTCTTTTGTTTTCTTGATGGATATTCTGGATATCACCAAATCCCAATCCATCCAGATGATCAAAGCAAAACCACTTTTACATGTCCATATGGAACTTATGCTTATCGTCGAATGTCTTTTGGATTATGTAATGCACCTGCTTCTTTTCAAAGATGTATGATGTCTATATTTTGTGATATGATTGAAGAAATCATGGAAGTTTTCATGGATGACATTTCTGTTTACGGAAAAACTTTTGATGATTGTCTTGAAAATCTAGACAAGGTTTTGCAAAGATGTGAAGAAAAGCACTTAGTCCTTAATTGGGAAAAATGTCATTTTATGGTTAAAGAAGGCATAGTGCTAGGTCATTTAGTATCTGAACGTCGAATTGAGGTAGACAAAGCTAAAATTGAAGTAATTGAACGTTTGCCTCCACCGATTAATGTCAAAGGAATCCGAAGTTTTCTTGGCCATGCTGGTTTTTACCGAAGGTTTATAAAAGATTTTTCTTGCATTGCAAGACCACTTACAAATCTTTTGGCCAAAGATGTTCCTTTTGAATTTGATGATGCATGTTTAGAATCTTTTAACACTCTTAAAAAAGCACTTACTTCTGCACCTATCATTCAACCTCCTGATTGGTCTCTACCTTTTGAGATCATGTGTGATGCAATTGATTTTGCTGTAGGAGCTGTGCTAGGACAATATAATGATAAAAAGCATCATGTAGTCGCTTATGCCAGCAAAACTTTAACTGGACCTCAACTTAATTATGCTACTACAGAAAAAGAACTTCTGGCTGTTGTTTTTGCTATAGACAAGTTTAGATCTTATTTAGTGGGATCAAAGGTGATTGTTTTTACTGATCATGCTGCACTAAAATACGTGCTCACTAAGAAAGATGCTAAGCCACGCTTGATAGGATGGGTTTTGTTACTCCAAGAAATTGACTTAGAAATAAAAGATAAGAAAGGAGTAGAAAACTCTGTAGCTGATCACTTGTCTAGAATGTATTTTGAAAATCCGTAGGAATTACCTATAAATGACTCACTCAGGGATGACATGCTCTTTCAAATCTCTAGATCTGACCCCTGGTATGCAGATATTGTCAATTTTATAGTTGCAGGGTATGTACCACCAGGAGCAAATAAGAAGAAGCTAATCTACGAGAGCAGGATCCACATATGGGATGATCCATATCTATTCAGAGTTTGCTCTAATGGATTACTCAGAAGATGTGTGCCAGCTGAAGAAGGAATCAAGATTATTGAACGTTGTCACTCTTCACCATATGGAGGACATTATGGGGGATTCCGAACACATGCGAAGATCTGGCAAAGTGGATTTTTTTGGCCAACTATGTACCAAGACACAAAAGACTTCGTCCGGAGGTGTGGGTCATGTCAGAGGCATGACAGCATCAACACCAGAGATGCCATGCCACTCACTAACAACCTTCAGATTGAGCTCTTCGACGTCTGGGGAATTGATTACATGGGACCATTCCCTAAATCAAGGAATCATGAGTATATCCTAGTTGCTGTCGACTATGTCTCAACATGGGTCGAAGCAGTGCCATGCAAGTCTGCTAATGCAAGAAACTCTCAGAGGATGTTTGAGGAGATAATATTTCCATGATTTGGAGTGCCAAGGATGGTAATTAGTGACGGAGGAACCCACTTCATTGACAAAGGTTTTCATAAATATCTAACAAATCATGGGATCTGTCACAATGTTGCCACTCCCTATCATCCTCAGACAAGTGGCCAAGCAGAAACATCAAACAAGCAAATCAAGAATATTCTGCAGAAAACAGTTGACGAGATGGGAACACAATGGAAAGATAGACAACCTGAGGCACTGTGGCTTACCGTACTGCCTATAAAACACCATTGGGAATGTCTCCATATCAACTCGTCTATGGAAAGACTTGTCACTTACCAGTGGAGTTAGAATTCAAGGCTCACTGGGCAATCAAAAGATGGAGCATGGACTTAGAAGCTGCCGGAGTTAAGAGGAGAATGCAGCTCTCTGAACTAGATGAATGGCGCGAAAAAGCATATCATAACGCAAAGATATACAAAGAGAGAACAAAGAGGTGGCAAGGTATTACTAGAGAGAATCAAGAAGAAGAACTTCACTCCTGGAGACAAGGTATTACTTTTTAATTCCAGGGTAAAACTGTTCGAGCATGGAAAACTACGAAGCAAATGGGAAGGACCTTTCATGGTGGTAGCCACTTCATCACATAGAGCCACTACACATCAAAATGACGAAGGTATGTTATTCAAGGTAAACGGACAACGTTTTAAGATTTTTCTAGAACCTGAAAAGAGTCCTGAAGAGTTGGATGTCATCCAATTCTTCATTATCCCATAGATTTACACCATCGTCATTTTTTCGATAAGTTCGCACATCGGAGATATATTTTCTGGGCTTAGGATCAAGTTTAAAGACACCACGAGCGACGGACCCGCGAGATCCCACAGGCAGGGACCGATCGGTCTCCTAAGGAGACCGACCGGTCTGCCCTGGAGGCCCCTCGCCCTCTTCCTTCTTTCGTTACGTGTCCCGACTCTTTCTCGTACCCATTCTGGTAACCTGGTCCGTAGAATCGGTAAACTTCATAACGAGACTATCATGCCTATTATTCAAGCTTCCTCAGCTATAAAACCAGCCTCAGGCCTGCCTCTAGATTCATTACAACCTCTCCTAGAAAACTAGCAGCAACAGAGCTCTCCTCCCACCAGCACTAATGGCCTCCTTTCCAAGGATCGACCTCAACAAACCCGCTGACGACTCGATGGCTCTTGTCGTCACCGCATCTAAGGACCTTGCCGTAACACCATCCAAGGAGATCGCTCTTGTCGACTCGCCTACACCCGTTGATACGATCCCGCCTGAAGGAACCTCGTCGCATCGTCAGCAAACTTTCTACGCTCAACCGGTGCCGGCTTGAGGGCTTCCGACTTTCTCCATCACCAAAGAGATCCCGCTTCTTCCTCCTAGGCCCAATGAGACACTCATCGGGCTGAAGACGAACAAGCTTGGAGAACCCACTATCGTAAGATACACATCTGAAAATCCGCGCCCGCGCTTTGAGGGAGTTCGTGGTCACCCTGGACAGATCAAGGTCACTCCACCAGTGACCAGGGCACCCACCACTCCTAATATCGCAGCCAAACGCAAGAGCACCTCCCAGTTAGATCGTCTCGGGGATAGAATTGAAGATCTTTGAGAACATATATGATGAATGATTGACTTTGATGAGGAAGGTTTGAGGCTTTTCCCGGTTGAGTCTATATATATCGCTATGCGCTTATTGTTTATGACTAACCGGTGGCATGAGTTGTGTTGTGTTTATGTGTTGGTGTGTGTGTGCAACATGTGTCTCTTGGTTCTGTTGATGTGCAGGTGTTGAGCTCGGATACAGTGGTCGATGGTGAGGTGAAGGTCAAGTAGAGACGTGCCATGCCGACGGACTGGGAGCGGTGAAGGATGGGCGTGCCGTGCGGCGGACGTGCCATGCCGATGTACTTAGAGCGGTGAAGGGCAGACGTGAGGCTTGGACTGACGGACCAGAGGGCCAGAGGACCAGCTGTGGTAGCTGGCACGTGGCATCGGCGAGCGGGAGCACATGGGGATGTGCGATGCATCTACCGAGTCGAGAGGAAGACGTGGCGTCGTGACACTTGGCGGGAGGTCGGACACGGGCTTGCATGTGGCGCAAGTGCCGTCGGCCGAGTCAAGGAGGATGGCGAAGGCGTTGTGCCCGACGTGGAGGCTAGACATGCATCGGCATCGGTGCCGGTGGTCGGGGTGTGCGAACCACATCCCGTCTACGGCGCGAGTTCGGTAGCTGAGCCTCAAAAAGCTACCCTCGATGGTTTCCGAGTTTGGGCCTCAAAACTCGGGTGGCCGGTTTCCGAGTTTGGGCCTCAAAACTCGGGATGGACGGTTTCCAGGTTTGGGCCTTAAAACCTAGGCTTGCAGGTTTCTGAGTTTAGGCCTCAAAACTCGGGGTGGACGGTTTGCCAGGTTTGGGCCTCAAAACCTGGACGGTTTGCCAGGTTTGGGCCTCAAAATCGGGGGTGGTCCGAAAGGACGGTCGACGCGTGGCGGCATGGAGAGGCTGGCGCGGTGGTCGATATGACGGCACGTGGCGGCATCAGGGAGGTCGCGTCGAGGCAAAGCTACCGGATGTGCGGGCATGGCCGTCGGATGAAGATTGACCGGACTGGACGGTTTTACCCCTGGGGGGTATTTGGGTTGAGTACTTCATGAGAGGGCGTTTTGGTCTTCGGACGTGCACCTATATATATGAAGGGGGCTGCTAGGGCAGCCGCCATCCTTGGGGAAGTGTCACTCTCATTTTGTTCATTTGAGAAGAGGCTAGGGTTAGATAGAGGAGCGGCTCTTGTTCTTGAGCTTTTCGCCATCTACGCTTTGTGTTGCGAGGAGTGGCTTGAAACCCTACACACTGTGCTACACAATTCATCGTTCCATAGCAATCCAAGGATCAATTTTTACTCCTCTTGTGTTGGCTAAAATTTGGATCGATTCACGTTTTTGTTCTTCGCGTTCTTCGTTTCCTCCCTTCGATTCTTTCGCGAGATTTTCTGTTTGAAGGGATGGATTGAAAATCCGTTTGAACCATCTTGTGTAGCATCGTGAGAGACATCTTTCCATCGAAGAAATTTATCTACTTCCTCACGAGCACATAGCTCGGGCGGATTTCGTTTTTGGTTCTAAACTTTTTCCCTTTTGCACGAGATCTGCAATTCATGATTTTCTAGTTGGGTTCGAGCCATGATCTCTTAGAGATAGCTCACTAACATAGTTGTGATCATCTGTGCAAAATTTGGTGAAGTTTGGAGTTGATTTGACTGAGTTTCGGGTCGATTTGGTGTTTGAACAGCGCTGTTTTCGGGCTGACCGGACGGTGCTAGAAGAGTGATTGTATGCGGATACATGGGTGTATGTCGGGTCTCTGAGTGATGAGTGATTGTCAACTGGGATGATGCGCATGTTCTTTGGCTTGTGTTGTGCAGGTGTCGAGCCCGGATGCAGTGATCAAAGGCGAGGTGAAGGTCAAGTAGAGACATGCCGTGTCGATGGACCGAGAGTGGCGAAGGGCGGACGTGAGGCTTGGACTGAGGGACCAGAGGCCCGAGGATCAGCTGTGGTGGCTGGCAGCCTGTGACGACAACAAGTGAAGAAGTGCGGTCATGTGTTGCCTGAGTCGTGGACTTGAGGACACGTGTCGGTGGATGGGGTGCACGGGAGGTGCATCCCCTCTACGACGTCAGTTTGGTGGTAGAGCCAGGGAAAAACCATCGGTTGGACAGTTTCCAGGTTTGGGCCTCAAAACCTGGGTGCGGACGGTTTCCAGGTTTGGGCCTCAAAACCTGGGTGCGGATGGTTTCCAGGTTTGGGCCTCAAAACCTGGGCGCTGACGGTTTGCTGAGTTTGGCCTCAAAACTCAGATGCTGGTGGGCTGGTTTCCCGGTTTGGGCCTCAAAACCGGGGGTTGCCTGGAAAGGCTGGTTTCCCGGTTTGGGCCACAAAACCGGGGGTGCAGAGCGAGGGCGGCACGTGGCGGCAATCGGGAGGTTGCTTCGAGGCAACGCTACGACTTGTGCGGGCGTGGCCGTCGGATACACCTACCACTGAGTTGGTCCAGAATAACCCTAGGGTTTAGCTGGTTCACTCTGTAATTAGAGAGGGGTAGAGTAGGAATAGAAATTAGGATAAGTAGAGGGAGACACCCTCCTCCCTTCCTATCTCAGTCATTTGCTCTTTGCTTCTAGGGTTTCCTGCTCTCCCAATCCCCTGCTGTAGCTAGCTGAGATCCGCAGAGAACCATACCTCTGTGTACTGAGATTTTGAGGAAGTGAGGCCGTAACCTCACTGTTGTAGCGTGTGGTAGCCACACGGTTGCAGATCGATGACTTGATTCGCGTTTTGTTCGTGTTCTTCGTTTCTCCGCGATTTTCTCATCACTCGATCTCTCTCTCCCGTGCATCTTTGCGAAATCCGTTTGAAACAACTTGTTCGTATTTGAAAGGAGATCATTTCCACCGAAGGAATTTATCTATCTCCCTACGAACAAGTAGATCGGGTTGATTTCGCTCTGGTAGCGCTTTTTCGTTCATACTCCTCCCCTTTCGATTTCCTGGTGTATTACTCGATTTGAGCGGATGATTTCTTGGGGATAGTCTCCTAACTACTCTGTGATCATCCTCGTCAAGTTTGGAAACGTGGGATTGTGAGTTGATTCGATTTTGGAGAGATTTTGGGAGAAGGCGACTAAAATCGCCCTCCCTGGGTACTCGCGGACAGTCCGCTGACCGGCGGACAGTCCGCGCGTCGGGCTCCGACCGAGCAGTGGTCGCGCGGCTTGACTGTGTTTGCCTCGGGTGACCGGCGGACAGTCCGCCGTTGACAGGCGCGGACAGTCCGGGCCCGGGTAGGGACTTTGCAGCAACCTTGCTGTTTGGCGAGTTTTGCCGGCGGACAGTCCGCCACTACCGCGGACAGTCCGGGACCGTACTGGCGGACAGTCCGCGAATCGGCTGTTTATTCCGGTTTAGTGCGTTTGCTCTCCCGTCTTGCTTGCTTGGTTTTCGGACTTCTCGTTTGGCCTTGTAGTTGATCAAGGAACCTCTCTAGGTATCTTTGCTACTCGTTAGCATCGGTATTTGGGGATTTCTCTACGTAGCCGTCTATCTACGTTAGGGACTTGGTTTTTGAGGTTGTGATCGAGCCAGAACCTTTTGGAGTTTGGTTGGTTACTTCCTTGTGGTGCTCTGCTGTGATCCTAGGGATCATCCACCCTCTTCCAAGGGTCGTGAGCATCACGGTTTCGGTCGCCGTTTCTCGGGGTTGATTTTCGGACATTTGGCCAAAGTTTCTGAAGGAAATTTTTGAGCTCCCATTCACCCCCCCCCCCTCTGATCGCCTTGCTAGTGCTTTCTCGGTCCTTCAATTGGTATCGAAGCGGGTTAAGGATCTTCCACCTTAGCCGGTTCCAGATCCACAGAAGGCGACATGGATCGCGGCGTGGGCAAACCGCCGTTTTTCGATGGGACGAACTATGCGTATTGGAAGATACGCATGTCGGCCTATCTGCAGAGTTTAGGTGCTTCCATTTGGGATATTTGCAACTCTGCCGATTACGTGGTCTTGGCTGCTCATGTCTCTCAGCTTCAGATCGATGAGTACGATGCCAATAGCCGAGCCCATAATGCTCTTTTCTCATGTTTGAGCATGAGTGAGTTTGATCGCGTTTCTCACCTCGCTACGGCTCGGGAGATTTGGGCTACCCTCAGGCGTTTCCATGAGGGAACCTCTCAAGTCAAAACCTGACTCTACGAGTCGTTCAAGCGGGAGTATGAGAACTTTCGACACATGCCTGGCGAGAGCATAGAAAGTTTATTCGCTCGCTTTCAGGTCATTGTCAACAGGATGAGGGCTAACACGGAGATGTTGCCTTTCGACGATCTTGAGAGAGCTTTGAAGCTTTTGCATACTCTTGATTGATCGGTGTGGGACTCCAAAGTTCAGGCGATCATCGAATCACCTAACTATGAGACCCTCACGTGCGACGAGCTCTTTAGTAAGCTCAACTCCAGTGAGATTGATGCCATGGCGAGGGCTTCTTATGAAAATCCTTCTGGCCCGTCAATGGCTTTGGTTTCTGGCTCTTCTGCTAACCCCTCTGGTGGCTTTGCACTCTGTTCTCTCTTTTCGGTCACAGAGGACCAGCTTGAGTCTTTGGGGGATGACGAGCTAGCCTTGCTCGTCAACCGGTTCTCGCGGTTCCACAACAACCGCATGAACCGTCGCCGCGGAGGAGGACGCTCGGGATGCTACGAGTGCGGCGACCCCAACCACTTCATCGCCAATTGCCCGAAGAAGAACAAGCAGACATTTGGCAAGGCGGACCATGGGCACAAGTACGACTCCGGCAAGCGCAAGGACAAGCATGTCCCCCCGAGGCACAAGCGAAGGGGCGGCTTCGACAAGGAGTACATCAAGGCCAAGTACTTGGAGAAGGCCCAAGCTGAGCAGCGTGCGTTCTTCACCACGCTCAGCGACGTCGACGGCTCGGATGACGACTCCGCTTGCTCAAGCGACGACGAGTCCGAGAAGAAGAAGAGGATCGAGGACAAGCTGAACGGCCTCTGCTTCTTCGCCGACGACGATGGCCTCTACACCATGGCGCTCGACGGCGAGCTGGTGAACTCCCCTCGGAACGACGACGACGACGACGACACCTCCCAGGTATCTCTCACCTACGACGATCTCTCTGCCGAGTTTGAGAAGCTTACTGCCGTGCTCCTTAGTCAGGATAAGTTGCTTAGGCGTGCCGCTAGAGAGCTCAAGGAGTTTAGGCAGAAGTGGGAGGATACGGTGAAGGAGCTTGATTCTGTCAAGTCCACCGTAGTTGTGAGGCGTGCACCACGCACATGACTGATCTTCTCACTTTGAGAAGTAAGTATGTTGCGTTGGTAGGAGAGGTGGATGAGCTTCGTGCTAGGCCCATGCTGTTGGGTGCTTGCAAGACTTGTCCTGTCTTGCAATCCGAGTTGGCAGAGAAGAATGCCAAGATTGTGTCTCTTGAGGAGGCCAGCTCGGGTAGCACTTGTGTGACTAAGTGCGCTTTATGCAAGGGTTTGGTGATGGAGATAGCCAACATGAAGCATGACAAGATGCAAATCGAGGAGGAAAACACATACCTTCGGACCATCTTGTCATGGGTGTCTTGTGGTGAGCCACAGCTCGGGATGATGATCTCCCAATTCAAGCGAGCTGCTGGAGGTCCCGGTGTAGGTTTTGCTCAGGGTGTTGATCTTTCTGCTTTTGGGAAGATTGGAGAGTCGAGTGGTCTGAACCCGAGTGAGAAGCCCAACTCCACCACTACTCCCAAACTAACCAAGCTTCCACCCAAAGAGCCTCTCAAACCTAACACCAAGGATGGGGTGTTTGAGGAACCCCCGAGAGCTCCACCCAAGAACCAAGTGTGGCATCCCAAACCCAACCACCTAAAGAACAAGCTGGATACAATGCCACCTATCCAGGAGGAGTTGCCACAGAAGGGCAAGGTGATCCACACCCACCACCGTGAGTACCAACAACCCCCTTTGAGAGCGGTGAGGTACCACTGTGAGCATTGTGGGAGGGATGGACACCTGAGTGAGTTCTGCTTTCGGCGCAAGAGAGATGCACGCCGTGCTAGGGACATGAACAATCCGGACATGTACCATCCTTTCAATGATGTACATGCGCCAAATGTTCAGAGGAGAGCCCCGAGACGTGCTGCTAGGCCCAGAGGTCCAGTACCTCAAGTTCCCAGGCCTAGGCAGGAGAGAGCTTCGAGGAGAGACGCTAGGCCTGGAGGTGTTGAGCCTCAAGTTCCTAGGCATAGGCCTCGTAGATAGCATGCCCGGCGGGAGCCTGCAGTTGCAGGATTTGGACCCCGTGGCGGTGGCTTTGTTGTTGAGCGTTTTCCCCCACCGCGGTTTGAGTATCTCGATGGACGCTCCTCCCTTAGCAGACCACGTTTTCCTCTACGTGGTGATCGCTCCTCTCGTAGGCGTGCTAGGAATGGTTTTTCTGCTAACCGTTCTTTTGAGCAGCCGGCCCAACACTGGTATTCCCCTTACTTCACTAACCCCAGTGTTGGCCCGTTTGCTCACCCTATGTCTTTTTATTGATGTAGGTAAAACGATTGGAGAACGTTTGGTTGGTGGATTCTGGGTGTTCGAGGCACATGACCGGAAACGCCAAGTGGTTCTTCAGTCTTAGTCAGGTCACCGGAAAGGAGTACATAACCTTTGGCGACAACAGCAAAGGTAAGGTGCTGTCTCGTGGGTCTGTGCGAGTTAATGAGCACTTTTTGTTGCGCGATGTTGCTCTTGTTTCTAACTTGCATTTTAACCTTCTTTCTGTTTCGCAACTTTTCGATGATGACTATGAGATTCGTTTTAAACCGAATCTCTGTCGTATTTTGGATCCTCAGGGCAATCTTGTTTGTATGATTTCGCCCTTTGGAAAAGTCTTTCGTGCGGATTTCTCGGAGTCGTTCGGTATTTCTCGTTGTCTTTTGGCTGGACCTTCCTCCTCTGATCTTTGGAAGTGGCATAGGAGACTTGGTCATTTGAGCTTTGACTTGCTTGCAAGACTTAGTTCACTTGGCTTAATCCGAGGATTGCCCAAGTTGTCCATGGAGAAGGATCTTGTTTGCCATTCTTGTAGACATGGGAAGATGGTTGCCGCTCCCCACCATCCAGTGACTCAGGTCATGACTAAGCGCCCTGGAGAGCTTTTGCATATGGACCTTGTTGGTCCGGCTCGGGTGAGCTCGGTTGGGGGGAAGTGGTATGTGCTTGTTGTTGTTGACGATTTTTTGAGATATTCGTGGGTTTTCTTTTTAGCTGAGAAAACCGAGACTTTCTCCCTTGCTTGCAATCTGATTTTGCGTCTTCAGAATGAGTTCCCTTTGAACTCAATGCGAGCAATTCGGAGTGATAATGGTTCCGAATTCAAGAATTCAGATTTTGAGAAGTTTTGTGGCTCTTTTGGGTTAGAGCATCAGTTTTCTTCCCCCTACACACCACCTCAGAATGGTGTTGTGGAGAGGAAGAATCGGACCCTTGTAGAGATGGCCAGGACGATGCTCAATGAGCATAGGACTCCTAGGCGATATTGGGCCGAAGCTATGAACACTGCATGCTATATTTCCAACCGCATTTTTCTTCGAGCTTTCTTGAAAAAGACCTCTTATGAGTTGCCTTTTGGAAAACTGCCCAAAGTGAGTTATTTTTGAGTTTTTGGTTGCCATTGTTTTATACTCAAAAAGGGCAACTTGGACAAATTTGAGTCTCGTTCTTCTGACGGTGTGTTTTTGGGTTATGGCACTCATACTCGTGCTTATTGTGTACTTAACCTTGACACTAACCGAGTCATGGAGACATCAGATGTCACCTTCGATGAGACCATGGTTTGTCCTTCTTCTCGTTTTGAGCGTGCAGGTGATCATGAGGTTGGCGAACCTCTTTTCAATGATGATGAAGAAGGTGCTGAAGGGATAGATGACCCAGCACCTCCTCCACCTGTTGTGTCGTAGAGAGCGGCTTCTACGACGACTCACGGCCCCGAGACGTCGTCTTCCTGGGGGCCATGGGATCCGCCACCTCGAGCGGTACCCTTTGTACCCGAGGAGGCACCAGTTGCTGTTGAGGGGGAGGCCACTTCGGCTAGGGAGGCGCCACGACACATTCAGCGCCAGCACCCGCCTCAGCAGATGATCGGCAGCATCGACGAACGCGTCACCCGGTCAAGGCAAATCTCTCACTTTGCTCATTCTGCATTTGTTGCTAATTTTGAACCCCGGGATGTTGGACACGCTTTGACAGATCCTGATTGGGTCAATGCCATGCATGAGAAGCTTGAGAACTTTGAGAGAAATTGGGTTTGGGTTCTAGTGTCTCCACCTTCTGAGTGTCATCCAATTGGGACAAAATGGGTTTTCAAAAACAAACAGGGAGAAGATGGCCATGTTGTGAGAAACAAGGCCAGACTCGTAGCCCAGGTATATAGTCAGAAGGAGGGGATAGACTATGAGGAGACATTTGCTCCTGTAGCACGTTTGGAGGCTATTAGGATACTCTTGGCTTTTGCTGCATCCAAAGGTTTCAAACTTTTTCAAATGGATGTCAAGAGTGCCTTCTTAAACTGGTACATAGAAGAGGAGGTTTATGTTAGACAACCCCCCGGTTTCGAAAATCCCAAGTTTCCAAACCATGTCTTTAAACTCCACAAAGCCTTGTATGGTTTGAAACAAGCCCCTAGAGCCTGGTATGATAGGTTAAAAACCTTTTTGCTTTCTAAGGGTTTTAAAATGGGATGTGTAGATAAGACGCTCTTTCTCCTCAAGCAAGGCACTAATACTCTCTTGGTCCAAATTTACGTGGATGATATCATTTTCGGTGGTTCTTCTCACGCTTTGGTTGCCAAGTTTGCAGACACTATGAGCAGGGAGTTCGAGATGAGCATGATGGGTGAGTTGACGTTTTTCCTCGGGTTGCAAATCAAGCAAACCCGGGAAGGGACGTTCGTGCACCAGGGCAAGTACACGCGTGACATTCTGAAGAAGTTCGACATGAGTGAGGCCAAGCCTCTTCCAACACCCATGGCGACTACGACGGCCCTGGATGCGGACAAGGAAGGAGAAGCAGTGGACCAGAAGGAGTACCGGAGTATGATCGGATCGCTACTGTACCTGACGGCGACACGCCCGGACATCTAGTTCGCAGTGTGCCTCTGCGCGCTTTCAGTCATTGCCGCGCACTTCGCACCGTCAGGCGGTGAAGCGCATTATGAGGTACTTATCCTTCTCTCCAGAGTTCGGGATTTGGTATTCTGCTTCCTCTAACCTTTCCCTTTGCGGTTATTCCGATGCCGATTTTGCTGGTTGCCGTATTGATCGCAAGTCCACTTCTGGGACTTGCCAGTTTATTGGTTCTTCTCTTGTATCGTGGTCTTCTCGCAAGCAGTCTAGTGTCGCTCAGTCTACCACAGAGGCTGAGTATGTTGCTGCGGCTAGCTGCTGTTCCCAGTTACTCTGGATGATGGCCACTTTGCGTGATTTTGGTCTGAGCTTTTCTCGTGTTCCATTGCTTTGTGATAGCACGAGTGCGATCAGCGTTGCTAAGAACCCCATGCTGCACTCGAAGACCAAACACATTGATGTGCGCTTTCATTTTCTGCGAGACCACTATGAGAAGGGTGATATCGACCTTCGCCATGTCGATACTCATCATCAGCTTGCTGATATTTTTACCAAGCCTTTGGACCAATCAACTTTTAATCGGTTGAGAGGTGAGCTTGGCGTGTGTTTCCCCTTTTAGATGGGGGAAACATTTTGCCTCTTGTATGATACACTAACTTTGCGTTTTCAGTTGTTTCTGCTTCTTTTTGATTTCTTCATGCATCTTTGCATTTTAGCATACACTTTTACATTCTGAGATTCATGAATATAGTCTGAAGAATGTAACTATGCTCTGTGTAGTCTTTGATCTGATGCTTTATGTAGATGCTGTAGCTTAGGCTCTTTCTGATCACTAATACATGTTGTTGAGCTGAGCTATTTTTAAATGGTGAACTTGCTTAATGAACATAAAACTTGAAAATGTTCACCATTGAGATATGCAACTAGCATGTGTAGGATATGTTGAGGTCATTCATGCTTTTCATATATGCTAGGTTGCTATGTCTCTAGTGTTGAGTCATTCACTTGCTTGGTCTGTTTCTATTCTGTTTAAAATCTGAACCAAGTTAAGTGAATTGGAAAGATCGAGATGGGTTTGCTTGTTAGCACCTCACCGTTTCGAGACTGTTTCCCATTGCACTTTTGGGTTAAACTTGAGCTGTGTAGTGTGTATGACCGAAACTGTTTGCTTTAAGCTTCTGATTGCTTTTGCATAGGCTTCGCACAGTTGGAAAGTTAGGCAATAACAAGCATTCAACCTCTCGCAGTCACATGCTGTTTTCTGAACTTGTGTAATTTCACCGCTGCAACTCCGATTAAAATATGAAATCACAAGTATATGCTTCAATTGCTTCAATTGGTATCAGCATGATGATTGAACTGTGCTAGGGGTAGTTCACCTTGTATACATGTTTAGCACTCGTTTGACTTCCTGTCTATACATGTCTGTGCTATTTTGATGGTGAATACCTTTTCGGCTACGAACTGCCCTTTGTGCTCTCATTTCAGACTTAGTGATCAGTTTGAGCCTTTGCTAGCATTCTGTGTATTTTCTCCATCATCGGATTCCAACTCCGTAGAGCATCTTTGCACTCTTTCGAGTATACTCCTGAAGCTCCTGACTTGCATTCTTGACTCATTTGCATTTTGGAAGGGGAAATTTCTGGGTGGTGACACTTTTTGATGGTGCATTTTCCCAGGGGGAGAAATGGTTCTTGACAAGTGCATTTTCATCTAAGGGGGAGAAATTTCAAATCATATTCCTGGTTGTTTGCACTATTCAAGGGGGAGCTTCCTTGCTCCGGATGAGTTTTTGACACTTTCAATTGGTTTGGAGCGATTTTGCTAGTTGTGTTGAGCCTTAGCCTCTTTCTTGAGGGACTAGCATTTGTCTTTTAGATTTTCAATTGGTGTCAAACTCTCTGTGGTAACAGTTGGTATCAAGCTTTCGTTGCTAGTTGTGTTGAGCCTCTATGCCTCTTTCTTGAGGGACTAGCATTCTGCTTTGATATTTTCAACTGGCTTTTGCTAGCGGTGTTGAGCCTGTTCTACCTCTTCTTGAGGGCTATCTTTGCTTTGCTTGGTTGCGTCGAGCCGTTGCCCATGTCTTTGGGAACCAAGTTGTTTTGCTCTTTCCACTTGACCTTCTTTGGCTTTGCTATGCTTTTGGGTCATTTGGTTGAGTTCTCTCTTCTTCTCCTTCTTCTCTTTCTTCTATTTCCATTATGATTTGTGTTGTTAGTTGACAATGCACTCATTAATGGGGAGATTGCGGATACATGGGTGTATGCCGGGTCTCTGAGTGATGAGTGATTGTCAACTGGGATGATGCACATGTTCTTTGGCTTGTGTTGTGCAGGTGTCGAGCCCGGATGCAGTGATCAAAGGCGAGGTGAAGGTCAAGTAGAGACGTGCCATGCCGATGGACTGAGAGTGGCGAAGGGCGTACGTGAGGCTTGGACTGAGGGACCAGAGGCCCGAGGATCAGCTGTGGTGGCTGGCATCCTGTGACGACAACAAGTGAAGAAGTGCGGTCATGTGTTGCCTGAGTTGTGGACTTGGGGACACGTGTCGGTGGATGGGGTGCACGGGAGGTGCATCCCCTCTACGACGTCAGTTTGGTGGTAGAGCCAGGGAAAAACCATCGGTTGGACGGTTTCCAGGTTTGGGCCTCAAAACCTGGGTGCGGACGGTTTCCAGGTTTGGGCCTCAAAACCTGGGTGCGGATGGTTTCCAGGTTTGGAACTCAAAACCTGGGCGCTGAGGGTTTGCTGAGTTTGGCCTCAAAACTCAGATGCTGGTGGGCTGGTTTCCCGGTTTGGGCCTCAAAACCGGGGGTTGCCTGGAAAGGCTGGTTTCCCGGTTTGGGCCACAAAACCGGGGGTGCAGAGCGAGGGCGGCACGTGGCGGCAATCGGGAGGTTGCGTCGAGGCAACGCTACGACTTGTGCGGGCGTGGCCGTCGGATACACCTACCACCGAGTTGGTCCCGAATAACCCTAGGGTTTAGCTGGTTCGCTCTGTAATTAGAGAGGGGTAGAGTAGGAATAGAAATTAGGATAAGTAGAGGGAGACACCCTCCTCCCTTCCTATCTCAGTCATTTGCTCTTTGCTTCTAGGGTTTCCTACTCTCCCAATCCCCTGCTGTAGCTAGCTGAGATCCGCAGAGAACCATACCTCTGTGTACTGGAAATTTTGAGGATGTGAGGCTGTAACCTCACTGTTGTAGCGTGTGGTAGCCACACGGTTGCAGATTGTAACAGAACCGACCAATTTGCACCAGATTAAGCACTGAAAACCTCCGCTCTCGCAGAAATCATCGAGTACTTAAGCTCGTACAAACCCGGTAGTCCGGAAATCTCGAAGGATTTCAAATCATTCAACGACATCCAGCCAAGATCGTACTAGTTCCACGAACATGCTCACGGGTTACATCACAGTTGCATAGAGTTCAAATTACATCAGAGTATGAAATAATATTACAAACCATAATTTGTAGTAGTAGCGGAAGCAACATAGTCTTTAAAACATAAGTTTGGATTGTTTATAAATACGGTGCCATCAGTTGACTGGGTCCACAAAAGCAACAGCTGAGATAAGTGTTGACCATGCCCTTGGTCTAGTCATCACCCGTTACCGGGTACAAGCAGTTCTCGCAGTAACCATAAAAGCACTGGCCATCTGCAACAACAAGGGAATAAACCCTGAGTACAAGAAGGTACTCAGCTAGACTTACCCGTCATAAACCAAAAATAATGAGACTCCAAGGATCATGTAGGCTATAAGAGTGGGGTTGGCTGTACATACTCCTTTGCATGAAAGCTTTAGTAATAAAACTCAGTTTCAGATGTTGGCAATTGCTTTTAGTCATTAACTCTACCTTACTAGATTTGTACCTGTACTAAACAAGCACTTGCTAATTAATCAATCAAGAGTGACTATTTCATCAATAGCCTTTCAGATTCCATAACCATTTTAGTTCCATAAGTTCTACGGGAGATGATCTAAAGTCAATTACTCACTGTCCAGGAGCGATGGCGATTATAATCGATTCCTACCCAGCTGGGGATAAAATGTCTCACACTCGCCCGGCACGTCCGGCTACGGCAGTCGTAAGCTGCCAGTAAGGAGATTCGAGAACACAAAGCGCGGGACGGCCATGGGCCCTTCTACACCGGGGGTTATCTCAGTGCCAGGTCGCTCAATCTATAACTGCCCACGGTCATGCCAGGTCGATCAGGCCCTGCCTGCCCTCGGACCATGCCAGGTCGATCAGAATAGTTGCCCACGGTACAACTGAGGCCCTGGGTGTTAGGCGTCAGCATCTCCATCTCCGGCTCGAATAACCTTACTCGGCTTCACGGGAGGTACTCAGACCAACTCCGTTAAGTGATCGACGCGTTCAATTTGACTGAAGGGACATTCCCGAACGGGTCCTATGCGACACAGACGGGAGCCTACTAGCACACAGAACCCATGTCCTGCTGCTCTTACATCTCGCCTCCGTCTCAGATTAATTATCACATGGTTATCTCATGATAGCAAAGGCTAAACATGATCAGTATCCACCTATTGCGGGAGACAGGGAATCACCCGACTTTTACCGATCTAAGCAGGGCTAAGCATATAACGAGCCTAGACCTAAACAGGGATATCAAGATATATTGCAGGTGGGCAAGGATAAGTAATAATGCATCAACGGTAGCAATCAATTCCTATAACCTAATGCAACATCCATCATCAGGTTAATTAGAAAACATTTGCAAACCGTAGGAGTTAGAATGCTCCGGGGCTTGCCTTTCTCAAAGTCCGACGGACGGTGATCGCGTCACTCGGGCAACTCGTCGGCGTCGGTCCCTCCGGCTTCTTCTGCCGAGTTCTCCTCCGGACTGGGCTCTTCCAGTATCGACTGGGTCTGGATCTCCTCCGCTGATCCTGTATGATGCATAATGCGCATGAATAGGATGAATGCACATAGAATGCATATGTGATGCACATGATCACAGCAATCAGGAGATAAGCACATGTCATCTACTGCATTCTCTTCAACAAGGTAGTCAACATCATCCCAACTATTTAACCTATCATAATCAACTTGTTAAGCGATGTTGTCACCACATCAAAGTCTACTTAGTGAGTTTATTACCCTCTAATTACTTGCTGAAATAAATCTATTTACACATGCTTTAAACAGCAACCTAACCTAGACAGCTTCAGAAAAATCTACAGAAATTACTGGGAGTTAACAACACCAAATCTAGCTCCCTGTCCAAATTTCATCTCATTTGGACTTGAACTCCATTCTCTATGAAAAAGACAAATTCTATCATGGAAAGGTGCTTTGAACTACACACCCTAGCAAAAAGTGTCAAACAACAGATTTCTTATTTTTCTACTGAGCTTCCTAGTACAAGAGCAATGTGCTTAAATTCTCAGGTTCATATTCCTCATATTTTAATTACTCCAAAATAAACAAGGAAACGACATTTAACCATTTTAAAAGCTACTGTCAAATTAATTCATAAAACAACCTCATATTATATTTTTCTCTGAAACTACACATTCATACAAACCTAACAAAACTGGAATCACATTTTTCTGACTGATATATATTTAGTTATGCATTTTCCAAGTTATCAGCACTTTTCTAATGTAAATAAATCTACACATAAAAATATCACCAAGAATGCATTCAACAGTTTTCACTGATAGATCTAAACATGCTTGACCTAACAAAATTTGTTTCACAGGATTTGGACATAAAATGAGCCTTGTATGAATTTTTGAAGCCTTACATGAATTCTTCAAAACACATTTTAAAAGAAAACTCAATCCTAAGGTACGGACTCCCTTCTTGATTCGGCCGAGGCTCGAGGCGAAGGCTTCGGCACACCCGGCTCAACTCAGCCGAGGCTCAGACGCACTCGACCGATTCGGCCGAGGCTCAGACACATTCTACCGATTCGGCCGAGGCACACTGACAGCCGAGGCTAACCTATTCAGCCGAGGCTACTGACTCAACCGAGGCTTACTGACTCAACCGAGACTAACTGACTCAACCGAGACTAACTCAACCGACTCGGTCGAGGCTCGAGGCGAAGGCTCGGCGCATTCGGCTTTCCGAGGCCTACGGCAACCAAGCTCTTCCCTTTCTCTCTTTCTTACTGCCAGTCGGGGCCCGCTGGTCAGGGTGACCAAGCTTCCGAGGCCAAGCTCGGCACGTTACCGCGCGAGGCCAGGCTCGGCAGTCAACGATGGAGTTTTGCGCCGTGGTCGTTGACCGGCCCTAGCTCGTCGACGGCGACGCTTCCGGTGACACTGAGACCATCATTGGGTGCGGGTTTGCGAGGCAAACACGCTTGCTAAGCCAGAGGGATACCGGAGCAAGCTCGACGGCGGCCATGGCGGAGCGGCGGCTCTGCGACTCGGCGGCGGAACTCTTCCCGGCGGCTTGCGACTCGGCGAGGTTAGCACTAGCCCAAGCAAGACCTAAGCGACCTATTGGAGCAGCTCTCGGGCTTCGGCATCCCCGGCATTGCTCGGCGCGATGCACAGCGGCGGTCCATGGCGGACACGGCGACGACACGGCTCGGTTCCGGCTGAAACACGGCGAAAGAGAGGTCTCCAACTAACTCTAAGCTACTACGGAGGTAGAGAAGACTAGAACATGGCTCGGCTTGGGATAGCTTGGCCAGAGATGACCGGTCCACATGAAGGTCATGGTGGCGGCCATGGCGGGAGCTTGCGGATGGCATCCGCTGTTCCGGCGGCTAGAGAGGGAGAGAGGGGAAACCAACCCTTACCGGAGAAAGAGGAGATCAAGGCGGAGAAACTAGCGGGAGGAATCGAACGGCGGTGAGCGGTGGAGCGAGTAATTGCTCGCCGAGGTTCGGCGGGCGGCGGCGGCGCGGAGCTCTGGTGAAGATGGAGTGGAGTGGAGCGAGGGAGAGAGTGAGCAATGGAATGCTCCTCTGGTTGCAAGCACGGGGCAGAGCGAAGGCAAAAGGAACGAAGTGCTAGGTGCATTGCACCTGGCCGGTTCCCGTCGGAGGAACTCCCGACCGGACGCGGCGGCGTCAGGCGTCGCGCTCCACGCGGCGAGTGAGGACGCGGTGCATGGAGCAACGTGGCGAGTTCGGGCGCAAACCACGGGCGGCGGTGCCGGTGGTTTGGCCGGCCGGCGAGGCGGTCTCGCGGCTGCGGGCGGATTCTGCCGGCGCGGAGGGAGCGGCGTCCGCGAAGGAGAAGAAGGAGAGACTGACAGGCGGGGTCCACTGGGGTTAAACTAATGAAGTTTGGTTAAAAACTTTGATGCTCTATAACTCCTAAACTAAGCCGAATTAGGAAAAGGTCCTAAAAGCAAAGTTGCTTAGAATTTTGTAAGGAACAAATCATCTTTAAGGCTCAAGTCCAAATTCTATTGTTTAAAAGAATTTTAGTGCTAAACCATTTTTCTAATGCAAGAAATCATAATTTAACAGCTTTTTCTGAGAAAGTGCTGTAAAGCAAAGTTGTTCCCTTCATCAAGATCTACAACTTTGTTATAAGGCACTTGGTCAGAAACAGAAAGCAAACAAGGTTACACTAGAGACCAAACAAGGACTTAAGCACTTAACAAGCATATGCGCATGAAATGATGAGATGCTATGCTTATGCCATGCCAAATTATGCATTTAGGGATTGCTTAACACCGGGGTGTTACAGCCCTCCCCTCCTTAAAAGAAATCTCGTCCCGAGATTTGGATTACGAACCATTTCTTATAAAAGTGTGGGTATACTTCCTTTAGATAGTCATCCGTCTCCCAGGTAGCATCCCGGTCATCTTGCTCACTCCAAGATACCTTATATTGCTTCACGATTCTTCCGCGGGTCGCTCTTTCTTTTTCATCGAGCACTCGACATGGTGTAATTGAGTAAGTGAGATCAGATTGCAATTTGATACGAGCTGGTTGTACCACTTCTTCTGGTACTCGAAGACATTTCTTCAGTTGAGAGACATGGAATACTGGAAAAATAGCCTTCAAATGCTCTGGCAATTGCAGTTGATAAGCCACTTCTCCCTTCTTTTGCACAATTCTATAAGGTCCCACGAACCTTGGTGCTAACTTCCTTTTGACTCCAAAACGTTTTACACCCTTCATTGGTGAAACCTTCAAATAGACATAGTCACCAACATTGAACTCAAGCGGTTTCCTTCGTTTATCAGCATAGCTTTTCTAGCGAGATTGTGCAGACGCGATATGTTGCTGAATCGTTCTAACTTGTTCTTCTGCTTCTTTCACAAAGTCAATACCATAGTATCGACGTTCCCCTGGTTCTACCCAGTTTATCGGTGTCCTGCATCTTCTACCATACAGAGCTTCAAAAGGAGCCATCTGTATACTTTCTTGATAACTGTTGTTATAAGCAAACTCTGCCAATGGTAACCATTTCTCCCAAGAACCTTTTGCTGATAAAACACAGGCTCTTAACATATCCTCTAGAACTTGATTCACTCTCTCTGTCTGCCCTGATGTTTGCGGATGATAGGCTGAGCTTCGGACTAAATCCGTGCCTAACTCCTTCTGCAACTTTTCCCAAAATGGTGCAGTAAACTGCGGTCCGCGATCAGAGACTATAACCCTTGGTACACCGTGTAGTCACACAATCTGACTTATGTAGATCTCTGCATAATCTGGGGCCTTATAGTTAGTTTTGACTGGAATGAAATGTGCGGTCTTTGTGAGACGATCCACAATTACCCAAATTGAATCATTACCCTTCTGAGTCGTGGGTAAACCAACGATAAAGTCCATACTCACTTCTTCCCACTTCCATTCAGGTATAGCTAATGGCTGAAGCATTCCAGCTGGTTTCAAATGAATAGCTTTTACTCGACAACACGTATCGCATCTGGCCACATAAGCAGCAATTTCTTTCTTCATTTTGGTCCACCAAAATCTCGGACGCAAATCTTGGTACATTTTTGTACTTCCAGGATGAATAGATAATTTGGACAAATGTGCTTCATCCATGATCCGATTCCTGAGTTCTCTATCCTTAGGCACCACTAATCGCTGGTTAAACCATAGAACTCCATTTTCGTCAACTCGAAAATGCTTATCGGACTCTTTTTCATCCTTGAGCCTTTCCTTAATATGATAGATCCCCTTATCGGTTTTCTGGTCCTCTATAATTTGGTCTACTAACACATTGCGCAACTTTAAATCATGTAGCACTGCGGCATGTGTTAAGCTGAACTCATCCTCTGGTAGAATCTTCATAGCATTACAGTGTGATTTCCGGCTCAGAGCATCGGCCACAACATTCGCCTTGCCTGGATGATAGTGAATTTGAAGATTATAATCCTTAATCAATTCTAGCCATCTTCTTTGCCTCATATTCAATTCTGCTTGCGTGAAAATATATTTAAGACTCTTGTGGTCAGTGTACATATTGCAGACATTTCCCAGCAGATAGTGTCTCCAAATCTTCAAAGCATGTACAACGGTAGCTAATTCCAGATCGTGGGTTGGGTAATTCACTTCATGCTTTCGCAATTGCCGCGAAGCATAAGCAATCACTCTGCCTTCTTGCATGAGAACACAACCTAGGCCTACCTTTGACGCATCACAAAAGACAACAAAGGGTTTCTCAACATCCGGTTGAGCTAAAACAGGAGCAGTGGTCAACAGCTTCCGCAAGGTACGGAAAGCAGTTTCGCACTTCTCTGTCCATTCAAATTTCTGATTCTTTTGCAACAAACTTGTCATTGGCTTTGCAATTTTGGAGAAATCAGGAATAAAACGGCGGTAATATCCTGCTAAGCCCAAGAAACTACGAATCTCACCAACTGAAGTAGGAGCTTCCCAGTCCATGACTTCTTGTACTTTACTAGGGTCTACTGAGATTCCTTCTTCTGACAGAATATGACCAAGAAATTGTACTTTCTTCATCCAAAACTCGCACTTGCTGAATTTAGCATAGAGCTTGTGTTCCCTGAGTCTAGATAAGACAACCCTCAAATGTTCTGCATGATCTTCTGCATTTTCCGAGTAAACCAGAATATCGTCAATGAACACTACCACAAACTTGTCTAATTCTGGCATGAACACGGAGTTCATCAAACTCATAAAATATGCTGGAGCATTGGTTAATCCAAAGGACATAACAAGATACTCGTATAACTCGTATCTGGTTGAGAAAGCGGTCTTTGGAATATCCTGTGGTCTGATTCGAATCTGATGATACCTTGACCTTAGATCAATCTTAGAAAACACCTTGGCCCTTGATAACTGATCAAAAAGGATGTCTATCCTAGGTAACGGATACTTATTCTTAACAGTCACGGCATTGAGTGGACGATAATCCACACACATGCGCAAGGACTTATCCTTCTTTTTGACAAACAAAGCTGGGCAACCCCATTCTGATACACTGGGTTGAATGAATCCCTTGTCCAAGAGTTCCTTGATCTGGGTCTTGAGTTCTGCCAGCTCATTGGGCGGCATTCGATACGGTCTCCTAGAGATTGGTGCAGTTCCTGGTAACAACTCTATCACAAACTCCACTGCTCTCTTCGGTGGTAACCCTGGTAACTCATCTGGAAAAACGTCCAGAAAATCCCTAACAACTGGAATTTTGGAGAGGTCTTCTATAGCAAAAGTACAAGATAAGTCAACAAGATCGGCACCTCGAGGAAGAGATACGCGAAGCTTGTTACCTGTCCGACTATCAGATAAGGTAAGAGTCCTGTTTGCAGTGTCTAACACCGCACTCCACATGGTCATCCAACTCATGCCTAAGACTACATCCATACTTAGTCCCGGCAACACTACTAAGTTGGCTCCAAATTTATGCCCTCCAATGTCGATGGTCACATTACACACCATCTGTCTAGATAACACGTTACTCCCTACGGAGCTCACGCGAAACCCATAATCCATTTCAGAGATTTCTTGATTATGCTTTTGTGCAAATGCCTTGCTCATATAAGAATGCGATGATCCAGTATCAAATAAAACAACTGCAGGATGATGGTTCACGAGACACATACCGGCAGTCACGGGCTCTCCTGCACGAGCTTCTTCAGCAGTCATGTTATGCAGACGCGCTGGGTAATTAGCCTGCTGCTTCTTGGGGTGCGGGCAATACCCTGCAAAGTGCCCGTCTTGGTTGCAATTGTTAACACCGAGTTTTCGCACTATGACAAGTGGACCAGCACTATGAAGATTCGGCGAACGCCGCCGCTTGAAGGATTCGGCAGACAGCGAACGCGGTCGGCTAACTCGATGCATTCGGCAAGGCTGTAAAGGTGACTAGTCAATGGCGAGCGGGTTCGGCAATATGGCGCTGCGGTCGGCTACCTCGGGTTAAGTCGGTTTGCGACAAATACGGCATATCAGAAGATTCGGCAACGGAAGATCTTGTCATTGTTAGCACGTGCCGATTATTAAGGGAGGCTTAGAATAAAAGGCATCGTATTTTAGATAAGTTTCCTGTTTTGTCGTTGTAATCGTGTCCTCCTAGGACTCGTAGGACACCAGGGTATAAATATAAACCCTGAGACTATTGTAAAGACGTTCACAATCAATACAACCAACCCGGCCCCGTGCCGTCTTCGAGTCCAAGTCGTGTCGTCGTGTTCTTCGAGAGGGGCCATCGATCCGTTGACCTCCATAAGTTCCGGCAACCTTGTTATCATGTCTAGTATCGTGCGGCGGATTTAGATATGGTGCAAGTAGTCTCGTACGTTAAGCTTAGTATCGTGCGGCGGATTTAAGCTAATGACGGGAAGTCTTTGTTTATGTCTTGTATCGTGCGGCGGATTGAGACACAAATAAAGATAGTTATCGGCTCTATTAGACGTGGCAGTCTGGTAGATTCATTAAGTTACCTTGTGTTATATGTTTTGTTATGTTTATTTCATCATAACACTTTTGCCCAATCTAGATACCGTTCGGTTCGGCTTTATCTTTTATAGATCTACTTTGTTCTCTCACGTTTATTATTGAAAGGTCTGTTATGCAGTAGATCTATTGTTCATAAAAGCCGATCGGATCGTATCTGGATTGCCACATGGTGAGGGTTCATGCATGTTAAGTGTGTTTGATCTATGACAAGGCTCGGTGTCGTGCGGCAGGCGCAGGCTTTAGATTAGCTTAGTCATGCTTAGCTTGTATGTTCAATCTCCATGGATCCCAACTCGGTTGTACAATCGAGATTGGTTAAGTTTTAACTTATATCTAATACGTCATGCGAGTACGATTCTCATGCAAACGTGTTCGGCAACCTGTTATTCACGTAGCTTTGTTCATATTGCCGAATAATCTTTTAGTAAGTGGCTTCAGGGCCGTACATCTTGGAACTGTCTGGTCATACCCGGCACGTTCCAGCTTTGTATTTAACAGTTTATCTCCCTTGTTAGTTGCAGGGCAAACTGACTGGCACGCACCGGACTTCTGAGCAACCGGGCCACATTTGAAGCCAGCTTCTCCGGCTTGCTATGTGATTGGTACAGCGCGTCACTTTTGGTGCCAACACACTTTTTGGCACGCCCGGTGGGACCCTTTTTTCCTGCAGCGATGGTCGAAGTCACTGAAGCCGAGGCCAGCAACAAGGCGGGGCTCGTGCAGGTGCAGCTCACCGAACTACCTGACGAGTACAGAGAGCAGGTGGAGGATCCTTGTGCCGAATTCCAGGCCAAGTGCCTAGAAGCCTTTTCCAAGAACAAGAGCGGAAAGGTTCGCCGTCTGCACGATCTGCCGAAACCCGTCCTGCTCAACCCGAATGATCCCGGGGAGGCGGAGGAAGTGTTGAAAATGTCTCACATAATCAACGAAACTGTCTCTGGTGCCATCGGTCGCATGCATGGGGCGTTTCTCAACACTTTCCGCACCATCATGATCGCCCAATTCGGCCCCAAGGCCGATGAACTTATGGAGGCCGAGTTTGGCCCTATAGCAGGACCACATCTTTTCAATCTGCCAAATCACCTCAAGGGGGCAGGAACTGCTGGTGAGGAGACCCCGCCTAAGGCTCAATCAAGCGGAATGACCATTCAAGAGAAGCACACGCCAGAAGGCCAGTTGCCGACCATGAGTCAGCTCACGTTCGGCGCTAAGGGTCAGCCGCCAGAGTCAACACGCAAGATCTCCCCGCAAACCTATAGGCTCATAAAGGACTACTATGGAAACGGGTACCATGCTAGAGAGGATGGCAGATATGATGCAGCGCACTTTCGGCCTGAAACCTAAGGGCACTTATGCTTACAGATCTCCGTTCCCCGAATGGTTCCACCGTGTGGCTCTACCTCCCAGAGTCAAAGTGCCGACAGACCTGTCCAAGTTCTCCAGCTTAGACGACACTAGCACGGTGGAGCACATCAGTCGCTATCTGCTCCAGCTTGGAGAGGCCAATACCGAGGATGCCTTCAATGTTCGGTACTTCCCGTCATCGCTCACTGGGCCGGCGTTCGCTTGGTTCACGTCTCTGCCACCGGGCTCTATTCTCTCTTGGGCAGACTTGGAACAGAAGTTCCATACGCACTTCTACACGGGCACCAAGGAGAAGAAGCTGGTGGACATCATGTATGTGCGCCAGAGGCCGAATGAGACACCGCAGGACTACCTACGCAGGTTTAGGGAAGTCAAAAGCCAGTGCTTCGGCATGTACCTGCCGGACGACCAGCTTCCACCATTGGCCGTGGCGGGCATGCTCCCAAGCATCAGAGACAAGCTCTTTGGCCAGGAGTTCGAGGACCTGGGTCATCTCTCTCGCCGGCTGAATGAAATGACCATCCAAGCGCAAGGCTTCCGGAGGGAAGGGCGCTTCCAGAGGGACAATGTCGCGGCCCAGATGTATCAAGCTTTCCTGGACGAGGCCGATGACTATACCGATGCCGAAGATGAGGTGGCCGCTGCAGAGCTCAACTGGGACAAAGAGCCGACCCAGGCCAACAGGCAATGGCTGCGCCAGCAGAAAGGGGCATACGACTTCGACGTCACCAAGGCCGACAAACTCTTCGAGTTTCTGGTCGCCGAAGGAAGAGTCAGGCTACCCCCGGATCACCCGATGCTGCGTCCTGGAGGGGTTAAAGACAAGAAATACTGTGGCTTTCATAACACTAACACTCATTCTATTAATGATTGCCGTGTGTTCAGGACAAGGATCCAGAAGGCCATCCAGGATGGGCACATCAAGTTCAATGGCAAGATGAAGATCGATGCCAACCCCTTCGCCCAGAACTCCATGTTCGTCTCAGTGAACATGGTAGCCCCGGAGGATCCCAGAGGCAAGGGCAAGGTCAAGGTCCTCACCTCCGCCAAGGCGCGCGAGTCTGGCGCAGTGGATCCCGATCGGCAAATCACTGGCGACGAGTTCCGACAGCACGCCCAAGCCGCGAATAGCCGATACGAGCACGGAGAGTCGTCTTCCAGGCGCAGGCCTACCCACAGAGATCTCCTTAACAAGTGGCGCCGGCAAAATGAGAAAGAGCAGAGGCGTTTCCAACGCGAAGAGCGGGAACTCACGAGGGAATACCAGCGTGAGGACGGTCGCATGGGAGAGCACCGGTATCGTCTGGAGGAGAGGGCTTACCACAGAGAACAGGCCCATCGCTGGGAGCAAGAACGCCGCCAAGAGCAGGAGCAAGCTCACTGGGGCTGCCCGTTCTTCCGCCACTGCTGGAACGAAGGCTTGAAACTGCCCGCCGTCAACAACTGCCCCGAATGCAGCGATCAGTACAAGGGGTATAGGCAGGATCGGGTCAACCGCCGTCCCGTCCATGAAAGGTTGGGAGCACGCATCCCAATGGACGATCGGCGCCTAAAAATGAGAAGCCCGGGTCGGCAAGCCAAAAGATATGCCGACCAGGAGTGGGTGCATCACCAGGACGACAGCAAGGAGGTACAACCCCGCCCATATAGGTGGCAAAAGGGGCAGTGGTGCCCACCAGGGCTCAGAAAAAGCCAGAAAAGGAGAGTGCAACGCCTCCGGAATAGGGAGTTGGAAGAAGCAGCTGCCAATGGGAAGAAGAAAGAGTGGCGCCCGAAGGAAAAACCAGATGACGCCGACGAGGGCGCTGACGTGGCCATGACTTTCTTCCTTCCCCTGGAGTTCATGGCTCCTGCCGGCCAGGGGGCACAGGACGAAGCGCGTTCGGACTCCGATGAGGCCGAGCACAACGAGCTCGCGGCACAGCTCGTGTTGTCTCAGAAGGCAGCATTTGACAAGCCAGCCAAGCATCGGCATTTGAAGCCGTTATATGTCAAGGGGTACGTCAACGGAAAGCCGCTAACCAAGATGTTTGTCGATGGCGGTGCAGCGATTAACATCATGCCTTACGCCACCTTCAGAAAGCTGGGCATGAACGATGAAGACCTGCTCAAAACGGATATGGTACACCGGGACTTCGCCGGTAATCCCTCTGACACTCGGGGTGCCGTGCACGTGGAACTGATGATAGGATCCAAGACGCTCATCACGACCTTCTTTGTCATTGACGGCAAGGGGGCATACAGCCTGCTTTTGGGCAGGGATTGGATCCATGCCAACTGCTGCATACCTTCGACCATGCACCAAATACTCATTCAGTGGGTTGGAGATGACATCGAGATTGTCCAAGCTGATGACTCGGTGAGTGTTGCTACCATTGAGCCTAATTACTGGGAATTTGACGGAGTAGATTGCTTCTCCGATCGTGTGTATGGGAGAAGGTCCTGTCAACGTCTACGGCAGGGATCAACAGCCGATCCAAGCAGTCGGCTCTCAAAGCTTCTTTTAGATGGACAACCCAACTGACAGCAGTGAGGGCAAACTGGGACGTGGCTTCGCATCGGCCGACCAACTGGAAGAAGTGGATGTTGGCGACACAAGTAAAAAAAGGCCGATGTTCATAAGTTCTAATTTAGACCCTGATTTCAGATTGTTACTAGTAAATCTTTTAAAGGAGTTCAAAGACTGTTTTGCGTGGGACTACACAGAGATGCCCGGATTAGATCGGTCCATTGTTGAGCATAAACTGCCGATCAAGCCTGGATACCGCCCATACAAACAACCTCCGCGCAGGATCTACAAGGAGGAGGTATTGGCCGACGTGAAAAAGGAAGTGGAAAGATTACTAGAAGCTAAATTCATTCGGCCGTGTCGATATGCGGAATGGATCTCCAATATTGTCCCGGTGTACAAGAAGAACGGGAAGATGAGGGTCTGCATCGACTTCCGGAACCTCAACAAAGCCACTCCTATGGACGGTTATCCGATGCCAGTGGCCGATTTGCTAATAGACGCTTCGGCCGGTTTTGAAATTATAAGCTTTATGGACGGCAATGCGGGATACAACCAGATCTTCATGGCCGCGGATGACGTGGCAAAGACCGCCTTCAGGTGCCCTGGCCATTTTGGGTTGTTTGAATGGGTTGTCATGACTTTTGGTTTGAAAAATGCCGGTGCTACTTACCAGCGGGCCATGAATTACATATTTCATGAGTTGATCGGCAGAGTGGTAGAGATATACATTGATGACGTGGTAGTTAAGTCGAGAAGCAAAGAAAGACACTTAGCCGATTTAAGGAAGACCCTGGAGTGCACGAGGAAACATGGTTTGAAGATGAATCCAACCAAGTGTGCATTTGGGGTGTCGGCCGGTGAGTTTCTGGGATTCTTAGTCCACAAAAGAGGTATCGAGGTTGGCAAAAAGAGCATGAAAGCAATTGATAAGGTAGTGCCGCCGACCAATCTCAAGGAGCTGCAATCACTGCTCGGCAAGATCAACTTTGTCAGGAGGTTCATATCCAACTTGTCCGAGCGCGTGTTACCATTCTCTCCACTGTTGAAGCTCAAGAAAGATCAGGAGTTCGTGTGGGGTGACGTGCAACAGAAGGCTTTCAATGAAATCAAAGAATACATGAAGGCGCCACCAGTGTTGGTTCCTCCACAACTCGACAAGCCTTTCAAGTTGTACGTGGCGGCCGACAACCTAACGATAGGGTCGGCCCTCATGCAAGAATTCGAAGGAAAAGAGAGAGTTGTAGCCTATCTTAGCCGAAAGCTACTGGACCCCGAAACAAGGTATTCGGCTACGGAAAAGTTGTGCTTGTGCGTTTTCTATTCCTGTACCAAGTTTCGGCACTATCTACTGAATGCCGAATGCGTGGTAGTATCAGAGTTTGATGTAATCAAGCACATGTTATCAATGCCGATTTTATGTGGAAGGATCGGCAAATGGGTTTTGGCCCTTTCTGAATTTGACTTGCGTTTTGAATCGGCAAAGGCTGTTAAAGGCCAGATTATGGCTGATTTTGTCACTCACCACCGTGATCCTAATGCTAACATGGTAACCATTATCCCTTGGGCATTGTTTTTTGATGGATCCTCGTGCAGCAAAGGTGGTGGAGTCGGGATCGTGTTGATTTCTCCCAAGGGGGCACCCTTCAAGTACTCTATACCGATCGAGTACCCGGTGACTAATAATCAAGCAGAGTACGAAGCACTGCTCCGAGGGCTGCGGTTGCTTGTGGACATTAAGGCAGACGCCGTGGAGATCTTCGGTGACTCGGAGTTAGTGATCAAGCAATTGACCGGCAAGTACGAGTGCAAGAACGACACGCTGCAGGAATATCTCGAAGGTTGCCAAGAGCTCCTCAGACAGTTTCGATCGGCAACCTTGCAACATATTCCTAGGGGGCAAAACGAAGAAGCAAACCAGTTGGCTCAGGCAGCATCCGGGTATAGGGAGAATCAAAACATTTTTGCACTTGAGGGAGAGCAAACAACCCCAGAAGGTGATCAAGCAGTCCCAAGTGATAATCAGGCAGTTGAAGACTGGAGAGACAACATTGCCGATTACCTCAGGGACCCATCCAGGAAAGTCTCCCGAAAACTCAGGTACAAGGCTCTTAAGTTCACGCTCTTGGACAATCAATTGTACTACAAATCCATAGATGGGGTTTTGCTTAAATGCCTGAACCAAGACGGGGCTAGGAAACTGATGTATGAGGTGCACGAAGGCGTATGTGGTGCACACCAGTCGGCTCACCGTATGAGATGGTTAATCAGGAGGACTGGATATTTTTGGCCGACTATGCTCGAAGATTGCTTTGAGTACTACAGAGGTTGTCGGGATTGCTAGCGGTTCGGCAATGTGCAAAGGGCTCCAGCATCGGCCATGGATCCAATCATTAAGCCTTGGCCTTTCAGAGGATGGGGCATTGATTTGATCGGCCAAATTCACCCTCCATCTAGCAAGGGACACAAGTTTGTTTTGTTAGCCACGGATTACTTCACTAAGTGGGTTGAAGCCATCCCATTGAAGAAGGTGACGTCAGAGAACATGGTCTCTTTCGTCAGGGAGCATATCGTTTACCGATTCGGCATTCCTCAGTCCATCACTACCGATCAGGGAACTCAGTTCACTTCTTCGGAGTTTTGTGACTTTGCCGAAGAGATGGGGATTAAACTCTATAATTCTTCCCCTTATTATGCACAGGCCAATGGACAGGCAGAGGCTTCTAACAAAATCATGATTAAGATCATTCAAAAGAAGATCGAAGAGAAACCCAAAAGGTGGCACTTGGTGCTCAACGAAGCTTTGTGGGCTTACCGAATGGCTTGTCATGGGTCAACTCAGACGTCACCTTACGAGTTGGTCTATGGGCATCACGCAGTTCTACCATGGGAGTTGCAGTCGAGGTCAAGACGAGTTACATTGCAGAACGATCTGGCTAAGGAGAATTATAAGGATTTGATGATGGATGAGCTAGAGGATTTGCATTTGATTCGTCTCAAAGCCTTGGAAAATATTGAAAGGAACAAGATACGCGTGGCCAAGTACTATAACTCGAAAGTGAGAGAAAAAGGATTCGAAGAAGGAGACTTGGTTTGGAAAATTATCTTGCCAATCGGTACCAAAGACAAGGTATTCGGCAAATGGTCCCCTAACTGGGAAGGGCCTTTTCGAATTCTGAGACGTGCTCCGGGTAATGCGTACATTCGGAAAACCCTCCAAGGAGAGGAGTTTACTAGGGCAATTAATGGACGCTATCTAAAGAGATTTCATCCTAGCGTGGAGGTCGGTGCATAACGGAATCAAGGACTAGCGGGCACCGACGGCCGATACAAGGTTGTATCGCCCTTAGCACAAAAAATGGCCAATAGGTTCTATCGTCCTTAGAACAAAAAACAGCCGGCACGGCATGTGTCGCCTCTAGCACAAAAAACGCAGAAATACAGGGCCAAGTGCACGCGGTGCTGTGCAATCGGCTAGATAAATCAAACGCTCAACAAGCGCAGGACAGGAGAACAGATTGTGCGCATGAACATAGCAGAGTAGAACATTGTTCATAGTGATGACCGTCTGCGGATTGGTGACTGCGGCGAGGGCACGAGCATGATCCTCGTAGGAGTCCAGAAAATCATCGATCTGCTCGACGTCCTCCGGACATGCCCCGCCGGGGAAGCCAACCGGCGTCACGGAGAAGTCCTCCTCTGCGCGGATCATTAGCGCCGACAGCCCCAGCGCCACGCCATGGTGCACACCCTGCAGGGCGACCTGCTCGACGCGGCCGTGTACATTGGCCAGGCGCACCTCGGCGGTGTCGCCCTGGGCGTTCACCCGGTCTGCGACGGCGTTCGCCGCCATCTTCAGGCGCTCCAGCTCTTCAGACAGTGCTATGAACGGCGAGTTGAAATGGATCGGTTAAAAGATCAACAAGAACGACCGAAAGCCGATCTAGGATTGGGTGTTCATACCCGTGATTGCGTCGCAGAACTGCCGGCGCTGGTCCTCCCACTCCAGCTGATCTATCCCGTACTGCTTCGAGACAGCGGCCAGCTCTTCCCGGGACTCGTCCCGCAGTGCCATGAAGTTCAAGGCGTCGTTGTGGTCGTAGAGGCCGCCGTCGGAATCCCGGTCCGGGCTCGCCTCCCAAGGATGGGAGTGGTAGGAGAGGCTGCCGGAGGAGCTTGACGAGCCCGATGGTGGAGCCTCTGGCCTCCCCGATGCTGGAGAAGGCCGGGCATGCCCGCTGGTGGAAGAGATAACGGGGACCCTGTCAGCGAGCAGTAACCGAGCGTGAGCGAAGTCTTCAAGAAACTGCCACAAAGGACGTAAGCGAGGAGTCCTACCCGCGCCGACGGAGGCGCCGAGCGCGGCTCCCTTCGGCTTCCTCGGTCGCCGGGCGCTTGCCGCGGTCGTCATGGCTCGCCATTGCACTCGGAAAGTTAGGGTTTTCTGGGGCGGAACGGACAAGGAAGCCGAGGCGGCGAGAGTACTAAAGGAGTGGATGCAAGATTGGGAGAAGGCAGGCCTCCAGGGACGATTTATGTCGAATATCAACCAACGGATTGGGGTTTTTCCGCTTCCCAAGATGGGCCTCTACAGTAATGGGCTGTGCAGGCCGTCTGAGTGCACTCACGTACGTGTTCGGCGGGGAATAGAGCGCCTGTCTTCGGCAAAACTGCCGATTTAGATGTTCGAGACAAACACTGGCCAGATTGCCGAACAGGTTCACACGGTTAAACACGATGTCATCAGAACGGTAACCGATTGGATGCAAAATGCAGATATGTTACAAATGGCCAAGTACATGGAATAGAGTACACCTTGATTCCGAAGGATCAGTCACAGATTGATTTCAAGAAAATAGATAAAAGGACTTCTTATCCACATAACTGGAGTCGATTACAAATGAAGGATCAGTTCGTCCATGTCATTCTATTTCTAATCGGAAGATCAGAATCGAAAGAGTCGGCCAAGTCTGTTCCGGCTTCTTTCACATCCTCAACAGAACGTGCTATCCTAAATTCTAGCCCTCGCTCACAAACGTCAAAATGGCGATAGTCGGCGCCAGAATGGATCCGGACGGCATTAAAAGCAAGTGCTGCGCCGTAGCCCATGCCGGCCCTAGAAATGTCGGGAAGAACCCGCTTGATCTCATTCACCTGCCTTAGAGCCACCGTGCCTGGCACATTGACTGAAGTAGCAAGGTCGGCAATAGCGGCTTCGAGGGAATGGAGCCTAGTCTCCAGAGCTGAAGGAAAAAGGGGTCAAGCAGAAGGAAGGGATAAGAAAAGGACAGTTGAGGGATGCTTACCGATGGCTTGTTCCCGAAAGGTATCGCGCTCCTGAGAGATTTGAATAATCTCCCGATTCTTCTTTCCTAGATCAGACTGGAGGTCTGTAATCTTCTGAGCCAGGTCCTCGGTGAGGTCGTCGCCAGTCCTCCTGAAGGGGAAACAACATGAGGCATAAATATCCAAAGCGAAAAGATCAAAGCAGAAGCAACCTTCTCTTAGAAGTGCTGGTGTCGCCGAGCTCGAGACTGTAATGGCTTGCTTGGGAAGACATTTTCCGGTTCAGGGCAAGAGAAGAGAGGGTTTTTCTAGATGAAGAAGCTGAACGGAGGGATTCGGGAAGTTCAAGCCGAAATGGAATAAAGAGGAAGTTTTAAAGGATCTCGAGTGCATCGGGAGGCGAGTCGGCAGCTGTGATGATTAATGACGTAGGAAGTCGGATGCTTCCAGAGACTCTACAGTAGTGCGAAAAGGAGAAAATGAATTTTAGAATAAAGCATTTATCCCAAAATTAGGGGGCATGTGTTAACACCAAGTTTTCGCACTATGACAAGTGGACCAGCACTATGAAGATTCGGCGAACGCCGCCGCTTGAAGGATTCGGCAGACAGCGAACGCGGTCGGCTAACTCGATGCATTCGGCAAGGCTGTAAAGGTGACTAGTCAATGGCGAGCGGGTTCGGCAATATGGCGCTGCGGTCGGCTACCTCGGGTTAAGTCGGTTTGCGACAAATACGGCATATCAGAAGATTCGGCAACGAAAGATCTTGTCATTGTTAGCACGTGCCGATTATTAAGGGAGGCTTAGAATAAAAGGCATCGTATTTTAGATAAGTTTCCTGTTTTGTCGTTGTAATCGTGTCCTCCTAGGACTCGTAGGACACCAGGGTATAAATATAAACCCTGAGACTATTGTAAAGACGTTCACAATCAATACAACCAACCCGGCCCCGTGCCGTCTTCGAGTCCAAGTCGTGTCGTCGTGTTCTTCGAGAGGGGCCATCGATCCGTCGACCTCCGTAAGTTCCGGCAACCTTGTTATCATGTCTAGTATCATGCGGCGGATTTAGATATGGTGCAAGTAGTCTCGTACGTTAAGCTTAGTATCGTGCGGCGGATTTAAGCTAATGACGGGAAGTCTTTGTTTATGTCTTGTATCGTGCGGCGGATTGAGACACAAATAAAGATAGTTATCGGCTCTATTAGACGTGGCAGTCTGGTAGATTCATTAAGTTACCTTGTGTTATATGTTTTGTTATGTTTATTTCATCATAACACTTTTGCCCAATCTAGATACCGTTCGGTTCGGCTTTATCTTTTATAGATCTACTTTGTTCTCTCACGTTTATTATTGAAAGGTCTGTTATGCAGTAGATCTATTGTTCATAATAGCCGATCGGATCGTATCTGGATTGCCACGTGGTGAGGGTTCATGCATGTTAAGTGTGTTTGATCTATGACAAGGCTAGGTGTCGTGCGGCAGGCGCAGGCTTTAGATTAGCTTAGTCATGCTTAGCTTGTATGTTCAATCTCCATGGATCCCAACTCGGTTGTACAATCGAGATTGGTTAAGTTTTAACTTATATCTAATACGTCATGCGAGTACGATACTCATGCAAACGTGTTCGGCAACCTGTTATTCACGTAGCTTTGTTCATATTGCCGAATAATCTTTTAGTAAGTGGCTTCAGGGCCGTACATCTTGGAACTGTCTGGTCATACCCGGCACGTTCCAGCTTTGTATTTAACAGTTTATCTCCCTTGTTAGTTGCAGGGCAAACTGACTGGCACGCATCGGACTTCTGAGCACCCGGGCCACATTTGAAGCCAGCTTCTCCGGCTTGCTGTGTGATTGGTATAGTGCGTCACTTTTGGTGCCAACAGCAATTGAAGCACGGTCCCCGAACTATTGGCTTGGTCCCAGTTGAGCTGCCTTGTCCTGCTCGAGCCTGACTTGCTGCCACCTTGTATGGTCGTTGACCATGCTGAGCTTGTTGCTGTCCTTTCTTCTGAGGCGGCCTGAAACGAGCCCCAGGTGCTGGTGGTCGGTATTGAGAACGCTGGGCTGGTGGTCCTCTAAACTAAGATGATCCAGGTTCCAGGGTCCTCTTCCTAACCTTGCTTGCAGCATGCTTGTTGTTGTGATTCTCCTGGATCAGGCAGTCACTGATGAAGTCATTGAAAACTGTGCGGATGAAGTACCCACTGATTTTCCCATCTTAGTATTCAGTCCTCTCTTAAAGCTAGCTATCTTCTTAGCATCGGTATCAACAAAATCTGGTGCATAGCGAGATAAAGAGTTGAACAAGTGATGATACTCGGTCACTGATCGAGTTCCTTGTGTTAAGCTCATGAATTCAGCCATCTTCATCTGAGTCAAGCCTGGCGGAATATAGTGCCCGCGAACAGCTTCCGCGAACATTCTCCAAGTGATAGGTGTACGAGCTGGATAAGTGGTACGGTGATGTCCCCACCAAATTCCGGCTGGCCCCTGTAGCTGATGTGCAGCATATTCTGCTTTCAACTCCTCTGTAAGCCTGAGCAGTCGAAACTTCTGCTCTATCGTATGCAGCCATTCTTCTGCTTCTAGAGGTTCTGTGGCTTCCTTGAAAATTGGCGGCCTTGTGTCCAGAAAATCCTTGAACGAGTTGTACTGATTCGGCTCAGGGCATTGATTGTTATGCGCTAAATTCTCTCGCAGAAGCGCCTCGATGTTGCGTTGGCTTCCCAAGAACTGAGCGAAGAGTTGCTCGGCCGTGGGTGGTGGAGGAGGTGGTGGATTGCGGTTCTCTCTGCTATCATCATTACCACCACTACCACCCACTCCACTGCGAGTCGTCGTCATCTGCATGTAGCGATAGCAATAATCATTAAACGACGTTGCCAAAATTGCGGAGAACAATAAACCATGCCAACACAAATTATTCGGAAAACGAATTCACCAAACAATTACAGAGGCATAATAAATTTCGATCCACAACGCATCATCACATGATAAATAGTGCTCATCACATAGCATACAAAAGTCAACATAACACCCGTAGGTGCCCATACATATGGGACTTTTAAAGGTTTTGCGCCATACGCACATAGGTCCAACACACATTCTTACATCCACATGTTACCCAAAAGATCAAGCGCTACGATATGAGATAAGACCACTACGCGCTAACACTAACTAGTCTACTCCCTAATGGCACCATTGTCATCGTCGTCGTTGTCATCATCATCACTCGAGATGTTCGAAGAACCACTGGACGAAGCATGAGAATCCGGGTCCTCTTGAGGAAAGATAGGGTTCCTCTCATTCTCACGGCGATGAATCTCCTCATGTAGGCGATCATTGTAGTCCTGGAGATGATGAAGTTGCAGCTCCAAATCTCCCACCTGTAGCCTGAGAAGCCTGTTCTGCTCAGTCGCGCGCATACCCTCGAGACAAACATTACGTAGCGACTCCTCAGTCTCGGCCATGATGGTGGATAAGAAGGTCGTCATACCCTGCTGGTCACTAAGCTGCTGTGCCGTCTCCTGCTCCCTCTGACGAGCCTGGTCTCTCTCAACGGTCAAGTGAGCTAGCTGAGTGGTAAGAAGGTCGACCTCTGTAGCATGCGCCTCCTGACCCTGGTGATGTGCAGCTATCTCCTCACTGAGGATGTGGTCCAGGTGGTCGTAGCTACGTGACAGACACCCGTAGGTAGCCATGAGTGCAGCCATCGCACTCCCAGCTGGCCATGCGCAGTGCTCACGCTCTGAAGAACTAGCCTCCAACACCGTAGCACCCGGCTGACGCCACCCGGACTGGTACGGATCTGCTGTAGGAAAGACACCGGCTGTGGCCTGGGCAACTACCTCTGGATGATCCTCCATGATATCCCGAAGAACAGTGTACGCAACTTGGTTGGCTCCATCCCAAGGAGTCCTGCCCTGAAGAGCAAACACTCTGCGGCACCACACATGATCCTGCGGATCACGGCTGGGCACGTCCACCTCAACTGTATACATGTAGCGATCCTCTGAAAACTGAACTCGATGCCACTCATATTGCGGCTCCTGGCCCTCCTGGTATCCGACTAAGTGCAGCACCCTCCACAAAAGAGTAGGCATGCCGAACTCCTCCAGAAAATCCTCGGATCCCTCCTCGGTCCAAGGACCCAGCATGTAATTGGGTCTCCTGCCTCTAGTCGACTTGCGGGCGGTACGCTTAGTGCGGGCCATCTGAAAGAAGTGTATCCACACAGTTTTTAATTAGTTGAGAACAACTTTTATTTAAGATCGGGACGGATAACATAAGGAAGGAAGTAAATTAATGCAAGATTATATGATCATGATGCATGAGCGTAACATACGTCCTCACTGCCTAACAATCTAACGGTTAGACGGTGGCATACAACGTTCACTCATAGCGTTAACTAGCGTACTACACGTTCGCAAGTTAGTGTACCTGCAGAAAGTTCATTTCAGCCCTGCCCACAATATGAATATCATGCATTGCTGAAAATTAAATCTAATACTAGCTTAGGTGCACACCCAGTATACACGTAAGCAGTATATGCACCCATCAGAAAAGTATTACTCCCACAATTAATACTTTCACATATACTTGTGTGCAACAGGTATACATGTCAGCATCATTCAAGCACTCCCCTAGATTGGCGGTTGTCCAATGATGCTCTCACAACTCACTTATTACCTTGGCGTAGAGGCAATTGATCCATACATTACTATTCCAAAGAATAGAATCCATACAATTTCACCCTTGCCGTATGGACGACAGAATAACAGAAATTAAATATGATGCACAACCCCCAAGTTAGAACTTAAATAGCCACCTAGATTCCTATTGGGCATAAGGACTTGGTCACTGGCACACCTTAGCTTTAATCCTTAAGATTTTCCAAATCCTAATATAACTATAAGTTGGCAAATACAGCTTTATCCTTTATAAAATGTTGTTTTTAAAATACACCCATGAACAATAACGCAGAACTTGCTCCGATGCCAGCTGTAACAGAACCGACCAATTTGCACCAGATTAAGCACTGAAAACCTCCGCTCTCGCAGAAATCATCGAGTACTTAAGCTCGTACAAACCCGGTAGTCCAGAAATCTCGAAGGATTTCAAATCATTCAACGACATCCAGCCAAGATCGTACTAGTTCCACGAACATGCTCACGGGTTACATCACAGTTGCATAGAGTTCAAATTACATCGGAGTATGAAATAATATTACAAACCATAATTTGTAGTAGTAGCGGAAGCAACATAGTCTTTAAAACATAAGTTTGGATTGTTTATAAATACGGTGCCATCAGTTGACTGGGTCCACAAAAGCAACAGATGAGATAAGTGTTGACCATGCCCTTGGTCTAGTCATCACCCGTTACCGGGTACAAGTAGTTCTCGCAGTAACCATAAAAGCACTGGCCATCTGCAACAACAAGGGAATAAACCCTGAGTACAAGAAGGTACTCAGCTAGACTTACCCGTCATAAACCAAAAATAATGAGACTCCAAGGATCATGTAGGCTATAAGAGTGGGGTTGGCTGTACATACTCCTTTGCATGAAAGCTTTAGTAATAAAACTCAGTTTCAGATGTTGGCAATTGCTTTTAGTCATTAACTCTACCTTACTAGATTTGCACCTGTACTAAACAAGCACTTGCTAATTAATCAATCAAGAGTGACTATTTCATCAATAGCCTTTCAGATTCCATAACCATTTTAGTTCCATAAGTTCTACGGGAGATGATCTAAAGTCAATTACTCACTGTCCAGGAGCGATGGCGATTATAATCGATTCCTACCCAGCTGGGGATAAAATGTCTCACACTCGCCCGGCACGTCCGGCTACGGCAGTCGTAAGCTGCCAGTCAGGAGATTCGAGAACACAAAGCGCGGGACGGCCATGGGCCCTTCTACACCGGGGGTTATCTCAGTGCCAGGTCGCTCAATCTATAACTGCCCACGGTCATGCCAGGTCGATCAGGCCCTGCCTGCCCTCGGACCATGCCAGGTCGATCAGAATAGTTGCCCACGGTACAGCTGAGGCCCTGGGTGTTAGGCATCAACATCTCCATCTCCGGCTCGAATAACCTTACTCGGCTTCACGGGAGGTACTCAGACCAACTCCGTTAAGTGATCGACGCGTTCAATTTGACTGAAGGGACATTCCCGAACGGGTCCTATGCGACACAGACGGGAGCCTACTAGCACACAGAACCCATGTCCTGCTGCTCTTACATCCCGCCTCCGTCTCAGATTAATTATCACATGGTTATCTCATGATAGCACAGGCTAAACATGATCAGTATCCACCTATTGCGGGAGACAGGGAATCACCCGACTTTTACCGATCTAAGCAGGGCTAAGCATATAACGAGCCTAGACCTAAACAGGGATATCAAGATATATTGCAGGTGGGCAAGGATAAGTAATAATGCATCAACGGTAGCAATCAATTCCTATAACCTAATGCAACATCCATCATCAGGTTAATTAGAAAACATTTGCAAACCGTAGGAGTTAGAATGCTCCAGGGCTTGCCTTTCTCAAAGTCCGACGGACGGTGATCGCGGCACTCGGGCAACTCGTCGGCGTCGGTCCCTCCGGCTTCTTCTGTCGAGTTCTCCTCCGGACTGGGCTCTTCCAGTATCGACTGGGTCTGGATCTCCTCCACTGATCCTGTATGATGCATAATGCGCATGAATAGGATGAATGCACATAGAATGCATATGTGATGCACATGATCACAGCAATTAGGAGATAAGCACATATCATCTACTGCATTCTCTTCAACAAGGTAGTCAACATCATCCCAACTATTTAACCTATCATAATCAACTTGTTAAGCGATGTTGTCACCACATCAAAGTCTTCTCAGTGAGTTTATTACCCTCTAATTACTTGCTGAAATAAATCTATTTACACATGCTTTAAACAGCAACCTAACCTAGACAGCTTCAGAAAAATCTACAGAAATTACTGGGAGTTAACAACACCTAATCTAGCTCCCTGTCCAAATTTCATCTCATTTGAACTTAAACTCCATTCTCTATGAAAAAGACAAATTCTATCATGGAAAGGTGCTTTGAACTACACACCCTAGCAAAAAGTGTCAAACAACAGATTTCTTATTTTTCTACTGAGCTTCCTAGTACAAGAGCAATGTGCTTAAATTCTCAGGTTCATATTTCTCATATTTTAATTACTCCAAAATAAACAAGGAAACAACATTTAACCATTTTAAAAGCTACTGTCAAATTAATTCACAGAACAACCTCATATTATATTTTTCTCTGAAACTACACATTCATACAAACCTAACAAAACTGCAATCACATTTTTCTGACTGATATATAATTAGTTATGCATTTTCCAGGTTATCAGCACTTTTCTAATGTAAATAAATCTACACATAAAAATATCACCAAGAATGCATTCAACAGTTTTCACTGATAGATCTAAACATGCTTGACCTAACAAAATTTGTTTCACAGGATTTGGACATAAAATGAGCCTTGTATGAATTTTTGAAGCCTTACATGAATTCTGCAAAACACATTTTAAAAGAAAACTCAATCCTAACGTACGGACTCCCTTCTTGATTCGGCCGAGGCACAAGACAGACACGCTCGGCACACCCGGCGCGACTCGGCCGAGGCTCGAGGCGAAGGCTTCGGCACACCCGGCTCAACTCAGCCGAGGCTCAGACGCACTCGACCGATTCGGCCGAGGCTCAAACACATTCTACCGATTCGGCCGAGGCACACTGACAGCCAAGGATATCCTATTCAGCCGAGGCTACTGACTCAACCGAGGCTTACTGACTCAATCGAGACTAACTGACTCAACCGAGACTAACTCAACCGACTCGGTCGAGGCTCGAGGCGAAGGCTCGGCGCATCCGGCTTTCCGAGGCCTACGGCACCCAAGCTCTTCCCTTTCTCTCTTTCTTACTGCCAGTCGGGGCCCGCTGGTCAGGGTGACCAAGCTTCCGAGGCCAAGCTCGGCACGTTACCGCGCGAGGCCAGGCTCGGCAGTCAACGGCGGAGTTTTGCGTCGTGGTCATTGACCGGCCCTAGCTCGTCGACGGTGACGCTTCCGGTGACACTAAGACCATCACTGGGTGCGGGTTTGCGAGGCGAACACGACTAACCGACTTGCTAAGCCAGAGGGATACCGGAGCAAGCTCGACGGCGGCCATGGCGGAGCGGCGGCTCTGCGACTCGGCGGCGGAACTCTTCCCGGCGGCTTGCGACTCGGCGAGGTTAGCACTAGCCCAAGCAAGACCTAAGCGACCTATTGGAGCAGCTCTCGGGCTTCGGCATCCCCGGCATTGCTCGGCGCGATGCACAGCGGCGGTCCATGGCGGACATGGCGACGACACGGCTCGGTTCCGGCTGAAACACGGCGAAACAGAGGTCTCCAACTAACTCTAAGCTACTACGGAGGTAGAGAAGACTAGAACATGGCTCGGCTTGGGATAGCTTGGCCGGAGATGACCGGTCCACATGAAGGTCACGGTGGCGGCCATGGCGGGAGCTTGCGGATGGCATCCGCTGTTCCGGCGGCTAGAGAGGGAGAGAGGGGAAACCAACCCTTACCGGAGAAAGAGGAGATCAAGGCGGAGAAACTGGCGGGAGGAATCGAACGGCGGTGAGCGGTGGAGCGAGTAATTGCTCGCCGAGGTTCGGCGGGGGGCGGCGGCGCGGAGCTCTGGTGAAGATGGAGTGGAGTGGAGCGAGGGAGAGAGTGAGCAATGGAATGGTCCTCTGGTTGCAAGCACGGGGCGGAGCGAAGGCAAAAGGAACGAAGTGCTAGGTGCATTGCACCTGGCCGGTTCCCGTCGGGGGAACTCCCGACCGGACGCGGCGGCGTCAGGCATCGCGCTCCACGCGGCGAGTGAGGACGCGGTGCATGGAGCAACGTGGCGAGTTCGGGCGCAAACCACGGGCGGCGGTGCCGGTGGTTTGGCCGGCCGGCGAGGCGGTCTCGCGGCTGCGGGCGGATTCTGCCGGCGCGGAGGGAGCGGCGTCCGCGAAGGAGAAGAAGGAGAGACTGACAGGCGGGGTCCACTGGGGTTAAACTAATGAAGTTTGGTTAAAAACTTTGATGCTCTATAACTCCTAAACTAAGCCGAATTAGGAAAAGGTCCTAAAAGAAAAGTTGCTTAGAATTTTGTAAGGAACAAATCATCTTTAAGGCTCAAGTCCAAATTCTGTTGTTTAAAAGAATTTTAGTGCTAAACCATTTTTCTAATGCAAGAAATCATAATTTAACAGCTTTTTCTGAGAAAGTGTTGTAAAGCAAAGTTGTTCCCTTCATCAAGATCTACAACTTTGTTATAAGGCATTTGGTCAGAAACAGAAAGCAAACAAGGTTACACTAGAGACCAAATAAGGACTTAAGCACTTAACAAGCATATGCGCATGAAATGATGAGATGCTATGCTTATGCCATGCCAAATTATGCATTTAGGGATTGCTTAACACCGGGGTGTTACACAGATCGATGACTTGATTCGCGTTTTGTTCGTGTTCTTCACGTTCTTCGTTTCTCCGCGATTTTCTCGTCACTCGATCTCTCTCTCCCGTGCGTCTTTGCGAAATCCGTTTGAATCAACTTGTTCGTATTTGAAAGGAGATCATTTCCACCGAAGGAATTTATCTATCTCCCTATGAACAAGTAGATCGGGTTGATTTCGCTCTCGTAGCGCTTTTTCGTTCATACTCCTCCCATTTTGATTTCCCGGTGTTTTACTCGATTTGAGCGGATGATTTCTTGGGGATAGTCTCCTAACTACTCTGTGATCATCCTCTTCAAGTTTGGAAACGTGGGATTGTGAGTTGATTCGATTTTGGAGAGATTTTGGGAGAAGGCGACTGAAATCGCCCTCCCTGGGTACTCGCGGACAGTCCGCGGTTTTGACCGGCGGACAGTCCGCGCATCGGGCTCCGACCGAGCAGTGGTCGCGTGGCTTGACTGTGTTTGCCTCGAGTGACCGGCGGACAGTCCGTCGTTGACAGGCGCGGACAGTCCGGGCACGGGCAGGGACTTTGCAGCAACCTTGTTGTTTGGCGAGTTTTGCCGGCGGACAGTCCGCCACTCGCCCGCGGACAATCCGGCACTACCGCGGACAGTCCGGGACCGTACTGGCGGACAGTCCGCGAATCAGCTGTCTGTTCCGGTTTAGTGCGTTTGCTCTCCCGGATTGCTTGCTTGGTTTCCGGACTTCTCGTTTGGCCCTGTAGTTGATCAAGGAACCTCTCTAGGTATCTTTGCTACTCGTTAGCATCGGTATTTGGGGATTTCTCTACGTAGCCATCTATCTACGTTAGGGACTTGGTTTTTGAGGTCGTGATCGAGCCAGAACCTTTTGGAGTTTGGTTTGTTACTTCCTTGTGGTGCTCCGCTGTGATCCTAGGGATCATCCACCCTCTTCCAAGGGTCGTGAGCATCATGGTTTCGGTCGCCGTTTCTTGGGGTTGATTTTGCGACATTTGGCCAAAGTTTCTAAAGGAAATTTTTAAGCTCCCATTCACCCCCCCCCCCTCTGATCGCCTTGCTAGTGCTTTCTCGGTCCTTCAATTGGTATCAGAGCGGGTTAAGGATCTTCCACCTTAGCCGGTTCCAGATCCACAGAAGGCGACATGGAACGCGGCGTGGGCAAACCGCCGTTTTTCGATGGGACGAACTATGCGTATTGGAAGATACGCATGTCGGCCTATCTGCAGAGTTTGGGTGCTTCCATTTGGGATATTTGCAACTCTGCCGATTACGTGGTCTTGGCTGCTCGTGTCTCTCAGCTTCAGATCGATGAGCACGATGCCAATAGCCGAGCCCATAATGCTCTTTTCTCATGTTTGAGCATGAGTAAGTTTGATCGCATTTCTCACCTCGCTACGGCTCAGGAGATTTGGGCTACCCTCATGCGTTTCCATGAGGGAACCTCTAAAGTCAAAACCCGACTCTACGAGTCGTTCAAGCGGGAGTATGAGAACTTTCGACACATGCCTGGCGAGAGCATAGAAAGTTTATTCGCTCGCTTTCAGGTGATTGTCAATAGGATGAGGGCTAACAAGGAGCTGTTGCCTTTCGACGATCATGAGAGAGCTTTGAAGCTTTTGCATACTCTTGATCGATCGGTGTGGGACTCCAAAGTTCAGGCAATCATCGAATCACCTAACTATGAGACCCTCACGTGCGACGAGCTCTTTAGTAAGCTCAAGTCCAGTGAGATTGATGCCATGGCGTGGGCTTCTTATGAAAATCCTTCTGGCCCGTCAATGGCTTTGGTTTCTAGCACTTCTGCTAACCCCTCTGGTGGCTTTGCACTCTCTTCTCTCTTTTCTGTCACAGAGGACCAGCTTGAGTCTTTGGGGGATGATGAGCTAGCCTTGCACGTCAACCGGTTCTCGCGGTTCCACAACAACCGCATGAACCGTCGCCGCGGAGGAGGACGCTCGGGATGCTACGAGTGCGGCGACCCCAACCACTTCATCGTCAATTGCCCGAAGAAGAACAAGAAGACCTTCGGCAAGGCGGACCATGGGCACAAGTACGACTCCGGCAAGCGCAAGGACAAGCATGTCCCCCCGAGGCACAAGCGAAGGGGCGGCTTTGACAAGGAGTACATCAAGGCCAAGTACTTGGAGAAGGCCCAAGCTGAGCAGCGTGCGTTCTTCGCCACGCTCAGCGACGTCGACGGCTCGGATGACGACTCCGCTTGCTCAAGCGACGACGAGTCCGAGAAGAAGAAGAGGATCGAGGACAAGCTGAACGGCCTCTGCTTCTTCGCCGACGACGACGGCCTCTGCCCCATGGCGCTCGACGGCGAGCTGGTGAACTCCCCTCAAAACGACGATGACGACGACGACACCTCCCAGGTATCTCTCACCTACGATGATCTCTCTGCCGAGGTTGAGAAGCTTACTGCCGCGCTCCTTAGTCAGGATAAGTTGCTTAGGCGTGCCGCTAGAGAGCGCAAGGAGTTTAGGCAGAAGTGGGAGGATACGGTGAAGGAGCTTGATTCTGTCAAGTCCACCGTAGTTGTTACCGATGAGGAGGAGTGTGAGGCGTGCACCACGCACATGACTGATCTTCTCACTTTGAGAAGTAAGTATGTTGCGTTGGTAGGAGAGGTGGATGAGCTTCGTGCTAGGCCCATGCTGTTGGGTGCTTGCAAGACTTGGCCTGTCTTGCAATCCGAGTTGGCAGAGAAGAATGCCAAGATTGTGTCTCTTGAGGAGGCCAGCTCGGGTAGCACTTGTGTGACTAGGTGCGCTTTGTGCGAGGGTTTGGAGATGGAGATAGCCAACGTGAAGCATGACAAGATGCAAACCGAGGAGGAAAACACATACCTTCGGACCATCTTGTCATGGGTGTCATGTGGTGAGCCACAGCTCGGGATGATGATCTCCCAATTCAAGCGAGCTACTGGAGGTCCCGGTGTAGGTTTTGCTCAGGGTGTTGATCTTTCTGCTTTTGGGAAGATTGGAGAGTCGAGTGGTCTGAACCCGAGTGAGAAGCCCAACTCCACCACTACTCCCAAACTAACCAAGCTTCCACCCAAAGAGCCTCTCAAACCTAACACCAAGGATGGGGTGTTTGAGGAACCCCCGAGAGCTCCACCGAAGAACCAAGTGTGGCATCCCAAACCCAACCACCTAAAGAACAAGCTGGATACAATGCCACCTATCCAGGAGGAGTTACCACAGAAGGGCAAGGTGATCCACACCCACCACCATGAGTACCAACAACCTCCTTTGAGAGCGGTGAGGGACTTGGTTTTTGAGGTCGTGATCGAGACGGAACCTTTTGGAGTTTGGTTTGTTACTTCCTTGTGGTGCTCCGCTGTGATCCTAGGGATCATCCACCCTCTTCCAAGGGTCGTGAGCATCACGGTTTCGGTCGTCGTTTCTCGGGGTTGATTTTGGGACATTTGGCCAAAGTTTCTGAAGGAAATTTTTGAGCTCCCATTCACCCCCCCTCTGGTCGCCTTGCTAGTGCTTTCTCGGTCCTTGACTTCAGGAGTTAGCTTTCAAGTAGAAGACTAGATACCCCTCTAGTAGGATTAGAACCTAGTCTTATTTAGAACTAGAAGAGAGAGAGAGAGGAAGAGATCAAGAGGAAGCTCCGGCCTGTCGGATCAACTTCTTCATCTTGTACCTGTGGATTCAAGTTCTTCATCGACTTGCTTCAACGATTGTTTCGGTAATCGACATCTATATTTAAGTTTGAGCTATTGTTCTTAAGGTTTATGACTCTCTTTTGAGTACTTTAATTCTAGTCGCTCTAGAGTTAGAGTAGTTGGATAGTATAAGCGTGGTGCTTAGACTTGATAGCTCATATTTACCTCCTGTAACGCCGGTAGTAGTGGTTGTTCGCAAGGGTGACTCTTATAGCCTTGTTGATTCTTCTATAGTCCATTTACCCGTGTAGAGGCTCGGTAGGATTATACATTTGCATAAAAGAATCATACTCTGTTGTGACCTTTTATGGCAACTTCCCCATTAAGAATAATAAACATATCACTCTTAAGTTGGATTTAGATAACCTTAGTGATCCCCTCTACACATTTAGCTTCTCCGTGCTTGTTAGTTACTCAGGGGTTATACACTTGAGACTCATCGCTATCCGTTCCTTTGGGTTCGATATTAAAACTAGGTTACTCCGGTGAAGTGCTACATTGGTAGATTTTATCTGTGCGCTTGCGGATAAAGTAGAGTGTGCATTAATTTATACCAACAATAGTCTAGACACCACGTCTACACTACATCTCACTACTCTAATCCGACATCCGGTGGAACTGATTAGAGCACCGGGTTAAGGGCGGTGAACCAGTGCAAAGGTATACTACCATTATCTCGCTATAACATAATTACGACTATGCTAGCAACCACTACAACATAACTAGCATGTTGCAATAAAGTAAAGTACTAAGGCAAAGTAGAGAAGATAACTATATTAAATAACTCAAGTCTTACAAGGAAAGAAAGGAATACTAGAACCATACCAGACCTCTCGGAAGACTAGAGCTGAAGACCAGAGACTCACTCTAACTCCAAGCACTACTACTAGTACTACATCTTGAGAGAGAGTGGAGAGCTCCTCCTTGTGGTGTGTTGAATGAGAGGGTGAAGGCCTCTATTTATAGTGGAGGTGGAGTAGGGGCTACTCCGGTGCCACGTCAGTGATCCGCGTGATCCTCCTCTCTTCACCCTTGGATCCACGGCCATGACAACCGACTTGGATGAATGGCTTGGATATTCTTCACGTGTGAAACATGCACTTTACCACCGACTTGGATGAGGGTCACCATGGGGTCGGCCGACCCCTGTCCCTGACATGTGGGCCCGGGGTACATCTTCTAGAAGGTCCTGATGTCACCCTGATGAATAGTTCTGCTGGGTCCCACCAAGGGGGGGGGGGTCGGCTGACCCTCCTATGATAGGGCTGGCCCACCTTATTCTCTCCCTTGGTGACCCCACATGTCATGGAGCAAGTCTTGTGAAGTTGGATGCATTTGGTTTTCGGTGTGGACCCATGAATCCATGTGCTTCTCATCTTGCACCATTGAGCAAAAGCACATGCTTGATCCAATGGTTGATATTGGCTTGAACATGCTTCTCTTGGATCATGCCATGTCACCATGGCTGAGGTGGCCTAATGGTAGGGTCGGCCGACCCCCTTGGTGGGCCCACCTGGCCTCATTTTGTTCATTTTGCCATCTCCTACAAGTTCACAAGCTAAGAGTACAAGTGGAACTTATTAGTGATAAATATGCTCATGATATGCTATTCTTCCTTGAAACCGAGGTCTGTTGACGGTATTTTGATAAGGTAAAACATGCTATAACTTCCGTCAACACGACCCCAACCACTTCACTGCCAATTGCCCGAAGAAGAACAAGCAAGTCTTCGGCAAGGAGGATCATGGGCACAAGTACGACGCCGGCAAGCGCAAGGAGAAGTACGTCCTCGCAAAGCACAAGTGGAAGGGCGGCTTCGACAAAGAGTACATCATGACGAAGTACTTGGAGAAGGCCCAGGTTGAGCAGCGTGCGTTCTTCGCCATGCTCAGCGACGTCAACAACTCGGATGACGACTCCGCTGCCTCAAGCGACGACGAGTCCGAGAAGAAGAAGAGGATCGAGGACAAGCTGAATGGCCTCTGCTTCTTCACCGACGACGAGGGTTTCTGCACCATGGCCCTCGGCAAGGAGGTCGACGGCGAGTTGGAGGAGACTCCTCGGAAGGACGACGACGACGACACCTCCCAGGTATCTCAGACCCCCGATGAGCTTTCTGCTGAGGTCGAGAAACTTACTGCCGCTCTCCTTAGTCAAGATAAGTTGCTTAGGCACGCTGCTAGAGAGCGTAAGGAGTTTAGGCAGAAGTGGGAGGATACGGTGAAGGAACTCGAATCTGTCAAGTCAACCGTTGTTGTTACAGAGGAGAAGGAGTGCGAGATGTGCACCACGCACATGACTAACCTTCTCACCTTGAGAGGTAAGTATGTTGCGTTGGTAGGAGAGGTGGATGAGCTTAAGGCTAGATCCTCGCTGTTGGGTGCATGCAAGTCATGTGCTGGCTTGCAAACTGAGTTGGCAGAGGCGAATGCCAAGATTGTGTCTCTTGAGAAGGCCAGCTCGGGTAGCACTTGTGTGACTAGGTGCATTCTTTGTGAGGGTTTGGAGATGGAGATCGCGAACGTGAAGCATGACAAGATGCAAACCGAGGAGGAAAACACATACCTTCGGACCATCTTGTCATGTGTGTCTAGTGGTGAGCCGCAGCTTGGGATGATGATCTCCCAGTTCAAGCGTGCTGCTGGAGGTCCTGATGTAGGTTTTGCTCAGGGTGCTGATGTGTCATCTTTTGGGAAGATTGGAGAGTCGAGTGGTCTAAACCCATGTGAGAATCCCAACTCCACCACTACTCCCAAGCTTACCAAGATTCCACCCAAAGAGCCTATCAGGCCTAACACCAAGGATGGGGTGTTTGTTGAACCTCGAGAGCTCCACCCAAGAAACAATCGTGGGCTCCTAAACCAAACCACCTCAAGAATAAGCTGGACACAATGCCACCCATCCAGGAGGAGCTTATGCCACAGAAGGGCAAAGTGATCCACACCCACTACCGTGAGTACCAACAATCCCCTATGAGAGCGGTGAGGTACCATTGTGAGCATTGTTGGAGAGATGGACACTTGAGTGAGTTCTGCTTTCGGCGCAAGAGAGAGGCGCGCCGTGCAAAGGAGATAAACAACTCGGACATATACCCCTTTCCATGATATACATGTGCTGAACGTTCAGAGGCGTGCTGCTAGGCCTAGAGGTCCAAAACCTCAAGTTCCTAGGCCTAGGCTGCGAGGAGGTCGTGCCCGGCGGGAGCCTGCAGTTGTAGGCTATGGACCCCGTGGCGGTGGCTTTGTAGTTGAGCGTTTTCCCCCACCGCGTTTTGAGTATCACGATGGACGCTCCTCCCTTAGCGGACTACGTTTTCCTCAGCGTGGTGATCGCTCTTCTCGCAGGCGTGCTAGGAATGGTTTTTCTGCTAACCGTTCTTTTGAGCATCCGGCCCAACACTGGTATTCTTCCTACTCCACTAACCCCAGTGTTGGACCGTATGCTCATCCTATGTCTTTTTATTGATATAGGTAAAACGATTGGAGAACGTTTGGTTGGTAGATTCCGGTTGTTCGAGGCACATGACCGGAAACGCCAAGTGGTTCTCTAGTCTTAGTCCGGTCGCCGGAAAGGAGTTTGTCACCTTCGGTGACCATAGCAAAGGTAAGGTATTGTCTCGTGGGTCGGTGCGAGTTAATGAGCACTTTGTGTTGCGCAATGTTGCTCAAGTTTCTAACTTGCATTTTAACCTTCTTTCTGTTTCGCAACTTTTCAATGATGACTATGAGATTCGTTTTAAACCGAATCTCAGTCACATTTTGGATCCTCAGGGCAATCTTGTATGTGTGATTTCTCCCTTCAGAAAAGTCTTTCGTCCGAATTTCTCGGAATCGTTTGGAATTTCTCGTTGTCTTTTGGCTGGACCTTCCTCCTCTGATCTTTGGAAGTGGCAGAGAAGACTAGGTCACCTGAGCTTCGACTTGCTTGCAAGACTTAGCTCACTTGGCTTAATCTGAGGATTGCCCAAGTTGTCCATGGAGAAGGATCTTGTTTGCCATTCTTGTAGACATGGGAAGATGGTAGCCGCTCCCCACCATCCAGTGACTCAGGTCATGACTAACCGCCCTAGAGAGCTTTTGCACCTGGACCTTATTGGTCCGGCTCTGGTGAGCTCGGTTGGGCGGAAGTGGTACGTGCTTGTTGTTGTTGATGATTTTTTGAGATATTCATGGGTCTTCTTTTTAGCTGAGAAGACCGAGACTTGCTCCTTTGCTCGCAATCTGATTTTGCGTCTTCAGAATGAGTTCCCTATGAACTCAATGCGAGCAATTCAGAGTGATAATGGTTCTGAATTCAAGAATTCGGATTTTGAGATGTTTTGTGACTCTTTGGGTTTAGAGCATCAGTTTTCTTCTCCCTACACACCGCCTCAGAATGGTGTTGTAGAAAGGAAGAATCGGACCCTTGTAGAGATGGCCAGGATGATGCTCGATCAGCATAGGACTCCTTGGCGATATTGGGCCGAAGCTATGAGCAGTGCATGCTATATTTCCAATCGCATTTTTCTTCGAGCTTTCTTGAAAAAGACTTCTTATGAGTTGCGTTTTGGAAAACTACCCAAGGTGAGTTATTTTAGAGTTTTTGGTTGCCACTGTTTTATACTCAAGAAAGGAAACCTGGATAAATTTGAGTCTCGTTCTTCCGATGGTGTATTTTTGGGTTATGGGACTCACACTCGTGCATATTGTATACTTAATCTTGATACTAACCGAGTCATGGAGACATCAGATGTCACTTTCGATGAGACCATGGTTTGTCCTTCTTCTCGTTTTAAGCGTGCAGGTGATCATTGTTGACTCTTGCTAACGTCGTCACTAGGAGTAACCGAGTATCGTATTGTAGCACTTCACCCGGGAGTAACCGAGTATCGTATTTATTTCCACAGGGAAGCTACTATGGCAGAACTAACACTAGGATTGCTATGAACAACTACTGATTCTAGCAGGGTTGATCGAAAAGTATGAATGGGGGTTTGTTTCTACTACTACTAAAAAGAAAGAAAGAAAGACTAACTAAACTAAATCGTCGGGGTCTGGCCGATGAACAGATTAATGTTTTCCTACACACTTATGAACACAACTAACTTAGCAGTAAAGAGTTTACCTAGTTCTTCGAACCGTACACACCCTCTGGACTATTTACCTCAGACGTGCACAACGAGGTTTATGATTTAAAAACTAACCCAACTACGTGGTGGAATTCAAGGCTCCCAGGGCTGTCACCACCTGTTTGCTACCACAGCTATCCGGGGGCTAGCCACAAACTAAGGTATAATTAGTCTAAGCACCACGCTTACACTAATATATACTACTCTAATCTTGCATCCAAAACTAGAGCATTGATTACTCAGCGAAGAACCCAAACTAGATACAAACTAAATACTAAGTTATCTATGATCAAAAGCACTCAATAAGAACAATAAGTAAAGAACTTAAAGTAAATGCTGAAAGTAGAAGTACACTAAGATAAATGAAGAAAGACTTGGAATTATATCAGAGACTTGGAAGATCCTCTATTAAAACTCCAGCTCTTCTCTTCTTCACTCTCGCTCTCACTCTAAGTATCTCAACTAGAGTGTTCCTTCACCAGAGCTTCGCTTACAAGAGAGTGGGACTAATGAGGTGAGGTCTGAGTACAAATGAGCTCGGGGGGTCCTAATTATAGCCTAAGGGACCTAGGGGGGTACTTATGGACCTAGGGTTAGGTCACGGGGGTGAGTGTGTTGGCGGGCGCCAGCCCTAGGTGGCGGCCGCCACCCCTTTGGCCATTGGATCTACCGCTTTGCTTCAACGGCATCCAGGAGCTCCAGGAAGGTGGTTCCAAGGTCGGTTGCATGTCCAAATAACCGTCACATGGGCAATTGGGTCATGATCCATGTGACATCCCTTCTTAGCCCATGGATGCACCGACCTAAGTGATCAGTGGCATGCCTCCCCTGGATCAGTGACGTGGCAGGGGACGAGTTTGGGCCTCACTCCCCTGGCGGCCGCCAGTGATGGGTGGCGGGCGCCACCCCACCTTGGCCCAAAGTGAGCCCAGGTGAGTGTGCTCGCCTCCTGGTGGGTCCTCTTGGTCATTTTGCTCAAAAACCCTGCAATTACCTACATAAAAATAAAACTCAAGGACAAGTGGAAATCGTTAGTTTATAACGGGTTTTTGGTTGATTTTAGGTCCTTGTGTTGCGTTATATGACCTTGTTGATGCTAAGAATATGATACTTAGTGAGCGTCAACAAGCTCCCCCAAGCTCACCTCTTGCTCGTCCTCGAGCAAGCATGAACTTAAATTTTGGAAACTCTGTGTTTTTGTTGTGTATGCCCATATTATTTTCATCACCATGGAATTGGTAGCCTTCCCTGCACTCAAGATTAGAACAAAAGACCAGCAAGAAAGAAGGTTTGTCTTTCCCTTACCTATTTTGCTAATCAAGACATGTGGAGCTTTTGCAAGTTTTGTTCAAAAGAAAGCATGCTTAGTAACTTCTGTGGCTCACTCGATCACTCATATTCGTATGTGGAAACGGAAGAATTATCCTCTCACTAAGACTTTATGTGGGGTTTAATAGGTATGATAAAAGTGAGCATGCAATGCTAGCATAATTTTGCTAAGTTAGACAAGTGGAGCAAAGGAGCAACAAGTCATAGGTTCAGACCAGGAATGTGCAAGTGTGTGGTATTTATTGTGGCTAATACTTTCATGGCACTTTTCCTTTTTATCTCATTTGTGGGATCATGGCTATGAATGAGAGCATTTGCTCTTTTGGATATTCTCTTTTTTCTAGAGCACTTGCTCTTTTGAATTTTCTTTCTAGAGCACTTGCTCTTCTGAATATTTCTTTTCTTTCTAGAGCACTTGCTCTTTTTTTTACTACTATAGACATGTCCCTGAGATTTCATTATGAAGCATGATATTTTTCCATGGAGTATCCCTAACAATGAATGGAAATAAAGGCATGTTGTGTGCGTATTCTCAGTGTAAGAATAGCACTATATAGGTGGGTGTAAATGAATTCCTTGGTCTAAAAATATGACAAGTTTCTCTACCATGACTATCAACAAAAGTCTAACTAGCTCAACACTAACATGCAACAAGTGGAAGCTCCTACTCTAAGAGTAAAAATTATTTGGCTTTGGTAGGACTTTCTTTGCCACAGAAGTACTTATAGCAAGTTTTTTAAATTTTTCAAAATAACTACTCCACAAATTTGACTCGCTCAAGTCAAAGTAGAAACTTACTTCCCCTTTACTTAGTCTAATGCTCATGTCTCGAGTTTAGTTCTAGCATATGTTCTCCCATGATAACTCTAATGCATGCCATACATTATTCATTAAAAAGACTTACGATGAGAGCATTTCATTTATTTTATTTATTTGTTATTAATATTATTATTATTTTTTTAACTTAATTGAGCTGGAAATTAACTAAGATAGAACTCAAATTTAAATTACTGAAATAGAAATAAAATAAAACTGACAGTAATAAAGACGGTAGTGATACTTACCTCTTTGACGGGGGTCCTCCCCCAAGCTGGCTGTTCGCGTGGTCGGGTTACATCCATCCTTGACGACGGTACATGTCGTCCCAATTTTGCTGGTTTTGCTGCAAGAGAGAAGAAATATTACCCAGTTCTCCACCAGTTTGCTGGCGGAATTCCTGGAAATTTTGGTTCAGTTGGCTCAAGTCCTGACGGATTTCAGCAGTATCCATGGTGAGTCCATTCATTTGGTGCTGAAGATATCCCATATCACGCATCCACTCGTCCTGATGAAATGACGAATGACGAGCGGCCTGTGGTGAGATTCCCCTATGGAAGAACTCATCATCGCGACCAGTGTACCGGGTGGATCCTCCCATGGAATGGGATGAACTCCCCAACTGGGATGAATGAAAGGACGCCTCATGGCCGAATTCCCACCGCGGATGTTGCGGTTGCTGCCAGTTCGACCCTCCTGCTTGGAACGAGCCAGGGGGTGTCAAATGACCATAGTGTGCCGCTCCTCCATACTGCCCTGCATAAAAAGGGTCAAACTCCTGTGCCGCTGCTACGGCTCTTGCAGCCTCTTCTGCTACACGGGTCTGCGCTCGCGTCCTCCTCCAGGGAAACTGCATGGTGTTCTCTTGAGCCAACCTGCGGTTTTGCTCTACCTCAGTTTCCAGGGCCAAAAGTAACGTTGGTGCATTCACCAACCAAAGTGACATGTCAGGAAGAGCGATTTTATTCACATAATCTTGATAGATCATGTGAATCTCACCGGTCTCCTGGTTCTCATGCAAGAGGTTCCCTTGCGAGAAGTGCTCCATGGTCAATAGGTCTCGGTCACTAGGAATGTAGGAGTATATAGCGGTGTTTAGCAGACCCATGTTTAAGGCCAGTCTCGTTATCCAAGATGTTATTTCAATATCACCCGTGCGTTGATTAAACTTAGACCAGTAATCGGCCATAGCTTTGGCGGGTGATACTTTTTTGCGGATAACAAGAGCATAGAGAAGTAGCATCTCTGGCTTTTTAATGGGTCTTAAATCAGTTCTTGGAAAAAGAGTGAGACTAACATATTTATGAAAGAACCTAAGTGTGGGGTTACGAATATTACTTGTACGGGGCAAGCCTGGGTCTCTGTACCCAGCAATGCTTTTCCAAAAATCATTTCTATTAAAACCCGTACAAGCATATTCCAGGTTTAGCAAGCATGAATCATCAAAATTTAAGTACTTGCTAAACTGCCCCCACGAAAGAGTGTGCTCTTCATTAAAAAGTTGGAATGTTATGTGAGTAGCAGACAATTGCATGGTAGATAGAAATTCCATTGTGAGGAGAAGGATTCCCTCCTCGTTAACCTTCCATGCATCTTCCCATCCTAAGGTTCGAGAAATATAGAGAAACTCACTGTCCATACTAGTGCGACTTAGCAAGTCGTCGTCGATGTGATGGGTGTGAATGAACTCCCTCTCACTGAGGATGTTCTGGGCCTGCCGTTCCCGATCACTCTGCCAGATGATATCATTGATGGAGTTCAGGATGCGGATGGTCGGTCCAGCCTGGTGTGTGGGCGGAGAGTCCCGATCCACCGACATTTCGTTGGTGGATGGAGTACCCCACCCGGCGCTCTCCTCATCACTCCCAGCAAAGCGAATGTGGGAGTTTGCCCTCGATGAACTTCCTTCACTCTTACTCTTCTTCTTCTTGCCGGTGAAGAAGTTCTTGAGAGGGCCCATGATCTCTCACTAGTGCTCAAAAAACTCTCCCTTCTTTGGAGTGTTTGTGTGCTAAGGTGGCTGAAAATTTCGAGCTCGGAATGAGGTGAGGAGCTTTGCATGGGCTGAGGGTGGTATATATAGGCTGAGAATGCAAGGGGGAAGGCTGAGAGCTCCTCCTTCCTGGCGAACGCCAAGAATAAGTGGCGGGCACCAGCAAATGGTGCCGGGCGCCACCCCCTTTGGCTGAATTTCACTCTAACTCACCCCTCCTTTCACCTAGTGCTCTCCTTGTCACTCTCCATCACATGTGCACCAGAATTTTTGGGTGGAGATGTGTCCAAAAGGTGGAGTGAAGAGGGGGAGACATGGGAGTGAGTGATTGCATCGAAATGAGCAAAGCCATGGTTCTCCCTTGGTGTTACTTGGGTCTAGGAGGTAGGTGTAATAGTCTCGAGATTGGCTAGTGCTCCCTAGTGCACCCTAGGGTGGCGGGCGCCACCCCTATGGCTGCCCTAAGCCCCCTAGGAGGCACCTAATCACTCTAGTAATCACCCAATTTGCTGAAAATTAAATTGCTTAAGTAAAAACGAAAATTTAAATGGGGGATAAAGACTTACCTTAGCCTAACTTACCTTGGTTAGCCGCTTTGGATTCCCGATTAGTGTTGCCTTCACGGTGGTTGTGATGAATGTAGGCACCGACGAACTTTGATGATGGGTGTTTTTCCGCTCGCGGTGTGAACTCGAATTTCTCCTCCTTTCCACTAATGTGGAGCTAAATTTCTCCATCTCCTACATCAATGGTGGCTTTTGCAGTGCTCAAAAATGGCCGTCCCAAGATCAATGGCATCCGGTGGTCGGGATTAATATCCAGAACCACGAAATCCACCGGAACAAAGAGATTCTGGATTTTCACCGGAATATTCTCTACTATTCCCGCGGGATATCGGAGCGATTGATCGGCTAGCTGCAAACACATAGAAGTAGGGGACAAGGTATGATGATTTAATTTATCATATATTACCTTGGGCATGACGCTGACGCTTGCTCTCAGATCACAGAGTGCATGCTCGAAGTGCTGCTCTCCAATTGAACATGCGATCGTTGGGTTTCCTGGGCCCTTCTTCTTTTCTGGGAGTTGGTTTAAAATGACCGCACTGCAATCTTTGGTCAATTTAACCACATCCCTACTTGGAATTGGTTTCTTCTTATTGAGCATGTCTCTCAAATATTTTGCATAAGTTGGAACCTGCATAGCGTCAATAAATGGCACATGTATATATAATTTTTGAATTACGTCGACGAATTTCTTGAATTGGTCGTCTTCCGTCGGATTTCTGTTTCGATCTGGAAAAGGTAAGACATATGTATCACAGAATTCATGAGGAGCAGTTCGTACCCTGGATGAAGGTTCAGCTGGGGTCTCCTCTTCTTCGTCTTCTTCAACATTAACAATATTTTTCTTTGCAGCAGAATTACTACTAGGAACTATATTAGGATGAGGTGGATCACGAGTGGATTTACCACCTCTCATGGTTACAGCTTTTAATCCCTCATGGTGTTTAATTTGAGATTTAATGTTATCTACTTTTTGCTCTAATCTCTTATTAAAATTAATTTGTTCCTTAAATGCTTCAGAAAAATCTTTTAGTTTAGCATAAATTCCTTCTAACATTTTATCATGTTCAATTAATTTATTTTTTATGCTATCATTAATTCTACCTTGATTAAAAACTAATTTTCCAATAGGAGAATTAAATATGGAGGTTTGAGGCATACCTTTATTATTCCATTGTTGGATCATTGGAATTGGAGGTTCTCCGTAGCCACCATTATTAAGAAGGGATTTGGCATCCTCTTTCTTATTTTCTACTTGACCTTCACTTGACGAAGCGGCTCTTTACTTGGCGTAGTACTGCTTTGCAGCACGATCTCTCTTCTCATTTATTCTTTACTCTAGCAATTTTACCAAAGTTTGCAGGGTAACAGAATCAGCTTGCTTAATTTCAGACATACCTCTAGCACGTTTTTCTGTCCATCCTTGATTCGCCACCATTGTCTCGATCAGTTTGGTTGCCTTCTCTACAGTGAGAGAGAGGTATGCACCTCTGGCGGCAGCATCAATGTGTTGTCGAGATTCTTGCTGGAGTCCATGGTAGAAGCTCTGGATCAAGTACCAGTCTTGCATACCATGGTGAGGACAATATTCAACATACTCTTGTAGTCTCTCCCAAGCTTCAGTGATTGTTTCTTCATCTCCCTGTCCAAAGTTGGAAATCTTGCTACGGAAAAGAATAGTCCGACTTATCCGGTAGAACTTGTTGAGGAATTGATCCGCGCATCTCACCCATGTCAACAGGTGTCCAGAGTTGAAGAGGAACCACTGCTTTGCTAATGAAAATGGAAAAAGACGAAGTCTAATGGCATCCTGCAAAACTCCCTGCACAGAAATTGTACTACATATCTCCAGAAAATTTCGGAGGTGAGCATTGGCATCCTCGGAAGGTTTGCCATTAAATGCAATCGCTTGAGCCATTCGTATTAGATGCCGTTTAAGCTCAAAATCTACATTACTAGTAGAAGGTAACACTAGAATGTGAGCAAGAGTAGGCATGGAATACTCACAGAGTGTTTTGGTCGACGTTGATGTTGATGACGATGTCGGCATTGGTGTTGATCGATCGGTGGAGCAGCTTGGTTCGTCAGTCACTTTTGACTGGGATTATTGTCTTGACGAACTCCTCTCACGAAGCTCTGGGTTCTTCCTCGGAGGAGTGAGATTAGCTCTTGCTCTCCTAAGAATGGTCTCGGGATCTTCTTGATAGTTGCTCGGAAGATTGAATCCGGCCATGGCTACTTGAACGATCACAAACAACGAACAATATATATACCCGCTAGAACTACAGGGGTTAATCCAATAGAAATCACAAAGAATTAATTCTAGCCAATTGCTTCCCCGGCAACGGCGCTAGAAATGCTTGTTGACTCTTGCTAACGTCATCACTAGGAGTAGACTATGGAATCTATCCCCGGCAACGGTGCCAGAAAGGTTTGTTGGTACTTCTTAATGTAAGAAGTATAACTAACTATTCGTATGACTATTGGTTGGTTCCGCAAGCACACCGAATAAGTCTATTGTAGAACTTCACCCGGGAGTAACCGAGTATCATATTTATTTCCACAGGGAAGCTACTATGGCAGAACTAACACTAGGATTGCTATGAACAACTAGTGATTCTAGCAGGGTTGATCGAAAAGTATGAATGGGGGTTTGTTTCTACTACTACTAAAAAGAAAGAAAGAAAGACTAACTAAACTAAATCGGCGGCGTCTGGCCGATGAACAGATTAATGTTTTCCTACACACTTACGAACACAACTAACTTAGCAGTAAAGAGTTTATCTAGTTCTTCGAACCGTACACACCCTCTGGACTATTTACCTCAGACGTGCACAACGAGGTTTATGATTTAAAAACTAACCCAACTACATGGTGGAATTCAAGGCTCCCAGGGCTGTCACCACCTGTTTGCTACCATAGCTATCCGGGGGCTAGCCACAAACTAAGGTATAATTAGTCTAAGCACCGCGCTTACACTAATATATACTACTCTAATCTTGCGTCCAAAACTAGAGCACTGATTACTCAGCGAAGAACCCAAACTAGATACAAACTAAATACTAAGTTATCTATGATCAAAAGCACTCAACAAGAACAATAAGTAAAGAACTTAAAGTAAATGCTAAAAGTAGAAGAACACCAAGAGAAATGAAGAAAGACTTGGAATTATACCAGAGACTTGGAAGATCCTCTATTACAACTCCAGCTCTTCTCTTCTTCACTCTCGCTCTCACTCTAAGTCTCTCAACTAGAGTGTTCCTTCACCAGAGCTTCGCTTACAAGAGAGTGGGACTAATGAGGTGAGGTCTGAGTACAAATGAGCTCGGGGGGTCCTATTTATAGCCTAAGGGACCTAGGGGGTACTTATGGACCAAGGGTTAGGTCAGGGGGGTGAGTTTGGTGGCGGGCGCCAGCCATAGGTGGCGGCTGCCACCCCCTGGCCGTTGGATCTATCGCCTTTGCTTCAACGGCATCCAGGAGCTCCAGGAAGGTGGTTCCAAGGTCGGTTGCATGTCCAAATAACAGTCACATGGGCAATTGGGTAATGATCCATGTGACATCCCTTCTTAGCCCTTGGATGCACCGACCTAAGTGATCAGTGGCTGCAAATGAGTGTGGCATGCCTCCCCTGGATCAGAGACGTGGCAGGGGAGGAGTTTGGGCCTCACTCCCCTGGCGGCCGCCAGTGATGGGTGGCGGGCGCCACCCCACCTTGGCCCAAAGTGAGCCCAGGTGAGTGTGCTCGCCTCCTGGTGGGTCCTCTTGGTCATTTTGCTCAAAAACCCTGCAATTACCTACATTCAAATAAAACTCAAGGACAAGTGGAAATCGTTAGTTTATAACAGGTTTTTGGTTGATTTTAGGTCCTTGTGTTGCGTTATATGACCTTGTTGATGCTAAGAATATGACACTTAGTGAGCGTCAACAAGCTCCCCCAAGCTTACCTCTTGCTCGTCCTCGAGCAAGCATGAACTTAAATTTTGGAAACTCTGTGTTTTTGTTGTGTATGCCCATATTATTTTCATCAGCATGGAATTGGTAGCCTTCCCTGCACTCAAGATTAGAACAAAAGACCAGCAAGAAAGAAGGTTTGTCCTTCCCTTACCTATTTTGCTAATCAAGACATGTGGAGCTTTTGCAAGTTTTGTTCAAAAGAAAGCATGCTTAGTAACTTCTGTGGCTCACTCGATCACTCATATTCGTTTGTGGAAATGGAAAAATTATCCTCTCACTAAGACATTATGTGGGGTTTAATAGGTAGGATAAAAGTGAGCATGCAATGCTAGCATAATTTTGCTAAGTTAGACAAATGGAGCAAAGGAGCAACAAGTCATAGGTTCAGACCAGGAATGTGCAAGTGTGTGGTATTTATTGTGGCTAATACTTTCATGGCACTTCTCCTTTTTATCTCATTTGTGGGATCATGGCTATGAATGAGAGCATTTGCTCTTTTGGATATTCTCTTTTTTCTAGAGCACTTGCTCTTTTGAATTTTCTTTCTAGAGCACTTGCTCTTCTGAATATTTCTTTTCTTTCTAGAGCACTTGCTATTTTTTTTAACTTCTATAGCCATGTCCCTGAGATTTCATTATGGAGCATGATATTTTGCCATGGAGTATCCCTAACAATGAATGGAAATAAAGGCATGTTGTGTGCGTATTCTCAGTGTAAGAATAGCACTATATAGGTGGGTGTAAGTGAATTCCTTGGCTAAAAATATGACAAGTTTCTCTACCATGACTATCAACAAAAGTCTAACTAGCTCAACACTAACATGCAGCAAGTGGAAGCCCCTACTCTAAGAGTAAAAATTATTTGGCTTTGGTAGGACTTTCTTTGCCATAGAAGTACTTAGAGCAAGTTTTTTATTTTTTTCAAAATAACTACTCCACAAATTTGACTCGCTCAAGTCAAAGTAGAAACTTACTTCCCCTTTACTTAGTCTAATGCTCATGTCTCAAGTTTCGTTCTAGCATACGTTCTCCCATGATAACTCTAATGCATGGCATACATTATTCATTAAAAAGACTTACGATGAGAGCGTTTCATTCATTTTATTTATTTGTTATTAATATTATTATTATTATTATTTTTAACTTAATTGAGCTAAAAATTAACTAAGATAGAACTCAAATTTAAATTACTGAAATAGAAATAAAATAAAACTGACAGTAATAAAGACGGTAGTGATACTTACCTCTTTGACGGGGGTCCTCCCCCAAGCTGGCTGTTCGCGTGGTCGGGTTACATCCATCCTTGACGACGGTACATGTCGTCCCAATTTTTTTGGTTTTGCTGCAAGATAGAAGAAATATTACCCAGTTCTCCACCAGTTTGCTGGCGGAATTCCTGGAAATTTTGGTTCAGTTGGCTCAAGTCCTGACGGATTTCAGCAGTATCCATGGTGAGTCCATTCATTTGGTGTTGAAGATATCCCATATCACGCATCCACTCGTCCCGATGAAAGGACGAATGACGAGCGGCCTGTGGTGAGATTCCCCTATGGAAGAACTCATCATCGCGGACAGTGTACCGGGTGCATCCTCCCAAGGAATGGGATGAACTCCCCAACTGGGATGAATGAAAGGACGCCTCATGGCTGAATTCCCACCGCGGATGTTGCGGGTTTTTGGTTGATTTTAGGTCCTTGTGTTGCGTTATATGACCTTGTTGATGCTAAGAATATGACACTTAGTGAGCGTCAACAATCATGAGGTTGGAGAACCTCTTTTTGATGATGAGGACAAAGGTGCTGAAGGGATGGATGACCCAGCACCTGCTCCACCTGATGTGCCGCAAGGAGCGGCTTCTACCACGACTCATGGCCCAGACCCTTCTTCCTCTACCACTTGGGGGCTGTGGGATACGCCACCTCGAGCGGTACCTTTTGTACCTGAGGAGGCGCTAGCTGTTGTTGAGGGGGAGGCTACATCAGCTCGGGAGGCACCACAACACATCTAGCGCCAACACCCGCCTCAGCAGATGATCGGCAGCATCGGTGAACGTGTCACTCGGTCAAGGTCACAACAAATCTCTCACTTTGCTCATTCTGCATTTGTTGCTGATTTTGAACCCCGAGATGTTGGACACGCTTTATCTGATCCTGATTGGGTCAATGCCATGCATGAGGAGTTGGAAAATTTTGAAAGAAATCGGGTTTGGGTTTTGGTTCCTCTTCCTCCTGATTGTCATCCTATTGGGACAAAATGGGTTTTCAAAAATAAACAAGGAGAGGATGGCCATGTTGTGAGAAACAAGGCCAGGCTAGTAGCCTAGGGGTATAGTCAGAAGGAGGGGATAGACTATGAGGAGACTTTTGCTCATGTAGCTCGTTTGGAGGCAATTAGGATACTCTTGGCTTTTGCTGCATCCAAAGGTTTCAAACTTTTTCAAATGGATGTCAAGAGTGCCTTCTTAAACGGCTACATAGAAGATGAGGTGTATGTGAGACAACCCCCCGGTTTCGAAAATCCCAAGTTTCCAAACCATGTTTTTAACATTCACAAAGCTTTGTATGGTTTGAAACAAGCCCCTAGAGCCTGGTATGATAGGTTGAAAACCTTTTTGCTTGCAAAGGGTTTTAAAATGGGATGTGTGGATAAAACGCTCTTTCTCCCCAAGCAGGGCAATGATACTCTCTTGGTCCCGATTTACGTGGACGATATCATTTTTGTTGGTTCTTCTCACGCTTTGGTTGCCAAGTTTGCAGATACTATGAGCAGGGAGTTTGAGATGAGCATGATGGGTGAGTTGACGTTTTTCCTCAGATTGCAAATCAAGCAATCCCGAGAGGGGACGTTCGTGCACCAGGGTAAGTATACCAAGGACATTCTGAAGAAGTTCGATATGGGTGAGGCCAAGCCTCTTCCAACACCCATGTCGACCACGACAGCCCTAGATGCGGATGTGGATGGAGAAGCTGTTGACCAGTTCCTCTGGATGATGGCCACTTTGCGTGATTTTGGTCTGAGCTTTTCTCGTGTTCCTTTGCTTTGTGATAGCACGAGTGCAATTAGCGTTGCTAAAAACCCCGTGTTGCACTCTAAGACCAAACACATTGATGTGCGCTTTCATTTTCTGCGAGACCAATATGAGAAGGGTGATATCGACCTTCGCCATATCGATACTCATCATCAGTTGGCTGATATTTTCACCAAGCCTTTGGACCAATCAACCTTTGCTAGGTTGAGAGGTGAGCTTGGTGTGTGTTTCCCCTTTTAGTTGGGGGAAACAGTTTGGTTCGTGTATCATAGAGTGACTCTTTTCTTTCTTTTGGTTTCATCATGCATCTTTGCATGTCTTTCTGCATATTTACATTCCAAGATTCATTAATATAATCCTTTGAATGTGACTATGCTCTATATAGTGTATGCTCTGATGCTTTTCGATGATGCTTGTAGCTTATGCTCTTTCTGATCACTTATACATGTTGTGAGCTGAGCTCTTTTATGAATGGTGAATTTGCTTAATGAACATAAAACTTGAAAAATGTTCACCATTGAGATATGCAACTAGCTTGTGTAGAATGTATTGAAATCAATTGTGCTTTTCATATATGCTAGGTTGCTATGTCTCTAGTTATGAGTCATTCACTTGCTTGGTATGTTCATATGTTGTTTTAATTTTGAACCAAGTTAAGTAAATTGGAAAGATCGAGATGGGATTGCTTGTCAGCACATCACAGTATCGAGACTGTTTCTGATTGCACTATGAGTTAAACTTGAGCTGTGTAGTGTATGACCGAAACTGTTGCTTTAAGCTTCTGATTGCTTCTGCATAGGCTTCGCACAGTTGAAAAGTTAGGCAATGACAAGTTTTCAACCTCTCGCAATCACATGCTGCAATTTGATCTTGTGTAATTTAACTGCTGCAACTCCGATAAAACTGGAATACACAAGTCTATGTTTCATTCTATAGCATGATGATTGAACCCTGCTAGGGGTAGTTCACCTTGTATACATGTTTAGCACTTGTTTGACTTCCTGTCTATACATGTTTAGTGTTATTTTGATGGTGAATATCTTTTTGGTCAAAAACTGCTCACTTTACTCACATGTTCATATTTCGTATTTAGTGATCAGTTTGAGCCTTTGCTAGCATTTTGTGCTTCTAATTGAGTCATCGGATCAGCACTTTGTCTAGCATCTTCATATTCTATCGATTATATTTCTGAGGCTGCTAACACGCATTTTGACTCATATGCATTTCGAGGGAGAGTTCTTCTGTCAAGGGGCAGAATTTTTTGGATGATAATGCATTTTCAACTAAGGGGGAGAAATTCTCCAAATCATAAGATCAACTAAGGCGGAGATTGAGATTCCTTAGTTGTGTGCACTATTGGAGGGTGAGCTTGAGTTGGAGTTTGCTCGGTTTTTGAGATTGTTTGAATCTCCCAATTGGTTCGGACCTTTTCTGCTAGTTGTGTTGAGCCTCTGTGCCTCTGTCTTGAGGGACTAGCATTTTTGGCTTTGTTGTCCAATTGGTTCGGAGCAGTTTTGGTAGCTAGTTGTGTTAAGCCTTTGCCTCTTTCTTGAGGGACTAGCAACCTTGTCTTTTTGTTGTTTCAGTTGGTATTGAGTTTTCTCGCTAGCGGTGTTGAGCCTGTTCTACCTCTTCTTGAGGGCTAGCTTTGCTTTGCTTGGTTGCGTCGAGCCGTTGCCCATGTCTTTGGGAACCAAGTTGTGTTGCTCTTTCCACTTGACCTTCTTCGGCTTTGATATGCTTTTGGGTCATTTGGTCGAGTTTTCTATTCTTCTTTCTTCCTTCTTCTGTTTCATTATGATTTGTGTTGGTAGTTGACAATGCACTCATCAAGGGGGAGATTGCGGATACATGGGTGTATGCCGAGTCTCTGGGTGATGAGTGATTGTCAACTGGGATAATGCGCATGTTCTTTGGCTTGTGCTGTGCAGGTGTCGAGCATGGATACAGTGATCAAAGGCAAGGTGAAGGTCAAGTAGAGACGTGCCATGCCGATGGACCGAGAGTGGCGAAGGGCGAACGTGAGGCTTGGACTGAGGGACCAGTGGCCCGAGGATCAGCTCTGGTGGCTGACAGCCTGGGACAGCGACGAGCGAAGACTTGTGGGCATGGTGTTGCCTGAGTCGAGGACTTGGGCACACATGTCGGTGGACGGGGTGCACGGGCGGTGCATCCCATCTATGGCTCGGTTTGGTGGTTGAGCCACAGAAAAACCACCAGGTGGACAGTTTCCAGGTTTGGGCCTCAAAACCTGGGCGCTGATGGTTTTCGAGTTTGGGCCACAAAACTCGGGCTGAGGACGGTTTCCAGGTTTGGGCCTCAAAACCTGGGTGCTGCGGGTTTCTGAGTTTCGGCCACAAAACTCAGGCGATGGACGGCTGGTTTCCCGGTTTGGGCCTCAAAACCGGTGGTTGGTCGTGAAGGCTGGTTTCCCGGTTTGGGCCTCAAACCGGGGCCGAAGTCTAGGAAAAGGACAAGCAGAGCGGTGGCGGCACGTGGCGGCAATCGGTGAGGTTGCGTCGAGGCAACGCTACCAGTTGTGCGGGCGTGGCCGTCGGATCACCAGCTACCACGAGTTGGTCCAGAATAACCCTAGGGTTTAGCTAGTTCGCTTTGTAATTAGTGAGGGGTAGAGTAGGAATTAGAATTAGGATAAGTAGATGGAGACACCCTCCTCCCATCTCATCTCAGTCATTTTGCTCTTTGCTTCTAGGGTTTCCTGCTCTCCCAATCCCCTGCTGTAGCGAACTGAGATCCACAGAGAAGAGAACAATACCTCTGTGCCCGTGAGATTTTGAGGAAGTGAGACCGTAATCTCACTCTTGTAGCGTGTGGTAGCCACACGGTTGCAAATTCGTGGTTGTGATTCGCGTTTTGTTCTTGTTCTTCGCAGATTGCTTTTCTCCATGATTTTCCCGTCGAGCGATCTCTTTGTTCGTTGCGTCTTTTGCAATTCCGTTTGAACAGAGATGTTCTAGATCGTGAGGCACTTCTTTCCACCGAAGGAATTCTCCTCTAACCTCACGAGTTAGTAGATCGATCAATTTTCGTTTCGGGTCAAGTTTTTCTCCATTCCCCCGAATTTCTTTGATTCATCGTTTTGGAGATAGGTTCGAGCCATGATCTCTTAGAGTTTGATCCCTAGAGGATTCGTTTTGGGTGAGATTGAGTCGAATTGGTGGACGAACTGCCTAGTTTCAGGGTGACCAGACGCTTGGCTCAGGCTGACCGGACGCACCCCTAGAGTCTAGTCGTTGATTGTTCTTCGCGGTTCTTCTCTTTGTGTTGACCGGACTCACCTGTGGATACTGACCGGACTCACAGGTAACACTGTTCCCATTTTTGTTTGGACTGACCGGACTCTGAGGTAGTGACTGGACGCTCAAGGTTACTGAGTCCGGTCACAAACAGAGAGCTCCCAAAACCGTTTTGGCTTGACCGGACGCTGGCCAGAGTCTGGTCAAGTGCAGTTCGCGCTGTTTTGTCCGCAGTTTGTTCGTCCGTTGTCGGTTTTGATTTCCGGCTTTTGCGTTGAGTTTCTAGAGTTGTATCGTGTCTCGTTGTGCTTCTTGGAAGCATCCACCCTACGTCTAGGGTCGTGGACACTTGTGAGCTCTAGCGTTTGCCTTTGGGGTTGATTCTCGAGACAGTGGCGACAAGTTTCTAGGAGGAAATTTTGAAGCTCCCATTCACCGCCCCTCTGGTCGCTTTCTGGTAGCATCTTCGGTCCTTCAACACATCCCATTTTAAAACCCTTAGCAAGCAAAAAGGTTTTCAACCTATCATACAAGGCTCTAGGGGCTTGTTTCAAACCATACAAAGCTTTGTGAAGTTTAAAAACATGGTTTGGAAACTTGGGATTTTCAAAACTGGGGGGTTGTTTCACATACACCTCTTCTTCTATATAGCCGTTTAAGAAGGCACTCTTGACATCCATTTGAAAAAGTTTAAACCCTTTGGATGCAACAAAAGCCAAGAGTATCCTAATTGCCTCCAAACGAGCTACAGGAGCAAAAGTCTCCTCATAGTCTATCCCCTCCTTCTGACTATACCCCTGGGCTACAAGATTGGCCTTGTTTCTAACAATGTGGCCATCCTCTCCTTGTTTGTTTTTGAAAACCCATTTTGTACCAATAGGGTGACACTCAGGAGGAGGTGGAACCAAAACCCAAACCTGATTTCTTTCAAAATTTTCTAACTCCTCATGCATGGCATTAACCCAATCTGGATGAGATAAAGCATGTCCAACATCTCGGGTTCAAAATCAGCAACAAAAACAGAATGAGCAAAGTGAGAGATTTGTTGTGACCTTGACCGAGTGACACGTTCGTCGATGCTGCCGATCATCTGTTGAGGCGCGTGTTGGCGCTGAATGTGTCGTGGTGCCTCCCGAGCTGATGAAACCTCCCAGTAGCTGGTGCCTCCTCGGGTACAAAAGGTACCGCTCGAGGTGGCGGATCCCACGGCCCCCAACTAGTCGACGAAGAGGGGTTGGGGCCGTGAGTTGTCATAGTAGAAGTCGATGCTTGCGGAAAAGTGGTGGAGGTGGTGTTGGATCATCCATCCCTTCAGCACCCTCATCCTCGTCATCAAAAAGAGGTTCGCCAACCTCATGATCACCTGCACGCTCAAATCTAGAAGAAGGACAAACCATGGTCTCGTCGAAGGTGACATCGGATGTCTCCATGACTCGGTTAGTATCAAGGTTAAGTACACGATATGCACGAGTATGAGTGCCATAACCCAAAAATACACCGTCAGAAGAGCGAGACTCAAATTTGTCCAGGTTGCCTTTCTTGAGTGTAAAACAGTGGCAACCAAAAACTCTAAAATAACTTACTTTGGGCTGTTTTCCAAAACGCAACTCATACGAAGTCTTTTTCAAGAAAGCTCGGAGAAAAATGCGATTGGAAATGTAGCATGCAGTGTTCATAGCTTCGGCCCAATATCGCCTAGGAGTCCTATGCTCATCGAGCATCATCCTGGCCATCTCTACAAGGGTCCGATTCTTCCTCTCTACAACACCATTTTGTGGCGGTGTGTAGGGGCAAGAAAACTGATGCTCTAAACCCAAAGAGTTACAAAACTTTTCAAAATCCGAGTTTTTAAACTCGGAACCATTATCACTCCGAATAGCTCGCATTGAGTTCATAGGGAACTCATTCTGAAGATGCAAAATCAGATTGCGAGCAAAAGAGAAAGTCTCGGTTTTCTCAACTAAAAAGAAAACCCACGAATATCTCGAAAAATCGTCAACAACAACCAAAACATACCACTTCCCCCCCAACCGAGCTCACCCGAGCCGGACCAACAAGGTCCATGTGTAAAAGCTCTCCAGGGCATCTTCCCATGTCTACAAGAATGGCAAACAAGGTCCTTCTCCATGCACAACTTGGGCAATCCTCGGATTAGGCCAAGTGAGCTAAGCCTTGCAAGCAAGTCGAAGCTCAGGTGACCGAGTCTCCTATGCCACTTCCAAAGATCAGAGGAGGAAGGACCAGCCAAAAGACAAGAGAAATTCCAAACGATTCCGAGAATTTCGCACGAAAGACTTTCCCAAAGGGCAAAATCAAACATACAAGATTGCCCTGAGGATCTAAAATACGACTGAGATTCGGCTTAAAACGAATCTCATAGTCATCATCATAAAGTTGCGAAACAGAAAGAAGGTTAAAATGCAAGTTAGAAACAAGAGCAACATCACGCAACACAAAGTGCTCATTAACTCGCACCGACCCACAAGACAACACTTTACCTTTGCTATTGTCGCCGAAGGTGATAAACTCCTTTTCGGCAACAGGACTAAGACTGGAGAACCACTTGGCGTTTTCGGTCATGTGCCTCGAACAACCGGAATCCACCAACCAAATGTCCTCCAATCGTTTTACCTACATCAATAAAAAGACATAGGGTGAGCATACGGTCCAACACTGGGGTGAGTGAAATAGGAAGAATACCAGTGTTGGGTCGGCTGCTCAAAAGAACGGTTAGTAGAAAAACCATTCCTAGCACGCCTACGGGGAAAGCGATCACCACGCGCAGGAAAACGTGGTCCGCTAAGGGAAGAGCGTCCATCGCGATACTCAAAATGTGGTGGAGGGAAACGCTCAACAAAGCCACCGCCAGGGGTCCATATCCTGCAAAGCCAGGATCCTGCCGGGCAACACCTCCCTGAGGCCTAGGACCTTGAGGCATTGGACCTCTAGGCCTTGATGCTCTCCTCTGAACATTCGACACATGTACATAATGGAAAGGATGGTACATGTCCGCATTGTTCATCTCCCTAGCACGGCGCTCCTCTCTCTTGCGCTGAAAACAAAACTCCCTCAAGTGTCCATCTCTCCCATAGTGCTCGCAATGGTACCTCACCGCTCTCATAGGGGGTTCTTGGTACTCACGGTAGTGGGTGTGGATCACTTTGCCTTTCTATGGCATGAGCTCCTCTTGGATAGGTGGCATGGTGTCTAGCTTGTTCTTGAGGTGGTTTGGTTTTGGAGCCCATGTCTGTTTCTTGGGTGGAGCTCTCGGAGGTTCAACAAACACCCCATTCTCAGTGTTAGGCTTGAAAGGCTCTTTGAGTTGGGCTTCTCACTCGGGTTAAGACCACTCGACTCTCCAATCTTACCAAAAGACGAAGAAAACTCAACACCCTGAGCAAAACCTACACCTGGACCTCCAGCAGCACGCTTGAATTGGGCAATCATCATCCCAAGTTGCGCTCACCACAAGACACCCATGACAAGATGGTCCGAAGGTATGTGTTTTCTTCCTTGGTTTGCATCTTGTCATGCTTCACATTGGCTATCTCCATCTCCAAGCCCTCACACAAAGCACACCTAGCCACACAAGTGCTACCCGAGCTGGCTTTCTGAGAACACAAGGTTGATATGTGCCCTTGTGGTTCCCTTCCTGAGGGATGAGTGATCGATCAACGGGCAACATGTCTCTTGGTTGTGTTGATGTGCAGGTGCGGAGCTCGGATAATGGTCGAAGGTGAGGTGAAGGTCAAGTAGGGACGTGCCGTGCCGACGGACCGGGAGCGGTGAAGGGCGGACGTGGAGCTTGGACCGACGGACCAGGAGACATGAGGACTAGCTGTGGTAGCTGGCACATGACGTTGACAAGCAAGAGCACATGGGGATGTGCGGTGCATCGGCCGAGTCGGGAGGAAGGTGATGGAGTCGTGACGCTTAGCGGGAAGCCGAGAAGGATGGCGAATGCACTGTGCCCGGCGTGGAGGCTGGACATGCTCCGGCATCGGTGCTGGAACTCGGGGTGTGCTAACCACATCCCATCTATGGAGCGGGTTCGGTAGCTGAGCCTCGAAAAGCTACCCTCGACGGTTTCCGAGTTTGGGCCTCAAAACTCAGGGTGGCCGGTTTCTGAGTTTGGGCCTCAAAACTCGGCGTGGACGGTTTCCAGGTTTGGGCCTCAAAACCTGGGCTCGCGGTTTCTGAGTTTGGGCCATAAAACTCAGCCTGAAGACAGGTTTCCCGGTTTCAGCCTCAAAACCAGGGGGAAGGCCCAGGTTTCTCGGTTTCGGCCTCAAAACTGGGGGAGGTCCCCAAAAAGGACGGTCGACGCGTGGCGGCGTGGAAAGGCCGGCGCGGCGGCGCAGCTATTCACGAGGTAGGCGCGGCGGTCGACTGGGGCGGCACGTGGCGGCATCCTGAGGCTTGCGTCGAGGCGAAGCTAAGGATGAGATGGGCGCGTGGCCGTCAGATCGTCAACAAGCAGAGTTGGACCGGGATACCCCTAGGGTTGGCCGCTGTTGGTAGTTCTTAGCTTCACTAAAGATAGTGCTAGGCAACTATCCCCGGTAACGGCCCAGGAATGCTTGTTGGCACTTGCTAACGTTGTTACTAGGAGTAGACTATGGAGTCTATCCCCGGCAACGGCGTCAGAAGTGCTTGAAGCAAGACCGGTCACTATACATAAAGGAGTGGAGCTAAAGCAGCTGTCTACTAATGCCAATCGGGGTTGTCAATCCTGACACTAGTAGGAGCTAGCTAGAGAGAATGCAATCTACCAGAAGGAGATTCTGCAAGCGCACAGAACTATCGTAGTAGCACTTCGCCTGGGAGTACCAGGTGTCGATTTATTTGATCCCAAGGGAAGGCTAGGGTGGTGGATGAGTTGACTCAAGGAGGGGATGTGAGTCGAAGAAATAAGAAAAAGGAAAAGGGGAGAAGGGAAGATGAAAGGCTAGAAAGAATGTATGGATGGCTAGGTAAGGATGAAATGGATGGCTAAGGTAAGGTGGATGGATAGGTAGGTAAAAGGGGTTATGATAACTAAAGATAACTAAAGGTAACTAAGATAACTAAGATAACTAACCTGGGTAACCACTAAGCAAGATAACTACAAAGCAAGATAGTTACGAAGCAGGGCAGGCAAAAGACAATAAAGCAACTAAGTTAAGAATAGTTTCAATCCTATCTTGTCAAGTATCGAGGCGTACTAGCCTTTACCACTTACTTAGGTTGAACGCTAGCACAACGAGCCTTACTGTTAAACTGGGCCAACTACGTGGTGGAATTCAAGGCGCACAGGGCTGTCACCACCTGCTTGCTACCACAGCTATCCGGGGGTCCAGCCGTATCTGAAGGTAAGTCTATAACTAAGCACCACGCTTAACTATATTCCAACTATCTCTATCCTAACTCTGAATAGAGACACCCTTGCGGACGTCAGAGCAAACACTTGACTTAATAAGCTAAACACTAAACTAACTAAGCAACCTATTGGCAAAGATCAAACACTAAGCTCACTAGAGATTAACTACTATGGCTAAGTGAATTGAACTGTAGGGTAGCTAGGCACTCAAGCAATCAATCAAGTATAGCACTCAATACTGATAAGTAGAGTAAAGTAATACTTGAAATGATAAAATAGAATAAAGTAAAATGCTTGAGTAACAAGAGCAATACCTGAACAGGAGATGAAGGAAGAATCTTCCCAGCTCCAGAACCGATCACTCGCACCCCTCTGCTCTTGAGCTAAGCCTTGAGCAGCGCTACCGCGAGGGCGAAGATGCCTTGCTCAACTAGCTACCTACTTGCCTAAGCTCTCTGAGCTTCTAACCTAACTATCACTTCTCTTGCTTGGAGTTGCTTTGCTTGGAATGGTACGAATGGAGAGGTGCCTCTAGGGGGGTATTTATAGCTTGATAAGTGAGGGGTGTACTTATAGTGGGCAGCCACCCGACCTAGTGTTAGGTCAGGTGGCGGGCGCCACTCCCCACTGGCGGCCGCCAGGTCACATGCCGTTGGATGCACCGCCTCTGCATCAACGACATCCAGGAGGTTGTCCGAGGCGGTTTGGAGGCCGGGTGCATGTCTGAGTAACCGCCCACCGGCCTTGATCCGCGCCACTTCATCCTGAGCCGTCCGATGCCACTTCACCTAGTGACCAAGGGCCAAGATTCGGCCCTAGGGAGGTCACACGGATCGGTGACATGGCAGGGGGTGAAGATGGGCCAACCCAAGTGGCGGGCGCCACTTGGTGCTGGCGGGCGCCACCTCTCTTAGGCCCATTTGGGCCCTATTGAGTGGGCTCGTCTCCTGGTGGGTCAAAATGTCGAAATTTGGCTCAAATCATGGATTCAAATAGAATTCTCTGGACATGTGGAATTCAGTTAGTTTGAAACCTATTTGACTACATTTCATGCCTTTTTGGTGGACTTTAGGGTAAAATGTTGACGGTAAAACAGGGGTTTAAGGACCGTCAACAAGCTCCCCCAAGCTAACCTGTTGCTCGTCCTCGAGCAACAATGCGGTTCAAGCATTAAGCATGAGATAGGTAGCAAAATAAAGATGTCTGCAAGTGCATATTGTATAGTACGAAATAACTTAGCATATATCATGAATCATAGCAATGTGGGGCTTATAGCTTTTCACTTCAAACATGCAAGAGTGAAATAAAGCAGTTGATAGGAAACTTTTATCTTGCTTAGGTTTGACTAGGATTTTGTATGGAGGTTTTTCAAGGTTTTCAAAAGATAACAATTTGCTTAAGTTCTCCTAAATCACTCAATCACTCAATGGTGTTTAAATCCTCACTTAGGCCAAAATGTATCCTTTCCTACTTCTAAAGAATGATATGTGGAGTTTATAGGAGGGCTAAGAACCATGAGCAAATTGCCTGATGTTTATTGCTAAGCTAGACACTCAGATCATAAGGAGCAGCAAATCATAAAAATTGATCAAGATGTGCATGTGTGGTTATGTGGAAGTGTCTAGAGGGATATTTCATAATCCTTCCTAGTCGATTCCTGGGGTCTAGAGCTAATGATAATTCTCTCTTTTTTTTGGATACAAAGTGAGTAGACAAAAGATGTGTCCTCACATTTTCTTAGGACATAGTCCTCCTTTGAGCTACTTTGCTCACTTTTTTTTTCTTCAGGACATAGTCCTTTCTTGAGCTACTTTGCTCACATTTTTTTCTCTCTCTCTCTTTTAGCTCTAAATTTCCCCAAGTTATCTATAGGAAAGGATTTCTGAAATGAAAAAGGGGGAAGAGGGAGAAATGCTTATTCCCAGTGTAGGAGTAAACATAAGGCTAGCAATGGGATGTTTGGCAGGGTATTGCATATCTCCGGTGTAGAGAATAAGCAATTTATTTGGTGGTTGCAAACTTCCAGAGTGGATAGTAAGCAATATGGTGGGTGTACGTGTATCTTGATTCAAAAGTTATGATAAGCTTCTCTACTAAGATCTATGAGGTCTAACAAAGCTCAACACAAACAAAGCTCTATGTGGTTTTGACTAATGACTAGCAAATATTTGGCTGGTGGTGGGATGGGATAAAATCTAGGAGGCACTTTTAGCAAGGTTTTCATAATTTTTAAAAAGAAATCCTCCAGATTAGGTCCTAATTTCACCTTAACAAGTTTAAAGAATTACTCCATTTCTTACTAACTTTATTCACTAAGCATGATTTCAGTTTAAGCATGTGCAACCCACAAAAACTACAACTTAGACAATACCAGTTATTCAAACAATAGCAATAGCATTTGCATGACATATTTCAAATCCTATTCAGGTTTCAACTTGTTTAAGCAGATTTTATCAATATTATTCATGGAATGGATACTTAGGCAAGCATGTGACATTCAAAAAGATATAGAATTTAAGAACTGAATGTAAAGGGTAGGCTGGAGACATACCTTATTGGAGCGGGAGTCTCCCCCAAGCTGGCTTCTTGCTTGGTGAAGGGTCTTCTTCTTCTTAGTCGGAGCTCTTGTTCTCATTTTTATTAAAAGGGAAACTATCTAATGTTGTGAAAAGGGAAACTATCCTATGATATATATCTATGCATATAACTAATGATAACTGATATATTTTTTTTAGTTGCATGCATGGCATATTTTATTTATTCTAAAAGGGAAATAAAAATTAAAAATAAAACCATAGCTTAGGTCCAAGGAGTTTCATCCTTATCGGGTGGATCTTCTTCCTTGGGCACTTCTTCTCTTAGTACTCTATCTGGTTCTTCTTCTTTTGGCACCTCTCCCTTGTTATTTGAATCACACAACTTAGGAGGAGGTGGTTCTTTCTTTCTGTTCCACCTTGTTCCTGGGCGCCTCTTCTTGGTATGAACGGGTTTTGCTACCTGCATGTTAGCGGCATATGCGGGACCAAGGGAGAACGAGAATATTTCCTTCCTCCCTCCTAATGTCATTTGAATTTTACCACTCCCGACATATATGCAAGCATTAACAGTAATTAAGAAGGGTCTACCCAAAATTAAAGGCACATCCTTCCTATTTCCCATATCTAGTGTTATGAAATCAGCAGGGACATAGGAGCCTCTAATATGAACAGGTAAATCATTTACTATTCCGTCTACATAGCAAGTGGATTGATTAGCTAGCACAAGATAGGCAGATGTGGATGACATGGGTGGAAAGGATGAGTTTTCATAGAAATCTTTAGATAGAATGTTCACACTCGATCCTAAATCACACATGACATTTTTAAAGACTTCACCAAAGATTGAGCATCTAATTATGGGACTACCAGGATCACCCTTTTTAATAGTCATGGTTTGATCTTCATAATAGTTAAAATATTTTATTTCAACCATATTAGCAGTTTCCATGTCAGGTTTAGCAGGAATTTTACCAGATTCAAAGGATGGTATGATAGCAGCAAGTTGAGCTAATTGGGTTTCTAACATCTTATTAAAGCTAAGTTGATTTTTCAGAGCAGATGAGAAATCTTCCAATTTAGCATTTATATCTTCAAGGGTTTTATCATTCATCATTAATTTCTTATTCAAAAATTCAGTAGTTCTACCTTGAGAGTAAACTAAATTCTTTAAGAACGAGAAATTATCAGAATTCTGAAAATTAGAGCGGGGGAATGAATTGTTACCTTGAGAATTGGAGTGCTGATTCCATCCTCGATTTGGTTGACGGAAACCGTTGTTGTTGTTGATGAAGTTCAAATCTTCACGTAGCTCGGGGCAGTAGTTCCCAGAATGTCCGGTTTCTCCACGGACTTCACAAGTCATGTAGGATTCCAGAGATTGGACATTCTCTTGTTGGTTCATCTTCTCACAGCTGTCCAGCTTCTTTGCCAGCAGGTCCATCTTGGCCACGATCATGTCGGCCTCCTTAAGGGAATGCATACCTCGCTTACGGGGCTGCAGCCTCTCGTCATTCCATCCTTGGTTTGACACCATCTTCTCTATGAGAGCCTTAGCATCTGCAACATTCAAAGAAAAGAATGCACCACCGGCGGCGGCATCAAAATGGCTTCTAGAGAGAGGGGTTAGGCCATGGTAGATGTTCTGGATCGATAGCCAGTCCTCCATACCATGGTGCGGACAAGCAGCGACATACTCTTGCAACCTCTCCCAAGCCTCGGGGATAGATTCCTCGGCTTGTTGCGTAAAGCTGGAGATTTTGTTGCGAAGAGCTTTCGTCTTGCCCAAAGGAAAGAATTTGGCGAGAAAGGCATTGGAACATTTGTCCCATGTGTGTACAGCGTTGCGATCGGTATAGAACCATTGCTTTGCTTTTCCTATCAAAGAGAAGGGAAAGAGACGAAGACGGATGGCTTCTTGGGTTATCCCCTTGATGGTGAAGGTGCCGCTGCGGATACATGGGTGTATGCCGAGTCTCTGTGTGATGAGTGATTGTCAACGGAGATGATGCGCATGTTCTTTGGCTTGTGTTGTGCAGGTGTCGAGCACGGAGACAGTGATCAATGGCGGGTGAAGGTCAAGTTGCGACGTGCCGTGCCGACGGACCGGGCGCGATGAAGGATGGGCGTGCCGTGCGGCGGACGTGCCATGCCGATGTATCGGACGGTGAAGGGCGGACGTGGACTTGGACTGATGGACTGGAGGCCGGAGGATCAGCTGTGGTGGCTGGCAGCCTGCGACAGCGACAAGCGGAGAAGTGCGATCATGTCGGTGGAAGGGGTGCACAGGCGGTGCATCCCCTCTACGACGCCGGTTTGTTGGTAGAGCCCGGGAAAAACCAACGGTGGACGGTTTCCAGGTTTGGGCCTCAAAACCTGGGTGCTGGGTTTCCAGGTTGAGCCACAAAACCTGGGCGTGACGGTTTCCAGGTTGAGCCTCAAAACCTGGGCGTGGGCCGGTTTCCGAGTTTGGGCCTCAAAACTCGGGCGCTGAGGGTTTCCGAGTTTGGGCCACAAAACTCGGGCTGGAGGCTGGTTTCCCGGTTTGGGCCTCAAAACCGGGGGCTGATGGGAAAGGCTGGTTTCCCGGTTTGGGCCGCAAAACCGGGGGTGCAGAGTGGTGGCGGCACGTGGCGGCGATCTGAAGGTTGCGTGGAGGCGACGCGGAAGACCGTGCGGGCGTGGCCGTCGGATCTACCTACCACCAGCGGGTGGACTAGAATAGCCTTAGGGTTAGGCTGGTCCGCTCTGTAAATACAGTAGTGAGGGGTAGAGTAGGAAATAGACTTAGGCTAGGTTAGTATAAGTAGTCCAGGGGAGACACCCTCCTCCCCATCTCAATCTCAGTTAGCGCAGTCATTTGCTTCCTAGCACCTAGGGTTTCCACTCTCCCATCCCCTGCTCTAGCTAGTTGAGATCCACAGAGAGACTCCACTCTGTGTACTGTTGATTCGAGGAAGTGAGGTCGTATCCTCACCTTGGAGCACAGATCGATGGCTTGATTTGCGTCCTTAATTCGAGTTCGTGGCTGTGATTCGCGTTTTCTTTGTGTTCTTCGCGGAATCCTTTTTCTCCACGATTTTCCCGTCGCTTGATCTCTTTGCTCGGTTCATCTTTTGCAAAACCGTTTGAACCAAGTTGTTCTAGATCGTGAGGCTCTCCTTTCCACCGAAGGAATTAAACTCTAACCTCACGGTCTAGGAGATCAATCGATTTTCGTTTTGGATTGCGTTCTTGCCTCCATGCCCCGAAATTTCTTGATTCACCGATTTGGAGTTAGGTTCGAGCCATGATCTCTTAGAGATAGCTCACTAACATCCTTGTGACCCCTCAGATCGAATCCGAGGCCTAGAGCTTTTGATTTAGAGGAGATCGGGTTGAATCATCAAAGAACTGCGCTGTTTTCGGGAGCATCGGACGCTATCACGGGAGCATCGGACGCTAGGGTCCCTAGCATCGGACGCTCCGGTGACGCGTGTCACGTTTTCGGCGTTTTAGTTTGCATCGGACGCTAGGCATCGGACGCGTCCGTTGTCCATCGGACGCGCCGGAGCCTTTGCATCGGACGCTGGGTGATTACTGTTCACAGCGTCCGATGGTGGAACAGTAAGGTTCCAGAACTGTCCAGTCTGCATCGGACGCTTCCGGTGGTCTGGCATCGGACGCAGGCCAGCGTCCGATGTGACTGGTTTCGCACGGCTTCGTCCGCGGTTCGCTCGTTCGTTGTCGGAATTGATTTCCGTCTTTTGCGTTGGCTTTCTAGAGTTGTCTAGTGTCTCGCTGTGCTTCTAGGAAGCATCCACCCTACATATAGGGTCGTGGACATTAGCAAGCTCTAGGGTTCGCTCTTGGGGTCGATTTTGGGACAGTGGCATCTAGTTTCCGAAAGGAAATTTTGAAGCTCCCATTCACCCCCCCCCCCTCTGGTCGCTTTCGGTTAGCTTCTCGGTCCTTCAATTGGTATCGGAGCAGGTTAAGGATCTTCCACCTTAGCCGGTTCCAGATCCACCGAAGGCGACATGGATCGCGGCGTGGGCAAACCGCCGTTTTTCGATGGGACGAACTATGCGTATTGGAAGATACGTATGTCGGCCTATTTGCAGAGCTTGGGCGCTTCGATCTGGGATATTTGCAACTCCCCTGATTACGTGGTCTTGGCTGCTCGTGTGACTCAACAGCAGGTCGATGAGCACGATGCCAATAGCCGAGCCCGTAATGCTCTTTTCTCTTGTTTGAGCATGGGTGAGTTTGATCGCGTTTCTCACCTCGCTACGGCTCGGGAGATCTGGGACACTCTCATGCGATTTCATGAGGGCACCTCTCAAGTCAAAACCCGACTCTACGAGTCGTTCAAGCGAGAGTATGAGAACTTTAGACATCAACCTGGCGAGAGCATAGAAAGTTTATTCGCTCGCTTTCAGGTGATTGTCAACAGGATGAGGGCTAACAGAGAGCAGTTGCCATTTGACGATCATGAGCGTGCTTTGAAGCTTTTGCACACTCTTGACCGTTCGGTGTGGGACTCCAAAGTTCAGGCGATCATCGAATCCCCGAACTATGAGACTCTCACCTGCGACGAGCTCTTCAGTAAGCTCAAGTCCAGTGAGATTGATGCTATGGCGAGGGCCTCCTTTGAAAATCCTTCTCGCCCGTCCATGGCTTTGGTTTCCGGCTCTTCCTCTAACCCCTCAGCTGGTTTTGCACTTTCTTCTCTTTTTTCTGTGACAGAGGACCAGCTGGAGTCTTTGGGAGACGACGAGTTGGCTTTGCTTGCCAACCGGTTCTCGCGGTTCCACAACAACCGCATGAACCGCCGTCGTGGAGGAGGACGCGCCGGATGCTACGAGTGCGGCGACCCCGACCACTTCATCGCCGACTGCCCCAAGAAGAAGAACAAGCATCTTGGGAAGGGCGATCACGGCCACAGGCGCGACTTCAAGTACAAGGAGAAGCACGTTCCCCCAAGGCACAAGAAGCGGGGCGGCTTCGACAAGGAGTACATCAAGAAGAAGTACTTGGAGAAGCAGCAGGCTGAGCAGCGTGCGTTCTTCGCCACGCTCAGCGACGTCGACGGTTCGGATGACGACTCCGCTCGATCGAGTGATGACGAGTCCGAGAAGAAGAAGCTGGAGGACACGTTCAACGGCTTGTGCTTCTTCGCCGGCGACGAAGGCCTGTGTACCATGGCGCTCGGAGATGAGGTCCGTGGCGAGCTGGAGCACACACCTCGGAACGACGACGACGACGACACCTCCCAGGTATCTCTCACCTACGACGAGCTTTCCTCCGAGGTTGAGAAGTTGACTGCTGCCCTCCTTAGCCAAGATAAGTTGCTTAGGCGTGCCGCTAGAGAGCGCAAGGAGTTTAGGCAGAAGTGGGAGGACACGGTGAAGGAGCTTGAGTTCGCTCGGTCCACCGTGGTTGTGTCGGAGGAGTTGGAGTGCGAGAGTTGCACCGCGCACATGACGGATCTTCTCACTCTGAGGAGTAAGCATGCTGCGCTGGTAGATGAGGTGGATGAGCTCCGAGCTAGACCGCAGCTGTTGGGTGCGTGCAAGACTTGTCCTGTCTTGCAATCCGAGTTGGCAGAGAAGAATGCCAAGCTTGAGTCTTTTGAGAAGGCCGGCTCGGATAGCACTTGTGTCAAGAGGTGTGCTTTGTGTGAGGGCCTGGAGCAGGAGATGGCCAATGTGAGGCATGACAAGATGCGTACCGAGGAGGAAAACACATACCTTCGGACCGTCTTGTCATGGGTGTCTTGTGGTGAGCCTCAGCTCGGGATGATGATCTCCCAATTCAAGCGAGCTGCTGGGGCTCCTGGTGTAGGTCTTGGCCAGAGTGTTGATCTTTCAGTTTTTGGTAAGATTGGAGAGTCTAGTGGTCTGAACCCCTGTGAGAAGCCCAACTCCACCACTACTCCCAAACTAACCAAGCTTCCACCCAAAGAGCCTGCCAAGCCTGTCACCAAGGATGGAGTTGTAGTTGAACCCCCCAAGGCTCCACCCAAGAATCCACAATGGCAACCCAAGCCCAATCACCTAAAGAACAAGCTTGACACAATGCCACCCATCCGAGAGGAGTTGCCACAGAAGGGCAAGGGCAAGGTGAACCATACCCACATCCCTGCAAACCAACAACCCCCTTTGCACGCGGTGAGGTTTCAGTGTGACTTTTGTGGGCGGGATGGTCACCTGAGTGAGTTCTGCTTTAGGCGCAGGAGAGAGGCGCGCCGTGCTAGGGAGATGCAGAATCCGGACATGTTTCACTCAGCTCGTGGTGGACATGCTCCGAAGCCTCAGGGGAGAGCTGCTAGGTCTGGAGGGAAGCATACCCAGCCTAGGCAGCAGGAGAGAGCCCCTAGGAGGGAGACTAGGCCTAGAGGTGGAGCACCTCAGTTTGTTAGGCCTAGGCAGCAGAGAGCTCCGAGGAGGGACGCTAGAGTTGAGCAGCATGCTCCTAGGCGTAGACCTCGTAGAGAGCGTGCCCGACGGGGTCCTGCTTTTGCAGGTAACGGACCCCGTGGCGGAGGCTTTGTTGAGCGCTTTGTCCCACCGCAGGTAGAGTTTCGCGGTGAGCGCTTCTTCCCCAGCGGACCACGTTTTCCTGTGCGTGGTGATCGCTATCCCCCTAGACAGGATGGTTTTTACACTGACCGTTCTTTTGAGCAGCCGGCCCAACACTGGTTTCCTTCTTATCTTACTAACCCCAGTGTTGGACCGTATGTTCACCCTATGTCTTTTTATTGATGTAGGAGGAGCGGTTGGAGGACATTTGGCTTGTGGATTCCGGTTGCTCGAGGCACATGACCGGAAATGCCAAATGGTTCTCCAGCCATAGTCCGGTCGCCGGAAAGGAGTACATAACCTTCGGCGACAAAGGTAAGGGCAAGGTATTGTCCGTTGGTGCAGTGCGGGTTAATGAGCACTTTGTGTTGCGCGAGGTTGCTCTTGTTTCTAACCTGCATTTTAACTTGCTTTCTGTTTCGCAACTTTTTCGTGAAGGCTATGAGATTCGTTTCAAACCGAACCTTAGCCGGATCTTAGATCCTAAGGGTGATCTTGTATGTCTGATTTCACCCTTTGGGAATGTCTTTCGCGCGAATTTCTCAAAGTCGTTTGGATCTTCTCGCTGTCTTTTGGCTAGTCCTTCTTCTTCTGATCTTTGGAAGTGGCATAGGAGGCTCGGTCACTTGAGTTTTGACTTGCTTGCAAGACTTAGCTCACTTGGCTTAATCCGAGGATTGCCCAAGCTTTCGTTGGAGAAGGATCTAGTTTGCCATGCTTGCCGGCATGGAAAGATGGTTGCTGCTCCCCACCATCCTTTGACCAAGGTTATGACCTCGCACCCCGGAGAGCTTTTGCATATGGACCTTGTTGGTCCGGCTCGGGTGAGCTCGATTGGTGGGAAGTGGTATGTGCTTGTTATTGTTGACGACTTTTCGAGGTATTCGTGGGTCTTCTTTTTAGTTGAGAAGTCCGAGACATACTCCTTCGCTCGCAATCTGATTTTGCGTCTTCAGAACGAGTTCCCTTTGAACTCGATGCGAGCGATTAGAAGTGATAATGGTTCCGAGTTTAAGAATTCGGATTTTGAGGTGTTTTGTAACCGCCTTGGTTTGGAGCATCAGTTTTCTTCCCCCTACACACCGCCCCAAAATGGTGTTGTAGAGAGGAAGAATCGGACCCTTGTTGAGATGGCCAGGACGATGCTTGATGAGCATAGGACTCCTAGGCGCTTTTGGGCCGAAGCTATGAACACTGCATGCTACATTTCGAATCGCATTTTTCTGAGAGCGCTTTTGAAGAAGACCTCTTATGAGTTGCGTTTTGGTCGCCAGCCCAAGGTGAGTTATTTTAGAGTCTTTGGTTGCCACTGTTTTATATTGAAAAAAGGCAACCTGGACAAGTTTGAGTCTCGTTCTTCTGACGGTGTGTTTTTGGGTTATGGCACTCACACTCGAGCTTATCGTGTACTTAACCTTGACACTAACCGAGTCATGGAGACATCAGATGTCACCTTCGACGAGACTCTTGTTTGTCCCTCTTCTCGTTTTGAGCGTGCAGGTGATCATGAGGTTGGAGAGCCTCTTTTTGATGACGAGGACGAGGGTGCTGAAGGTATAGATGATCCAGCACCCCCTCCACCTGCCGTGCCGCAAAGAGCGGCCTCGACGACGACTCACGGCCCCGACACTTCTTCTTCCTGGGGGCCGTGGGATCCTCCACCTCGCGCGGTACCTTTTGTACCCGGGGTGGAACCAGCTACTGTTGAGGGGGAGGTCACTTCTTCCCGGGAGGCGCCACGACATATCCAGCGCCAGCACCCCCCTGAACAGATGATCGGCGACATCGACGAGCGGGTTACTCGCTCCAGGTCACAGCACATCTCGCACTTTGCTCATTCTGCTTTTGTTGCGTCTTTTGAGCCCCGAGATGTTGGACACGCATTGACGGATCCGGATTGGGTCAATGCCATGCATGAGGAGCTAGAGAACTTTGAGCGAAATCGGGTTTGGGTTCTAGTGCCACCACCTCCTGACTGTAAACCTATTGGGACAAAATGGGTATTTAAAAACAAGCAAGGAGAGGAGGGCCACATTGTGAGAAACAAGGCCCGGCTTGTAGCGAAGGGTTATAGTCAGAAGGAGGGGATAGATTATGAGGAGACCTTCGCTCCTGTAGCTCGTTTGGAGGCTATTAGGATACTCTTGGCTTATGCTGCATCCATGGGTTTCAAACTTTTTCAAATGGATGTCAAGAGTGCCTTCTTAAACGGCTATATTGAGGAGGAGGTCTATGTCCAGCAACCCCCCGGTTTTGAAAATTCCAAGTTTCCAAACCATGTCTTTAAACTCCACAAAGCTTTGTATGGTTTGAAACAAGCCCCTAGAGCCTGGTATGAGAGATTAAAAACCTTTTTGCTAGCTAAGGGTTTTAAAATGGGATGTGTAGATAAAACGCTCTTTCTCCTCAAGCAAGGCAAAGATACTCTCTTGGTCCAAATTTACGTGGATGATATCATTTTCGGTGGTTCTTCTCACGCTTTGGTTGCCAAGTTTGCAGATACTATGAGCAGGGAGTTCGAGATGAGCATGATGGGCGAGCTGACCTTCTTTCTCGGGTTGCAAATTAAGCAATCCCGAGAGGGGACGTTTGTGCACCAGGGCAAGTACACGAGGGACTTGCTGAAGCGGTTCGACATGGGTGAGGCCAAGCCTCTTCCGACGCCCATGTCGACGACGACTGCCCTGGATGCTGACACGGATGGAGAAGCAGTGGACCAGAAGGAGTACCGCAGCATGATTGGATCGCTGCTCTACCTGACGGCGACACGGCCGGACATTCAGTTCGCCGTGTGCTTGTGCGCGCGCTTTCAGGCTTCGCCACGCACTTCTCACCGTCAGGCGGTGAAGCGCATCTTCAGGTACCTTTGTTTCACGCCTGAGCTCGGGATTTGGTATTCTGCTTCTTCCACCCTCTCGCTTTGTGGTTTTTCTGATGCTGATTTTGCTGGTTGTCGCATTGAGCGCAAGTCCACTTCTGGGACTTGCCAGTTTATTGGGTCTTCTCTGGTGTCGTGGTCTTCTCGCAAGCAGTCTAGTGTCGCTCAGTCTACCACGGAGGCTGAATATGTTGCTGCGGCTAGCTGCTGTTCCCAGTTACTCTGGATGATGGCCACTTTGCGTGATTTTGGTTTGAGCTTTACTCGAGTTCCTTTGCTTTGTGACAGCACGAGTGCTATTAGCGTTGCTAAGAACCCCGTGCTTCACTCGAAAACCAAACACATTGATGTGCGCTTTCATTTCTTGCGAGACCACCAGGAGAAGGGTGATATCGACCTTCGCCATATCGATACTCATCACCAATTGGCTGATATTTTCACCAAGCCTTTAGACGAATCAACCTTTAATAGGTTGAGGGGTGAGCTTGGTGTGTGTTTCCCCTTTTAGATGGGGGAAGCATTTTGAGACGTACAGACTGACTCTTTTATTTTGAGGCTCTTTTCTTTTGAGTTTCTTGAGTCTCTCCATTTGGTATCTTCTTTCTTTCAGTTTTGTGTCGGGCATACGCATTTACATTCTGAGCTTCATGTCTATATTCACTAGAATGTAATTATGCTCTTGCTAGTATTGCTCCGATACTTATGATGATGCTTGTAGCTTATGCTCTATCTGATCACTGTTACATATTATGAGCGAGCTATTTTTGGAATGGTGATTTATGCCTAATGTATATAAATCTGAAAATGTTCACCATTGAGATATGCAACTAGCATGTGTAGGTTGTGTTGAGTCCATTCCTGCTTTTCATATATGCTAGGTTGCTATGTCTCTAGTTCTGAGTCATTCACTTGCTTGGTTGTTCATAACTTGCTTAAAATCTGAACCAAGTATTGTTGAATTGAAAAGATCGAGATGGGATTGCTTGTCAACACCTCATGGTATTGAGACTGTTTCTCATTGCACTTTGAGTTGAACTTGAGCCATGTAGTGTATGACCGAAACCGTTGCTTTAAGCTTCTGATTGCTTCGGCATAGGCTTCGCACGGTTGAAAAGTTAGGCGATGACAAGCTTTCAACCTCTCGCAATCACATGCTAAAAATGAACTTGTGAATTCTTTTACCGCTGCAACTCCGATATGAATTTGAAATCACAAGTATATGCTTCATTCCTATGCATGATGATTGAACTTTGCTAGGGGTAGTTCACCGTGTATATATGCTTAGCACTTGTTTGGATTCCTTCTATACATGTCTAGTGCTATTTTGATGGTGACTATCTTTTTGGCTTAAAACTGCTCACATGCTCATATGCTTCATATTTCGTACAAGTGATCAGTTTGAGCCTTTGCTATTTGAGTGCTTAATTGAGATGTTGGAGCTATACTGATTAGAGCATCTTTGCCCTCTTTTGACTATATACTTGAAGCTCCTAACTTGCATTTTGACTTCATATGCATTGTGGAAGGAGATCTTGTGTTCAGGGGGAGTTTATGTGAAGCGAATTGCTTCTCCGATACCTTTTTGCCTTGATAAGTGCATTTTCAACTAGGGGGAGAAATTTATGCAAATCATATGCTCCTGTGTTGATCAACTAAGGGGAGAATCATTTGTCCTAGTTGCTTGCATTTGTCGAGGGGGAGTTTGCTAGTTGTGTTGAGCCGTTGCCTCTGTCTTGAGGGACTAGCAAACGTTCCTAGCTTTTCATGAGCTTAGTTTGCTAGTTGTGTTGAGCCGTTGCCTCTGTCTTGAGGGACTAGCAAACGTTCCTAGCTTTTCATGAGCTTTCATAAGCTTGTTTCATTTGGCTCTCAATTGGTATCGTCTGGTGTGCTTTCCCATTTGGTTTGGGTTGATTTCCAATTGGTTCGGAGTGATTTTCTTGCTAGTTGTGTTGAGCCTCTGGGCCTCTATCTTGAGGGACTAGCATTTTGCTTCGGTTGTCCTCCGATCTTCAATTGGTATCTGCTAGCGGTGTTGAGCCTGTTCTACCTCTTCTTGAGGGCTAGCTTTGCTTTGCTTGGTTGCGTCGAGCCGTTGCCCATGTCTTTGGGGACCAAGTTTTTGCTTCATCCACTTGACCTTCTTTGGCTTTTGTTAGGCTTTTGGGTCATTTGGTTGGGTTTTCTCTTCCCACTCCTTCCTTCCTCCTTCTTCTTATTCATGATTTGTTGTGGAGTTGACAATGCACTCATCAAGGGGGAGATTGCGGATACATGGGTGTATGCCGAGTCTCTGTGTGATGAGTGATTGTCAACGGAGATGATGCGCATGTTCTTTGGCTTGTGTTGTGCAGGTGTCGAGCACGGAGACAGTGATCAATGGCGGGTGAAGGTCAAGTTGCGACGTGCCGTGCCGACGGACCGGGCGCGATGAAGGATGGGCGTGCCGTGCGGCGGACGTGCCATGCCGATGTATCGGACGGTGAAGGGCGGACGTGGACTTGGACTGATGGACTGGAGGCCGGAGGATCAGCTGTGGTGGCTGGCAGCCTGCGACAGCGACAAGCGGAGAAGTGCGATCATGTCGGTGGAAGGGGTGCACAGGCGGTGCATCCCCTCTACGACGCCGGTTTGTTGGTAGAGCCCGGGAAAAACCAACGGTGGACGGTTTCCAGGTTTGGGCCTCAAAACCTGGGTGCTGGGTTTCCAGGTTGAGCCACAAAACCTGGGCGTGACGGTTTCCAGGTTGAGCCTCAAAACCTGGGCGTGGGCCGGTTTCCGAGTTTGGGCCTCAAAACTCGGGCGCTGAGGGTTTCCGAGTTTGGGCCACAAAACTCGGGCTGGAGGCTGGTTTCCCGGTTTGGGCCTCAAAACCGGGGGCTGATGGGAAAGGCTGGTTTCCCGGTTTGGGCCGCAAAACCGGGGGTGCAGAGTGGTGGCGGCACGTGGCGGCGATCTGAAGGTTGCGTGGAGGCGACGCGGAAGACCGTGCGGGCGTGGCCGTCGGATCTACCTACCACCAGCGGGTGGACTAGAATAGCCTTAGGGTTAGGCTGGTCCGCTCTGTAAATACAGTAGTGAGGGGTAGAGTAGGAAATAGACTTAGGCTAGGTTAGTATAAGTAGTCCAGGGGAGACACCCTCCTCCCCATCTCAATCTCAGTTAGCGCAGTCATTTGCTTCCTAGCACCTAGGGTTTCCACTCTCCCATCCCCTGCTCTAGCTAGTTGAGATCCACAGAGAGACTCCACTCTGTGTACTGTTGATTCGAGGAAGTGAGGTCGTATCCTCACCTTGGAGCACAGATCGATGGCTTGATTTGCGTCCTTAATTCGAGTTCGTGGCTGTGATTCGCGTTTTCTTTGTGTTCTTCGCGGAATCCTTTTTCTCCACGATTTTCCCGTCGCTTGATCTCTTTGCTCGGTTCATCTTTTGCAAAACCGTTTGAACCAAGTTGTTCTAGATCGTGAGGCTCTCCTTTCCACCGAAGGAATTAAACTCTAACCTCACGGTCTAGGAGATCAATCGATTTTCGTTTTGGATTGCGTTCTTGCCTCCATGCCCCGAAATTTCTTGATTCACCGATTTGGAGTTAGGTTCGAGCCATGATCTCTTAGAGATAGCTCACTAACATCCTTGTGACCCCTCAGATCGAATCCGAGGCCTAGAGCTTTTGATTTAGAGGAGATCGGGTTGAATCATCAAAGAACTGCGCTGTTTTCGGGAGCATCGGACGCTATCACGGGAGCATCGGACGCTAGGGTCCCTAGCATCGGACGCTCCGGTGACGCGTGTCACGTTTTCGGCGTTTTAGTTTGCATCGGACGCTAGGCATCGGACGCGTCCGTTGTCCATCGGACGCGCCGGAGCCTTTGCATCGGACGCTGGGTGATTACTGTTCACAGCGTCCGATGGTGGAACAGTAAGGTTCCAGAACCGTCCAGTCTGCATCGGACGCTTCCGGTGGTCTGGCATCGGACGCAGGCCAGCGTCCGATGTGACTGGTTTCGCACGGCTTCGTCCGCGGTTCGCTCGTTCGTTGTCGGAATTGATTTCCGTCTTTTGCGTTGGCTTTCTAGAGTTGTCTAGTGTCTCGCTGTGCTTCTAGGAAGCATCCACCCTACATATAGGGTCGTGGACATTAGCAAGCTCTAGGGTTCGCTCTTGGGGTCGATTTTGGGACAGTGGCATCTAGTTTCCGAAAGGAAATTTTGAAGCTCCCATTCACCCCCCCCTCTGGTCGCTTTCGGTTAGCTTCTCGGTCCTTCAGCCGCAAATCTCCAAGAATTGTTGGAGGTGAGCATTGGCATCCTCATGAGCCTTGCCACAGAACGGGCTAGCTTGGACCATCGTGATCAGAGCCGGTTTCAACTCAAAATGGAGGTTGGCATCGATCACGTCTGGTCCCATCGCTACATTAGCAGCAGAAGGAGCAGAAAATTCACGAATGTCTTTGTTGGCCATCATGAAGATAGAACAAGATAAGAAAGAGAGAAGTTGAAGAAGATGAAGGAAAAAGATAAGAAGAACTAAGTAAAGAAAGAATGGGGTAGGATGGGATTCGCTAAGCGGGAGCTTAAGCGAAGATAAATTCGACACGGACTCAACCGATACACCGATTGCCTTCCCTGACAACGGCGCCAGAAATGCTTGTTGGTGGTTCTTAGCTTCACTAAAGATAGTGCTAGGCAACTATCCCCGGTAACGGCCCAGGAATGCTTGTTGGCACTTGCTAACGTTGTTACTAGGAGTAGACTATTGGATCTATCCCCGGCAACGGCGTCCGAAGTGCTTGAAGCAAGACCGGTCACTATACCTAAAGGAGTGGAGCTAAAGCAGCTGTCTACTAATGCCAATCGGGGTTGTCAATCCCGACACTAGTAGGAGCTAGCTAGACAGAATGCAATCTACCAGAAGGAGATTCTGCAAGCGCACAGAACTATCGTAGTAGCACTTCGCCTGGGATTACCAGGTGTCAATTTATTTGATCCCAAGGGAAGGCTAGGGTGGTGGATGAGTTGAGTCAAGGAGGGGATGAGAGTCAAAGAAATAAGAAAAAAGGAAAAGGGGAGAAGGGAAGATGAAAGGCTAGAAAGAATGTATGGATGGCTAGGTAAGGATGAAATGGATGGCTAAGGTAAGGTGGATGGATAGGTAGGTAAAAGGGGTTATGATAACTAAAGATAACTAAAGGTAACTAAGATAACTAAGATAACTAACCTGGGTAACCACTAAGCAAGATAACTACAAAGCAAGATAGTTACGAAGCAGGGCAGGCAAAAGACAATAAAGCAACTAAGTTAGTTTCAATCCTATCTTGTCAAGTATCGAGGCGTACTAGCCTTTACCACTTACTTAGGTCGAACGCTAGCACAACGAGCCTTACTGTTAAACTGGGCCAACTACGTGGTGGAATTCAAGGCACACAGGACTGTCACCACCTGCTTGCTACCACAACTATCCGGGGGTCCAGCCGTATCTGAAGGTAAGTCTATAACTAAGCACCACGCTTAACTATATTCCAACTATCTCTATCCTAGCTCTGAATAGAGACACCCTTGCGGACGTTAGAGCAAACACTTGACTTAATAAGCTAAACACTAAACTAACTAAGCAACCTATTGGCAAAGATCAAACACTAAGCTCACTAGAGATTAACTACTAAGGCTAAGTGAATTGAACTGTAGGGTAGCTAGGCACTCAAGCAATCAATCAAGTATAGCACTCAATACTGATAAGTAGAGTAAAGTAACACTTGAAATGATAAAATAGAATAAAGTAAAATGCTTGAGTAACAAGAGCAATACCTGAACTGGAGATGAAGGAAGACTCTTCCCAGCTCTAGAACCGATCACTCGCACGCCTCTGCTCTTGAGCTAAGCCTTGAGCAGCGCTACCGCGAGGGCGAAGATGCCTTGCTCAACTAGCTACCTACTTGCCTAAGCTCTCTGAGCTTCTAACCTAACTCTCACTTCTCTTGCTTGGAGTTGCTTTGCTTGGAATGGTATGAATGGAGAGGTGCCTCCAGGAGGGTATTTATAGCTTGAGAAGTCAGGGGGGTACTTATAGTGGGCAGCCACCCGACCTAGGGTTAGGTCTGGTGGCGGGCGCCACTCCCCACTGGCGGCCGCCAGGTCACATGCCGTTGGATGCACCGCCTCTGCATCAACGACATCTAGGAGGTTGTCCGAGGCGGTTTGGAGGCCGGGTGCATGTCTGAGTAACCGCCCACCGGCCTTGATCCACGCCACTTCATCCTGAGCAGTCCGATGCCACTTGACCTAGTGACCAAGGGCCAATATTAGGCGCTAGGGAGGTCACACGGATCGGTGACGTGGCAGGGGGTGCAGATGGGCCAACCCAAGTGGCGGGCGCCACTTGGTGCTGGCGGGCGCCACCTAGGGGTGGCGGGCGCCACCCCTCTTAGGCCCATTTGGGCCCTGTTGAGTGGGCTCGTCTCCTGGTGGGTCAAAATGTCCAAATTTGGCTCAAATCCTGCATTCAAATTGAATTCTGTGGACATGTGAAATTCGGTTAGTTTGAAACCTATTTGACTACATTTCATGCCTTTTTGGTGGACTTTAGGGTAAAATGTTGACGGTAAAACAGGGGTTTAAGGACCGTCAACAGCCGCTTCGCTCTTGTATCTAGGGGTAGAAAGAGGATTACTGTATTAGGCTACAAATAAGAGAGGCAGCCCTCCTCTCTCTCTATCCTAGCAGTCATTTGTTTCTGAGCTCTCTCTCTCTCTAGCCCTTGCTTAGGTTCAAATCATACCGCGCTGCTAGCGATCCGCAGAGACGGGAATCATACCTCTGTGTATTTGGATCTTTTGAGGTAACGAGACTGTATTCTCGTTGTCTCCTCATGTGGAGGAATTTCGGTTGAAATCGAATCGAATCGTGTCTTGTGTTTTGTGTTCTTCACGTTTTGGTTTTTCATCTCCCGGGGATTTGCCTTGTTCTCCCTCTCCGTGAGATGATTTTCGATTCCACTTGAATCAATTTGTTCTTGGTCGTGTGGCCCTTCTTTCTACCGAAGAAATTCTCTCCTAACCTCTTGAATCCATAGATCGGTTTGATTTCGCGTTCGTTCTTCGTTCTTTCCCCCTTTCCGGTGATCCTCGGATTTCTCTTGATAGAATTGGTTTGGTATGATGATTTCTTAGGATTAGCACCCCAACACGTAGAGGAACATCTGGGAGGAGTTTGATCGAAGTTCCTTTCGATTTGGTTGAGATCGAAACGAATTTGGTTTTGAACCCGAGCAGTTTTATGCTTTCTGGGTGTTGGCGGATAGTCCGCGCCCTGACGGCGGACAGTCCACGCATCAGGTCTCGACCAGGTCAGTTAGGCGCAGTCCCCTGACTGTTCACTGTGAAGTGAACGGCGGACAGTCCGCGGTACAAACCCGAGGACAGTCCGGGACCTGTCCAGCAGACCTGCAACACTGTTTGGTTTCTGGTCTGTGGCCGATGGACCGTCCGGACCCCCAGTCGCGGACAGTCCGGTAGTCACCAGACAATTCTGGACTCTGACCCCGGACAGTCCGGGAATCTGCAGCTTGTGCAGTTTTGCTCCGAGGCTCTGGCATTTGGTATTGGTGTTTCTCCGGGAGTTCCGCTGTACCACTAGGACATCTCCTAGGGTATCCACCTACTTGTAGGTCGTGAACTCGTTGGTCATCTCGAGTCTTCGCTTTTGGGGTGATTTTCTGGGACAAGGGCCATTCTATTCACAAGTTGAATTTGAGGCTCCCATTCACCCCCCCTCTGGTCGCCAATCTGGTCCTTCAATTGGTATCGGAGCCGGTTAAGGATCTTCTCTACATTAATTGGTTTCAGATCCAAAGGGCGACATGGATCGAGGGAACGGCAAGGCTCCTTGGTTCGATGGAATGAACTACTCCTATTGGAAGATTCGGATGCGTGCTTACCTCAACAGCATCGGATCTTCTGTCTGGGAGATATGCGAGAATGCTGAGTACGTAGTCCTTGGGGCTCGTGTGGGTCAGATCCAGATTGACCAGCATGAGGCCAACTCCAAGGATCGTAATGCTCTTTTGGCCAGCATCTCCCTTCCTGAGTTCGAACGTGTCTCTGAGCTTGAGACGACACGAGAGATCTGGGTGAAGCTTCAGAGCTATCACGAGGGGACCGCTCAGGTCAAGACCAGACTCTTTGAGATGTACAAGCGCGAGTACGAGAACTTTGTTCAGTTGGAGGGAGAGACGATTGACGCTATGTTCTCTCGTTTCCAAATGATTGTGAACAAAATGCGTGCCAATCGGGCCAACCTATCCTATGACGATCATGAGAGGGCTCTCAAGTTGCTATACGCCCTGGATCGGAGGGTATGGGAGGTGAAGGTGTCGACTATCATAGAGTCTCTATCCTATGACACCCTCACCGTGGACGAGCTGTTCAGCAAGCTCAAGTCCACCGAGATCGATCACCTGACTCAGGCCAAGCTGAAGAACCTATCTTCACATTCCATGGCTTTGGTCTCAGGCATGAGTGGATCGACTCTCTCTGCTAACGCTTCACCTCCTCTTTTTGCTTTGTCTTCTTTGCATACAGTCACGGAGGAGCAGTTGGAGGTGCTTGGAGACGACGAGCTCGCCCTCGCCATCACACGGTTCTCGCGGTTTCACAACAACCGCCTAAATCGCCGGCGTGGTGGCGCACGCGAGGGCTGCTACAAGTGTGGTGATCTAGACCACTTCATGGCGAACTGTCTGAAGGACCCAGAATGTAATAGCAAGGCGACCAGAGGGGAGTGAATGGGAGCTCAAAAAAATTCTCTCAAAACTTCGGCCTTTTGTCCCAAAATCAACCCCAAAAGCTTCGATCGAAACCGTGATGCCCACGACCCTTGGAAGAGGGTGGATGATCCCTAGGATCACAGCGAGGCACCACAAAGCGATAGTAAACCAATCAGCAAAAGCACCGGAACAAGTTCAACCCCTAAAAACCAAGTCCCGAACGTAGATGGAAGACTACGTTGAGAAATCCCCAAATACCAATGCTAACAAGTAGCAAAGATACCTAGAGAGGTTCCTTGATTAACTCTAGGGCCAAAAGAGAAGTCTGGAAACCAAGCGGAGAAGCCGGGAGAGCAAACGCACTAAACGGCAACACATAGTGAGTTCCCGAACTGTCCGCTAGTACGGTCCCGGACTGTCCGGCTCAACCGCGGACTGTCTGCGGGGGGATGGCGGACTGTCTGCCGGCAAAATCCCCGAAACAGCACAGTTGCTGAAAGTCCTCTGCTCAGGCCCGGACTATCCGTGCCTGTCAACGGCGGACTGTCCGCCGGTCACCCAAGGCAAAACACCGTCAAGCCGCGCGACCACTGCTCGGTCGGAGCTCGACGCGCGGACTATCCGCGACCGCCCAGTGAGGGCGATTTCAGTCGCCCTTCACACACAACCTCCCAAATCCGAATCAAATCACAATCCCACGTTCCCAAACTTGGAGAAGATGATCACGAGGTAGTTAGGAGACTATCCCCAAGAAATCATCTGCTCAAATCAACTCAATCACCGGGAAATCGAAAGGGAAGGAATATGGACGAAAAAGCGCCACAAAAACGAAATCAACCCGACCTACTTGTTCGTGAGGAGTTAGATGAATTCCTTCAGTGGAAATGATCTCCTCACTATAAAGAACAAGTTGATTCAAACGGATTTCGCAAAGACGCTGTAGAGAGGGAGATCGAGTGACGGGAAAATCACGGAGAAACGAATTACAAAAAATGTGTTGGTTTATGACGAAACGTGTGTCATAAACCATGCGCCTTATTCCATGGTTTGTGACGTTGATATGTCCATAAACTGTCATAGAATTGTTCTACGACAATTTATGGACATATCAATGTCACAAACCATGGAATAAGGCGCATGGTTTATGACACACGTTTCGTCAAAAACTAGCACATTTTTTGTATGCGAAGAACGCGAAGAACACAAACAAAACGTGAATCAAGTCATTGATTTGCAACCGTGTGGCTACCACACGCTACAACAGTGAGATTACGGTCTCACTTCCTCAAAATCTCCAGTATACAGAGGTATGGTTCTCTGCGGATCTCAGTTGCTACAGCAGGGGATTGGGAGAGCAGGAAAACCTAGAAGGCAAAGAGCAAATGGCTGAGATAGGATGGGAGGTGGGTGTCTCCCTCTACATATCCTAATTCTAGTTCCCACTCTACCCCTAACTAATTACAGAGCAAACCAGCTAAACCCTAGGGTTTTTCTGGACCAACTCGAAGATGCTGGTAATCCAACGGCCACGCCCGCAAAACTGGTAGCGTTGCCTCGACGCAACCTCACCGATTGCCGCCACGTGCCGCCACCGCTCTGCTCGTCCTTTTCCTGGACTTCGCCCCCGGTTTTGAGGCCCAAACCAGGAAACCAGCCTTCACAGCCAACCCCCGGTTTTGAGGCCCAAACCGGGAAACCAGCCGACCATCGCCTGAGTTTTGTGGCCCAAACTCAGCAAACCCGCAGCACCTAGGTTTTGAGGCCCAAACCTGGAAACCGTCTACAGCCCGAGTTTTGTGGCCCAAACTCGGAAACCATCAGCGCCCAGGTTTTGAGGCCCAAACCTAGAAACCGTCCACTCGGTGGTTTTTCTGTGGCTCAACCACCAAACCGAACCGTAGATGAGATGCACCGCCCGTGCACCCCGTCCACCGACACGTGTCCCAAAGTCCTCGACCCAGGCAACACCGTGTCCGCAAGTCTCTGCTCGTCGCTGTCCCAGGCTTTTAGCCACCACAGTTGATCCACGGGCCACCGGTCTCTCTGTCCAAGCCTCACGTCTGCCCTTCGCCACTCTCGGTCCATCGGCACGGCATGTCTCTACTTGACCTTCACCTTGCCTTCAATCACTGTATTCATGCTCGACACCTGCACAACACAAGCCAAAGAACATGCGCATCGTCCCAGTTGACAATCACTCATCACTGAGAGACTCGGCATACACCCATGTATCTGCAATCTCCCCCTTGATGAGTGCATTGTCAACTACCAACACAAATCATAATAGAATAGAGGAAGAAAGGAAGAAAAAGAGAGAACTCGACCAAATGACCCAAAAGCATAACAGAGCCGAAGAAGGTCAAGTGGAAGGAGCAAAACAACTTGGCTCCCAAAGACATGGGCAACGGCTCGACGCAACCAAGCAAGGCAAAGCTAGCCCTCAAGAAGAGGTAGAACATGCTCAACACCGCTAGCGAGAAAACTTGATATCAATTGAAGGATCAACTGAAATTCAAGCAAAACAGAGCCAGCCCTCAAGAAGAGGCAAAACAGGCTCAACACCGCTAGCGAGGAAGCTCGATACTAACTGAAGAAAGCTTGATATCAACTGAAGAGCATAAAAGCAATGGTGCTAGTTCCTCAAGAAAGAGGCAAAGGCTCAACACAACTAGCTACCAGCTCAGAAAAACTCCCCCTCAAATAGTGCACACAACCAGGAAATCTCTCGAACACAGAGAGCACACATGATTTGTCAATATTTTCTCCCCCTTAGTTAAAAATGCACCATCAAACAAACTTCTCCCCCTTGACAGAAGAACTCTCCCTCCAAATGCGGATGAGTCAAAATGGAAGTTAGCAGCTTCAGGAATATAGTCAATAAAATATGAAGATGCTCAATAGAGTGCGGATCCGATGACTCATAAAATACACAGAATGCTAGCAAAGGCTCAAACTGATCACTAAATACGAAATCTGAACATTTGAGCAACAAGAGCAGTTTTCAGCCAAAAAGGTATTCACCATCAAAATAGCACGAAGCATGTATAGACAGAAAGTCAAACAAGTGCTAAACATGTATACATGGTGAACTACCCCTAGCACAGTTCAACCATCATGCTATAGAATGAAACATAGACTTGTGTATCCAAATTTTATCGGAGTTGTAGTGGTTAAATTACACAAGACCAAATTTCAGCATGTGATTGCGAGAGGTTGAAAGCTTGTCATCGCCTAACTTTTCAACTGTGCGAAGCCTATGCAGAAGCAATCAAATGCTTAAAGCAACAGTTTCGGTCATACACTACACAGCTCAAGTTTAACTCAAAGTGCAATGAGAAACAGTCTCGAAATTGTGATGTGCTGACAAGCAATCCCATCTCGATCTTTCCAATTCACTTAACATGGTTCAGATTTTAAAGCAGCATATGAACATACCAAGCAAGTGAATGACTCAATACTAGAGACATAGCAATCTACAATATATGAGAAGCACAAGTGATTTCAACACATTGTACACATGCTAGTTGCAAATCTCAATGGTGATGAAGGATCCGCGAAGGCAACCTTTTGAGAGCGGTTGTGCTTCCAACTTTGTTCGTCGAGGTGTTTGAGCTTTTGTCTTGCTAACACTAACAGTGCTTTTGCAAATGGCACCAAGTTTCTCTACTAGTGTGTCTTTGTCCTCAGGTTCAAATCATGGACATGTGATCGAGGATGACATTGCAAGAAGGAGGAGTGCGGCTCTGGAGGCAGAACATGAGGTGGACGCTTTGCTGGACTTTCTAGGAGATGATGAGCATTCGACGGAGGATCGTATACGTGAACTTGGCAAGGCCAAGAAAGGTACACTTTATGCTTGTCTTGGGATTATGTCTCTACAATTTAATGCTTGTCGTGATGACAACAGTAGATATGATGAGCTTTGTGATACCTTGCATAGAAAGATCAAGAAGTTGAAATGCTCTATTGCTAGGTTGAGATGTGGTCTTTCTCATTGGAAGTCTAGTGCGTCTTTACCTTGCACCTCTTGAAGTGACATGGTTAGGAAGAATGATGAGCTATGCTTTTCTCTTGCTAGCTTAAAATCTAAAAATGAAATGTTGATATCTAATGCTTCCAAACCATGTCTAGTTTGCATTGACTTGTGCAAGGACCTTGATTGTGCTAAAACTGAAATAACCTAGCTAAAGTCAAATGCTTTGTTACCATGTGTCTCTTGTGAGTCTTTGCATGCTGAAATTAACAAACTAAAATTGACTCTCACCACATGTGTAGATGAACTTGAGCATGCTAGGGCTAAAATTGTTGAATTAAATTCTAGGCCTTGTAGCTTATGCTCTTTGAATAAAGATGCTTGCCATACTTCTTGTGCTAATCATGATTCTTTGCTTGATGTGAATGGTGATGTTTCTTCCACCGATTTCATGTGCACATCATGCATTGATTTGGAAAAAGAAGTTTTGGCTTTGAAGGTTTTGCGCGATGATTTGAGCGCCAAGTTGGTTGAGCACAATGATATGAGTGCCAACCTTGAAAAAGAAATTGAACTCTTGTGTACCCCATATGCCGAGTGCATTAGAGAGGAGATGGACAATCTGAAAAATGCACCTTGTGGTACTTGTGATCGCCTCATGTTTGAAAATGAGGTTTTAGCCAAATGATGCAAGAGTCTTTGTGCTAAGTCTTTTGAGTCACGCATTTCTTCTAACTCCGATGTTGATATTTTTAAGTTTGCATCTTTGCAACCGGAGTTGAATTCTTGTGTTACGCGTGAGTCTTTTGACTGTGGCATTAGTGCCAAGGTTTCAGATAACTCTTTCATAGCTACTCCTAACCTTGTTGTTTCTTCGAGTGATGTCCAAGTGACTTCTCTTGACAGGGGTGCTTCTCATATTTTTGGGAATCGTGCTCCCAATCCAGTTTTCCATTGCACCTTTTGCAAGAAGGATGGACATTCATTCGATTTTTGTTTTCACCGTGTCAAGCACGAGCGGCGTATTCGAGCTAAGGTTTTCAGGAAGCCGCGTAGCCTTTCCCATGGCACGTGTGCTCCTAGTGTTGGCACCAAGTTGAATGTTGATGCTTCTTGTTCTAAGTCCCAAGGGACTTCTCACTTGTCGGGAAATGGTGTACCTTCCGATAGGCTTTTGTACCATTGCTCTTTTTGTGAGAAAGATGGGCATCAAGAAAGCTTTTGCTATCGGCGTGCCAAACGCTTGCGCCAAGCTCGCTCTTCTAGTAAGTTGGTGGTTCATAGCCCTTCTCATGGCATGAACGCTTGTGTTCCTAGTAAGAAGCCCATTTTTGTTGATGGGTTTTATGACTCCTTTTCTAGTGGGATAGGTCATGGTCGTGGACATGCTTCTCGTGCTTCTTCTCTTGGTCCACGTCATGCTTCTCATGGTGCTTCTACAAAAACCTTGGAAGATGTTTGCCTCTTTTCCCGTGGTACGACTCGTTCTTCTCCTCGAGTTTTCCTTTTGAGGAATGCTTCCAAGGGTGTTTCAAAACTGCATTTGAACCAACATTTGCATCATGCTAACCCATAAGATAAGTTGAGATTTGTGACAAAGTCCTGGATTCCCAAGTACATGCTTGCTAACCCTTCGGGATCCAAGGCTCGGGTTACTTTGTCCTCTTGTGTGTAGATACGAGGACGCGGGGTGGAGAACATGCGCGAATGGAACTTGGTCTTTTAGATGTGATCATGTTTTGATGGTTTTCTGTATCCTGCTTAGATTTGCCTCCAAAGAGGCTTTTGTTACTCGGTGAGCTTTCTTATACACTCATACCTTGTGCATTCATGTTCTATTTCTTGTGGTATGAGATGGACTATCATGTGCTCACTTGTATAGTTTTTTCATGTACATTTTCTTTTGTATCTTGTTTTGTTTTAGTCTAGCATGTGCTATCTTGTATATCATGTCATGCTAGCTTTGTGTATAGTTTTTGTGGAGCAGCCACTTTTCATGCTAGTTGGTGATCCTCATGAACATTATGCCATGCTTTATCATATTTCTCCATGAGCTTTACTTGTAGAGGTATGATGTTCATTAGGTGTCACTTTTCAGGTGCTAATTTTGGTTAGCTACATGTAACCTGTTGATATGATTAGTTTGAGCACTAGCCGTTCCACAATTTTATCATGTTACATGCTTTTGGATCTATTGCTATCATTATCTTGCATTGTAGCATGTGTTGAGGTTTAGGATGTGTTCGGGTTGATCATGTCTTTAGGCTGCATTTTGCTACAGTGCTTTATCCTATTGCATGGTAGTCTTGACTAGTTTGAGTTCAGTTCTCCTTGCGGTATCATTCATAGGTAGATCTCTTTTTGTTGAGAGTTCACCTTATGCATAGTATGTGACTAACCATTTTCGTGGAGACCTTGAGGTCACACTAGACGAGACAATGCCTTGTGCTTTCTTCTGCTTTTGAGTGTGCAGGAGAATAGGAACCTGGAGAGAGCATTTCGGCTCACGGACCTGATCCCACTTCTTCCACGAATTGGGGTTCCGTTCGAGCAGTTCTCCAGCGAGCACTAGTTGCACCTGTGGGAGCGGCAGCATCAAGCGAGGGGGAGACAACTTCGGTGAGGCAGGCACCCCGGAGATTTCAGCAGATTCAGGCGTCCCCTCGGGTATCACACCAGCAGGCAGTCAAGCGCTTCATGAGGTACCTCCGACATTATTCTGAGTTCGGGTTTTGGTACTCTTCTTCTTCGACCTCTTTTTGCTGTGTGGTCTTCCGATGTGTATTTTGCTGGTTGTTCCCTTGAGCGTTTCCTGGCTCTTTTCCTGTGGTTTTGGTGTGTGTTTCCCTTTTTTGTTTGGGAAGCATTTTGCTTGTTATATCTTAGTTGGACTTCTCCGATACCATTTTGTTTTGGGTTTTTCTCTTTAGGCTAGTTTTTGCTTTGTTTTTGACAGACTAGTTTTTGCATGCATTTCATCATGTACATCTTGCATTTTAAGAGCTTCATGTATATAGTAATGAAAATGAGACTATGCTCTTTTTGGTATGCACTGCTTATTCATGATGATGCTTTTAGCTTAGGCTCTTTTTGATCACTTGATACATGTTATGAGCTAAGCTATTTTTACAAATGGTGAACTTGACTAATTGATTATGAAACTTTAATTTGTTCACCATTGAGATTGGCAACTAGCATGGGTAGGATGTGTTGAGATCACTTGTGCTATCTTTTGTATGCTAGGTTGCTATGTCTCTTGCACTGAGTCATTCACTTGCTTGGATTGTTCATATTTACCTTGTGCTTAAAATTTTATCCAAGTCTAGTGAAATGAAAAGATCGAGATGGGATTGCATGTGTCAGCACATCACGGTATCGAGACTGTTTTCCATTACACATTTGAGTTAAACTTGAGCCGTGTAGTGTAAGACCCAAACTGGTGCTTTAAGCTTCTGATTGCTTTTCTTGCATAGGCTTAGCCCGGTTGAAAAGTTAGGCAATGACCATGCTTTCAACCTCTCGCAATCACATGCTTTAATTTGAACTTGTGTTAATACCGCTGCAATCTCCAATAAAATTTGAAAATAACACAAGTCTATGCTTCATTCTATGGCATGATGATTGAACTTTGCTAGGGGTAGTTCATCTTTTATACTTGAGTTAGCACTTGATTGATTTCCTGTCTACTCATGCTTAGTGCTATTTTTGTGGTGAACACCTTTTCAAATGGCTTAAAACTGCTCATATGCTTAATTGTTCATATTTCATATTCATTTGATCAGTTTGAGCCTTTGCTAGCATTTGTATTGATTGCTATATTTTCAGGGCAGCACCCTTTTGAGCATCTTTTCATTCTGATTGCTATACACTTGAAGCTGTTGCATTGTGCATATCATGCATTTTTAGCTTAGTGTACATACTCCCAGCTCTGATACACCTTGTGATCACCCCATATGCTTTTGGTTGATGACTTGTCTTGTGCTTGTGTTAATTTTGTGGAGAAATGTCGTAACCCCTCAGCATGTTCCCTTTTGTCAAGGGGGAGAAGCTGTTTCCAAGGGGGAGCTTGAGTGTTGGCACAAAGGGGAGAGTCATGCATTTTTGGGGAGAGCTTTGAGCTAGGGGGAGTTTAGTTCTTTTATGTCCTTCTTCAATTGGTATAGCTCTTTTATGTGTTTCATTTGGTATCCATCTTTTAGTATGGAATGTAATTGGTGTCATGAGCTTTGTTGCATAGCTTTTGTATATAGGCTTGTTTTTAGGGGTGTTGTTTTGCTTTGCAACTTCTCCGCATGCTCCGAGTGTTTGTGCTCCATTTGACTTTGAGCTTCTTTTTGTGTTTTCCCAGTCTGTATCGAGCTTGCTAGTCGTGTTGAGCCGTTTTGCCTCTATCTTGAGGGACTAGCAGTTTTTGCTTGGTATTTTCGATTGTTGTGGAGCCTTCAGCTAGTTGCGTTGAGCCGCTTTGCCTCTGTCTTGAGGAACTAGTTGTTTTCACCAATTTTTGGCTGCATGTGATTGGTATCAAGTCTTCTGCTAGTTGTGTTGAGCCTCTGTGCCTCTATCTTGAGGGACTAGCAGTTTTGCTTTTTAATGCGTTGTTTCAGCCTCAATTGGTATCGAGCCTTGAGCTCGTGGTGTTGAGCCATTTTCTGCCTCTTCTTGAGGACTAGCTCATTTTTGACTTGGTTGCATCGAGCCGTTGCCAATGTCTTTGGGAACCATGTCTTTTGCTCTATGTGATCGAGTTTTGCTCTTTGTTGAGTAGTTGCTCCGATCCTTTGCTTGGTTGCGTTGAGCCGTTGCCCATGTCTGTGGGGACCAAGTTTTCGGTTTTGGTATCTCAAACCATCTCTTGTGCCTAGTTTTTTGTCAATTCAATCATCAAGGGGGAGAAATTTCAAAACCCATGTGGTTAAACCCAAGTGGTTAAGTACCTTAAATTTCGAAACCCAAGTGGACAAGTACCTTGGTTTCTTTTGTGGGTTTCTTTTGTGATGATTGTTTGACAATTTTATTTGAGATTGGTTTTTGAGTGCCTTTTTGGGATTTCATGAAACTCTTCTTTTCACTTGACTCTTCGGTTGTGTGGAGGCTTTGCCCACTTTTCCCATTTCTTTCGGGACCGAGAGCTTTTATTTGGAGTTTTCATGACCCTTTCTCATATCAAGTGACCTTGTGTTTGCTTTTACTTGGCTTTTGGGCACTTGAGTGAGGCGTGCCTTCAAACCCTTCCTTTGTGGTTTATTTTAGTCAATGCATTCATCAAGGGGGAGATTGAGAACATATATGATGAATGATTGTTTGAGGCTTTTCCCGGTTGAGTCTATATATCGCTATGTGCTTATTGTTTATGACTAACCGGTGGCGTGAGTTGTGTTGTGTTTATGTGTTGGTGTGTGTGTGCAACATGTGTCTCTTGGGTGTTGATGTGCAGGTGTGGAGCTCGGAGATAGTGGTCGATGGCGAGGTGAAGGTCAAGTAGAGACGTGTTGTGCCGACGGATCGGGAGCGGTGAAAGATGGGCATGCCGTGCGGCGGACGTGACATGCCGATGTACCCAGAGCGGTGAAGGGCGGACGTGAGGCTTGGACCGACGGACCGGAGGGCCAGAGGACCAGCTGTGGTAGCTGGCACGTGGCATCGGCGAGCAGGAGCGCATGGGGATGTGCGATGCATCGGCCGAGTCGGGAGGAAGACGATGGCGTCGTGTCACTTGGCGGGAGGTCGGACACGGGCTTGCATGCGGCGCAAGTGCCGTCGGCCGAGTCAAGAAGGAAGGCGAAGGCGTTGTGCCCGGCGTGGAGGCTGGACATGCATCGGCATCGGTGCCGGTGGTCGGGGTGTGCAAACCACATCCCATCTACGGTGCGGGTTCGGTAGCTGAGCCTCAAAAAGCTACCATCGACGGTTTCCGAGTTTGGGCCTCAAAACTCGGGGTGGCCGGTTTCCGAGTTTGGGCCTCAAAACTTGGCGAGGACGGTTTCCAGGTTTGGGCCTCAAAACCTGGGCTTGCGGGTTTCTGAGTTTGGGCCTCAAAACTCGGGGTGGACGGTTTGCCAGGTTTGGGCCTCAAAACCTGGGCTAGCGGGTTTCCCGGTTTGGGCCTCAAAACCGGGGGAAGGTCCAAAAGGACGGTCGACGCGTGGCGGCGTGGAGAGGCAGGCGCGGCGGCGAAGCTATCCACGAGGAAGGCGCGGTGGTCGACTTGACGGCACGTGGCGGCATTAGGGAGGTCGCGTCGAGGCGAAGCTACCGGATGTGCGGGCGTGGCCGTCGGATGAAAAAGGCTAGGGTTGGACAGTTTTACCCCTGGGGGGTATTTGGGTTGAGTGCATAATGTAAGGGCGTTTTGGTCTTCGGACATGCGCCTATATATATGAGGGGGCTGCTAGGGCAGCCGTATCGCTGGACGGTGTCACTCTCATTTTGGTGTTTGTGAGAGGAGGCTAGGGTTAGGGAGAGACAAGCTCTTGTTCTTGAGCTTTTCGCCATCCGAGCTTTGTGTTGCTAGGAGTGGCTTGTAGCCTGACATCGAGTGCTTAATCAATCATCCATTCCTCTGAATCCAAGGATCAAATTCGTGGTTGAATTCGCGTTTTGAATTTGTTCTTCGCATTCTTCTTTTCTCCATGATTTCCCCTCACTCGATCTCCCTCTACGCTGTGTCTTTTGCGATTCCGTTTGAATCAACTTGTTCTTTGAAGTGAAGAGAACATTTCCACTGGAGGAATTCATCTCTACCCTCACGAACAAGTAGATCGGGTTGAAATCGTTTTTGTTCTTCATTCTTCCCCTTTTCTAGTGTTCTTCGGATTTCTCATGGATTAGTTGGGTTGAAGCGATGATATCCTAGGATTAGCTTCCCAACACGTAGAAGAACACTTGGGAGAAGTTTGGTTACAGCCCCGTTCGATTTGGCAAAGATCCAATCGATTTTGGTTTTGTCCCGTGCTGTTTTTGCGCTTTCTGGGCGCTCACGGACAGTCCGCCGTAGAGGTCTCGGACAGTCCGCCGTAGCCGCGGACAGTCCACCGTAGTGACCGCGGACAGTCCGGGCATCGGGGTTTTCAGTCGAGCAGTGGCTGTTGGCCGTGGTGCTTTTCCCTTTAGGTGGCCAGCGGACAGTCCGCCGTTGACAGGCGCGGACAGTCCGGGCCCAAGCAGGGACATTTCAGCATCCTTGCTGTTTTGTGTTTTTGACCGGCGGACAGTCCGCCGTATAAGTCGCGGATAGTCCGCGAGTCACGCAGGAAGGGTTCAACAACCGTGCTGATTTTGCCTTTTGACCTGCGGACAGTCCGCCAGGGTTTCGCGGACAGTCCGCCCCTGGCGCGGACAGTCCGGCTCTAGCAGCCCGAACAGTCCGCGAATCGGCTGTAGGTTGAGTTTTAGTGCGTTTGCTCTCCCGGCTTTTCCGCTTCATTTCCGGACATCTCGTTTGCTCCTAGAGTTCACCTAGGAACCTCTCTAACTATCTTTGCTACGTGTTAGCATAGGTATTTGGAGGAATTCCGACGTAGCCGTCTATCTATGTTCGGGAGTCAGTTTTTGAGGCCGAACATGACTTGGAGTTTTGGGAGTCTTGGTTTGCTCTCTTGTGTGGTGCCTCGCTGTGATCCTAGGGATCATCCACCCTCTCCCAAGGGTCGTGGGCATCGCGTTTGAGTCCGAAGCTTTTGGGGTTTATTTTGTTGGGACAGAGGCCGTAATTTCTGAGAAGAAATTTTAGGCTCCCATTCACCCCCCCTCTGGTCGCCTTGCTTTCAGTCCTTCAATTGGTGGATTAGCGACCAGAGGGGGGGTGAATGGGACCCTCAAATTCAACTCGTGAATAGAGTGGCCCTTGTCCCAGAAAGTCACCCAAAAAGCAAGACTCGAGATGCCAGGAGAGTTCACGACCTACGAGTAGGTGGATACCCTAGGAGATGTCCTAGTGGTACAACGGAACCCTCGGAGAAACCCCAAAACCAACTGCCAAAGCCTCAGAGCAAAACTGCACAAACTGTAGATTCGCGGACTGTCCGGGGTCAGAGTCCCGGACTATCCGCCGTAGAGTCCTGGACTGTCCGCGATTGGAAGCCGGACTGTCCGCCGGCAAAAATACAGAAACCAAACAGTGCTGCAAGTCTGCTGGACAGGTCCCAGACTGTCCGCGGGTTTGTACCGCGGACTGTCCGCCGTTCACTTCACAGTGAACAGTCAGGGGACTGCGCCTGACTGACCTGGCCGAGACCCGATGCGCGGACTGTCCGCCATCAGGGCGCGGACTGTCCGCCAACACCCAGAAAGCACAAAACTGCTCGGGATCAAAACTAAATTTGAATCAATCTCAACCAAATCTAAAGGGACTTCGATCAAACTCCTCCCAGGTATTCCTCTATGTATTGGGGTGCTAATCCTAAGAAATCATCGCACCAAACCAAGTCAATTGAGAGAAATTTGAAGAACACCGGAAAGGGGGAAAGAACGAAGAACGAACGCGAAATTGGCCCGATCTATTGAATCGAGAGGTTAGGGGAGAAATCCTTCGGTGGAAAGAAGGGCCTCACGATCAAGAACAAAATGATTCAAGCAGAATCAAAAACCATCTCGCGGAGAGGGAGAACGAAGCAAATCTCCGGGAGATGAAAAACCAAAACACGAAGAACACCAACTCAAAACGCGAATCGATCCGGAATTTCAGCCGTGTGGATACCACATGAGACAAACGTGAGATTACGGTCTCACTTCCTGAAGTTCCCGAAACACAGAGACATGATTGAGTCTTCCCTGCGGATCGCTAGCAGCGAGGTATGATTAGAACCTAAGCGGGGGCTAGAGAGATAGAGCTCAGGAACAAATGACTGCTAGGATAGATGGAGAGGAGGGGTGCCTCTCTTATTTATAGCCTAATACAACAATCCCCTTCTACTCCTAGATACAAGAGCGAAGCGGCCAACCCTAGGGGTATCCCGGTCCAACTCTGCTTCTTGATGATCCGACGACCACGCGCCCATCTCATCCTTAGCTTCGCCTCGACGCAAGCCTCAGGATGCCACCACGTGCCGCCCCGTCGACCGCCACGCCTACCTCGCGAATAGCTGCGCCACCGCGCCAGCCTCTTCATGCCGCCACGCGTCGACCGTCCTTTTCGCGGACCTTCCCCCGGTTATGAGGCCGAAAATGGGAAACATGGGCCTTCCCCCGGTTTTGAGGCCGAAACCGGGAAACCTGGGCCTTCCCCCGGTTTTGATGCTGAAACCGGGAAACCTGTCCTCCTGCTGAGTTTTGTGGCCCAAACTCAGAAACCCACGCGCCCAGGTTTTGAGGCCCAAACCTGGAAACCGTCCACGCTGAGTTTTGAGGCCCAAACTTGGAAACCGACCACCCCGAGTTTTGAGGCCCAAACTCGGAAACCGTCGAGGGTAGCTTTTCGAGGCTCAGCTACCGAACCCGTGCCGTAGGAGGGATGTGGATTTCACACACCGAGTTCCAGCACCGATGCCGGAGCATGTCCAGCCTCCACGCCGGGCACAGTGCATTCGCCATCCTTCTCGGCCTCTCGCCAAGTGTCACGACGCCATCACCTTCCTCCCGACTTGGCCGTTGCACCGCACATCCCCATGTACTCTTGCTTGTCAACGCCATGTGCCAGCTACCACAGCTGGTCCTTAGGTCTCCCTATCCGTCAGTCCAAGCTCCACGTCCGCCCTTCACCGCTCCCAGTCCGTCGGCACAACACGTCCCTGCTTGACCTTCGTCTCACCTTCGACCACTGCCCGAGCTCCGCACCTGCACATCAACACAGCCAAGAGACATGTTGCCCGTTGACCGATCACTCATCACTCAGGAAGGGAACCACAAGGGCACATATCAACCTTGTGTTCTCAATCTCCCCCTTGATGAGTGCATCGTCAACTCATAGTAACCGTAACCAAAATAAAAGAAAGCAGAATTAGGTAGAAGGAGAAAACTCGCTCGAGATGTCCAAAAGCCAGAGAAAAGGCCGAAGAAGAACAAATCGAGATAAGCAAAGCTTGGTCCCCAAAGACATGGGCAACGGTTCGACACAACCAAGCAAAAGATCAGAGCAACAACTCATCAGAAAGGAAAACTCGATCAAAATCGGAGCACAAGACTTGGTTCCCAAAGACATGGGCAACGACTCGACGCAACCAAGTTAGAAACCAGCTAGTCCTCAAGAAGAGGCAGAAAGGGCTCAACACCACTAGCTGAAAGCTCGAAACCAAATAAAGACTGCGTAAGAAGCAGCTACTCCTAGTCCCTCAAGATAGAGGCACAGAGGCGCAACACAACCAGTAGTAAGCCCGATACCAATCAAGAACCATCAAACCACGGTAAAGACAGCTAGTCCCTCAAGACAGAGGCACAGAGGCTCAACGCAACTAGCTGAAAAGATCGATATCAAGTAAAACCGACTCGAAGCAGGCAGAAAAACTCCCCCTCACTCAAAGAACTCCCCCTCAGCATGTGAAGCATAAATTGCAAATTGTCACCACAACAAGACACTGTCCCCACTCTCCCGCTTGGAAAAAATTCTCCCCCTTGGGGGCAATTTGCAATCAAAAAAGAAGGGAAAGGAGCTCAAATCAGCAAAACAGAGCTAGGTCATGCCTATTGGAGTCAGACACATGCACATGAGGCAAAAATGCATGTTAGCAGCTTCAAGTATATACTCGAAAGAGTGAAAGAATGCTCTAATGAGTGCTGATCCGACTACATAGCAACATATACAAGTGCTAGCAAAGGCTCAAACTGTTCACCGAAAACAAGATATGAATGCATAAGCCAAGTGAGCAGTTTTAAGTCATTCAGAAAGGAGTTTTACCATCAAATTAGCACTGAACATGTATAGACAGGAAGTCAAACAAGTGCTAAACATGTATACAAGGTGAACTACCCCTAGCTAAGTTCAATCATCATGCGAGAGAGTGAAACAAGGACTTGTGTTTTCAGATTTTATCGGAGAATTTGCAGCGGTTATTAACACTAGTTTAAATTCAGCATGTGATTGCTAGAGGTTGAAAGCTTGTCATTGCCTAACTTTTCAACCGTGCTAAGCCTATGCAAATCCAATCAGAAGCTTGAAGCATCGGTTTCGGTCTTACACTACACGACTCAAGTTTAACTCAATGTGCAATGAGAAACAGTCTCGATACCTTGATGTGCTGACAATGCAATCCCATCTCGATCTTTTCAATTCACTAAAACTTGGTTCATTTTAAACAGAATATGAACAATCCAAGCAAGTGAATGACTCAGAACTAGAGACATAGTGTGACAGAACCGGCCAATTTATACCAGATTAAGCACTAAATCCCTGCTTTCACAGAGATTTGCTAGTACTTAAGCTCGTACAAACCCGGTAGTCCGGAAATCTTGAAGGATTTCAAGTCATTCAACTTTAACCAAGATCGTAATAGATTAGCGTACATGTCCACAAAGTACATTCAGTTCGCACATAGTTCTAATACATCGAAGTTCAACAGTTATTACAAATAATAGTTCGGAATTTAAAATAAAGCGGAAGCAACATAGTTTTAAACATAAGTTCTCAGTTCACAATACGGTGCCATTGCCTGATCGGTCCACAAAAGCATTAGGAGAGGATAAGAGATGACCGTGCCCATGGTCTAATCATCACCCGCGACGGGGTACAGACAGTTCTTGCAATAGCCGTAGAAGCATTGCCCATCTGCAACAACAAGGAATAAAACCCTGAGTATGAGAAGGTACTCAGCTAGACTTACCCGTCATAAATCAGAAATAAAGCGACACCAAGGAGTATGCAAGGCTGTATCTGGGGTTGGCCATACTTACCTTTTAGCATAAAAGCCTTTCCGTTATTAAATAATCATCATTAGAGCATTAGCAGTCACTTTTATGTAATCAACCTGATTAACTAGATTTGCACCTGATCTAGAGCAAGCACTTGGCTAATTAATCAAGCAAGAGTGACTATTTCATCAATAGCCTTTCAGATTAAACATCGTAACCATCTTTAGTTCCATAAGTTACTACGGTAACACATGCCCAGTCAAGTTACTCACTATCCAGAAGCGATGGCGATTATAATCGATTTCTACCAGCTAGGAATAAAGATGTCGCACACTCGCCCGATCACACCTTGCCAGGCAGCCGTCGGCGACCAATTCAGGAGGTTCGAGAACACAACACGCGGGACGGTCATGGGCCCTTCTACACCGGGGGTTATCTCAATGCCAGGTCGCTCAGCTATAACTGCCCACGGTCATGCCAGGTCAATTAGGCCCCACCTGTCTACGGACCATGCCAGGTTGCTCAGAATAGTTGCCCACGGTTCATATAAGGCCCTGGGTGTTAGGCGTCAACATCTCCATCACCGGCTCGAAAAACCTTAATCGGCTTCACGGGAGGTACTCCAACCTACTCTGTAAAGTGATTGACGCGTTCAAAATGACTGAGGTGTGCCTTCGTCGGGTCCTAATTGACACAGACGGGAGACTACTAGCACACATAACTCATGTCCTGCTGCTCCTACATCCCGCCCGGTCTCAGATTAGTTATCACATGGTTATCTCCATGGTAGCACGAGGCTAGTCATGAAATCACCCGACTTTTACCGGTCTAAGCAGGGCTAAGCATAAACGATCCTAGACCTAACATGGATATTAAGACAATATTTGCAGGTGGACAAGGATAAGTAAGTAATGCAGCAACGGTATCACCCAACTCCTATAACTTAATGCAATAAACATATCAGGTTAACTTTGTAAATGGTAATTGCAAACCATAGGAGTGAGATGCTCCGAGGTTTGCCTCGCTCAAAGTCGGAGGGTCGATGATCGCGGCACTCAGGCAGGTCCTCGACGTCTCCATCTTGGGTCGTCTCGTCCGGTGTCTCCTCCGGACACGGCTCCTCTGGTGGCGGTTCCTGGACCTCCGCTACCTATCCTGTATGATGCATAACACGTATAAATAAAATGAATGCACATGGAATGTACTGGTGATGCAACATAGGACAAAACAAATCAGGAGATAAGCACATGTCATCAACTAAGATAACTCAGGAGATAAACACATGTCATCTACTGCGTTCTCTTCAACAAGGTAATCAACATCAAACTAGAGATTACAAAAGACCTTAACATCCAACCAACCAATTAACCTACCTAATTAGTTGGTTAGGATTTACAATCACCACAGCAAGCACTCACTTAAATAATTTATTCTCCTTTAATTATTTGTTGAAATAAATCCATTTAATCAAGCCTACACAGCTTTAGAAAAATCTACAGAAATTATTGGAAGTTATCAACACATAATCTAGTCCTCTGTCCAAATTTCAACCCATTTGGACTTAAACTTTATTCTCTATGAAAAAGACAAATTCTACCATGAAAAGGTGCTTTGAACTACACACCCTAGCAAAAAGTGTCAAACAACAAATTTCCCAATTTTCCTCTAAAATTCTTAGCACAAGAGCAGTGTATAAAAATTCTCAGGTTCATATTCCTCATATTTTAATTACTACAAAATAAACAAGAAAACAACATTTAATCACTTTAATTGCTACTGCCAAAATATTCCACAGAACAACACCATATTACATTTTTCCCAAAAACTATTCATCAATACAAACCTAACAAAATAAGAATCACATTTTTCTGAGCAACACACAGTTTACTATGCATTTAACAAGTTTTCAGCCTAAACATGAATTAAATATAACTACACATAAACTTATCACAAACTGGACATATTATATTTTTCATGCATAGAACTGATCACAACAAACCTAACAAAACTTATTTCACCTTTTTAGCACTTACGGAAAGTAAGATATGAATTAAACAAGCCACATAAGCATTTCTGAAACTATTTAAACAAAACCCTGAAAAACCTCTTAACCCTAAACTGCTACACACACCCAACTACTTTGACAACATATATGATGAATGATTGACTTTGATGTGGAAGGTTTGAGGCTGTTACCCGGTTGAGTCTATATCTAGCTATGCGCTTAATGTTTATGACTAACCGGTGGCGTTGAGTAGTGGTGTTTCTGTGTTGGTGTGTGTGCGACATGTGTCTCTTGGCTGTGTTGATGTGCAGGTGTGGAGCTCGGATACAGTGGTCTATGGCGAGGTGAAGGTCAAGTAGAGACGTGTCGTGCCGACGGACCAGGAGCGGTGAAGGATGGGCGTGCCGTGCGGCGGACGTGCCATGCCGATGTACCCAGAGCGGTGAAGGGCGGACGTGAGGCTTGGACTGACGGACCAGAGGGCCAGAGGACCAGCTGTGGTAGCTGGCACGTGGCATCGGCGAGCGAGAGCACATGGGGATGTGCGATGCATCGGCCGAGTCGGGAGGAAGACGTGGCGTCGTGACACTTGGTGGGAGGTCGGACACGGCCTTGCGTGCGGCGCAAGTGCCGTCGGCCGAGTCAAGGAGGATGGCGAAGGCGTTGTGCCCGGCAGGGAGGCTGGACATGCATCGACATCGGTGCCGGTGGTCGGGGTGTGCGAACCACATCCCGTCCATGGTGCGGGTTCGGTAGCTGAGCCTCAAAAAGCTACCATCGACGGTTTCCGAGTTTGGGCCTCAAAACTTGGGTGGCCGGTTTTTGAGTTTGGCCCTCAAAACTCGGGATGGACGGTTTCCAGGTTTGGGCCTCAAAACCTGGGCTTGCGGGTTTCCGAGTTTGGGCCTCAAAACTCGAGGTGGACGGTTTCCAGGTTTGGGCCTCAAAACCTGGGCTGGCAGGTTTCCCGGTTTGGGCCTCAAAACCGGGGGAAGGTCCAAAAGGACGGTCGACGCGTGGTGGCACCGAGAGGCTTGCGTTGCGGTGAAGCTATCAGTGAGAAGGCGCGGCGGTCGACGGTGGCGGCACGTGGCGGCATCAGGAAGGCCGCGTCGAGGCGAAGCTACCGGATGTGCGGGCGTGGCTGTCGGATGAAGATTGACCGGACTGGACGGTTTTACCCTTGGGGGGTACTTGGGACGAGTGCTTAATGTAAGGGCATTTTGGTCTTCGGACGTGCGCCTATATATATGAAGGGGGCTGCTAGGGCAGCTGCATCCTTGGGAATTCTTGGTGGTGTCTCTCTCATTTTGTTCCTGTGAGAGAAAGCTAGGGTTAGGGAGATTTGGCTCTTGTTCTTGAGCTTTTTGCCATCCAAGCTTTGATTTGCTAGGAGTGTCTTGTAGCCCGACACCAAGTGATTAATCAATCATCCATTCCTCTGAATCCAAGGATCAAATTCGTGGTTGAATTCGCGTTTTGAATTTGTTCTTCGCGTTCTTCTTTTCTCCATGATTTTCCCCTCACTCGATCTCCCTCTACGCTGCGTCTTTTGCGATTCCGTTTGAATCAACTTGTTCTTTGATGTGAGGAGAACATTTCCACCGAAGGAATTCATCCCTGCCCTCACGAACAAGTAGATCGGCTCGAAATCGTTTTTGTTCTTCCCTCTTCCCCTTTTCTAGTGTTCTTCGGATTTCTCATGTTTTAGTTGGATTGAAGCGATGATATCCTAGGATTAGCTTCCCAACACGTAGAAGAACACTTGGGAGAAGTTTGGTTGCAGCCCCGTTTGATTTGGTTGAGTTCCAATCGAATTTGAGTTTGATACGGGCTGTTTTTAGCCTTTCTGGGCATTCCCGGACTGTCCGGGACTTATCCCCGGACTGTCCGGGGGTCAGGGCTGTTCACGGGCAGCAAGGTCACTGTTTTCTTTTTTGAACTGGGACTGTCCGGGACTCATTCTCGGACTGTCCGAGGTTCAATAGCGGACAGTCCGCAGTTCACTAGCGGACAGTCCGCGACTGCACAGTTTTGCTGATTTCGTCCGTATCTTTTGCATACGAGCTCTGATTTGTGATCCGTTTGTTGCGTTGGTTTCCTAACTTCTTAAGGATCATTCCAAAGTAATTTTGCCACCATTGGTCAAAGTATTTTTGGTCGGAAACTTCCTTCTTCTCCATAGGAGTTAAGTGTTCCGTTTTCGGAGTTTCGTTTGTTCTAGCGGCCGTATCATTTGCGTTCGAGCTCCGATTTGAGATCCGTCTGTTGCGTTAGTTTCCTAACTTCATAAGAATCTTTCCAAGATGCTTTTTTCACTAGTTGTCCTAAGTAGTTTTGGTCGAACACTTTCCTCTTCTCCATAGGAGTGGGGTGTTCCGTTATCGAAAGTTCGATTGTTCTAGGAGATTGTTTGTGCAGTTTTGCCCCGTTGCTTTGGTGCTTCATTTTGGGGGTTCTTTCATAGTTCAGCTGTACCTCTATGACATCTCCTAGGGTATCCACCTATTCGTAGGTCATGAACTCACTGGTTGTTGAGTCTTCGTTTTTGGGGTGATTTTCTGGGACAAGGGCCATCATTTCTCGAGAAGAAATTTGAGGCTCCCATTCACCCCCCTCTGGTCGCCAATTCAGTCCTTCAATTGGTATTGGAGCCAGTTAAGGATCTGTCTACCTTAACCGGTTCTGGATCCACGAAGGCGACCTTTTTAGAGTGGTTTGGCTTCCGACGTGGTTTGTCGAGGTGTTGAGCTTTTGCTTTGCTATCACTAACGGTGCTTTTAGAAGTGGCACCAAGTTCTTCTTCTACTATGTCTTTGTCTTTTGGTTTGATTGTTTTCAAGGATGACATCTTGGGAAGAAGGAGGAGTGCAGTTGATGAGAGGGATCGTGAAATGAACGATCTGCTGAACCGTCTACGACATGATGAGCTTTCACCGGAGGATCTCCTATGTCAACTTGGCAAGGCTAAGAGAGGTACACTTGCTTGTGGTCTTGTGGCTTTGCACAACTTATATGAGGCTTGCTCTAGGGATGATGAGCTTTGTGATACCTTGCGTAGAAAGGTAGAAAAATTAAAATGCTCCATTGCTAAGTTGAAGTCTAGTGCCTCTTTGCCTTGCACCTCTTGTAATGACATGGTTAGGAAGAATGATGAGCTAGGCTTTTCTCTTGCTAGCTTAAAATCTGAGAATGAATTGTTGAAATCAAATGCTTCCAAACCATGTTTAGTTTGCATTGACTTGCGCAAGGACCTTGATTGTGCTAAAACTGAAATAGCCTTGCTAAAGTCAAATGCTTTGTCACCATGTGATTCTTGTGAATCTTTTGTTGCTAGACTTAGAGAATTAAGCTTGATTCACAGGACATGTGTAGATGAACTCGAGCATGCTAGGGCTGAAATTGTTGAATTAAATTCTAAGCCTTGTAGCACATGCTCTTTGAATAAAAATGCTTGCCTTACTTCTTGTGCTATTCATGATTCTTTGCTTGATGTGAATGGTGATGTTTCTTCCACCGATTTCATTTGCACATCATGCATTGATTTGGAAAAAGAAGTTTCGGTTTTGAAGCAAATGCGCGATGATATGAGCGCCAAGTTGGTTGAGCACAATGATATGAGTGCCAGCCTTGAGAAAGAAAATGAACTCTTGCTTACCACATATGCCAAGTGCATTAGAGAGGAGATGGACAATCTGAAACATGCTCCTTGTGGTAAAGATGCAAGAGTCTTTGTGCTAAGTCTTTTGTGTCACGCATTTCTTGCAACTCCGATGTTGGTGTTTCCAAGTCTGCATCTTTGCAACCGGAGTTGAGTTCTTGTGTTGCGCGTGAGTCTTTTGACGGTAGCACTTCTGCCGAGGTTTCGAATAGCTCTTTCATAGCTACTCCTAACCTTGTTGGTTCTTCGAGTGATGTCCAAGGGACTTCTCTTGACAAAGGTGCTTCTCACATTTTTGGGACCCCTGTTCCCAATCCGATTTTCCATTGCACCTTTTGCAAGAAGGATGGACATTCATTTGATTTTTGTTTCCGCCGTGTCAAACACGAGCGACGTATTCGAGCTAAGGCTTTTAGGAAGCCGCGTAGCCTTTCCCATGGCACGTGTGCTCCGAGTGTTGGCACCAAGTTGGTTGTTGATGCTTATTTTTCTAAGTCCCATTGGACTTCTCACTTGTCGGAGAATGGTGTGCCTTCCGATAGGCCTTTGTACCATTGCTCTTTTTGTGAGAAAGATGGGCATCAAGAAAGCTTTTGCTATCGGCGTGCCAAACGCTTGCGCCAAGCTCGCTCTTCTAGGAACTTGGTGGTTCATAGCCCTTCTCATGGCAAGAATACTTGTGTTCCTAGTAAGAAGCCCCTCTTTGTTGATGGGTTTTATGACTCCTTTTCTAGTGGGATAGGTAATGATCGTGGACATGCTTCTGGTGCTTCTTCTCTTGGTCCACGTCATGCTTTTCATGGTGCTTCTATTGGTTCTTCTACAAAAACCTTGGAAGATGTTTGCCTCTTTTCTCATGGTATGATTCGTTCTTCTCCTCGAGTTGTCCTTTTGAGGAATGCTTCCAAGGGTGTTTCACAATTGCATTTGAACCAACATTTGCATCATGCTAACCCACATGATCAGTTGAGATTTGTGACCAAGTCTTGGGTTCCCAAGTACATGCTTGCTAACCCTTCGGGATCCAAGACTCGGGTTGCTTTGTCCTCTTGTGTGTAGATATGAGGACGCGGGGTGGAGAACATGCGCTTGATGGAGCTTGATCTTTTAGATGTGATCAAGTGTTGATGGTTCTCTACACCCCGCTTAGATTTGCCTCCAAAGAGGCTTTTGTTATCTGGTGAGCTTTCTTATATACTCATACCCTGTACATCCATGATTTATGTCTTGTGGTATGAGATGGTTCTTCATGTGCTCACTTGTATAGTCCTTGCATGTACATTTTTTTTGTGTCATGTTTCGTTTAGTCTAGCATGTGCTATCTCTTGTATATCATGTCATGCTAGCTTTGTGTACAGCTCTGGTGGTTAATCCACTTTTCTTGCTAGTTGGTGATTCTTATGAACATTATGCCATGCTTTACCATACTTCTCCATGAGCTTTACTTGTAGAGGTATGATGTTCATTAGGCGTCACTTTTCAGGTGCTAGTTTTGGTTAGCTACATGTATCCTGTTGATATGATTAGTTTGAGCACTAGCCTTTCCACAATTTTATCATGTTACATGCTTTTGAATCTATTGCTATCATTATCTTGCATTGTAGCATGTGTTGAGGCTTAGGCTATGTTTGGGTTGATCATGTCTTTAGGCTGCATTTTGTTGTACAGTGCTTTATCCTGTTGCATGGTAGTCTTGTTTAGTTTGCATTCAGATCTCCTTGCGGTATCATTCATAGGTAGGCCTCTTTTTGTTGAGAGATCACCTTATGCTTATTATGTGACTAACCGTTTTGTGGAGACCCTAAGGTCACACTGGACGAGACAATGCCTTGTGTTTCTTCTGCTTTTGAGTGTGCAGGAGAACAGGAGCCTGGAGAGAGCATTTCGACTCACGGACCCGATCCCACTTCTTCCATGACTTGGGGTTCTGTTCGAGCAGTTCTCCAGCGAGCACTAGCTGCACCTGTAGTGGGAGCGACAGCATCAGGCGAGGGGGAGGCGACTTCGGCGAGGCAGGTGCCCTGAAGATTTCAGCAGATTCAGGCGTCCCCTCGAGTATCACACCAGCAGGCGGTCATGCGTATCATGAGGTACCCCGACACACTTCTGAGTTCGGTTTCTGCTAGTCTTCTTATCGGACCCCTTTCTACTGTGTGGTCTTTTCGATGTGGATTTTGCTGGCTGTCGCTTGAGCATTTCTTGGCTCTTTATTTGTGTCTTTGGTGCGTGTTTCCCTTTTAGTAGGGGAAGCATTTTTCTTGTTGTATCTTAGTTGGGCTTCTCCGATACCCTTTTGTTTTGGGTTTTCCTTTTTAGGATAGTTTTGTTTTGTCTTTGATAAACTAGTTTTTGCATGCATTTCATCATGTATATCTTGCATTTTAGAGCTTCATGAATATAGTAATGAGAATGAGATTATGCTCTTGTTGGTATGCCCTGTCTATTCATGATGATGCTTGTAGCTTAGGCTCTTTTTGATCACATGATACATGTTATGAGCTAAGCTATTTTTGCAAATGGTGAACTTGACTAATCAACTATGAAATATTTAATTTGTTCACCATTCAGAGTGGAAACTAGCATGGGTAGGATGTGTTGAGATCTCTTGTGCTATCTTTTGTATGCTAGGTTGCTATGTCTCTTGCACTGAGTCATTCACTTGCTTGGATTGTTCATATTTACCCTGTGCTTAAAATTTGAAAAGATCGAGATGGGATTGCATGTGACAGCACATCACGGTATCGAGACTGTTTCTCATTGCACATTTGAGTTAAACTTGAGCCATGTAGTGTAAGACCGAAACCGGTGCTTTAAGCTTCCGATTGCTTTTGTTGCATAGGCTTAGCCCGGTTGAAAAGTTAGGCAATGACCATGCTTTCAACCTCTCGCAATCACATGCTTTAATATGAACTTGTGTTAATACCGCTGCAATCTCCGATAAAATTTGAAAATAACACAAGTTTATGCTTCATCCTATTGCATGATGATTGAACTTTGCTAGGGGTAGTTCACCTTTTATACTTGAGTCAGCACTTGTTCGATTTCCTATCTATTCATGCTAAGTGCTATTTTAGTGGTCAACTCCTTTTCAAATGGCTTAAAACTGCTCATATGCTTAATTGTTCATATTTCGTATTTATTTGATCAGTTTGAGCCTTTGCTAGCATTTGTATTGGTTGCTACACTTTCAGGGCAGCAACCTTTTGAGCATCTTTTCATTCTGATTGCTATACACTTGAAGCTGTTGCATTGTGCATATCATGCATTTTCAGCTTAGTGTACATACCCCCAGCTCCGATACACTTCTTGGTCACTTTCGTTGCTTTTCTCAGCCCCCATATGCTTTTGGTTGATGACTTGTCTTGTGCTTGTGTCAACATTGTAAAAAATGTCAAAACCCCTCAGCATGTTCCCTTTTGTCAAGGGGGAGAAGCTGTTTGCAAGGGGGAGCTTGAGTGTTGGCACAAAGGGGGGAGTCATGCATTTTGGGGAGAGCTTTGAGCTAGGGGGAGTTTAGCTCTTTTATGTTCTTCTTCACTTGGTATAGCTCTTTTATGTGTTTCAATTGGTATCCATCTTTTGGTATGGAATGCAATTGGTGTCATGAGCTTTGTTACATAGCTTTTGTGTATAGGCTTGATTTCAGGGGGAGTCGCTTTTGTCTTGCTGCTTCTCCGCGTGCTCCGAGTGATTGTGCTCCATTTAGTGTTGAGCTTCTCTTTGTGTTTTTCTCAGTCGGTATCGAGCCTACTAGTCGTGTTGAGCCGTTTTTGCCTCTGTCTAGAGGGACTAGCAGTTTTTGCTTCGTATTTTCGATTGGTATGGACCCTTCTGCTAGTTGCGTCGAGCCTATGTGCCTCTGTCTTGAGGAACTAGCTGTTTTCACCAATTCTTGGTTGTTTGTGATCAGTTTTGCATTCTTATGCCTTGATTCAGCCTCAATTGGTATTGAGCCTTGAGCTAGTGGTGTTGAGCCTTTTCTGCCTCTTCTTGAGGACTAGCTCATTTTTGACTTGGTTCCGTCGAGTCGTTGCCCAAGTCTTTGGGAACCAAGTTTTTTGCTCTGTGTGATCGAGTTTTGCTCTTTGATGAGTTGTTGCTCCGATCGCTTGCTTTGTTGCGTTGAGCCATTGCCCATGTCTTTGGGGACCAAGTTATGTTCATTTCAAATTGCCCCCTCTTTAGCATTTCTTTGGCTGTTGGGCATTTGAATGGATAATCTTCTCATGACAAGTGACTTTGTTCTTTGCCCTTCTATGGCTTTTGATCACTCGAATGAGATTTTCAGTTTTGGTATCTCAAACCATCTCTTGTGCCTAGTTTTTGTCAATTCAATCATCAAGGGGGAGAAAGAGAAAGAGAAAAAGAGGGAGAAATCTCGACCCAAGTAAATCCAAGTGGATAAGTACCTTGGTTTCTTTTGTGATGATTGTTTGACAATTTATTTGAGATTGGTTTTTGAGTACCTTTTGGGATTCATGAAACTCTTGTTTCTCTTGACTCTTCGGTTGTGTGGAGGCTTTGCCCGCTTTTCCCGTTTTCTTCGGGACTGAGAGCTTTTATTTGAGTTTTCATGACCCTTCCTCATCTCAAGTAGCCTTGTGTTCGCTTTTGCTTGGCTTTTGGGCACTTGGATGAGGCTTGCCTTCAAACCCTTCCTTTGTGGTTTTATTTTTAGTCAATGCATTCATCAAGGGGGAGATTGAGAACATAGATGATGAATGATTGACTTTGATGAGGAAGGTTTCAGGCTTTTACCCGGTTGAGTCTATATCTAGCTATGCGCTTAATGTTTATGACTAACCGGTGGTGTTGAGTTGTGGTGTTTCTGTGTTGGTGTGCGTGTGCGACATGTGTCTCTTGGCTGTGTTGATGTGCAGGTGTGGAGCTCGGATACAGTGGTCTATGGCGAGGTGAAGGTCAAGTTGAGACGTGTCGTGCCGACGGACCGGGAGCTCGGATACAGTGTTGACAAGGCTCATAAATCTAGCCCAGGCTGCTCCTAATGTCTCCTTCTCTTTTTGTTGAAAGGTAAGAATTTCTATTCGAAGGGCAGTGATTCGAGAAAGAGGGAAGAAGGCAAGACAAAATTTGTCCCAAAGTTCATCCCAATTTCCATCTACTCCTCTTACGTTATGAGCATACCACTGTTTCGCTCTTCCAAAAAGGGAGAACGGAAACAATTTCCATTTAATGGTCTCTTGTGTCATGCCCGCAATAGACAAGCAAGAACACAATTGCTCAAATTCCTGAAGGTGGGTGTGAGGGTTTTCATCATCTAGCCCAGAGAAGGGTTGCTCCCGAGCCATGGCTATAAAGCCAGGATGAAATTGTAGCTATCAGTAAGAATAGGATGTGATGATGGTGGTGGCTCCAACAATTCGCCCTTTGGAGCAGAGTATTTATAGATAGGAGTGGAATTCATGTGGTAAGAAGTGTGGTGGTGAGGTAAAAGAAAAGAAACACGGACGACTTGGTTCGAAACTAGCACAACTACCGTTCCCCGGCAACGACGCCAGAAAGCTTGTTGGGTATTTTAAACGCACACAGAAAAATCCGAAAGCGCACGGATACCGATGTAGCCTTCACCCGAGAGTATTCCAGGGTATCGATTTCCACGGGGAACGTGAAGTGTACTAGAAGAAACAAGAACGTCCAAGAAAAGAATAATAAAATGGGTAGAGAGAGATTTAGGGTTTTCTAAGTAGGTCTATCTAATTAAAGGCTCACTATACTTTACTTACTTCGGGACATCATAACACTAGCCACAGAAAGGGATGAGAAAGGGGCTAGGAAGCTCCGACTACGGTCCTACAAACACCAACCCGAACGTGGTGGACTACGTCGGCCGTCAGGGCTGTCACCACCTGGGGCTACCACAACTATCCGTGGGGCTGGGTGCAAACTCAGGTAAACCCTAGTCTAGACACCACGTCTACACTAACGCTTACTACTCTAATTAACTAGTATAATTAGAGCACTCGATACGAGCGGAGATCCAGTAAATGAAATAAAGCAAGAACTGAAATTAAATATAATACTTGGGAATAGTAAATGAAGAACCTGGAGATTACTTGAAGATGAACTAGATGCTGCACCAATACAATGTTGAGAAAGATCCGACAGATCCGGCTCCTCCTCAGCTCTCTCCTTTCTCTCTCTAGATTACAACTAGATGATGAACTAGAACTAGATCTAGAACTAGAAGATCAACTAGAGGGATCTCTACTTCTAATTGAAACCCTAGTTTCTGATGTGGAGATGAATAATGAAGATGGAGATGCCTGGAGAGGGGGGTCTGGGGTTGCTTATATAGCCCGAGGTGGAGTAGGGGGCAAGGAATCGCCATGTCATCGATCTGCGTCACGTTTATCGCCCACCGTTGGATCAAACCGACTTCAGGGACGGTGGAGATGCATCCTAGGAGGCGGTGGAAGAATATTCCAGAAGGCGGAGGCAAAATGGGCTCCGTGGCTGACCGGTCGGTCTTGCCCATAGACCGGTCGGTCTGGCCTAGTGGGCCCACATGGCGGGCCGCCTCGTGGTGTCTTCTGGTGTCTTCTAGATCCTTCTTTTGTAGATTTCGTTGCGAAATTAATATCTTTTCATCCGGGACTCCGAATATAGCAAATGATATGTCCGTTTCGATCGTCTCGACAAGCTCTTCACAATGGTGCACTCCAATTCATCACTTGAGATGCTTTTATATGGTAAAAACATGGATGTCCTACAAAACAAGTGAGAGCACCAAAACTCATGGAACTTGTTAGTTTCAAACCCTACAACTGTGCTTTGTGATTCATTTAGTGTCGTTTCATGCAATAGTTGATGGTTAATTTTGAGCATTAGTGAGCGTCAACAAGTTCCCCCAAGCTTACCCTTTGCTAGTCCCGAGCAAAGCCAATCTCAACAATGGATCAGGAGTTGCTGCAATATCTTCACTTCCAACAAGTACACATGTATTCAAACAAAAGTTCTCATATGGATTAAAGGAAAAAATCATATTATTCATCATGGGGCTTAGTACTTTGCCTTGAATCTTGAGTAATTGAAAGATAGAATGATCAAATCAAGCACTATGTCTCTAGTTCTTTCATTTCACCTTTATCCCGGAGTTTTTATGAATTTTCAAAAGCTTAAAAACATATATTGTCAAATTAAACAATGGATCCAAAGAGAAAGTCAACCACACCATTGAATCGATAAGTGCATGTGTATGAAAAATGGAGGCGGATGCTCTTTTGAATATATCACTCTCTTTTGTCTATCAGAGACACATGGCTATCAGGCTAATTCTATTGTCGGGCACGTGCCCATTATTTCTGATATTCATTTTTTTTCTTCTCTTTTTTCGAGGTTCCGGACACTTGTCCCTTTTTATTTCCTCGGGATCTTTCTTTTTGAGGTTTCGGACACTTGTCCCTTTTTATTTCCTCGGATTTTCTTTTTCTTTTCTTCTTTTTTTCAATAGCCACATGCTTCCAACAAACTTTTGAGAAGATAGCAACAGATAATCATGAGCATTTTTGCGGAAGATGGATGAAATGTCTAAGTGATCTCAATTCAATAGCATGATAACTTCTCATAGGGTCAACAAAGCTTAATTTAACTCAATGCAATTATTAGTCATATTAATATTGGAAACTCTCCGGAACTCTAGTGGTGTTTAGAACAAGATAGTAGTAGCACAGATCATCACATATCATATCTATCAATTACCTAGACCTAAGATCAAGTATTTGCCACCCATGCATTTAATTTCATTTTTAAGGCATCATTATTAATTAGGAGAACTCATGCTTTGAAGGCTAGGTACTTGAAAGAAATTAGATAGAGCAACTATTCATCATTTCCATATAAAAGATTAGAGAGAGAGTTCTTCTTTTATTATTAACTTCTTAAAACAAACTAAGCAAACTTAACACACTATTTATTTAACCTAACACACACTTATTATAAATAACTAAGATAGTGAATAAGACATACCTGGATTACGAAGATAACGGGGGTGCGTCTCCCCCAAGCTGGTTCCCTTAATAGCGTTGAGCCTTCATGTGCCCATATATTTTTTTTTCTTTTTAATTAATGGTGAGCCTGGATACACGGGGGTGCTTTCCCCCAAGCTGAATGTTGACATAGTCGTTCAATCTTGCCATGTAGCGGACTTGCAGCAAAAATGTTCTTCCTCTATCTGTTGATGGTTGTTGAAACATTGCTCCGACAGTGGATGGAATATCCACTTGCTTGTCAGCTTGTCTTGCCCTCTAAAATCATGTGAAACTTAAATAGACAAAACTTGTGGAACCAATTAGATGTTAGGCTTATAAGCATTGGTTGTCTAGAGTTATTAGGATGATTGATTTTAGATTGGATTATTAAATTGCAAGAATTCAATCAAGTCTACTTCTTTTTCCACATTTTTAGGTTCAAGAAAAACTTTTAAGCGTTGGCCATTTACCTTAAATGTGTTACCTGTATCATCTTGGATGGTAATGGCTCCATGAGTTGAAGTGTCAAAGACCTTAAAAGGTCCTTCCCACTTACTCCGAAGTTTCCCATGCCCAAAGAGCTTAACTCTTGAATTGAACAGCAAAACCTTATCCCCGGGCTTAATCTCTTTATGCTTCATTCTCTTATCATGCCATCTCTTTGTTCTCTCTTTGTAGATCTTGGCATTATGGTAAGCTTTTTCACGCCATTCTTCTAGCTCTGAGAGTTGCATCTTTCTTTTTGTCCCTGCAGCTCCAAAGTCCATGTTCCATCGTTTCATAGCCCAGTGAGCTTTGAACTCAAGCTCGACAGGTAGATGACATGTTTTCCCATATACAAGTTGATAAGGTGACATGCCTATGGGTGTTTTGTATGCAGTTCGGTATGCCCAGAGTGCATCAGGGAGTTTGTCCTTCCACCCCTTCCCCATTTCATCAATGGTCTTTTGTAGAATATTCTTGATTTGTTTGTTAGATGTTTCTGCTTGACCGCTAGTTTGGGGATGGTATGCTGTAGCAATGTTGTGACGAATCCCATGATCCGCTAGGTACTTTCGGAAGACCTTATCTATAAAGTGTGATCCTCCATCACTTATGACCATCCGAGGTGTACCAAATCGAGGAAATATCACTTCATGGAACATTCTCTTGGCATGTTTTGAATCAGCATTTCTGCACGGTATTGCTTCTACCCATTTGGACACATAGTCTACGGCTACCAAGATGTATTCGCAATTCCCGGACATAGGAAATGGCCCCATGAAATCAATCCCCCACACATCAAAGAGTTCAATTTGAAGATTGTTTGTGAGAGGCATTGCATCTCGAGCGTTGATATTCCCATGTTTCTGGCACCTGTGGCATCTCCTAACAAACTCCTTTGTATCTTGATACATCATTGGTGTAACACCTCAGGTGTTTACATGAATAAAATGTTGTCATGCCATCATAAGCATGCATTCACTAAAATGAGTTTAATTCCTAATGTGTGAGCAACTTTGTTTATGCTTGTGTTGTAGCTCAAAACCCTAATTTGGAATGTCATTATGAAATAACTTGTGTTCATTCCTATTTGACTAAAGTCATGTAAAGGCATGAAACCAAGTTCAACAATTCAAAAGAATATAAAATTCATCTAGCTTAAAAATGGGAAAATCATTTAATTTCCTATATAAGTTAATTAGCCCTTTCTAGTTAACTCAAAATCTGTGCAAATTTAGGGGCTGACCCTAAAAGCTTTTTGGTAGATCTTGAGGAGAAGTACAACTTTTGTATTCAAAGTTTTCAAAGTTTCTGTACAAAATTTAAAGTAATTTTGAATCTACTCAAACACTGAAAATGGTCCCTTTTTGACTTTAAACTTGCATTTCAAAAACTATTTGAAATCTGAGTTTGAGATCTACATGAAAGTTGTAGAGAATTTCAAAAGGAACATTTCATACATTAACAATTTTTCAAGTGTCAATGCAAAATCAAAAGTAATTTTGCTTCTACTGCAAAACCCTAGTTCTGTCCCCTTTTCAAATTTCCAATTTGAAATGGATTTGAACTGTTTTGATCAAATTGATCTATTTCCATTTTAAATCAGCCATAGGGTGTTAAAGCAAAGTTGTACAACTTTTCAAACTCTACATTTCATATTTTGGCAAAACTTGAAGTATAGTTCGAATTTCAAAAGTAATTTCGAAAATTCAGAAAAGGGGGATTAGAGCAATGAACAGTGCCAGAGGGGAAGCGTCCAGAGCGCGCCAACAAGCTGCTTCGCCAGCGCCGCGCTCGCGCTGGGGCGCATGCGCTGCACCCGCGAGCTGCCTGCTAGCTTCGCGCGCGTGTGTTATACGTCGCCGTCCTCTTCTTCATCGTTATCACCCTTCAGTCGCGCCGTGCTTCACCTTTCTTCCCCTCTCGCTCGCCGCCGCCGCCATCCCTCTGCTCATCTACGCCGGCCGCGTGAGCGCTCGTTCGCCCCGTTTAACCACGTCACTGTGTTCGCCTCGTCGTTGCGGAGCTGTAGAGCTAGGTAGTAGCCTCGCTCGCCCCCGCAGCCGCCCGGCGTGGCCGTCTTATTCATCTCCGGTTCCAGGCACCACCATCGACGCCGCCACCGTGGTCAGCAAGCTCGGGGTCCTATCATCCTCACCTGAGCCTCGTTCTCTCTTTCTTATCTCTTCCTGATGCTCTAACGCCAGGTCTTTGACCTTATCTCCCTCTGTCTCAGCCGGAACAGGTCGTCGCCGTCGAGCCGCACCGCTGGAACCCGCCGTCGTCGTCGTCATCACCGTTCGGAGCCGCGTCAGCCTCGGAGACCTAGCCCGCTAGAGTCGTGGTGAGCCTCTGATGCTGATGCGCATGTTTGCGAGGTCGGTAGAGTTACTAGTTGGCCGGCGTGTCGCCGCCGTGCCGTCGCGTCCGCCGCTGTTGTCGTCGGAGTGGAGAGAGAGGTCGAGGGAGGGAGTTTGAGGGTTCAACAGAGCCGTGAGGTGAAGGGGAAGGCGCTGAGTCGGTTGGTTTGGCCGGAGAAGGTCGCGTTGCTCCGGCGGGCGCGAGCCGAGCTCGCCGCCGTCAGCCTTGGCATCGGGGACGTGTCGAGGAGAATTCGACTAAACCCGAGGGCCTAGGTGCAAAGTCCCAGACTCAGAGGAATAGTGCTCAATAGTGTCCAGGGCTTGGTTGTAGTTTTGTTGAAGCCAGAGGGCTTTTCTGCAAAACCGGCAGTGCAGCGCGGGCAGGCCCGAGTTGGGCCGGCTTGTGCGCGGGATGGGCCGAGCTGGGTTGGTTTCGGCCCAATGAGGTTTTTCTTTATTCAAATACTTTAATCTATTTTCTGATATGTGCATACTAATGCTGGTTTTGTTATTTTGGTATGAATTAATCAGTTAATCCAAAAATCATGGAAAAATTTGTACATGTTCTATGAAATGTGTAGTTTTTATGAAAAATATAATATGTGTATATTTCTGTATTTTGATCTGCAGTAAAAATTATGCCTTTTAATTCCTGAATAAGAATTCAATGATTTTTATAAAATCAAGTTTAACTCCAAAAATGCTGAAATTTATTTTGTGCACTGCTTGGATCATAACCAATCTGTGTACCAAGTTTGAACTAATTGGAGCATAGTTTGCTTCACAACTTAATTTCCGGCTAATTAAATTGCTTTCTTTATGATTAAATAATGTTATAAAACATGAAAATCTAAGTTCTTTTATGGTAGATTTAAAGATTAAGTTAAGTGAATTATCTTGATCTGCTGCTTGATGTAGGCAAATGTCATTCATGTAAAGCATGTATGTTTATACAATTGGCTTTGTTGGTTTGCAACAGTACCAATGGAAAGCTGTTGCAAGATAAATGTTTATAGCTTAGAAAATTTCCATCTTTACCATGATCATGACATGAGCATCTCATTAAGCATGCACTTTGTTATCGTGTAGCTTCCGAAGTGGTCGATTGTCCGGACGAGGTTGGTCCAAGGAGTTCGGAGTGTCCTGTTGATCCAGAATATCAGGAGTTTCCGACTTTTTCGATCAACGAAGGCAAGACCCGGTTCATTTAACCATTTCCTTGGATTTACAATTACACTTACTTTCGATAACATGATGCATTAAATGATTATCAAATAAATACTTTAAACCTGTTGATGCATGATCAACCTTGTTATCGATATATTATTCCTTGATACCTGCTTTATGCAAATGATAGAAATGCTTAGCCTTGCTTTATGAAGCTTTGATAAATGTTTTCGATACATATCATTTTGGAATGATAATGAGAAAGAATGATGGTTAAGACCAAACGGGCACATGCATCGAACCTTGGTTGGTGTAGGGTGACCCGGATGTGTCGGATTAGGGTTAACCGTTGTTGGCCTGCTAGATTGAGAAACTGTGAAGTACCGATCATATTCTACGGTAAGCTCTACCTTGGTGGTTCTTAAATGAGAACGGCTAATCGCGCACTGGGAGTGGAGAGATGGCGGGAGTACTAGCTACCCTCGTGGGTTAAAGTCCCGGATTGGAGGTGTACAAGTACTCTCGGGTGGCGCGGACCCGGTCTTGTTTGGAGGATCCGAGGTTGGGGTTGGTATATGTGTGATCTAGGGTCTACATATATCGTATGATCGTGGAAAACTCCCAGATCTGGTTGAATCGGTTCGAATCGTCGTGCTCCTCGGTTAAGGAGACTCAATCTTTCAACCCACATCGTAGAATAAAAGGGAACTTGCTGAAGAAAGAAGGATAATGATATTTCATTAATATTCACTTTCAGTTCTTACCAAGTACTTAAATGATTAAGTAAAAATTTGGATCTAGAATTACATTAGTAAGCTTTTATGCATATGAAAAATACTGTTGAGCCTACCCAAGCCAGCATACCTGTTTCTTCTCTTCTGTTGCCGGGTAAGCCTTGTTGAGTACCTTTGTACTCAGGGTTTGTTAATCCCCTGTTGCAGGTGACGTTCACGAGCAACCTTGCTTTGAGGCTTGTTGCATGACCGTCATTGAGGAGGACGTGTCCGGGGAGGAGTAATGCAACCCTTAGGCGGGGTTGTTTGTGTGAAATACAGTTTTATTAATGCTACTGCCACTACCTAGGATAAAGTTTGAAACTATGGTTTGTAATAACGACGTGAGTTTGAACAACTGGTTTGTAAAACTTATGGTGTAATACTTCCGCGCTTTTATCTCTGATGTTTATTATTTGTGAAATGTTGTAATACTGCATGACTCTTGTAATGATCCTGGGAATGTAAGGAAACGTGGATGAGTCGGGTTACCCGATGACACGTGAGGGGTCTTTTGAGCTATTAGGGCACAGGGTATGACTGTCTGAGGTCTGTACGACAAGTACAGGTACTCGTAGGCCCTAATAATTCAGGAGGTTCCGTCACAGCTGGTATCAGAGCGATCATTGCAGCAGTCTTGTAGTATTGTTGCAAAACTTCAAAATGATTTGAGTCAAAACTATTTAAAGTTTTAGTTTGGTCCAAAATGCTTTTGACTTACCTTGTTCATGCTATTCGATCTATGTTCTGTCTTAAGTAGTGGATCATAGATTGTTAAGTGGAGCAGCATGTTAAGTTAAGCCTTAGACTTGAAATTGTTGTTAAATTTCTACTCCGATATAAGGGAGTATAATTTAAATTTTATATGCCTTATGCATAAGTACGCTTCATGCATCATGCTTAATCAACTTGTGGTATATGGTATAGTGGGGTAAGGGTTAGAATCCAATCCTTTCTTGCTATCCAAAAAGTATTTTCCTTTATCTGCCTAATTCAAAATCTTATCTCACTAGGATGCCGCGCGGTAAGGAAACACCTCGCAAGAGTACAGGTCCTCATGGTGTACCCATGCACCAACTCGCATCCCGCAAGGAGGAAGAGTCCAGCAGGAGTCAGGAGATCAATGAGGACTTACGGGCAGAGGTTCGTGAGTTGAAATCTCAGTTGGCCACTGTGACGGAACCTCCTGGATTATTAGGGCCCACGTGTACCTATCCTTGTCCTACAGACCTCAGATAGCCATACACTGTGCCCAATAGCCCAAAAGACCCACCACGTGTCATCGGGTAACCCGACTCATCCACGTTTCCTTATACTCCCAGGATCATTGCAAGAGTCATTGCAGTATTACAACATTTCACAATTAAAATACATCAGAGAATAAAAGAGCGGAAGTATTACACCATAAGTTTTACAAACCAGTTGTTCAAACTCACGTCATTATTACAAACCAAAGTTTTAAACTTTACCCTAAGTAGTGGAAGGAGCATTAATAAAACCATATTTCACACAAACAACCCCGCCTAAGGGTTGCATTACTCCTCCCCGGACACATCCTCCTCAATGACGGTCACGCAACAAGCCTCGAAACAAGGCTGCTCGTGAGCGTCACCTGCAACAGGGGATTAACCAATCCTGAGTACAAAGGTACTCAACAAGACTGACCCGATAAGAGAAAAGAAGAACAGGTATGCTGGCTTGGGTAGGCTCAACAGTATTTGTCATTTGCATAAAAGCTTACTAAAGTAGTTCTAGATCCAAATTTTACTTAATTATTTGACTACTTGATAAGAATTGAAAGTAAATCAGTAGTGAGAGAACATCATTATTCTTTCTGAAACCAAAACCATTTTCATTCTACGGTGCGGGTCGAAAGATTGAGTCTCCTTAACCGAGGAGCACGACGATTCGAATCGATTCAACCAGATCTGGGAGTTTTCCACGATCATACGATATATGTAGACCCTAGATCACACATATACCAACCCCAGCCTCGGATCCTCCAAACAAGACCGGGTCCGCGCCACCCGAGAGTACTTGTACACCTCCAATCCGGGACTTCGACCCACGAGGGTAGCTAGTACTCCCGCCATCTCTCCACTCCCAGTGCGCGATTAGCCGTTCTCATTTAAGAACCACCAAGGCAGGGCTTACCGTAGCATATGATCGGTACTTCACAGTTTCTCAATCTAGCAGGCCAACAACGGTTAACCCTAATCGACACATCCGGGTTACCCTGCATCTAATCCGAGGATTGACACAGGTGCCCGTCTGGTCTTATCCATCATTCTTTCTCGTTATCATACCAAGACGATAATTACCAAAACATTTATTGGGAGCGTGAGAAAGCAAGGCTGAGCATTTCTATCCTTTGCATAAAGCAGGCATCAAGGAATGATATATCGATAACAAGGTTGATCATGCATCAACAGGTGTAAAGCATTTATTTGATAAACATTTAATGCATCAAGTTATCGAAAGTAAGTGTAATTGTAAAACCAAGGAAATGGTTAAATGAACCGGGGCTTGCCTTCGTTGCTCGGGAGGGTCTGGAACTCCTGAAAACTTGGGTCAACTAGACACTCTGAACTTTCTGGATCAAACTCGCCTGGACACTCAAACACTTCCGAAGCTACACGATAAAAGAGTATATGCTTAATGAGATGCTCATGTCATGATCATGGTAAGAATGGAAATTTACACTTGATTTGCAACAATTTGCCCCCACGGTAAAGTTGCAAACCAACAAACAAACCTATAAACATACATGGTTACAAAGAGTGACTCTTACCTACATCAACCAGCAGATCAAGATAATTCACTTATCTTACCCTTTTAAAACTACTCAAAAGAACTTGGGATTTATGTTTTATACCATTATTTAACCATAAAGAAAGCAATTTTAATTAGCCGAAAATAAGTTGTGCAGTTAACTATGTTCAAATTAGTTCAAACTCGGTACATAAATTGGTTATGATTCATTAAGTGCGCAACATAAATTTCAGCATTTTTGGAGTTAAACTTGATTTTATAAAAATCATTGAATGCCTATTTAAGAATTAAGAGGCATAATTTTTACTGTAAAACATAATACAGAAACATGCACATGTAATATTTTTCATAAAAACTACACATTTCATAGAACATGTACAAAAATTTTCATAATTTTTGGCTCAACAGATTAATGCATACAAAAATAACAACATTAGCATTATCATGCACATAACAGGAAAAAGATTAAAACGTTTGGAAACACCAAACCCTTAATGGGCCGAAACTGACCCAAACGGCCCATCTCCGGCCTACGGCCTCAGACAGCCGGACCCTATGAGCTAGCGTCCTCTAACTCCGCTTCGCGCCGAGGCCAGCGGATCTCCGCCTCGCCCGAGGCTAGCGGGTTCTCCGTCTCGCCCGAGGCTAGCAGATATCCGCCTCCACCTCGTCCGAGGCCTTCTCCGCCTCGCCCGAGGCTCTCTTCGGCTCGCCCGAGACCTGCGCCCGGTAGCCTCGACTCCTTCTCCGTCTCGCCCGAGACCTTCTGCGTCTCGCCCGAGACTGGCAGCCAAAAGCTTTGACCGAACGCGCACCCGCGTTGACCGGCCTCCCACCTTATCACCGGCGAGGTCTCCGACGACGGTGAGGCCTCCCACAAACTCGTCTGGATCCCGCGCATCACTTCCACTCTTCACTGTCCCCAGCACCCCACGGTTTCGTTGAACCTTCAAACTCCCTCCCTCGACCTCTCTCTCTACCCCGACGACGACACAAGCGGACGCGGCGGCACGGCGGCAGCACGCCGGCCAACTGGGAGCTCTAACGAGCCAACGAACAAGCGCATCAGCACCAGAGGCTCACCACGACTCTAGTGAGCTAGGTTCCCGAAGCTGACGTGGCTCCGAACGGTGATGACGACGACGGCGGCGGATCTCAGCGGTGCGGCTCGACGGCGATGACTTGTTCCGGCTGATACAGAGAGAGACAAGGTCAGCGATCTGGTGCTAGAGCAACAGCAACAGATAAGGAAGAGAAAACGGGGCTCAGGTGATGACGATAGGGCTCCGAGCTTGCTGACCACGGTGGCGGCGGCGATGGTGTTCGGGACCGGAGACGAAGACGACGACCACGCCGGGCGGCTGCGGGGGTGAGCGAGGCTGCGACCTAGCTCTACGGCTCCGCAACGACGAGGCGAACACGGTGACACGATTGAACAGAGCGAACGGGCGCTCAGGTAGCCGGCGTAGGTAAGCAGAGGAACGACGGCGACGACGAACGAACAGAGGAGAAAGCGAAACACGGAGCTTTCCGTGGTATAAGAAGGACGAAGGAGAGGGCGGCGGCGTGAAGAACTTGCGCACGCAGCGGCCAAGCAGCTCGCTGGCGCGACGCATGCGCCCCAGCGCGAGCACGGCCCGAGCGGCGCAGCTCGCTGGCGAGCTCTGGACGGTTCCCCCCTTTGCACTGTTCCTTGCTCTCTCCCCCTTTCTGAAAACTTAAAATTACTTTTGAAACCCAAACTGCACTTCAAGTTTTGCCAACTTATGAAATGTAGAGTTTGAAAAGTTGTACAACTTTGTTTTAATACCCTATGGCTAATTTCAACTGGAAATAAGTCAAACTGACCAAAACAGTTCAAACCCAAATTAAATTGAGAATTTGAAAAGGGGACAGATTTAGGGTTTTGTATTAGAAGCAAAATTACTTTTGATTTTGCAATAATACTTGAAAAATGGTCAATGTATAAAATGTTCCTTTTGAAATTCTCTACAACTTTTATGTAAACCTCAAACTCAGATTTCAAATAATTTTTGAAATGTAAGTTTAGAATCAAAAAGGGACCATTTCCAGGGTTTGAATAGATTCAAAATTACCTGGAATTTTGTACAGAAACTTTGAAAACTTTAAATACCAAAGTTGTACCTCTTCTCAAGATCTACCAAAAAGCTTTTAGGGTCAACCCCTAAATATGCACAGATTTTGAGTTAACTGGAAAAGGGTTAATTAACTTATATAGAAATTAATGATCTCTTTCCCATTTTTAAGCTAAACAAACTTTGTAACCTTTTGAATTGTTAAACCTGGATTCATGCCTTTACATGACTCTAGTCAAAAGGGAATGAACACAAGTTACTTCATAATGACATTCCAAAATAGGATTTTGAGCTACCTCACAAGCAATAACAAAATGCTCACACATTAAGAATTAAACTCATTTTAGTGAATGCATCTCAAGTGAGCTAGCATAGGATGCTATGGAATGGAATGCTTATGATGGCATGACAATATTTTATTCATGTAAACACCTGAGGTGTTACATCCGTTCCCCCTAAAAGAAATCTCGACCCGAGATTTCACCTCAAATTAAACTAATTACTAAAGTTGTGGGGTACGGGGATAAAGATTACAAACTTTTACAAAACTGGGAACAGGTTCTGCTGTCAACCTCTTTCACTGCCCTGACTGTATGGTCGCATAAAACTCAGGAAACTGTTCTATCAGAAATTCCTCAGTTTCCCAAGTTGCTTCCTCCTCAGAATGCTGACTCCATTGAACTTTATAGAATCTGTGAGTGTGGCGTCGAGTTACTCTATCTCGCTGATCAAGAATTTTGATGGGACATTCTGAGTATGTCATATCAGGCTCAAGTTGTACCCCTTCAACATCAATCACTTGGTCAGGAACTCGTAGACACTTCTTCAGCTGAGAGATGTGAAACACATTATGAACCTCTGATAGATGAGCTGGTAGTTGAATACGGTATGCCACTTTACCACATTTAGCCAGAATTTGAAATGGCCCAATGTAACGGGGAGCAAGTTTTCCTTTGACCCCGAAACGATAAACACCCTTGATGGGTGACACCTTTAGATACACAAACTCTCCTTGGGCAAACGTCAAAGGTCTACGCCTTTTGTCTGCATAGCTTTTCTGTCGAGATTGTGCTATTTTCATATTCCTTTGTATAAGTTTGACTTTCTGTTCAGTCTCTTGAACTAGATTGACACCAAAGAACCATCTTTCACCAGGCTCAGACCAATGTAAAGGAGTCCGACATCTTCTGCCATATAAAGCTTCAAATGGTGCCATACGGATACTCTCTTGATAACTATTATTGTATGAGAACTCTGCTAATGGTAAGCACTCATCCCATTTAAATGGAAAGTTAAGAGCACATGCCCTGAGCATATCCTCTAAAATCTGATTTACTCTTTCAGTCTGACCATCTGTTTGTGGGTGGTAAGCTGTACTGTGTAAGAGTTTAGTGCCCAGAGACTCATGTAGACTTTCCCAGAATTTTGAAACAAACTGAGTACCCCTATCTGAGACAATAGTCTTAGGAACTCCATGCAGACTCATAATCCTCTGAAGGTATATCTTGGCATAAGTGGACGCTGAGTAGATGGTCTTAACTGGTATGAAATGTGAAACCTTGGTTAGACGATCTACTATAACCCAAATAGAATCGTATCCTTTGGATGTTCTTGGTAACCCAACAATAAAGTCCATACTGATATCCTCCCATTTCCAGGTAGGAATTGACAATGGCTGCAGTTCACCAGCTGACTTAAGATGAATGGCTTTGACTTTTTGACAAGTATCGCATCTGGCTACATACCTTGCAATCTCGATTTTCATCTTAGTCCACCAGAATCTTTGCCTAAGATCCTGGTACATTTTTGTACTTCCTGGATGAATCGCAAATGGGGTAAGATGAGCTTCATCCAGAAGCTGCTTCCTCAATTCAGGATTCTTCGGAACGACCAGTCTGTCTTTGAACCAGACTACTTCTGCTTCATCGACTCGGAAACATGAAGTTTTGTCTGTTTTGACTTTCTCTTTGAGGTGAACAATACCTTTGTTTTCTTTCTGAGCAGCTACAATCTGGTCTTTGATAGATGATTGAACTGATATATTAGACAAACTGCCCTGAGTGATCATCTGAATACCCAGTTTTTCTAACTCGGAACAAAGAGTAAGATCTACTGGTCTGACAGTAATACAATTGCAACGAACCTTCCTACTAAGAGCATCAGCTACCACATTTGCTTTTCCGGGATGGTAATGCACCTCCAGATCATAGTCCTTGATTAACTCTAACCACCTCCGTTGCCTCATATTTAACTCTGACTGAGTGAATATATATTTCAAGCTCTTGTGGTCGGTGTATATGTGACATGTGTTGCCCAGAAGGTAATGACGCCAAATTTTTAAGGCGTGAACAACTGCTGCTAACTCTAAGTCATGAGTTGGATAATGTTCTTCATGACGTTTCAATTGTCTGGATGCATAAGCTATCACTCTGCCCTCTTGCATCAAAACACAACCAATCCCGATACCAGAAGCATCACAGTACACATCGAACGGCTTCTCAATATTGGGTTGGGCTAAGACGGGAGCTGTAGTTAAGAATTCCTTTAGCTTCTGAAAAGCTTTTTCACATTTATCCGACCAAACAAACTTGACCTCATTCTTTAACAACTGAGTTATAGGTTTGGCAACTTTGGAGAAGTCTGGAATAAACCTGCGGTAATAACCTGCCATACCCAGAAAACTGCGAACTTGATGAACAGTTCTGGGAGATTCCCATTCGAGAATTTCTTGCACCTTGCCTGGATCCACAGCTACACCTTCAGCCGATAACACATGACCCAGAAATGGAACTTTGTCTAACCAGAACTCACATTTACTGAACTTTGCATAAAGCTGATGGTCTCTCAGACGACCCAACACTACCCTGAGGTGTTCAGCATGTTCTGGTAGAGTCTTGGAATATATCAGAATGTCATCAATGAATACTACCACAAACTTGTCTAGCTCAGGCATGAATACTGAATTCATCAGGTACATGAAGTGAGCTGGAGCATTGGTCAACCCAAAGGACATGACCAAATACTCATACAGGCCATATCTGGTGGTGAAAGCAGTTTTAGCAATATCTTCAGGCCTTATCTTTATCTGGTGATACCCAGATCTCAGATCTATCTTGGAAAATACCCTAGCGCCCGTGAGTTGATCAAACAAAAGATCAATCCGCGGCAAAGGGTACTTATTCTTTACTGTCACTTCATTAAGTGGACGATAGTCCACACATAGCCTCAATGTTTTGTCTTTCTTTTTGACAAACAAAGCAGGACAGCCCCATGGTGATGAACTAGGTCTGACATAACCTTTATCAAGCAGTTCTTGCAACTGAACTTTTAATTCGGCCAATTCCTTAGGTGGCATTCTATAGGCTCGTCGAGATATTGGTGCTGTTCCGGGTTTTAGCTCTATACTGAACTCAACATCCCGGTCTGGTGGTAACCCCGGCAAGTCTTCAGGAAACACATCCGGAAACTCACAGACTACAGGAATATCTTGAATTTCTTTAACAGCGGTTGCACAGACACTGCAGCACATCTGGTCAACGGTTTTCTTGGGAATTGGAAGTTGAATGAAAAGCTCAGAAGTACTATTAGGTATGATCAACCTGACTGTTCTATGTAAGGCATCTAATACTGCCTTCTGCTGGTACATCCAGTTCATTCCTAGGATCACATCTATATCCTGATCCTTGATTACTATCATACTAGTGGGATAAGTATGCCCGGCAAATTCTACGGGCACCTGATGCACCACTTCCTTTGTATATAAACGACCTCCCGGTGTGTGTATAAGGAAATTTTCCTTTGCTTCCCCAATAGGTATATGATACTTTTCAACAAAACTCTTACTGATAAAGGTATGCGATGCACCCGAATCAAATAATAATACGGCAGGATGGTGAGCAACTGAAAACATACCCATCATGACGGGTTCCCCTTCAGGAATATCTGCCGCTTGAGCATAATATACCCGGCCAGTCTTCAGGACGGTCTTATTCTTCTGATTATTATTGTGGCCTTGATTCTGCTGTGGCGGTTGCTGTGGTCGCTGCTGGGAATTCTGACCACTTTGCCCTTGTGGAGTATTTGAAATGCTTTTCCTGGGATACGGGCAATTACGGGAGAAATGGCCCGGCTTTCCACAGTTATAGCAGGGGTAATTATGATTCTGGGGAGTCTGGGTTCGAATGCCAGGGGCATTCGGCTGTCGTGGATAATTAGAGTTTACAACAGTCTTGGCAGATGACTGCTGTGAGCTAGTTTGTTGTTGCTGGGGTGGACGGTACGGTGGACGGTTATGCTGGACTGGATGGTATATGATACGCTGGCGCTTCTTATTGCCACCAAACGATCCAGTGGAACTCCCACCCTTCCTCTTTTTAGCTTCGAGATGCTTGAAATGCTTCTCTTCTGCAGATATAGCTTTATTCACCGCATCATTGAAGGAAATATTATCATCACACATTGCCAGCATCTTCTGCATCTTCGTATTCAGCCCCCTCATGAAGCTACTGCGCTTCTTTTCATCGGTGTTCACATGATCTAAAGCATACTGGGATAAATGATTAAACTTGCCAATATACTGCTGTACTGGCTGATCCCCCTGCCTGAGGGCTAAGAACTCTTCAGTTTTCATCCGCATCACACCTGCTGGAATGTAGTGAGCTTTGAAGGCTCTCGAAAACTCATCCCAGGTAACGCGGTGTCCTGGAGCTTGGGCAGCTTCAAAATTTGCCCACCAAGTTCCCGCAGCTCCCCTCAACTGTTGGGCTGCGAAAGCCGGCTTCTGTGTTTCGGTACAGTGAATTAGCTCAAACTTCTGATTCATAGTGCGGAGCCAATCTGCAGCTTCTAAAGGCTCCTCAGCCTTAATGAATACTGGTGGCCTGGTCTCTGTGAAGTCTTGATAAGTACTTTCCCGGGCCTGATGATGATGTCGGCCATGCTGTCCGTATGGGGCATTCTGAACTAGGCCCTGCAGCAGACGTGCATTGTCTGTTGTAGCACGCATAAGTGCAGCAATAGCGTCTGCCAGCGTTGGTGGAACTGGGGGTGCATTGGGAACACCCTCCCCATCCTGAGACGAACCAGTCCCATCAGCGGCACGGGTACGAGGCATCTGTTCATAAACAAACCAAACTTTATTGATCTCTAGTTTATGATACAAAAACAACACTGCTTACATACTCAGGTTACATTATTCATGCATAACCAAACTGATACATGATTCAACTAGCTTAAGATCATGTTAAAATAGACTATTACACAGCCCTTACCCCCTCCTAGGGTTAAAGATCCACGCCTGACACTCTAATGGGAGACGATTCACTCGTCACCCTCACTCTCACTATCGCGGTCATCAGCAGACTCAACCACATCAGGATCTTCCTCACTCTGCCCTTCTACCTCTCCATCATCAATGATTGTACCCATCTCATCTTCAGCTGCATCTTGAGGTGGAGGTGGATGGAGTTGATCATACAGCACATGGACTTCCTCATGTAACTGGTCATTGAATACTTCTATATCTGTCACATATGCCTCCAACTCATGCAGACGGGCTATCGCGGCATCTTCTCGCTGCCAGGCAGTGTTCCGTTCTTCAAGCATCTTAGTCATGAGCTTTTCTGCATTGACTACGCTTCTGTTGGCCCCCTCCAGCTTGAGTTTCATGCCTCCGGCTTTGGCAAGTGCTAAACTCTTCTCCCGAGAGGTGGTAGCCAACTGAGATTTCAACTCATGAACCTCTGCCCGCAAGTCCTCATTGATCTCATAACTCCCGCTGGACTCCTCCTCCTTGTGGGATGTGAGTTGGTGCATGGGTACACCATGAGGACCTGTACTCTTGCGAGATTTTTCCTTACCGCGTGGCATCCTAGTGAGATAAGATTTTGAATTAGGCAGATAAAGGAAAATACTTTTTGGATAGCAAGAAAGGATTGGATTCTAACCCTTACCCTACTATAACATATACCACAAGTTGATTAAGCATGATGCATGAAGCGTACTTACGCATAAAGCATATAAAATTTAAATTATACTCCTTTATATATAGGAGTAAAAATTTAACAACAATTTCAAGTTAAGGCTTAACTTAACATGCTGCTCCACTTAACAATCTACGGTCTACTATTTAAGACAGAACATAGATCGAATAGCATGAACAAGGTAAGTCAAAAGAATTTTTAGATCAAACAAGATTCAAATAGTTTTGACTCAAATCATTTTGAAGTTTTGCAACAATACCACAAGACTGCTGCAATGATCGCTCTGATACCAGCTGTGACGGAACCTCCTGGATTATTAGGGCCCACGTGTACCTATCCTTGTCCTACAGACCTCAGATAGCCATACACTGTGCCCAATAGCCCAAAAGACCCACCACGTGTCATCGGGTAACCCGACTCATCCACGTTTCCTTACACTCCCAGGATCATTGCAAGAGTCATTGCAGTATTACAACATTTCACAATTAAAATACATCAGAGAATAAAAGAGCGGAAGTATTACACCATAAGTTTTACAAACCAGTTGTTCAAACTCACGTCATTATTACAAACCAAAGTTTTAAACTTTACCCTAAGTAGTGGAAGGAGCATTAATAAAACCATATTTCACACAAACAACCCCGCCTAAGGGTTGCATTACTCCTCCCCGGACACATCCTCCTCAACGACGGTCACGCAACAAGCCTCGAAACAAGGCTGCTCGTGAGCGTCACCTGCAACAGGGGATTAACAAATCCTGAGTACAAAGGTACTCAACAAGACTGACCCGATAAGAGAAGAGAAGAACAGGTATGCTGGCTTGGGTAGGCTCAACAGTATTTGTCATTTGCATAAAAGCTTACTAAAGTAGTTCTAGATCCAAATTTTACTTAATTATTTGACTACTTGATAAGAATTGAAAGTAAATCAGTAGTGAGAGAACATCATTATTCTTTCTGAAACCAAAACCATTTTCATTCTACGGTGCGGGTCGAAAGATTGAGTCTCCTTAACCGAGGAGCACGACGATTCGAATCGATTCAACCAGATCTGGGAGTTTTCCACGATCATACGATATATGTAGACCCTAGATCACACATATACCAACCCCAGCCTCGGATCCTCCAAACAAGACCGGGTCCGCGCCACCCGAGAGTACTTGTACACCTCCAATCCGGGACTTCGACCCACGAGGGTAGCTAGTACTCCCGCCATCTCTCCACTCCCAGTGCGCGATTAGCCGTTCTCATTTAAGAACCACCAAGGCAGGGCTTACCATAGCATATGATCGGTACTTCACAGTTTCTCAATCTAGCAGGCCAACAACGGTTAACCCTAATCGACACATCCGGGTTACCCTGCATCTAATCCGAGGATTGACACAGGTGCCCGTCTGGTCTTATCCATCATTCTTTCTCGTTATCATACCAAGACGATAATTACCAAAACATTTATTGGGAGCGTGAGAAAGCAAGGCTGAGCATTTCTATCCTTTGCATAAAGCAGGCATCAAGGAATGATATATCGATAACAAGGTTGATCATGCATCAACAGGTGTAAAGCATTTATTTGATAAACATTTAATGCATCAAGTTATCGAAAGTAAGTGTAATTGTAAAACCAAGGAAATGGTTAAATGAACCGGGGCTTGCCTTCGTTGCTCGGGAGGGTCTGGAACTCCTGAAAACTTGGGTCAACTAGACACTCTGAACTTTCTGGATCAAACTCGCCTGGACACTCAAACACTTCCGAAGCTACACGATAAAAGAGTATATGCTTAATGAGATGCTCATGTCATGATCATGGTAAGAATGGAAATTTACACTTGACTTTGCAACAATTTGCCCCCACGGTAAAGTTGCAAACCAACAAACAAACCTATAAACATACATGGTTACAAAGAGTGACTCTTACCTACATCAACCAGCAGATCAAGATAATTCACTTATCTTACCCTTTTAAAACTACTCAAAAGAACTTGGGATTTATGTTTTATACCATTATTTAACCATAAAGAAAGCAATTTTAATTAGCCGAAAATAAGTTGTGCAGTTAACTATGTTCAAATTAGTTCAAACTCGGTACATAAATTGGTTATGATTCAATAAGTGCACAACATAAATTTCAGCATTTTTGGAGTTAAACTTGATTTTATAAAAATCATTGAATGCCTATTTAAGAATTAAGAGGCATAATTTTTACTGTAAAACATAATACAGAAACATGCACATATAATATTTTTCATAAAAACTACACATTTCATAGAACATGTACAAAAATTTTCATAATTTTTGGCTCAACAGATTAATGCATACAAAAATAACAACATTAGCATTATCATGCACATAACAGGAAAAAGATTAAAACGTTTGGAAACACCAAACCCTTAATGGGCCGAAACTGACCCAAACGGCCCATCTCCGGCCTACGGCCTCAGACAGCCGGACCCTATGAGCTAGCGTCCTCTAACTCCGCTTGGCGCCGAGGCCAGCGGATCTCCGCCTCGCCCGAGGCTAGCGGGTTCTCCGTCTCGCCCGAGGCTAGCAGATATCCGCCTCCACCTCGTCCGAGGCCTTCTCCGCCTCGCCCGAGGCTCTCTTCGGCTCGCCCGAGACCTGCGCCCGGTAGCCTCGACTCCTTCTCCGTCTCGCCCGAGACCTTCTCCGTCTCGCCCGAGACTGGCAGCCAAAAGCTTTGACCGAACGCGCACCCGCGTTGACCGGCCTCCCACCTTATCACCGGCGAGGTCTCCGACGACGGTGAGGCCTCCCACAAACTCGTCTGGATCCCGCGCATCACTTCCACTCTTCACTGTCCCCAGCACCCCACGGTTTCGTTGAACCTTCAAACTCCCTCCCTCGACCTCTCTCTCTACCCCGACGACGACACAAGTGGACGCGGCGGCACGGCGGCGGCACGCCGGCCAACTGGGAGCTCTAACGAGCCAACGAACAAGCGCATCAGCACCAGAGGCTCACCACGACTCTAGTGAGCTAGGTTCCCGAAGCTGACGTGGCTCCGAACGGTGATGACGACGACGGCGGCGGATCTCAGCGGTGCGGCTCGACGGCGATGACTTGTTCCGGCTGATACAGAGAGAGACAAGGTCAGCGATCTGGTGCTAGAGCAACAGCAACAGATAAGGAAGAGAAAACGGGGCTCAGGTGATGACGATAGGGCTCCGAGCTTGCTGACCACGGTGGCGGCGGCGATGGAGGTGTTCGGGACCGGAGACGAAGACGACGACCACGCCGGGCGGCTGCGGGGGTGAGCGAGGCTGCGACCTAGCTCTACGGCTCCGCAACGACGAGGCGAACACGGTGACACGATTGAACAGAGCGAACGGGCGCTCAGGTAGCCGGCGTAGGTAAGCAGAGGAACGACGGCAACGACGAACGAACAGAGGAGAAAGCGAAACACGGAGCTTTCCGTGGTATAAGAAGGACGAAGGAGAGGGCGGCGGCATGAAGAACTTGCGCACGCAGCGGCCAAGCAGCTCGCTGGCGCGACGCATGCGCCCCAGCGCGAGCACGGCCCGAGCGGCGCAGCTCGCTGGCGAGCTCTGGACGGTTCCCCCCTTTGCACTGTTCCTTGCTCTCTCCCCCTTTCTGAAAACTTAAAATTACTTTTGAAACCCAAACTGCACTTCAAGTTTTGCCAACATATGAAATGTAGAGTTTGAAAAGTTGTACAACTTTGTTTTAATACCCTATGGCTAATTTCAACTGGAAATAAGTCAAACTGACCAAAACAGTTCAAACCCAAATTAAATTGAGAATTTGAAAAGGGGACAGATTTAGGGTTTTGTATTAGAAGCAAAATTACTTTTGATTTTGCAATAATACTTGAAAAATGGTCAATGTATAAAATGTTCCTTTTGAAATTCTCTACAACTTTTATGTAAACCTCAAACTCAGATTTCAAATAATTTTTGAAATGTAAGTTTAGAATCAAAAAGGGACCATTTCCAGGGTTTGAATAGATTCAAAATTACCTGGAATTTTGTACAGAAACTTTGAAAACTTTAAATACCAAAGTTGTACCTCTTCTCAAGATCTACCAAAAAGCTTTTAGGGTCAACCCCTAAATATGCACAGATTTTGAGTTAACTGGAAAAGGGTTAATTAACTTATATAGAAATTAATGATCTCTTTCCCATTTTTAAGCTAAACAAACTTTGTAACCTTTTGAATTGTTAAACCTGGATTCATGCCTTTACATGACTCTAGTCAAAAGGGAATGAAAACAAGTTACTTCATAATGACATTCCAAAATAGGATTTTGAGCTACCTCACAAGCAATAACAAAATGCTCACACATTAAGAATTAAACTCATTTTAGTGAATGCATCTCAAGTGAGCTAGCATAGGATGCTATGGAATGGAATGCTTATGATGGCATGACAATATTTTATTCATGTAAACACCTGAGGTGTTACAGCCACCACCTCTAGGGAGAAGAGTTTAGCACTTGCCAAAGCTGGAGGCATGAAACTCAAGCTGGAGGGGGCCAACAGAAGCGTGGTCAATGCAGAAAAACTCATGACTAAAATGCTTGGAGAACGGAACACCGCCTGGCAGCGAGAAGATGTCGCTTTAGCCCGTCTGCATGAGTTGGAGGCGTATGTGACGGATATAGAAGCATTCAATGACCAGTTACATGAGGAAGTCCATGTGCTGTATGATCAACTCCATCCACCTCCACCTCAAGATGCAGCTGAAGATGAGATGGGTACAATCATTGATGATGGAGAGGTAGATGGGCAGAGTGAGGAAGATCCTGATGTGGTTGAGTCTGCTGATGACAGCGACAGTGAGGGTGAGGGTGACGAATGAGTCGTCTCCCACTAGAGTGTCAGGCGTGGATCTTAAACCCTAGGGGGTAAGGGCTGTGTAATAGTTTAGCTGAACATGATCTTAAGCTAGTTGAATCATGTATCAGTTCTGTTATGCATGAATAATGTAACATGAGTGTGTAAATAGTTACTGTCTTTGTATCATAACCCAGAGATCAATAAAGTTTGGTTTGTTTATGAGCAGATGCCTCGTACCCGTGCTGCTGATGGGACTGGTTCGTCTCATGATGGGGAGGGTGTTCCCAACGCACCCCCAGTTCCACCAACTCTGGCAGAAGCCATTGCGACACTCATGCGTGCCACAACAGACAATGCACGTCTGCTACAGGGCCTAGTTCAGAATGCACCATATGGGCAGCGTGGCCGACATCATCATCAGGTCTGGGAAAGTACTTATCAAGATTTCACAGAGACCAGGCCGCCGATATTCACTAAGGCTGAGAAGCCTCTAGAAGCTGCAGATTGGCTCCGTACTATAAATCAGAAGTTTGAGCTAATCCACTGCACTGAAACTCAGAAGCCAGCCTACGTAGCCCAGCAGTTGAGGGGAGCTGCGGGAACTTGGTGGGCAAACTTTGAAGCTGCACAAGCTCCAGAACACCGCATTACCTGGGATGAGTTCTCGAGAGCTTTCAAAGCTCACTACATTCCAGCGGGTGTGATGCGGATGAAGGCCGAAGAGTTCTTAGCCCTCAGGCAAGGGGATCAGCTAGTACAACAGTATATTGGCAAGTTTAATCATCTGTCTCAGTATGCTTTGGATCATGTGAACACCGATGACAAGAAGCGCAGTTGCTTCATGAGGGGGCTGAATACGAAGATGCAGAAGATGCTGGCAATGTGTGACAATAATATCTCCTTCAATGATGCGGTGAATAAAGCTATATCTGCAGAAGAGAAGCATTTCAAGCATCTCGAAGCTAAAAAGAGGAAGGGTGGGAGTTCGACTGGATCGTTTGGTGGCAATAAGAAGCGCCAGCGTATCATATACCACCCAGTCCAGCACAACCGTCCACAGTACCGTCCACCCCAGCAACAACAAGCCAGCTCACAGCAGTCATCTGCTAAAACTGTTGTGAACTCTAATTATCCACGACAGCCGAATGCCCCTGGCATTCGAACCCAAACTCCCCAGAACCACAACTACCCATGCTACAACTGTGGGAAGCTGGGCCATTTCTCCCGTAATTGCACGTATCCCAGGAAGAGTATCCCAAATACTCCACAGGGGCAAAGTGGTCAGAATTCCTAGCAGCGGCCACAACAACAACCACAGCAGAATCAAGGCCACAATAACAATCAGAAGAATTAGACCGTCCAGAAGACTGGTCGGGTGTATTATGCACAAGCGGCAGATATTCCTGAAGGGGAACCCGTCATGATGGGTATGTTTTCAGTTGCTCACCATTCTGCTGTATTACTATTTGATTCTGGTGCGTCGCATACCTTTATCAGTAAGAAATTTGTTGAAAAGCATCATATACCCACTGGGGAAGCACAAGAAAATTTCCTTATACACACACACCGGGAGGTCATTTATATACAAAGGAAGTGGCGCATCAGGTGCCCGTAGAATTTGCCGGGCATACTTATCCCACTAATATGATAGTAATCAAGGATCAGGATATAGATGTGATCCTAGGGATGAACTGGATGTACCAGCAAAAGGCAGTATTAGATGCCTTGCATAGAACAGTCAGGTTGATCATACCTAATAGTACTTCTGAACTCTTTATCCAACTTTCGATTCCAAAGAAAACTGTTGACCAGATGTGCGGCAGCGTCTGTGCAACAACAGTTAAAGAGATTCAGGATATTCCAGTAGTCTATGAGTTTCCGGATGTGTTTCCTGAAGACTTGCCGGGGTTACCACCAGACCGTGAGTTCAGCATAGTGCTAAAGCCAGGAACAACACCAATATCTCGACGAGCCTATAGAATGCCACCTAAAGAACTGGCAGAATTGAAAATTCAGTTGCAAGAACTGTTTGATAAAGGTTATGTCAGACCTAGTTCATCACCATGGGGCTATCCTGCTTTGTTTGTCAAAAAGAAAGACCAAACATTGAGGCTATGTGTGGACTATCGTCTGCTCAATGAAGTGACAGTGAAGAATAAGTACCCTTTGCCGCGGATTGATCTTCTGTTTGATCAACTCGCGGGCGCCATGGTATTTTCCAAGATAGATCTGAGATCTGGGTATCACCAGATAAAAATAAGGCCTGAAGATATTGCTAAAACTGCTTTCACTACCAGATATGGCCTATATGAGTACTTGGTCATGTCCTTTGGGTTGACCAATGCTCCAGCTCACTTCATGTACCTGATGAACTCCGTATTCATGCCTGAGCTAGACAAGTTTGTGGTGGTGTTCATTGATGATATTTTGATATATTCCAAGAATCCACAAGAACATGCTGAACACCTCAGAGTAGTGTTGGGCCGTCTGACTCTCATCAGCTATATGCAAAGTTCAGTAAATTTGAGTTATGGCTAGACAGAGTCCCATTTTTGGGTCATGTGTTATCGGCTGAAGGTGTAGCTGTGGATCCAGGCAAGGTACAAGAAATCCTTGAATGGGAATCCCCCAGAACTGTCCAGCAAGTTCGCAGTTTTCTGGGTATGGCAGGTTATTACCGCAGGTTTATTCCGGACTTCTCCAAAGTTGCCAAACCTATAACTCAGTTGTTAAAGAATGAAGTCAAGTTTGTTTGGTCAGATAAATGTGAAGAAGCTTTTCAGAAATTAAAAGAATTTTTGACTACAGCTCCAGTCTTAGCCCAACCCAATATTGAGAAGCCGTTTGATGTGTATTGTGATGCTTCTGGTATCGGGATTGGTTGTGTTTTGATGCAAGAGGGCAGAGTGATAGCTTATGCATCCAGACAGTTGTAGCGTCATGAAGAACACTATCCAACTCATGACTTAGAGTTAGCAGCAGTTGTCCATGCCTTAAAGATTTGGCGTCATTACCTCTTGGGCAACACATGTCACATATACACCGACCACAAGAGTCTGAAATATATATTCACTCAGTCAGAGTTGAATATGTGACAACGAAGGTGGTTAGAGCTAATCAAGGATTATGATCTTGAAGTGCATTACCATCCCGGAAAGGCAAATGTTGTAGCCGATGCTCTTAGTCGGAAGGTTCGTTGCAACTGTATCACTGTCAGACCAGTAGATCTTACTCTCTGTTCCGAGTTAGAAAAACTGGGTATTCAGATGATCACTCAGGGAAGTTTGACTAATATATCAATTCAGTCATCTATCAAAGATCAGATTGTAGCTGCTCAGAAAGAAAACAAGGGTATTGTTCATCTCAAAGAGAAAGCCAAGGCAGACAAAGCTTCTTGCTTCCGAGTCGATGAAGCAGGAGTGGTCTGGTTTAAAGACAGACTGGTCGTTCCGAAGAATCCTAAATTGAGGAAGCAGATTCTGGATGAAGCTCATCTTACCACGTTTGCGATTCATCTGGGAAGTACAAAAATGTACCAGGATCTTAGGCAAAGATTATGGTGGACTAAGATGAAAATCGAAATTGCAAAGTATGTAGCCAGATGTGATACTTGTCAGAAAGTCAAAGCCATTCATCTTAAGTCAGCAGGTGAACTGCAGCCATTGTCAATTCCTGCTTGGAAATGGGAGGACATCAGTATGGACTTTATTGTTGGTTTACCAAGAACATCCAAGGGCTATGACTCTATTTGGGTTATAGTAGATCGTCTGACCAAGGTTTCACACTTTATACCAGTCAAGACCATCTACTCGGCATCCACATATGCCAAGATATACTTTCAGAGGATTATGAGTTTGCATGGAGTTCCGAAGACTATTGTCTCAGATAGGGGTACTCAGTTTGTTTCAAAATTTTGGGAAAGTCTACATGAGTCTCTGGGCACTAAACTCTTACACAGTACAGCTTACCATCCACAAACAGGGGGTCAGACTGAAAGAGTAAATCAGATATTAGAAGATATGCTTAGGGCGTGTGCTCTTAACTTTCCATTTAAGTGGGATGAGTGCTTACCATTAGCAGAGTTCTCATACAACAATAGCTATCAAGAGAGTATCCGTATGGCACCATTTGAAGCTTTATATGGCAGAAGGTGTCGGACTCCTTTACATTGGTCCGAGCCTGGTGAGAGATGGTTCTTTGGTGTCAATCTAGTTCAAGAGACCGAACAGAAGGTCAAACTCATACAAAGGAATATGAAAATAGCACAATCTCGACAGAAAAGCTATGCAGACAAAAGGCGTAGACCTTTGATGTTTGCCAAAGGAGATTTTGTGTATCTAAAGGTGTCACCCACCAAGGGTGTTTATCGTTTCGGGGTCAAAGGAAAACTTGCTCCCCGTTACATCAGACCATTTCAAATCCTGGCCAAGTGTGGCAAAGTAGCATATCGTATTCAACTACCAGCTCATTTGTCAGAGGTTCATAATGTGTTTCACATCTCTCCGCTGAAGAAGTGTCTGCGAGTTCTGGACCAAGTGATTGATGTTGAAGGGGTACAACTTGAGCCTGATATGACTTACTCAGAGTATCCCATCAAAATTCTCGATCAACGAGATAGAGTAACTCGATGACACACTCTCAGGTTCTATAAAGTTCAATGGAGTCAGCATTCAGAGGAAGAAGCAACTTGGGAAACCGAAGAATTCCTAATAGAGCAGTTTCCTGAATTCTATGCAACCATACAGTCAGGGCAGTGAAAGAGGTTGACAAATAAAACGTGTTCCTAGTTTTTGTAAAAAGTTTGTAATCTTTATCCCCGTATCCCACAACTTTAGTAGTTAGTTTGGTTTGTGGTTAAATCTCGGGTCGAGATTCCTTTTAGGGGGAAAGGATGTAACACCTCAGGTGTTTACATGAATAAAATGTTGTCATGCCATCATAAGCATTTCATAGCATCATGTGCTAGCAACCTTGAGATGCATTCACTAAAATGAGTTTAATTCCTAATGTGTGAGCAACTTTGTTTATGCTTGTGTTGTAGCTCAAAACCCTAATTTGGAATGTCATTATGAAATAACTTGTGTTCATTCCTATTTGACTAAAGTCATGTAAAGGCATGAAACCAAGTTCAACAATTCAAAAGAATATAAAATTCATCAAGCTTAAAAATGGGAAAATCATTTAATTTCCTATATAAGTTAATTAGCCCTTTCTAGTTAACTCAAAATCTGTGCATATTTAGGGGCTGACTCTAAAAGCTTTTTGGTAGATCTTGAGGATAAGTACAACTTTGGTATTCAAAGTTTTCAAAGTTTCTGTACAAAATTTAAAGTAATTTTGAATCTACTCAAACCCTGAAAATGGTCCCTTTTTGACTTTAAACTTGCATTTCAAAAACTACTTGAAATCTGAGTTTGAGATCTGCATCAAAGTTGTAGAGAATTTCAAAAGGAACATTTCATACATTGACAATTTTTCAAGTGTCAATGCAAAATCAAAAGTAATTTTGCTTCTACTGCAAAACCCTAGTTCTGTCCCCTTTTCAAATTTCTAATTTGAAATGGATTTGAACTGTTTTGATCAAATTGATCTATTTCCAGTTGAAATCAGCCATAGGGTGTTAAAGCAAAGTTGTACAACTTTTCAAACTCTACATTTCATGTTTTGGCAAAACTTGAAGTATAGTTCGAATTTCAAAAGTAATTTCGAAAATTCAGAAAAGGAGGATTAGAGCAATGAACAGTGCCAGGGGGGAAGCGTCCAGAGCGCGCCAGCAAGCTGCTTCGCCAGCGCATAGCTCGCGCTGGGGCGCATGCGCTGCGCCAGCGAGCTGCCTGCTAGCTTCGCGCGCGCGTGCTATACGTCGCCGTCCTCTTCTTCATCGTTATCACCCTTCAGTCGCGCCGTGCTTCATCTTTCTTCCCCTCTCGCTCGCCGCCGCCGCCGTCCCTCTACTCAGCTACGCCGGCTGCGTGAGCGCTCGTTCGCCCCGTTTAACGGCGTCACCGTGTTCGCCTCGTCGTTGCGGAGCTGTAGAGCTAGGTAGTAGCCTCGCTCGCCCCCGCAGCCGCCCGGCGTGGCCGTCTTCTTCATCTCCGGTTCCAGGCACCACCATCGACGCCGCCACCGTGGTCAGCAAGCTCGGGGTCCTATCATCCTCACCTTAGCCTCGTTCTCTCTTTCTTATCTCTTCCTGATGCTGTAACGCCAGGTCTTTGACCTTATCTCCCTCTGTCTCAGCCGGAACAGGTCGTCGTCATCACCGTTCGGAGCCACGTCACCCTCGGAGACCTAGCCCGCTAGAGTCGTGGTGAGCCTCTGATGCTGATGCGCACGTTTGCGAGGTCGGTAGAGTTACTAGTTGGCCGGCGTGTCGCCGCCGTGCCGTCGCGTCTGCCGCTGTCGTCGTTGGAGTGGAGAGAGAGGTCGAGGGAGGGAGTTTGAGGGTTCAACAGAGCCGTGAGGTGAAGGGGAAGGCGCTGAGCCGGTTGGTTTGGCCGGAGAAGGTCACGTTGCTCCGGCGTGCGCGAGCCGAGCTCGCCGCCGTCAGCCTTGGCATCGGGGACGTGTCGAGGAGAATTCAACTAAACCCGAGGGCCTAGGTGCAAAGTCCCAGACTCAGAGGAATAGTGCTCAATAGTGTCCAGGGCTTGGTTGTAGTTTTGTTGAAGCCAGAGGGCTTTTCTGCAAAACCGGCAGTGCAGCGCGGGCAGGCCTGAGTTAGGCCGGCTTGTGCGCGGGATGGGCCGAGCTGGGTTGGTTTCGGCCCAATGAGGTTTTTCTTTTTTCAAATACTTTAATCTATTTTCTGATATGTGCATACTAATGCTGGTTTTGTTATTTTTGTATGAATTAATCGATTAATCCAAAAATCATGGAAAAATTTGTACATGTTCTATGAAATGTGTAGTTTTTATGAAAAATATAATATGTGCATATTTCTGTATTTTGATCTGCAGTAAAAATTATGCCTCTTAATTCCTGAATAAGAATTCAATGATTTTTATAAAATCAAGTTTAACTCCAAAAATGCTGAAATTTATTTTGTGCACTGCTTGGATCATAACCAATCTGTGTACCAAGTTTGAACTAATTCGAGCATAGTTTGCTTCACAACTTAATTTCCGGCTAATTAAATTGCTTTCTTTATGATTAAATAATGTTATAAAACATGAAAATCTAAGTTCTTTTATGGTAGATTTAAAGATTAAGTTAAGTGAATTATCTTGATCTGCTGCTTGATGTAGGCAAATGTCATTCATGTAAACCATGCATGTTTATACAATTGGCTTTGTTGGTTTGCAACGGTACTAATGGAAAGCTGTTGCAAGATAAATGTTTATAGCTTAGAAAATTTCCATCTTTACCATGATCATGACATGAGCATCTCATTAAGCATGCACTATGTTATCGTCTAGCTTCTGAAGTGGTCGATTGTCCGGACGAGGTTGGTCCAAGGAGTTCAGAGTGTCCTGTTGATCCAGAATATCAGGAGTTTCCGACTTTTTCGATCAACGAAGGCAAGCCCCGGTTCATTTAACCATTTCCTTGGATTTACAATTACACTTACTTTCGATAACCTGATGCATTAAATGTTTATCAAATAAATACTTTAAACCTGTTGATGCATGATCAACCTTGTTATCGATATATTATTCCTTGATACCTGCTTTATGCAAATGATAGAAATGCTTAGCCTTGCTTTATGAAGCTTTGATAAATGTTTTCGATACATATCGTTTTGGAATGATAATGAGAAAGAATGATGGTTAAGACCAGACGGGCACATGCATCGAACCTTGGTTGGTGTAGGGTGACCCGGATGTGTCGGATTTGGGTTAACCGTTGTTGGCCTGCTAGATTGAGAAACTGTGAAGTACCGATCATATGCTACGGTAAGCTCTACCTTGGTGGTTCTTAAATGAGAACGGCTAATCGCGCACTGGGAGTGGAGAGATGGCGGGAGTACTAGCTACCCTCGTGGGTTAAAGTCCCGGATTGGAGGTGTACAAGTACTCTCGGGTGGCGCGAACCCGGTCTTGTTTGGAGGATCCGAGGTTGGGGTTGGTATATGTGTGATCTAGGGTCTACATATATCATATGATCATGGAAAACTCCCAGATCTGGTTGAATCGGTTCGAATCGTCGTGCTCCTCGGTTAAGGAGACTCAATCTTTCGACCCACATCGTAGAATAAAAGGGAACTTGCTGAAGAAAGAAGGATAATGATATTTCATTAATATTCACTTTCAGTTCTTACCAAGTACTTAAATGATTAAGTAAAAATTTGGATCTAGAATTACATTAGTAAGCTTTTATGCAAATGAAAAATACTGTTGAGCCTACCCAAGCCAGCAAACCTGTTTCTTCTCTTCTGTTGCCGGGTAAGCCTTGTTGAGTACCTTTGTACTCAGGGTTTGTTAATCCCCTGTTGCAGGTGACGTTCACGAGCAACCTTGCTTTGAGGCTTGTTGCGTGACCGTCATTGAGGAGGACTTGTCCGGGGAGGAGTAATGCAACCCTTAGGCGGGGTTGTTTGTGTGAAATACAGTTTTATTAATGCTACTGCCACTACCTAGGATAAAGTTTGAAACTATGGTTTGTAATAACGACGTGAGTTTGAACAACTGGTTTGTAAAACTTATGGTGTAATACTTCCGCGCTTTTATCTCTGATGTTTATTATTTGTGAAATGTTGTAATACTTCATGACTCTTGCAATGATCCTGGGAATGTAAGGAAACGTGGATGAGTCGGGTTACCCGATGACACGTGAGGGGTCTTTTGAGCTATTAGGGCACAGGGTATGACTGTCTGAGGTCTGTACGACAAGTATAGGTACTCGTAAGCCCTAATAATTCAGGAGGTTCCATCACAGTTGGCCAGGAGAAACCACTTTGCCAAATCTTGGCATGTGTCCAAAATGCTCCATAGTGTCCTCCATAGGGCGAGGCATGACATCTTTCCATAATTTGAGTAGCCTCAGCCATAGGAACACACCTTCTCAACAATCCATCGGCGCAGACTCGAAAAAGATATGGCTCATCCCATAGGTGCGAGCGACTATCATGGATCAATTTTCTTTTGTTCGCACCAGGTGGGACATAGCCTTTTACTATAAAGTTCACAATGTCTGCGTACCATGGATCGGAGGTTGTTACCTTGAGCAGGGTATCGTCCCTTAGGTAGTCATTGATGGGTAGCTCATGTGTTTCCTTATACTGAAGCCTAGACAAGTGGTCAGCTACCGAGTTCTCTACTCCCTTTTTATCTCTTATCTCTATGTCAAACTCTTGGAGTAGATAATCCATCAGATTAACCGAGGCTTAGCATCTTTCTTAGTGAGGAGGTACTTAAGAGCTGCGTGATCAGTATAGATAATTACCTTTGCCCCCACTAAGTAAGATCTAAACTTGTCTATAGCAAAGACAATAGCCAACAACTCTTTTTCTGTTGTAGCATAGTTGAATTGTGGTCCAGATAAGGTTTTGCTAGCATAGGATATAGCATAATGCTTTTTATCCTTGGTTTGGCCTAAAACGGCTCCAACCGCAAAGTCGCTAGCGTCACACATGATCTCGAATGGAAGCTTCCAATTAGGTGGTTGAATAATTGGAGCTGAGATGAGTGCCTTTTTAAGGATTTGAAAGGCTGCATGGCACTCATCATTAAAGATGAAGAGCGTATCCTTAGCTAGGAGACTAGTCAGGGGTCTAGCAATTTGAGAAAAGTATTTAATGAATCGCCTATAAAACCCTGCATGTCCTAGGAAGCTTCGGATTCCTTTCACATTCGTGGGAGGTGGAAGTTGTTCGATAACTTCGATCTTTGCTCTATCCACTTCTATCCCACGTTCGGACACCCTATGTCCTAGCACTATTCCTTCCCGAACCATAAAATGGCATTTCTCCCAGTTCAGGACTAAGTGCTTTTCTTCACACCTTTGTAAGACTTTATCTAAATTCTCCAAACATTCATCGAAGGTTTTTCCATAGATAGTAAAATCATCCATGAATACCTCCATTATTTTCTAGATCATGTCAGAGAAGATAGACATCATGCATCGTTGGAAAGAAGCTGGAGCATTGCACAACCCGAACGACATCCGTCGGTATGCATAAGTTCCATACGGGCATGTGAATGTAGTCTTACTTTGGTCATCAGGGTGGATTGGGATTTGATGATACCCGGAATATCCATCAAGGAAACAAAAGAAGGAATGATTCGCGAGACGTTCTAACATCTCATCGATGAATGGTAAAGGAAAGTGGTCCTTCTTAGTGGCCTTGTTTAGTTTTCGGTAGTCAATGCACATCCGCCACCCAGTGACAGTTCGTTGAGGGATGAGTTCGTTCTTCTCATTCCTAACGACTGTCATACCTCCCTTCTTTGGCACTACTTGGACAGGGCTCACCCACTCACTATGTGGCACAGGATAAATAATCCCAGCGTGTAAAAGTTTGAGAACCTCATTCTTAACAACCTCTCGCATAGCGTTGTTAAGTCTCCATTGCGGCTACGTTGAAGGTGTGCAGTTAGGATCGGTAGGGATGCGATGAGTACAGAGAGCAGGACTGACGCCCTTGAGGTCTTCGAGTGAGTAGCCTATAGCAGGTCTATGTCTTTCTAAAATGGTGACAAGCTTTTGGGTTTCATCGTTTGTGAGTTTGTCACTAATGATCACTGGAGTTTCTTGATTATTATGGAGAAAGACATATTTTATGCCTGGAGGAAGAGGTTTTAGCTCTATTGCGGGAGGTGGAGGCTCCTCATATTTGTCTAGCTCGATAGGCTCTGCTAACTCTTCCTCTTCTTGAACAAAGTGTTCATCATCGAAGGTTGGTTGAGCCATCTCTTCTAGGGATGCCATTAAGACTTCCTCAATGGAGTCTTGCTAAGGCTGGGGTTCTACCATCGTGTTTATAGAACGAGCAAGAGGAACACTTATAGTGGATTCTCCAACCTCAAAGTCTAAACATCCTTGTTGTTCCTTTTGTAATAGCCTCATGATTGGTCTGCCAATCAAAAGAGGAATCTCTGGGGTGTCATAAATATGAAAATCTAGACAAATCCCACGGTCACTCATAGTAATAGGAACAACCCTTAAGACCCCAAAGCTTTCAAGAATTGATCCCGATGAGCTTTGCAATAGTTTTCGTGATCGGGTTAAGGTTGCGTCAGGAAAAAGAATGTCGACCAAAGCCTTCGAAATAAAGTTTATCCCGACGGAAGGATTGTAGTAGACTGACATAGCATGCCCTCTAATTTGGCACCAATGAATGGTGGAAGGCGTGGTAACACGTGCTACCTCTAGAGATAACTCTACTTCATTCAACCACTCATAACTCATGACCGATGAGAGGCTTTTGATGTGTTCAGTGAAAACTGGCTCTTCATGTGGGTCAGGAGTGGTATGTGCCCGAGGTCTTGATTGAATAGGAGAATTCGAGGTGTTTCCATAATCTTCAAATATATCTTCCTGAATTGGAAGGGAAGCTCTAAAGGTGACGATTCATCATCCTCTAGTTGGGTTTGTGTTCCCTATTAGGAGGGTTTTCGTTGACCAAATTATGAGAATGATCTATTGAAGTTTCTAATTCGGTTACTTGTGCCTCCTCTATAGGTTCATCTTTTGGTTCAGGGCTGGGCTCGACTTCTTCTTCAGGAATTCATCATAAACGCCAGTGTATGGGGTGTTTTCAAGGATTTTTCTCAAGGATGGCTTTCCTTCACTACAGTTTATGAGTGAATGATCCTCCCGAAGAGGTATCAAGAAAAGGGCAGCTTCTTGCTAAGACCATAGTGAAAGTGTTGTAAAATAACATCTTTAGGCAAAGAAAGATTTGGGCCAGTGTTGACAAGGCTCATAAATCTAGCCCAGGCTGCTCCTAATGTCTCCTTCTCTTTTTGTTGAAAGGTAAGAATTTCTATTCGAGGGCAGTGATTCGAGAAGAGGGAAGAAAGCAAGACAAAATTTGTCCCGAAGTTCATCCCAATTTCCATCTACTCCTCTTACGTTATGAGCATACCACTGTTTCGCTCTTCCAAAAAGGGAAAACGGAAACAATTTCCATTTAATGGTCTCTTGTGTCATGCCCGCATAGACAAGAAAGAACACAATTGCTCAAATTCCTGAAGTGGGTGTGAGGGTTTTCATCATCTAGCCCAGAGAGGGTTGCTCCCCCGAACCATGGCTATAAAGCCAGGATGAAATTGGTAGCTATCAGTAAGAATAGGATGTGATGATGGGGTGGCTCCAACAATTCGCCCTTTGGAGCAGAGTATTTATAGATAGGAGTGGAATTCATGTGGTAAGAAGTGTGGTGGTGAGGTAAAGGTGGTGGTAAAAGAAAAAGGTGGTAAAAGAAAAGAAACACGGACGACTTGGTTCGAAACTAGCACAACTACCGTTCCCCCGCAACGGCGCCAGAAAGCTTGTTGGGTATTTTAAACGCACACAGAAAATCCGCAAGCGCACAGATACCGATGTAGCTTTCATCCGAGAGTATTCCAGGGTATCGATTTCTACGGGGAACGTGAAGTGTACTAGAAGAAACAAGAACGTCCAAGAAAAGAATAATAAAATGGGTAGAGAGAGATTTAGGGTTTTCTAAGCAGGTCTATCTAATTAAAGGCTCACTATACTTTACTTACTCGGGACATCAGAACACTAGCCACAGAAAGGGATGAGAAAGGGGCTAGGAAGCTCCGACTATGGTCTACAAACACCAACCCGAACGTGGTGGACTAACGTCGGCCGTCAGGGCTGTCACCCACCTGGGGCTACCACAACTATCCGTGGGGCTGGGTGCAAACTCAGGTAAACCCTAGTCTAGACACCACTTCTACACTAACGCTTACTACTCTAATTAACTAGTATAATTAGAGCACTCGATACGAGCGGAGATAGAGTAAATGAAATAAAGCAAGAACTGAAATTAATATAATACTTGGGAATAGTAAATGAAGAACCTGGAGATACACGTACGACGAACTAGATGCTGCACCAATACAATGTTGAGGAAGATCCAACAGATCCGGCTCCTCCTCAGCTCTCTCCTTTCCACTAGTAGAATGATGATTTTTCCCAGCGCCTCAATTTTTTTTTACTGGCGTTTTGAGTTACCACGACGCCTGTAGAAATGAACCGGTGGACCTGAAGTCTAGAACCGCCTGTAGAAATGGATTTCTACAGGCGGTTTGTTTAAGACAACACGCCTGTAGAAATGTCTTATTTCTACAGGCGGTTCTCTTAATAACCGCATGTAGAAATCCATTTATACAGGCGGTTCGTTAAGACAATCGCCAATAGAAATAGATGCGTTTTTTAAATTTGATTTTTTTCAAACTATCTCAGATGAGAAAACACCCAAAATAAAAGTTGTTCGTCCAAAAAGTTATGAAACTTTGTAAATTACAACTTTTTAATTTGAGGTCATCTTGTCATCAAAAAATATGTTGAATGGTCTCAAATTTGAAATTCAATTTTGTAAACGACCTCGGATGGAGAAATGATCAATACAAGTTGTTCGTACTCAAAAAGTTCTGAAACTTGTAGTAGATAATTTTTTTGATTTGAAATCGTTTAGGATCTCAACAAGCAAATTACATTCACTCAGGGTTGTATAATATGTGGGGAACCGAAGTGGTATTTGAACACATGTGAGTGTGTGGTGCAGTGGTAGAACGGGGCTCCGCGCGAGGCCGAGGTCGTGAGTTCGAATCCCACGGACCGCCGTTAGCCGCGTATTTTGCCCCGAAAAATGCCGCGACTTGCGACTTGCGACTTGCGGGCGTTGGCTGGGGGCTCTTCTCCCTAATTAAAATATTTTTTTCCTATTTATTTACGTGTTTTTTCAGAATTTTTTTCACAGACGGTTCACGTAGCGAACCGCCTGTGGAAATGCCCATTTTCACAGGCGGTTCGCTAAGTCAACCGCCTGTGAAATTTTTTTCCACAGGCGGTTCATAAGCAACCGCCTGTGCTGTGGTCCTATTTCTACTGGCCCCCAGCACAGGCGGTTGATAAAAACGCCTGTACAAATCGACCTACAACCGACTGTATAGTATCGTTCTGTACTAGTGTTCTCTCTCTAGATTACAACTAGATGATGAACTAGAACTAGATCTAGAACTAGAAGATCAACTAGAGGGATCTCTACTTCTAATTGAAACCCTAGTTTCTGAGTGTGGAGATGAATAATGAAGATGGAGATGCCTGGAGAGGGGGGTCTGGGGTTGCTTATATAGCCCGAGGTGGAGTAGGGGGCAAGGAATCGCCATGTTATCGATCCGCTCACATTTATCGCCCCCGTTGGATCAAACCGACTTCAGGGACGGTGGAGATGCATCCTAGGAGGCGTGGAAGAATGTTCCAGAAGGCGGAGGCGAAACGGGCTCCGTGGCCGACCGGTCGGTCTTGCCCATAGACCGGTCAGTCTGGCCCAGTGGGCCCACGTGGCGGGCCGCCTCGTGGTGTCTCTGGTGTCTTCTAGATCCTTCTTTTGTAGATTTCATTGCGAAATTAATATCTTTTCATCCGGGACTCCGAATATAGCAAATGATATGTCCGTTTCGATCGTCTCGACGAGCTCTTCGCAATGTTGCACTCCAATTCATCACTTGAGATGCTTTTATATGGTAAAACATGGATGTCCTACAAAACAAGTGAGAGCACCAAAACTCGTGGAACTTGTTAGTTTCAAAACCCTACAACTATGCTTTGTGATTCATTTAGTGTCATTTCATGCAATAGTTGATGGTTAATTTTGAGCATTAGTGAGCGTCAACAGTCCTAAAACACCTTGTTAAACCCATTTTCATGAGTTGGCCCTTAAACACTTTTTGTTCTACTCTAAATTCTACACACTTTGGTTAAGGGCCCACAACCATGTGAAGCTTCTAACAAGGAGGTCTTAGTTAGTCAAACAAAAGGACTCCTAGGGCTCTATTAGGGCAACTAGGGTTAGAGACTTGGTTAGCCAAAATGACCAACACAAACCTAGCTTCATTTTGACTCCTTAACAAGGTTCAACTACTTAGAGAACTCAAGCACTCCAAACACAAGTCAAACAAGCATCACATTAAGCATAACATCACAAGCCAACACATGAAATGACACTTTACAAAAGAAAATGCAACATGAGATGATGATGCTTTATGCTTATGAGATGTCAAGTTATGCATTTAGGTTTGCTTAACACCAAGGTGTTACAGCCCTCCCTCCTTAAAGGATCTCGTCCCGAGATTTAAGTTACTAACCATTTCTTATAAAAGTGGGGATACACCTCTTTAGATAGTCTTCTGTTTCCCAAGTGGCATCTCGGTCATCTTGTTCACTCCAAGACACTTTATATTGCTTCACTATTCTCCCATGAGTTATCCTTTCTTTTTCATCAAGCAACCAATGCGGCTCTACTGAGTAGGTGAGATCGGATTGCAACTTGATATGGGCCGGTTGTACCTCTTCTTCCGGAACTCGAAGACATTTCTTTAACTGTGACACATGGAATACAGGGAATATAACCTTCAAATGTTCAGGTAGCTGTAGCTGATAAGCTACTTCTCCCCTCCTTTCCACAATCCTGTATGGTCCCACAAACCTTGGCGCTAGCTTCCTTTTTACGCCAAAGCGTCTGACACCTTTCATGGGTGACACTTTCAGATACACACAATCGCCTTCATTGAATTCAAGCGGTTTCCTCCTCTGGTCTGCATAGCTCTTTTGTCGAGACTGCGCAGCTGCCATGTGTTGTTGGATTATTCTAACTTGTTCTTCTGCTTCGTTAACAAAATCAATTCTGTAATAACGACGCTCTCCTGGTTCAACCCAATTCACCGGTGTCCTGCACCTCTACCATAAAGAGCTCAAAAGGTGCCATCTGTATGCTTTCTTGAAACCCATTGTTATATGCAAATTCAGCTAAAGTAACCATTTCACCATTTCTCCCAAGATCCCTTCGCTGAAATCACACAGGCCCTCAACATGTCCTCCAACACCTGATTTACTCTTTCAGTTTGTCCTGACGTTTGGGGATGATTGAAGGACCGAGAAAGCACTAGCAAGGCGACCAGAGGGGGTGAATGGGAGCTCAAAAATTTTTCTCGAAACTTTGCCCAAATGTCCCAAAATCAACCCCGAGAAACTGTGACTGAAACCGTGATGCCCATGACCCTTGGAAGAGGGTGGATGATCCCTAGGATCACAGCGAGGCACCACAAGAGGATAGCAAACCAAACACCAAAAGCACCAGCTCGAACACAACCCCAAAAACCAAGTCCCGAACGTAGATTGACGGCTACGTTGAGAAACTCCTAAATACCTATGCTAACAAATAACAAAGATACCTAGAGAGGTTCCTTGGTCAACTCTAGGGCCAAACGAGAAGTCCAGCAACCAAGCGAACAAGCCGGGAGAGCAAACGAACTAAACTGGAACAAATAGCCGAATCCCGGACTGTCCGCCAGTACGGTTCCGGACTGTCCGGCTCAACCGCGGACTGTCCGCCGGCAAAATCCACGAACCAGCACAGTTGCTGAAGTCTCCCTGCTCGGGCCAGGACTGTCCGCTCCTGTCAACGGCGGACTGTCCGCCGGTCACCCGAGGCAAACACAGTCAAGCCGAGCGACCATTGCTCGGTCGGAGCCCGACGCGCGGACTGTCTGCCGGTCAAACCATGGACTGTCCGCGAGTGCGCAGAGAGGGCGATTTTAGTCGCCTTCTCCACAAAACTCTCCAAATTCGATCCAAATCAAAATCCCACGTTCCCAAACTTGGAGAAGATGATCACGGGGTAGTTGGGAGACTATCCCAAGAAATCATCCGCTCAAATTGATTCAATCACCAGGAAATCGAAAGGGAAGATCAAGAACGAAAAGCGCCCGAAAACGAAATCAACCCGATCTACTTGTTCGTAAGGAGTTAGATGAATTCCTTCAGTGGAAATGATCTCCTTTCAAATACGAACAAGTTGATTCAAATGGATTTCGCAAAGATGCAGTAGGGAGAGAGATCGAGTGATGGGAAAATCACGGAGAAACGAAGAACGCGAAGAACACGAACCAAAACGCGAATCAACACATCGATCTGCAACCGTGTGGCTACCACACGCTACAACAGTGAGGTTACGGGCCTCACTTCCTCAAAATCTCCAGTACACAGAGGTATGGTTCTCTGCGGATCTGAGCTAGCTACAGCAGGGGATTGGGAGAGCAGGAAACCCTAAAAGCAAAGAGCAAATGACTGAGATAGAATGGTAGGAGGGTGTCTCCCTCTATTTAACCTAATTCTAATTCCTACTCTACCCCTCAACTAATTACAGAGTGAACCAGCTAAACCCTAGGGTTATTCTGGATCAACTCGTGGTAGGTGGTGATCCGACGGCCACGCCCGCACAACTTGTAGCGTTGCCTCGACGCAACCTCCCGATTGCCGCCACGTGCCGCCACCGCTCTGCACCCCCGGTATTGTGGCCCAAACCGGGAAACCAGCCTTTCCAGCCAGCCCCCGGTTTTGAGGCCCAAACTGGGAAACCAGCCCACCAGCGCCTGAGTTTTGAGGCCCAAACTCAGCAAACACGCAGCACCCAGGTTTTGAGGCCCAAACCTGGAAACCGTCCTCAGCCCGAGTTTTGTGGCCAAACTCAGAAACCATCCGCACCTAGGTTTTGAGGCCCAAACCTGGAAACCGTCCACCCGATGGTTTTTCTCTGGCTCTACCACCAAACCGACGCCGTAGATGGGATGCACCGCCCATGCTACCCGTCCACCGACACATGTCCCCGAGTCCTCGACTCAGGCAACACATGACCGCAAGTCTTCGCTCGTCGCTGTCCCATGCTGTCAGCCACCACGGCTGATCCTCGGGCCTCTGGTCCCTCAGTCCAAGCCTCACGTCCGCCCTTCGCCACTCTCGGTCCATCGGCACGACACGTCTCTACTTGACCTTCACCTCGCCTCTGATCACTGTATCCGTGCTCGACACCTGCACAACACAAGCCAGAGAACATGCGCATCATCCCAGTTGACAATCACTCATCACTCAGAGACTCGGCATACACCCATGTATCTGCAATCTCCCCTTGATGAGTGCATTGTCAACTACCAACACAAATCATAATGGTAGCAGAAGAGGAAGGAAGAAGGAGAGAGAGAACTCGACCAAATGACCCAAAAGCATAGCAAAGTCGAAGAAGGTCAAGTGGAAAGAGCGAAACAACTTGGTTCCCAAAGACATGGGCAACGGCTCGACGCAACCAAGCAAAGCAAAGCTAGCCCTCAAGAAGAGGTAGAACAGGCTCAACACCACTAGCAAATACCAACTGAAAATATCAAAGCAAAAGCAAAATGCTAGTCCCTCAAGATAGAGGCACAGAGGCTCAACACAACTAGCAAAGAAAGCTCGATACCAAAGCCTTACGGCCAACAGGAAGCAGCAAAACTCCCCCTCGAATAGTGCAAACAACCAAGAAGGCTCCCTCTAAGCAAAAGGAGGGTTATGATTTGCAATTTCTCCCCCTTAGTTGAAAATGCACACAATCAAGAAACAATGCTCCCCCTCAAAAATGCACCATCACAAAGTGCCAACACGCAGATTTCTCCCCTCCAAAATGCATATGAGTCAAAATGCAAGTTAGGAGCTTCAGGAGTATAGTCAAAAGAGTGCAAGGATGCTCTATATAGTTCTACTCCGATGTCTCACAAAATGCACAAGAATGCTAGCAAAGGCTCAAACTGATCACTAAGGATGAAATACGAACATGTGAGCAGTTTCCAGCCGAAAAAGTATTCACCATCAAAATAGCACAAGACATATATAGACAGGAAGTCAACGTGCTAAGCATGTATCAGGTGAACTACCCCTAGCACAGTCCAATCATCATGCTGATACCAATTGAGGCATATACTTGTGATTTCAGATTTTAATCGGAGTTGCAGCGGTGAAATTTCACAAGTTCAGAAAACAGCATGTGACTGCGAGAGGTTGAATGCTTGTTATTGCCTAACTTTCAACTGTGCAAAGCCTATGCAGAAGCAATCAGAAGCTTAAAGCTACAGTTTCGGTCATACACTACACAGCTCAAGTTTAACCCAAAAGTGCAATGGGAAACAGTCTCGAAATTGTGAGGTGCTAACAAGCAAGCCCATCTCGATCTTTCCAATTCACTTAACTTGGTTCAGATTTTAAACAGAATATGAACCTCCTAGCAAGTGAATGACTCAACACTAGAGACATAGCAGCCTAGCATATATGAAAAGCACAAATGATCTCAACACATCCTACACATGCTAGTTGCGTATCTCAATGGTGAACATATTCAAGTTTTATGTTCATTAAGCAAGTTCACCGTTCAAAAATAGCTCAGCTCACAACATGTATTAGTGATCAGAAAGAGCATAAGCTACAATATTATCATAAAGCATCGGAGCAAAGACTACACAAAGCATAGTTACATTCTTCAGAATATATTCAAGAAGCTTAGAATGTAAAAGCATATGCTAAAAAGCAAAGATGCATGAAGAAAACAAAAGAAGCAAAACAACTGAAAACACAAGTCAGTGTATCATACAAGAGTCAAAATGTTTCCCCCATCTAAAAGGGGAAACACACACCAAGCTCACCTCTCAACCGATTAAAGGTTGATTGGTCCAAAGGCTTGGTGAAAATATCAGCAAGCTGATGATGAGTATCGACATGGCGAAGGTCGATATCACCCTTCATAGTGGTCTCGCAGACAATGAAAGCGCACATCAATGTTTTGGTCTTCGAGTGCAGCACGGGGTTCTTAGCAACGCTAATCGCACTCATGCTGTCACAAAGCAAAGGAACGTGAGAAACTCAGACCAAAATCACGCAAAGTGGCCATCATCCAGAGTAACTGGGAACAGCAGCTAGCTGCAGCAACATACTCAGCCTCCGTGGTAGACTGGACGACACTAGACTGCTTGCGAGAAGACCACGATACAAGAGAAGAACCAATAAACTGGCAAGTCCCAGAAGTGGACTTGCGCTCAATGCGACAACCAGCAAAATCGGCATAGGAATAACCGCAAAGGGAAAGGGTGGAGGAAGCAGAATACCAAATCCCAAATTCTGGAGTGAAGGATAAATACCTCATAATGCGCTTGACCGCCTGACGATGCGAAGTGCGCGGCGACGACTGAAAGCGCGCGCAGAGGCACACCGCGAACTGGATGTCCGGGCGTGTCGCCGTCAGGTACAGCACCGACCCGATCATACTCCGGTACTCCTTCTTGTCCACTGCTTCTCCTTCCTTGTCTGCATCCTGGGCCGTCGTGGTCGACATGGGTGTTCGAAGAGGCTTGGCCTCACCCATATCGAACTTCTTCAAAATGTCCCGGGTGTACTTGCCCTGGTGCACGAACGTCCCTTCCCGGGATTGCTTGATTTGCAACCCGAGGAAAAACGTCCGCTTGCCCATCATGCTCATCTTGAACTCCCTGCTCATAGTGTCTGCAAACTTGGCAACCAAAGCGTGAGAAGAACCACCGAAAATGATATCATCCACGTAAATTGGACCAAGAGAGTATCAGTGCCTTGCTTGAGGAGAAAGAGCGTTTTATCTACACATCCCATTTTAAAACCCTTAGCAAGCAAAAGGTTTTCAACCTATCATACCAGGCTCTAGGGGCTTGTTTCAAACCATACAAAGCTTTGTGAAGTTTAAAGACATGTGAAGGACCGGATTAGTGACAAGAGGGGGGTGAATGGGAGCTTCAAATTCAACTCGTCAATTATATAGCCCTTGTCCCAGAAAATCACCCCAAAAGCGAAGTCTCTAAACGACCGGAGAGTTCACGACCTACGAGTAGGTGGATACCCTAGGAGATGTCCTAGTGGTACAGCGAAACCTTCGAAAAACCTCAAAGCCAACTGCCAAAGCCACGGAGCAAAACAGCACAAACAGCAGATTCACGGACTGTCCGCGGTCAGAGTCCCGGACTGTCCGCCGTTGAGTCCCGGACTGTCCGCGACTGGGAGCCGGACTGTCCACCGGCAAAAACGCAGAAATCAAACAGTGCTGCAAGCCTACTGGACAGGTCCCGGACTGTCCGCGGGTTTGTACCGCGGACTGTCCGCCGTTCACTCGACAGTGAACAGTCAGGGGGCTGCGCCTGACTGACCTGACCGAGACCCGATGCGCGGACTGTACGCCGTCAGGGCGCGGACTGTCCGCCAACACCTAGAAAGCACAAACTTGCTCGGGTTCAACACAAACTCAAAATCGATCTCAACCAAATCGAGAGCAACTTCGATCAAACTTCTCCTAGATGATCCTCTATGTATTGGGGTGCTAATCCTAGGAAATCATCGCACCAAACCAAGTTGATTAAGAGAAATTCATGGATCACCGAGAAAGGGGGAAGACGAAGAACAACCACGAAATCACCCGATCTGTGGATTCGTGAGTTAGAAGAGAATCCCTCGGTAGAAAGAAGGGGCTCACGACCAAGAACAAATTGATTCAAGTGGAATCGAAAATCATCTCATGGAGAGGAAGAAAGAAGCAAATCTCCGGGAGATGAAAACGAAAACGTGAAGAACACAGAACACGATTCGATTTCAGCCAAAATTCCTCCACGAGGAGACAACGAGAATACGGTCTCGTTTCCTCAAAGATCCAAATACACAGAGGTATGATTGCCGTCTCTGCGCATCGCTTGCAGCGAGGTATGATTAGAACCTAAGCGAGGGCTAGAGAGAGAGCTCAGGAACAATGACTGCAAGAATCGAGGGAGAGGAGGGGTGCCTCTCTTATTTATAGCCTAAAAATAATCCCCTTACTACCCCTAGATACTTGAGCGAAACGGCCAACCCTAGGGTATCCCGATCCAACTCTGCTGATAGTTGATCTGACGGCCACGCGCCTTCCTCATCCGTAGCTTCGCCTCGACGCAAGCCTCAGGATGCCGCCATGTGCCGCCCAATCGACCGCCGCGCCTACCTCGTGGATAGCCTCGCCTCCGCGCCAGCCTCTCAACGCCGCCACGCGTCGACCGTCCTTTTTGCGGACCTCCCCCCGTTTTTGAGGCCGAAACCGGAAACCTGGGCCTTCCCCTGGTTTTGAGGCCGAAACCGGGAAACCTGTCCTCAGGCTGAGTTTTGTGGCCCAAATTCAGAAACCAGCGCGCCTAGGTTTGAGGCCCAACCTGGAAACCGTCCATGCCGAGTTTTGAGGCCCAAACTCGGAAACCGCCACCCCGAGTTTTGAGGCCCAAACTCAGAAACCGTCGAGGGTAGCTTTTCGAGGCTCAGCTACCGAACCCGCCGACGTAGATGGAAATGTGGTTCGCACACCCCGAGTTCCCAGCACCAATGCCGGAGCATGTCCAGCCTCCACGCCGGGCATCCTCCCGACTCGGCCGATGCACCGCACATCCCCATGTACTCTTGCTTGTCAACGCCACGTGCCACAGCTGATCCTCAGGTCTCCTGGTCCGTCAGTCCAAGCTCCACGTCCGCCCTTCACCGCTCCCGGTCCGTCGGCACGGCACGTCCCTACTTGACCTTCACCATACCTTCGACCACTGCCCGAGCTCCGCACCTGCACATCAACACAGCCAAGAGACATGTTGCCCGCTGATCGATCACTCATCACTCAGGAAGGGAACCACAAGGGCACATATCAACCTTGTGTTCTCAATCTCCCCCTTGATGAGTGCATCATCAACTCATAGTATTCGTAACCAGAATAGAAGAAAGCAGAATCAGATAGAAGGAGAAAAACTCACTCGAAATGTCCAAAAGCCCGAGAAAAGGCCAAAGAAGAATAATTTGAGATAAGCGAAGCTTGGTCCCCAAAGACATGGGCAACGGTTTGACACAACTAGGCAAAAGATCAGAGCAACAACTCATCAGAAGCAAAACTCGATCAAAAAGAGAGCACAAGACTTGGTTCCCAAAGACATGGGCAACGGCTCGACGCAACCAAGTCAGAAGCAGGCTAGTCCTCAAGAAGAGGCAGAATGGGCTCAACACCACTAGCTGAAAGCTCGAAACCACAAGAAGACTGCATAAGACGCAACTACTGCTAGTCCCTCAAGATAGAGGCACAGAGGCTCAACACAACCAGCAGTAAGCTCATAACTCAATATAGGCAGAACAACTCACCCTCACTAAAAGAACTCCCCCTCAGCCAGTGAAGCATAAGTTGCAAATTGTCACCACAGAAAATCGAAAACTCATCTTCGAAAACATTCTCCCCCTTGGGGGCAATTTGCAAGCAAAAGAGAGGGAAAAAAGAGCTTAAGTAAGTCAAACGGAGCTAGGACATGCCTATCGGAGTCAAGAAAATGCACATGAGACAAACATGCATGTTAGCAGCTTCAAATATATACTCGAAAGAGTGAAAGAATGCTCTAATGAGTGCTGACCTGACTACATAGCATCACATACAAATGCTAGCAAAGGCTCAAACTGATCACCGAAAATAAGATATGTATGCATAAGCCCAGTGAGCAGTTTAAAGCCATTCAGAAAGGTGATTCACCATCAAGTTAGCACTAAGCATATATAGATAGGAAGTCAAACAAGTGCTAAACATGTATGTAAGGTGAACCACCCCTAGCACAGTTCAATCATCATACTATAGAGTGAAACATAAACTTGTGTTTTGAGATTTTATTGGAGATGTTTGGAGTGGTTTTTACACAAGTTCAAATTCAGCATGTGATTGCGAGAGGTTGAAAAACTTTGTCATTGCCTAACTTTTCAACCATGCTAAGCCTATGCATATGCAACCAGGAGCTTAAAGCATCGGTTTCGGTCTTACACTCCACGGCTCAAGTTTAACTCAAGGTGCTATGAGAAACAGTCTCGATACCGTGATGTGCTGACGAAGCAATCCCATCTCGATCTTTCCAATTCACTAAAACTTGGTTCATTTTAAGCAGATTATGAACAGTCCAAGCAAGTGAATGACTCAGAACTAGAGACATAGCAACCTAGCATATATGAAATAGCTCAAGTGACCTCAACATATCCTACACATGCTAGTTGCCAAACTCAATGGTGAACATATATCAAATTTTAAGTTCATTTAGCATGTTCATCATTCTGAAAAAAATAGCTTAGCTCACAAAATGTATCAGTGATCAAAGGGAGCCGTATGCAAGATGAAGTCAGAATCAGAGCCAAAACAAAAACAGAAAGACTCAAGACCCAAAAACAAAAAGGATCAGAAAGTCAGATTATAGTACAACAAGCAAAAAATTTTCCCCATCTAAAAGGGGAAACACACACCAAGCTCACCTCTCAACCTAGCAAAAGTTGAGAGATCCAAAGGCTTGGTGAAAATATCCGCAACCTGGTTATGGGTGTCTACATGCCTAAGATCAATGTCACCTTTCTCATAATGATCACGAAGAAAGTGAAAGCGAACATCGATATGCTTGGTCTTGGAGTGAAGAACAGGGTTCTTTGCTACACTAATGGCAGAAGTGCTATCGCAAGCAAAGGAACCTGACTGAAATCTAGACCAAAATCACGCAATGTAGCAACCATCCATAAAAGCTGCGAAGCACAAGAAGCAGCGGCAACATACTCGGCTTCAGTAGTAGACTGGGCTACGTTCGACTGTTTGCGAGAAGACCACGAAACCAAAGAAGAGCCAAGAAACTGACACGTCCCAGAAGTAGACTTACGCTCAAGCCGACAGCCGGCAAAATCCGCATCAGAATAACCACAAAGCGAAAGAGTCGAAGAAGAAGAGTACCAAAGTCCGAACTCAGGAGTGTATCGGAGGTACCTCATGATGCGCTTGACTGCTTGCTTGTGGGAAGTCTGAGGGGACGCCTGAAAATGAGCGCACAGACACACAGAAAACTGTATATCTGGCTTCGTTGCGGTTAGGTACAGAAGCGAGCCAATCATGCTTCTATACTCCTTCTGGTCAATCGGCTCTCCGTCCTGGTCCGCATCCATTGCCGCAGTCGTCGGCATGGGCGTCGTAAGAGGCTTGGCCTCACCCATGTCAAATTTCTTCAGGATATCCTTCGTGTATTTTCCTTGATGCACAAACGTCCCATCTCGGGTTTGCTTGATTTGTAACCCGAGGAAGAAGGTCAACTCACCCATCATACTCATTTCAAACTCCCTGCTCATAGTATTTGAAAACTTTGCAACAAGCGCATGAGAAGAGCCACCAAAGATGATGTCATCCACGTAAATCTGGACTAACACGGTATCATTGCCTTGCTTGAGGAGAAACAAAGTTCTATCAACCCGTCCCATTTTGAAACCCTTGGAGAGTAAAAAGTTTTTCAAACGATCATACCACGCTCTCGGGGCTTGTTTCAAACCATACAACGCTTTTGAAAGTTTATAAACATGGTTTGGAAACTTGGAATCCTCAAAGCCAGGGGGTTGCCTAACATAAACCTCTTCCTCTATATACCCATTCAAGAAGGCACTCTTGACATCCATCTGATAAAGCTTAAAACCCTTCGAAGCAGCAAAGGCTAGAAGGATTCTAATGGCTTCTAAACGGGCTACAGGGGCAAAGGTTTCATCATAGTCTAACCCTCTTTCTGGCAGAAACCCTAGGCTACTAGCCTAGCCTTGTTCCTCACTACCATCCCATTCTCGCCCTCTTTGTTTTTGAAAACCCATTTGGTACCTATAGGGTGGCATTGTGGTGGAGGTGGAACTAAGGTCCAGACTTTGTTTCACTCAAAGTTTTCTAGCTCCTCATGCATGACATTGACCCAGTTAGAATCAGAAAGTGCGTGTCCAACATCTTTGGGCTCAAAAGACGCAACGAATGCAGAATGAGTAAAGTGGGAGATTTCATACGCTCGCGACCGCGTGACTCACTGGTCGATGCCGCCGATCATCTGTCGCGGAAGGTGAACTTGCTGAACGCTTCGGGGCGCTTGCCTCGCCGAAGTCGCCTCCCCCTCGCCAGATGCGGTCGCTCCCTCAGGTGCAGCGGGTGCTCGCTGGAGAGGTGGCTCTAGAGGACCCCAAGAAGAAGACGTCGTGGGATCAGGTCCTCGAGCTAAAGTAGACGTCGCAGGGTCGACGGGGGCAGCCAGTGGAGTTGGCTCGGGATCACCCCAATCGGCATTCTCCTGTTCCTCCTCCACAAAGATGGTCTCTCCCATCTCCTGTTCTCCTGCAACCTCAAAAGCAGAGGAAACACAAGGCATAGTTTCATCGAATGTGACCTCGCAGGTCTCCACTATCCGGTTAGTTTCAAGGTTAAGAACTCGATAAGCACGTGAGTAAGAAGCATAACCAAGAAACACCCCATCAGCAGAGCGAGATTCAAATTTGTCCAAATTGCCTTGCTTCAGGATAAAGCATTTACACCCAAACACCCGAAAATGAGACACCTTGGGTACCCGTCCAAAACGCAACTCATAAGCAGTCTTTTTCATTAAAGCACGAAGGAAGATGCGATTTGAAACATGGCAAGCGGTGTTGATCGCCTCGGCCCAAAAACGCCTAGGAGTCCTATGCTCATCGAGCATCGTCCTGGCCATCTCAACAAGGGTCCGGTTCTTGCGCTCAACAACACCGTTCTGCTGAGGAACATAAGGAGAAGAAAACTGATGCTCGATTATATTAGAAGAACAGAAAGAGGCAAACTGAGAGTTATCAAACTCAGTACCATTATCGCTACGAATAGCTCTAATGGTATCAGGGGGAAACTCAGTTTTCAATTTCAAAATCAAGTCACGAGCAAAAGAAAAAGCTTCATCCTTACCCTCCATAAAGAACACCCAAGAGTACCTCGAAAAATCGTCAACGATCACTAGAACGTACCACTTCCCACCCGCTGAGCAAACCCGAGCTAGACCAACTGTGTTCATGTGAAAAAGCTCGCCGGGTCGCTTTGTCATCACCTGATTAACAGGTGGGTGAGAAGCAACAACCATCTTCCCGTGACGACACAGATGGCAAATAAGGTCCTTCTGAAACATAAGCTTAGGCAATCCTTGGATTAGGCCAAGTGAGCTAAGCCTTGCAAGAAAGTCAAAACTCAAGTGACCAAGCCTCCTATGCCACTTCCACAAATCAGAAGAAGGACCAGCCATCAAACACCTAGCAGAGCCGAAGGACTGAGAAAAGTCGGCTCTGAAAACATGACCAAAAGGGACGATCCGACAAACAAGATCTCCCCGAGGGTCTAAAACGCGACTCAAACCCTTCTTAAAGCGCACTTCACAATCATCCTCAACAAGTTGCGAAACAGAAAGCAAGTTAAAATGCAAATTAGAAACCAAGGCAACATTCTTCAGGACAAAGTTCTCATTGAGCCGAATAGCTCCCTGAGAAGCTACCTTACCTCTACTATTATCCCCGAAAGTGATGTACTCCTTGTGCATCACGGGGCTAAGGCTGGAGAACCATTCCTTCTTTCCGGTCATGTGGCGTGAACACCCGGAATCCATGAGCCACATGTTCTCCAACTGAAGTTCCTGCATCAATAGAAAGGCAGGAAGTGAGCGTATGGCACAACACTGGGGTTAGTATACTGAGAAGGATACCAGTGCTGTGTCATAGGCCCAGAAAAAGTGTTAGAAGCAACACCAAACTGTCCTCGTCCCATGGGTGGATAGCGATCACCACCAACCTGAAAGGGTGGTCTGCTATGGAATGGAAAACCTCCAAACTGACCTACCTGTTCCATCTGAGCAAAGCGATCACCACCATACTGAAAAGGTGGTCCGCTATGGGACTGAGCAGCAAAACCTGTTACACTCGGCTCACGATCGTATAGAAGACGACCGGAACCGCGACGGGCACGACCACCACCCTGTGGTCTAGCTGCCTGGGGCCTAGCAACCTGAGGAGGTGCACCTCCAGGTCTAGCATCCTGCCTCTGAACTCCCCGACCTTGCACACCATGGAGAGGGTGGTGCCTGGCCCGGTTGTTTAGGTCTAACTCCTTCCTAGTGTCTCTCTTCCTCCAAAAGCAAAACTCAGCTAGGTGACCCTCACGGTGACAATACTCGCACTCAAATTTCACCACTATCTTGGGTTGTTGGTTCCTATTGTTGCGAGGGTTGTTCACTCTGGCTGGCTGCTTGCCCTTCGAAAGGGGATCACTAGAGACGTCAGGAAGGGTGTCAAGTGTGTTCCTAAGATGGTTAGGTTTGGGAATCCACACTTGCTTGCGAGGTGGAGCCTTGGGAGGTTCATCAAGGATGCCATCCTTGGTGATAGGCTTGGGAGGCTCAGGTGGGGTGATCTTGGTAAGCATAGGGATAGCGGATGGTTTCTCACTCGGGTTCACTCTGCTAAACTCACCGATCTTTCCAAAGGCACTAGCGCCCTTCCCACCTAAGGTAAAGCCTACTCCCAAGCAATCAGTTCCCCTCTTGAACTGACTAATCATCATGCCCAAATGCGGCTCACTGCATGACACCCAACTCAGGATGGACCGAAGGTATGTGTTTTCCTCCTCGGTTTGCATCCTGTCATGCCGACAGTTGGCAATCTCAAGCTCCATCCCCACGCATCGCTCACATGGAGCGGACAAGGTGCTAACTGAGCTGGCCTTCAAGGCTTCAGCAGGCTTGGCATTAACTCCTGCCAACTCAGTTTGCAAGCTAAGGCAAAGCTTGCACGCACCCAACAAAGAAGACCTAGCCTTCACTTCCTCCAGCTCTTTCTTTAGGGAGGGACACTCTTTGCAATCACCCACCAAGTCTAGCCTACTCTTCAGCTCATCATACACCTCAATCTAAGAGGCATACTTGGTTTGCAGGGTGGCAAAGCTTGTCATGTGCATCGTGCACTCCTCACACTCCTCCACATCGACCACCTTGACCTCGGACCTAGCAATCTCTAGTTCCTTACGTGCCTCTTTCAACTTAGCCTTAAACTCAATGCGCTCTCGGAACACCTCTGTAAGCCTCTTCTCCAAGACACCGACTAGATCCACAAACTTATCCCGCTCCTCAATGATACGATCGACTTCAGAAGAATTTGGTACCTCAGAAGGATTGTCGTCGTCGTCGTCGTTGTGAGCATCATCGGCGTCCTCTGCCTGGTGCTTGCTGTCCTCTTCATCCAAGGCCATGGTGCAAAAGCCATTGGAGGAGTTGTCGAAGAAGCAGAGTCCGTTGAAACGATCCTCCATCTTGTGCTCGGACTCGTTGTCGCTGGAGTCACCGTCGGAGGTCTTCTCGCCATCACCGACAGTGGCGAAGAAGGCACGCTTGCCGGCGTCAAAGGCCTTCTCCATGTCCTCCTGGCGGTAGAGGCCATTCTTGTTGTTCTTCTCGGCCTTGTACTCTGGCTTGCCCTTGCGCCTGAAGTTGCGGTTCTTGCCGGGGAAGTTCTTGACGTTCTTGGGGCAGTTCGCCATGAAGTGGTCTAGATCACCACACTTGTAGCAGCCCTCGCGTGTGCCACCACGCCGGCGGTTCAGGCGGTTGTTGTGAAACCGTGAGAACCGGGTGATGGCGAGGGCAAGCTCATCATCTCCCAGCGCCTCTAACTGCTCCTCCGTGACTGTATGCAAAGAAGACAAAGCAACAAGGGGAGGTGAAGCGTCAGCAGAGTGAAGGACCGAGAAGCAACCAGAAAGCGACTAGAGGGGGGGTGAATGGGAGCTTCAAATTTTCCTTTAGAAATAGTAGCCACTGTCCTAGAAATCAACCCCAGAAGCAAACCCTAGAGCTTGCTAGTGTCCACGACCCTAGATGTTGGTGGATGCTTCCTAGAAGCACAGCGGGACACTACACAACTCTAGAAAGCCAACGCAAAGACGGAAACCAAATCTGAGATCGCAGACAACATCGAACGAGACTGCGCAGTCAAAGCAGCATCGGACGCTTGCAATCGTCTCGATGCCCACCACGGACGCGTCCGATTCGAAAAAGTGCAAGACGAACCCTTACTGGACACCCATCGGACGCTGTGAACAGTAGACTCTCAGCGTCCGATGGTCTCACTTCGGCCGCGTCCGATGCACAACGGAGCGTTCGGTGGCAGCGTCCGATGCCCCTTTGAAAATGTCAGAGACTGACACGTGGCAACGGAGCCTCCGATGCCTAAAGGGGTCAGCGTCCGATGCCAAGAACTCGAGCGTCCGATGCCCCCGACGCGTGCAGTTCTTCCGCGAAATCCACTCGATCTCCTCCGAATCGAAAGCACTAGGGCTTAGACTTTGTGTGAGAAGTTCTAAGGATGTTAGTGAGCTATCCCTCGGTATCATGGCTCGAACCTAACTCCAAATCGAGGAATCGGAAGAAATCGGGGCAAAAGAGCAAAAACCGATCCAAAACTAAAATCTCTCGATCTCTCTAGACCGGAGGTTAAAGGAGATTTCCTTTGTGGAAAGAAGTGCCTCACGATCTAGAACAACTCTATTCAAACGGATTTGCAAAAGATGCACTGAACAACAAAGATTGATCAACAGGAAAAACGTGGAGAAAAGCAACCCGCGAGGAACACGACCAAAACGCGAATCACAACCACGAATTTGCAACTATTTGGCTACCACACGCTACCAACAGTGAGGATACGGCCTCACTTCCTGAAATCAACAGTACACAGAGGCAAGTCCTCTCTGCGGATCTCAGCTAGCTACAGCTACAGGGGATTGGGGAGCAGGAAACCCTAAGTGCGAAAGAGCAAATGACTGAGATAGATGGGAGGAGGGTTCTCCCGACTACTTATCTACAACTAGCCTAAGTCTATTCCTACTCTACCCCTCTCTATTCTAATTACAGAGCGAACCCGCTAAACCCTAGGGTTATTCTGGACAACTCGGTGGTAGGTGTATTCGACGGCCACGCCCGCACAAACCGAAGCGTGCCTCAATGCAACCTTTAGATCGCCGCCACGTGCCGCCCTCGCTCTGCACCCCCGGTTTTGTGGCCCAAACCGGGATCCAGCCTTTTCCAGCCAACCCCCGGTTTGAGGCCCAAACCGGGAACCAGCCCACCAGCATCTGAGTTTTGAGGCCAAACTCAGCAAACCCTCAGAGCCCAGGTTTGAGGCCCAAACCTGGAAACGTCCTCAGCCCGAGTTTTTGTGGCCAAACTCGGAAACCCTCAGCCCGAGTTTTGTGGCCAAACTCGGAAACCGTCCATCCGATGGTTTCCTGGCTGGCTATACCACCAAACCGACGTCGTAGAGGGATGCACCTCCCGTGCACCCCGTCCACCGACACGTGTCCCCGAGTCCACGACGCAGACAACACATGACCGACACTTCTTCACTTGTCGTCGTCACAGGCTGCCAGCCACCACAGCTGATCCTCGGGCCTCTGGTCCCTCAGTCCAAGCATCACGTCCGCCCCTTCGCCACTCTCGGTCCATCGGCACGGCACGTCTCTACTGACCTTCACCTCGCCTTTGATCATTGCATCTGTGCTCGACACCTGCCACACACAAGCCAAAGAACATGCGCATCATCCCAGTTGACAATCACTCATCACTCAGAGACCCGGCATACACCCATGTATCCGCAATCTCCCCCTTGATGAGTGCATTGTCAACTACCAACACAAATCATAGTAGAAGGAGAAGAAGGAAGAAGGAGAAAAGAGAACTCGACCAGATGACCCAAAAGCATAGCAAAGCCGAAGAAGGTCATGTGGAAAGAGCGAAAGAACTTGGTCCCCAAAGACATGGGCAACGGCTCGACGCAACCAAGCAAAGCAAAGCTAGCCCTCAAGAAGAGGTAGAACAGGCTCAACACGCTAGCAAACACCAATTGGAAAATCGAAGCAAAAATGCTAGTCCCTCAAGATAGAGGCACAGAGGCTCAACACAACTAGCAAAGAGAGCTCGATACCAATGCCTTTCGGCCAGCAAGAACAGCAAAACTCCCCTTAGTTTGAACATCCAGGAGACATGCAAACTCTCCCTCAAATGAACACTCGGGAAAGCACCAAAATGATTGCAAATTCTCCCCCTTAGTTGAAAATGCACTAATCAAGTAAAGACTCTCCCCATCAGAAAAGGCACTAACAAGAGTGCTAACATAGGAGGTTCTCCCCTTCAACATGCATATGAGTCAAAATGCAAGTTAGCAGCTTCAGGCATATATTCAGGAGTATGCAAAGATGCTCTAAACGTATAACTCCAATGACTCAACAACAGCATACAGACTCAGCAAAGGCTCAAACTGATCACCAGATATGAAATATGAACATATGAGCCAGAAGAGCAGTTTTGAGTCAAAAGGTATTCACCATCAAAATAGCACTAGCAATGTATGAGCGAGAGTCTGAACAAGTGCTAAACATGTATACAAGTGAACTACCCCTAGCAAAGGTCAATCATCATGCTTAAGAATGAAACATACACTTGTGATTCAACTTTAGATCGGAGTTGCAGCGAAGAAATTACACAAGTTCAATTATTAGCATGTGATTGCGAGAGGTTGAAAGCTTGTCATTGCCTCACTTTTCACCGAGAGAAGCCTATGCCGAAGCAATCAGAAGCTTAAAGCTACGGTTTCGGTCGTACACTACACGGCTCAAGTTTAACTCAAAGTGCAATGAGAAACCGTCTCGATACCGTGATGTGTTGACAAGCAATCCCATCTCGATCTTCTCAATTCACTAAAACTTGGTTCACATTTTAAACATGATATGAACAGACCAAGCAAGTGAATGACTTAGAACTAGAGACATAGCAACCTAGCATATATGAAAAGCACGAGTAAACTCAACACATCCTACACATGCTAGTTGCAATCTCTCAATGGTGAATATTTTTAGATTTTAAGTTATTAAGCAAATGCACCATTTCAAAATAGCTCAGCTCACAACATGTACTAGTGATCAGAAAGAGCATAAGCTACAAGCATCATCATAAGCATCGGAGCATACTACATAGAGCATAGTTACATTCTAGTGATTATAAACATGAAGCTCAGAATGTAAATGCGTATGCTAAAATGCAAAAGAAAAGAAAGACAAAAGAGTCAGTCAAATATACAAGATCCAAAATGTTTCCCCCATCTAAAAGGGGAAACACACACCAAGCTCACCCCTCAACCGATTAAAGGTTGATTCGTCTAAAGGCTTGGTGAAAATATCAGCCAGTTGATGATGAGTATCGACATGGCGAAGGTCGATATCACCCTTCTCCTGGTGGTCTCGCAGAAAATGAAAGCGCACATCAATGTGTTTGGTCTTCGAGTGAAGCACGGGGTTCTTAGCAACGCTAATGGCACTCGTGCTGTCACAAAGCAAAGGCAACGCGAGAAAAGCTCAGACCAAATCACGCAAAGTGGCCATCATCCAAAGCAACTGGGAACAGCAGCTAGCCGCAGCAACATATTCAGCCTCCGTAGTGGACTGAGCGACACTAGACTGCTTGCGAGAAGACCACGAAACAAGAGAAGAACCAATAAACTGGCAAGTCCCAGAAGTGGACTTACGCTCAATAAGGCAACCAGCAAATCGGCATCGGAATAACCGCAGAGGGAGAGGGTGGAGGAAGCAGAATACCAATCCCAAACTCAGGTGTGAAACGAAGGTACCTGAAAATCCGCTTCACCGCCTGACGGTGAGAGGTGCGCGGCGACGACTGAAAGCGCGCACACAGGCCACCGCGAACTAGATGTCCGGCGTGTCGCCGTCAGGTAGAGGAGCGACCCGATCATGCTTCGGTACTCCTTCTGGTCTACTGCTTCTCCATCCACATCCGCATCCAGGGCAGTCGTCGTCGACATGGGTGTTGGAAGAGCTTGGCCTCACCCATATCGAACCGCTTCAGCAAGTCCTTGGTGTACATGCCCTGGTGCACGAACGTCCCTTCCCGGGATTGCTTGATTTGCAACCCGAGGAAAAACGTTAGCTCGCCCATCATGCTCATCTCGAACTCCCTGCTCATAGTATCTGCAAACTTGGCAACCAAGCGTGAGAAGAACCACCGAAAATGATATCATCCACGTAAATCTGGACCAAGAGAGTGTCTTTGCCTTGCTTGAGGAGAAAGAGCGTTTTATCTACACATCCCATTTTAAAACCCTTAGCAAGCAAAAGGTTTTCAACCTATCATACCAGGCTCTAGGGGCTTGTTTCAAACCATATAAAGCTTTGTGGAGTTTAAAAAACATGGTTTGGAAACTTGGGATTTTCAAAACCGGGGGGTTGCTCAACATAAACTTCTTCTTCTATGTAGCCGTTTAAGAAAGAACTCTTGACATCCATTTGAAAAAGTTTGAAACCTTTGGATGCAGCAAAGGCCAAGAGTATCCTAATTGCCTCCAAACGAGCTACAGGAGCAAACATCTCCTCATAGTCTATTCCCTCCTTCTAAATATAACCCTTCGCTACAAGCCTGGCCTTGTTTCTAACAACGTGGCCATCCTCTCCTTGCTTGTTTTTGAAAACCCATTTTGTCCCAATAGGCTTACACTCAGGAGGAGGTGGAACTAGAACCCAAACCAATTTCGCTCAAAATTTCTAACTCCTCATGCATGGCATTGACCCAATCCAGATCCGTCAAAGCGTGTCCAACATCTCGCGGCTCAAAATTAGCAACAAAAGCAGAATGAGCGAAATGAGAGATGTGCTGTGACCTGGACCGAGTAACCTGTTCGTCGATGCTGCCGATCATCTACTGAGGCGTGTGCTGGCGCTGGATGTGTCGTGGCGTCTGCTGAGGCGGGTGCTAGCGCTGGATGTGTCGTGGCGCCTCCCGAGCTGAAGTAGCCTCCCCCTCAACAGCAGCTGGTGCCTCCCCGGGTACAAAAGGTATCGCTCGGGGTGGCGGATCCCACGGCCCCCAGGAGGAGAGGTGTCGGGGCCGTGAGTCGTCGTAGAAGCCGCTCTTTGCGGCACTGCAGGTGAGGTGATGCTGGGTCATCTATGCCTTTAGCATCCTCGTCCTCATCATCGAAAAGAGGCTCACCTACCTCATGATCACCTGCACGCTCAAAACGAGAAGAAGGACAAACGAGAGTCTCGTCGAAGGTGACATCTGATGTCTCCATGACTCGGTTAGTATCAAGGTTAAGTACACGATATGCGCGAGTGTGAGTGCCATAACCCAAAATACTCCGTCAGAAGAACGAGATTCAAATTTGTCCAGGTTGCCTTTCTTTAATATAAAACAATGGCAACCGAAGACTCTAAAATAACTCACCTTGGGCTGTCTACCAAAACGCAACTCATAAGAAGTCTTTTTCAAGAACGCTCGAAAAATACGATTGGAAATATAGCACGCAGTGTTCATAGCTTCGACCCAATAATGCCTAGGAGTCCTATGCTCATCGAGCATCGTCCTGGCCAACTCAACAAGGGTCCGATTCTTCCTTTCTACAACACCATTCTGAGGGGGTGTGTAGGGGGAAGAAAACTGATGCTCTAAACCCAAAGAGATACAAAACTTCTCAAAATCTGAATTCTTGAATTCGGAACCATTATCACTCCGAATTGCTCGCATCGAGTTCAAAGGGATCTCATTCGGAAGACGCAAAATCAGATTGCGAGCAAAGAAAGTCTCGGTCTTCTCAGCTAAAAAGAAGACCCACGAATATCTCGAAAAGTCATCAACAACAACAAGCACATACCACTTCCCCTCAACCGAGCTCACCCGAGCCGGACCAACAAGGTCCATTGCAAAAGCTCTCCAGGGTGCTTGGTCATGACCTGAGTCACTGGATGGTGGGGAGCGGCAACCATCTTCCCGTGTCTACAAGACTGGCAAACAAGATCCTTCTCCATATGCAACTTGGGCAATCCTCGGATTAGGCCAAGTGAACTAAGCCTTGCAAGCAAGTCGAAGCTCAAATGTCCAAGTCTCCTATGCCACTTCCAAAGATCAGAGGAGGAAGGTCTAGCCACAAGACAACGAGAAGTGCCAAAAGACTCCGAGAAATTCGCCCGAAAGACTTTACCAAAGGGCGAAATTAAACACACAAGATTGCCCTGAGGATCCAAAATACGACTGAGATTTGGTTTGAAACGAATCTCATAGTCGTCGTCAAAGAGTTGCGAAACCGAAAGAAGGTTAAAATGCAAGTTAGAAACAAGAGCAACATCGCGCAACACAAAGTGCTCATTAACTCGCCCGACCCGCGAGACAATACCTTACCTTTGCTATTGTCGCCGAAGGTTATGTACTCCTTTCCGGCAACAGGACTAAGGCTGGAGAACCACTTGGCGTTTCCGGTCATGTGCCTCGAGCAACCGAAATCCACCAACCAAATGTCCTCCAACCGTTTTACCTACATCAATAAAAGACATAGGGTGAGCATACGGTCCAACATTGGGGTTAGTGAAGTAAGGGGAAAACCAGTGTTGGGCCGGCTGCTCAAAAGAACGGTTAGCAGAAAAACCATTCTTAGCACGTCTACGAGAGCGATCACCACGTAGAGGAAACCATGGTCCGCTAAGGGAGGAGCGTCCATCGCGATACTCAAAACGCGGTGGGGAAAACGCTCAACTACAAAGCCTCCGCCACGGGGTCCATAGCCTACAACTGCAGGCTCCCTCCGGGCACGCTCTCTACGAGGCCTAGGCCTAGCAACTTGAGGCACTGCACCTCTAGGCCTAGCATCTCTCCTCGGCTCTCTGCTGCCTAGGCCTGGGAACTTGAGGTTCTGGACCTCTGGGCCTAGCTGCTCTCCTTGGAGCACTCCTCTGAACATTTGGCACATGTACATCATGGAAAGGATGGTACATGTCCAGGTTGTTCATCTCCCTAGCACGGCGCACCTCTCTCTTATGCCTAAAGCAGAACTCGCTCAAGTGTCCATCTCTCCCACAGAAGTCACAAAGATACCTCACCGCACGCAAAGGGGGTTGTTGGTAATCATGGTTGTGGGTGTGGATCACTTTGCCCTTCTGTTGCAACTCCTCCTGGATAGGTGGCATTGTGTCTAGCTTGTTCTTTAGGTGGTTGGGTTTGGGATGCCACACTTGGTTCTTGGGTGGGGGTCTCGGAGGTTCCTCAACTACCCCATCTTTTGGTTAGGTTTGAGAGGCTCTTTGGGTGGAAGCTTGGTAAGTTTGGGAGTAGTGGTGGAGTTGGGCTTCTCACTCGGGTTCAACCACTCGTCTCTCCAATCTTCCCAAAAGTAGAAAGATCAACACCTTGAGCAAAACCTACACCAGGGCCTCCAGCAGCTCGCTTGAATTGGGAGATCATCATCCCGAGCTGCGGCTCACTACAAGAGACCCATGACAAGATGGTCCGAAGGTATGTGTTTTCCTCCTCGGTTTGCATCTTGCCATGCTTGACATTGGCAATCTCCATTTCCAAACCTTCACACAAAGCACACTTAGCCACACAAGTGCTACCTGAGTTGGCCTCCTCAAGAGACACAATCTTGGCATTCTTCTCTGCCAACTCAGATTGCAAGACAGGACAAGTCTTGCAAGCACCCAACAAGCGAGGGTCTAGCCTTTAGCTCATCCACCTCTCCTACCAACGCAGCATACTTACCTCTCAAAGTGAGAAGGTCAGTCATGTGCGTGGTGCACATCTCACACTCAACCTCCTCCGACACGACTACGGTGGACTTGGCAACTCAAGCTCTCTCACCGTATCCTCCCACTTCTGCCTAAACTCCTTGCGCTCTCTAGCGGCACGCCTAAGCAACTTATCCTGACTAAGGAGTGCGGCAGTAAGCTTCTCGACCTCAGCAGAAAGCTCATCGTGGGTGAGAGATACCTGGGAGGTGTCGTCGTTGTCGTCGTTCCGAGGGGTGTGCTCCAGCTTGCCATCGACCTCATCACCAAGCGCCATGGTGCAGAAGCCATCGTCGTCGGCGAAGAAGCAAAGACCGTTCAGCTTGTCCTCGATTCTCTTCTTCTTCTCGGACTCGTCATCGCTTGAGCAAGCGGAGTCGTCATCCGAGCCGTCGACGTCGCTGAGCGTGGCGAAGAACGCACGCTGCTCAGCCTGGGCCTTCTCCAAGTACTTCTTCTTGATGTACTCCTTGTCGAAGCCGCCCCTCCGCTTGTGCCTCGGGGGAACATACTTCTCCTTGCGCTTGCCGGAGTCGTACTTGTGCCCGTGATCGCCCTTCCCAGATGCATGCTTCTTCTTGGGACAGTTGGCGATGAAATGGTCGGGGTCGCCGCACTCATAGCATCCTGAGCGTCCTCCTCCGCGGCGACAGTTCATGCGGTTGTTGTGGAACCGCGAGAACCGGTTGGCGAGTATTGCTAACTCGTCATCCCCCAAAGACTCAAGCTGGTCCTCTGTGACAGAAAAGAGAGATGAAAGAGCAAAACCTCCAGAGGGGTTAGAAGATCCAGAAACCAAAGCCATAGTCGGGCCGAAGGATTCTCATAAGAAGCCCTCGACATGACGTCAGTCTCACTAGACTTGAGCTTACTAAAGAGCTCGTCGCAGGTGAGGGTCTCATAGTTAGACGATTCGATGATCGCCTGGACCTTTGAGTCCCACACTAACCGATCAGAGTGTGCAAAGCTTCAAAGCCCTCTCATGATCGTCAAAGGGCAACAGCTCCTTGTTCGCTCTCATCTTGTTGACAATAACCTGAAAGCGAGCGAATAAACTCTCTATGCTCTCACCAGGCATATGTCAAAAGTTCTCGTACTACCGCTTGTGCGACTCGTAGAGACGAGATTTGACTTGAGAGGTTCCCTCATGGAAGCGCATGAGGGTAGCCCAAATCTCACGAGCCGTGGGGAGGTGAGAGACTCGATCAAACTCAGACATGCTCAAGCAGGAGAAAAGAGCGTTACGCGCTCGGCTATTGGCATCGTGCTCATCTATCTGAAGCTGAGTAACACGAGCAGCCAAGACAACGTAATCATCCCTGTTGCAAATCTCCCAAACAGAAGAGCCCATGCTCTGGAGATAGGCCGACATGCGTATTTTCCAATACGCATAGTTCGTCCTCAAAGAACGGCGGTTTGCCCACGCCGCGATCCATGTCGCCTTCTGTGGATCTGGAACCGGCTAAGGTGGAAGATCCTTAACCCCCCTCCGATACCAATTGAAGGACCGAGAAGCACCAGAAAGCGACCAGAGGGGGGGTGAATGGGAGCTTCAAATTTCCTTTAGGAAACTAGTAGCCACTATCCCAGAAATCAACCCCAGAAGCAAACCCTAGAGCTTGCTAGTGTCCACGACCCTAGATATAGGGTGGATGCTTCCTAGAAGCACAGCGGGACACTACCAACTCTAGAAAGCCAACGCAAAAGACGGAAACAAATCTGAGATCGCACGAACGAACAGCGAACGAGACTGCGCAGTCACAGCAGCATCGGACGCTGGCAGCGTCCGATGCCCAACCAACGGACGCGTCCGATGCGAAAAGTGCAAGACAGAACCCTTACTGGACACCCATCGGACGCTGTGTGAATAGTAAACTCTCAGCGTCCGATGGTCTCACTCCGGCGCGTCCGATGCACAACGGAGCGACCGTTGGCAGCGTCCGATGCCCTTTGAAAATGTCAGAGACTGACACGTGGCAACGGAGCCTCCGATGCTAAAGGGGTCAGCGTCCGATGCCAAGAACTCGAGCGTCCGATGCCCCCGACGCAGTGCAGTTTTTCCGCGAAATCCACTCGATCTCCTCCGAATCGAAAGCACTAGGGCTAGACTTGGTGTGAGAAGTTTAAGGATGTTAGTGAGCTATCCCACGGGGATCATGGCTCGAACCTAACTCCAAATCGAGGAATCGGAAGAATCGGGGCAAAAGAGCAAAAACTGATCCAAAACTAAAATCTCTCGATCTCCTAGACCGTGAGGTTAAAGGAGATTTCCTTTGGTGGAAAGAAGTGCCTCACGATCTAGAACAACTCTATTCAAACGGATTTGCAAAGGATGCACTGAACAAAAGATTGATCAACGGAAAAACGTGGAGAAAGCAACCGCGAGAACACGACCAAAACGAGATCACAACCACGAATTGCAACTATGTGGCTACCACACGCTACCACGTGAGGATACGACCTCACTTCCTTGAAATCAACAGTACACAGAGGCAAGTCTCTCTGCGGATCTCAGCTAGCTACAGCAGGGGATTGGGAGAGCAGGAAACCCTATGTGCGAAAGAGCAAATGACTGAGATAGATGGGAGGAGGGTGTCTCCCGACTACTTATCCTATTCTAGTCTAAGTCTATTTCCTACTCTACCCCTCTCTATTCTAATTACAGAGCGAACCAGCTAAACCCTAGGGTTATTCTGGTCCAACCCTCTGTGGTAGGTAGATCCAACGGCCACGCCCGCACAACTCGTCAGCGTTGCCTTCACGCAACCTTCCGATTGCCGCCACGTGCCGTCCTCGCTCTGCACCCCCGGTTTTGTGGCCCAAACCGGGAAACCAGCCTTTTCCAGCAACCCCCAGTTTTGAGGCCCAAACCGGGAAACCAGCCCACCAGTCTGAGTTTTGTGGCCCAAACTTAGAAACCCGCAGCGCCCGTTTTGAGGCCCAAACTCGGAAACCGGCCCATCGCCCGAGTTTTGTGGCCAAACTCGGAAACCGTCCGCGCCCAGGTTTTGTGGCTCAAACCTGGAAACCGAGCAACCGAGTTTTGAGGCCCAACTCGGAAACCGTCCACCCGTGGTTTTTCCCTGGCTCAACCACCAAACAAACCGGAGATGTAGAGGGGATGCACCGCCCGTGCACCCCGTCCACCGACACGTGTCCCCAGGTCCTCGACCCGAGCAACACCGTGCCCCGCAAGTCTCCGCTCGTCGCTGTCCCAGGCTGCCAGCCACCACAGCTGATCCTCAGGCACTCCGGTCCCTCAGTCCAAGCCTCACGTCCGTCCTTCACTGCTCGATACATCGGCATGGCACGTCCGCCGCACGGCACGCCCATCCTTCATCGCACCCAGTCCGTCGGCACGGCACGTCTCAACTTGACCTTCACCTTGCCCTCGATCACTGTCTCCGTGCTCGACACCTGCACAACACACAAGCCAAAGAACATGCGCATCAAACCCGTTGACAATCACTCATCACTCAGAGACTCGGCATACACCCATGTATCCGCAATCTCCCCCTTGATGAGTGCATTGTCAACTACACACACAAATCATAAAATGAAAGAAGAAGGTAGGAGGAAGGAGAGGAAGAGAACTCAACCAATGACCCAAAAGCATAGCAAAGCCGAAGAAGGTCAAGTGGAAAAGCGAGAAACTTGGTCCCCAAAGACATGGGCAACGGCTCGACGCGACCAAGCAAAGCAAAGCTAGCCCTCAAGAAGAGGTAGAACAGGCTCAACACCGCTAGCAGAAACCAATTGAAAATCGGAGCTAAAAATGGCAAAGTGCTAGTCCCTCAAGATAGAGGCACAGAGGCTCAACCAACTAGCACGAAAACCACTCCGAACCAATTGAAAAACAATCGAAAAGTCTTCGAACCAATCGAAATCAAACTCGATGCCAAATGAGGAAAATGTTTGCTAGTCCCTCAAGATAGAGGCAACGCTCAACACAACTAGCAAACTCCCCTCGACATGTGCAAGCAACTCGGGACTCCCCTTAGGTCCACAAGAGAAGAGCAATAAGATCTGAAAATCTCCCCTAGCAAAAGCTCCCCCTTAATTGAACGCCAGGAGACATATGATTTGCAAAAACTCTCCCCCTTAGTTGAAAATGCACTTATCAAGCACAAACTCTTCCCTTGAGCCAACAAAACTCCCCCTTCTAAAATGCATATGAAGTCAGAAATGCAAGTTAGCAGCTTCAGGCATATAATCAAAAGAGTGCAAAAATGCTCTAATCGGTATAGCTCCAATGGCACAACTAAGCACTCAAATAGCGAAGGCTCAAACTGATCACACATACGAAATATGAAGCATATGAGCAAGTGAGCAGTTTTTAGCCAAAGAGATAGTCACCATCAGAATAGCACTACACATGTATAGATAGGAATCCAGACAAGTGCTAAACATGTATACAAGGTGAACTACCCCTAGCAAAGTTCAATCATCATGCATAGGAATGAAGCATATACTTGTGATTTCATTTTCATATTGGAGTTGCAGCGGGGAAATTACACAAGTTTAATTTCAGCATGTGATTGCGAGAGGTTGAAAGCTTGTCTTTGCCTAACTTTTCAACCGTGCGAAGCCTATGCATATGCAATCGGAAGCTTAAAGCAACGGTTTCGGTCATACACTACACGGCTCAAGTTTAACTCAAAGTGCAATGAGAAACAGTCTCGATACCATGAGGTGTTGACAAGCAATCCCATCTCGATCTTTTCAATTCACTAAAACTTGGTTCAAATTTTATACATGATATGAACAGACCAAGCAAGTGAATGACTCATAACTAGAGACATAGCAACCTAGCATATATGAAAAGCACGAGTGAACTCAACATATCCTACACATGCTAGTTGCATATCTCAATGGTGAACATTTTCAGATTGTAAGTTATTAAGTAAATTCACCATTCCAAAATAGCTCAGCTCATAACATGTACTAGTGATCAGGAAGAGCATAAGCTACAAGCATCCATATAAGCATCGGAGCATACTAAATAGAGCATAGTTACATTCTAGTGATTATAAACATGAAGCTCAGAATGTAAATGCGTATGCTAAAATGCAAAAGAAAAGAAAGACAAAAGAGTCAGTCAAATATACAAGATCCAAAATGTTTCCCCCATCTAAAAGGGGAAACACACACCAAGCTCACCCCTCAACCGATTAAAGGTTGATTCGTCTAAAGGCTTGGTGAAAATATCAGCCAGTTGATGATGAGTATCGACATGGCGAAGGTCGATATCACCCTTCTCCTGGTGGTCTCGCAGAAAATGAAAGCGCACATCAATGTGTTTGGTCTTCGAGTGAAGCACGGGGTTCTTAGCAACGCTAATGGCACTCGTGCTGTCACAAAGCAAAGGCACGCGAGAAAAAGCTCAGACCAAAATCACGCAAAGTGGCCATCATCCAAAGCAACTGGGAACAGCAGCTAGCCGCAGCAACATATTCAGCCTCCGTAGTGGACTGAGCAACGCTAGACTGCTTGCGAGAAGACCACGAAACAAGAGAAGAACCAATAAACTGGCAAGTCCCAGAAGTGGACTTGCGCTCAATACGACAACCAGCAAAATCAGCATCCGAATAACCGCAAAGGGAGAGGGTGGAGGAAGCAGAATACCAAATCCCGAACTCAGGCGTGAAACGAAGGTACCTGAAAATCCGCTTCACCGCCTGACGGTGAGAGGTGCGCGGCGACGCCTGAAAGCGCGCACACAGACACACCGCGAACTGGATGTCCGGGCGTGTCGCCGTCAGGTAGAGGAGCGACCCGATCATGCTGCGGTACTCCTTCTGGTCCACTGCTTCTCCATCCACATCTGCATCCAGGGCAGTCATCGTTGACATGGGTGTTGGAAGAGGCTTGGCCTCACCCATATCGAACCGCTTCAGCAAGTCCTTGGTGTACTTGCCCTGGTGCACAAATGTCCCCTCTCGGGATTGCTTGATTTGCAACCCGAGAAAGAATGTCAGCTCGCCCATCATGCTCATCTCGAACTCCCTGCTCATAGTATCTGCAAACTTGGCAACCAGAGCATGAGAAGAACCACCGAAAATGATATCATCCACGTAAATCTGGACCAAGAGCGTGTCTTTGCCTTGCCGGAGGAGAAAGAGCGTTTTATCTACACATCCCATTTTAAAACCCTTAGCAAGCAAAAAGGTTTTCAACCTATCATACCAGGCTCTAGGGGCTTGTTTCAAACCATATAAAGCTTTATGAAGTTTAAAGACATGGTTTGGAAACTTGGGATTTTCAAAACCGGGGGGTTGCTCACCATAAACCTCCTCCTCTATGTAGCCGTTTAAGAAGGCACTCTTGACATCCATTTGAAAAAGTTTGAAGCCTTTGGATGCAGCAAAAGCCAAGAGTATCCTAATAGCCTCCAAACGAGCTACAGGAGCAAACGTCTCCTCATAATCTATCCCCTCCTTCTGACTATAGCCTTTCGCTACAAGCCGGGCCTTGTTTCTAACAACGTGGCCATCCTCTCCTTGCTTGTTTTTGAAAACCCATTTTGTCCCAATAGGCTTACAGTCAGGTGGAGGTGGAACTAGAACCCAAACCCGATTTCGCTCAAAATTTTCTAACTCCTCATGCATGGCATTAACCCAATCCGGATCCGTCAAAGCGTGTCCAACATCTCGGGGCTCAAAATTAGCAACAAAAGCAGAATGAGCGAAGTGCGAGATTTGCTGTGACCTGGACCGAGTGACCCGTTCGTCGATGTTGCCGATCATCTGCTGAGGCGGGTGCTGGCGCTGGATATGTCGTGGCGCCTCCCGAGCTGAAGTAGCCTCCCCCTCAACAGCAGCTGGTGCCTCCCCGGGTACAAATGGTACCGCTCGGGGTGGCGGATCCCACGGCCCCCAGGAAGAAGAGGTGTCAGGGGCCGTGAGTCAGTCGTCGAGGCCGCTCTTTGCGGCGCGGCAGGTGGAGGGGGTGCTGGATCATCCATACCTTCAGCACCCTCGTCCTCGTCATCAAAAAGAGGCTCACCAACCTCATGATCACCTGCACGCTCAAAACGAGAAGAAGGACAAACCATGGTCTCGTCGAAGGTGACATCGGATGTCTCCATGACTCGGTTAGTGTCAAGGTTAAGTACACGATAAGCTCGAGTGTGAGTGCCATAACCCAAAAACACACCGTCAGAAGAACGAGATTCAAATTTGTCCAAGTTGCCCTTTTTGAGTATAAAACAATGACAACCAAAAACTCGAAAATAACTCACCTTGGGCAGTTTGCCAAAACGCAACTCATAAGAAGTCTTTTTCAAGAAAGCTCTCAGAAAAATGCGATTGGAAATATAGCATGCAGTGTTCATAGCTTCGGCCCAATAGCGCCTAGGAGTCCTATGCTCATCAAGCATCGTCCTGGCCATCTCAACAAGGGTCCGATTCTTCCTCTCTACAACACCATTTTGGGGCGGTGTGTAGGGGGAAGAAAACTGATGCTCCAATGCCAAGGCGGTTACAAAACTTCTCAAAATCCGAATTTTTGAATTCGGAACCATTATCACTTCTAATAGCTCGCATCGAGTTCAAAGGGAACTCGTTCTGAAGACGCAAAATCAGATTGCGAGCGAAGGAGAAAGTCTCAGTCTTCTCAGTCAAAAAGAAGACCCACGAATATCTCGAAAAGTCGTCAACAACAACCAAAACATACCACTTGCCACCAACCGAGCTCACCCGAGCCGGACCAACAAGGTCCATGTGTAAAAGCTCTCCGGGGTGCGAGGTCATGACCTTAGTCACTGGATGGTGGGGAGCGGCAACCATCTTCCCATGTCTGCAAGAATGGCAAACTAGATCCTTCTCCATCGAAAGCTTGGGCAATCCTCGGATTAGGCCAAGTGAGCTAAGTCTTGCAAGCAGGTCGAAGCTTAAATGACCGAGCCTCCTATGCCACTTCCAAAGATCGGAGGAAGAAGGACTAGCCAAAAGACAGCGAGAAGAACCAAACGACTCCGAGAAATTCGCGCGAAAGACTTTCCCAAAGGGCGAAATCAGACATACAAGATCGCCCTGAGGATCTAAGATGCGACTAAGGTTCGGTTTAAAACGAATCTCATAGTCATCATCAAAAAGTTGCGAAACAGAAAGAAGGTTAAAATGCAGGTTAGAAACAAGAGCAACATCGCGCAACACAAAGTGCTCATTAACCCGCACCGTCCCACGAGACAATACCTTACCTTTACTATTGTCGCCGAAGGTTATGTACTCCTTTCCGGCGACCGGGCTAAGGCTGGAGAACCACTTGGCGTTTCCGGTCATGTGCCTCGAGCAACCAGAATCCACCAACCAAATGTCCTCCAACCGTCTCACCTACATCAATAAAAAGACATAGGGTGAGCATACGGTCCAACACTGGGGTTAGTGAAGTAATGAGAATACCAGTGTTGGGCCGGCTGCTCAAAAGAACGGTCAGTGTAAAAACTATTCCTAGCCTGTCTACGGGGGTAGCGATCACCACGTATAGGAAAACGTGGTCCGCTTGGGAAGAAGCGCTCACCGCGGTACTCAAACTGCGGTGGGGGAAAGCGCTCAACTAAGCCTCCGCCACGGGGTCCATTACCTGCAAAAGCAGGACCCTGTCGGGCACGCTCTCTACGAGATCTACGCCTAGGAGCCTGGGGCTCAACTGCTCTAGCGTCTCTCCTCGGAGCTCTCTCCTGCCTAGGCCTAACAAACTGAGGTGCTGGTCCTCTAGGCCTAGTCTCCCTCCTAGGGGCTCTCATCTCCTGCCTAGGCCGGGGACCTTGACGTCCGGGCCTAGCAGCTCTCCCCTGAGCCTTCGACACATGTCCACCATGAGTTGGATGGTACATGTCCGGGTTCTCCATCTCCCGAGTACGGCGCGCCTCTCGCTTGCGCCGGAAACAGAACTCGATCAATTGACCATCCCTCCCACAGAAATCACACTGGTACCTCACCGCGCGCAAAGGGGGTTGTTGGTGACCAGGGCTGTGGGTGTGGTTCACTTTGCCCTTCTGAGGCAAACACTCCTCTCTAATGGGTGGCATAGCATCAAGCTTGTTCTTGAGGTGGTTTGGCTTGGGTGCCCAAATTTGGTTCTTGGGAGGAGCTCTCGGGGGTTCTTAACCACACCATCTTTGGTGGTAGGCTTGGCAGGCTCTTTGGGTGGAAGTTTGGCAAGCTTGGGAGTAGTGGTGGAGTTAGGCTTCTCACAAGGATTCAAACCACTCGACTCTCCAATCTTCCCAAAAGCAGAAAGATCAACACCCTGAGCAAAACCTACACCAGGAGCCCCAGCAGCTCGCTTGAATTGGGAGATCATCATCCCGAGCTGCGGCTCACTACAGGAGACCCATGACAAGATGGTCCGAAGGTATGTGTTTTCTTCCTCGGTTTGCATCTTGCCATGCTTCACATTGGCAATCTCCAGCTCAAAGCCCTCGCACAAAACGCACCTCGCCACTCCAGTGCTACCTGAGCTGGCCTCCTCAAGAGACACAATCTTGGCATTCTTCTCTGCCAACTCAGATTGCAAGACGGGACAGGTCTTGCATGCACCCAGCAAAGAGGGTCTGGCCTTCAGCTCATCTAGCTCTCCTACCAACGCAACATACTTACCTCTCAAAGTGAGAAGGTCAGTCATGTGCGCGGTGCACGACTCACACTCCGCCTCCTCCGACACAACCACGGTGGACCGAGCGAACTCAAGCTCCTTCACCGTGTCCTCCCACTTCTGCCTGAACTCCTTGCGCTCTCTAGCGGCACGCCTAAGCAGTTTATCTTGGCTAAGGAGGGCAGCGGTCAACTTCTCTACCTCATAGGAAAGCTCGTCGTAGGTGAGAGATACCTGGGAGGTGTCGTCGTCGTCGTCGTTCCGAGGCGTATGTTCCAGCTCGCCTCCGACCTCATCTCCGAGCGCCATGGTACACAAGCCTCCGTCGCCGGCGAAGAAGCACAAGCCGTTGAACTTGTCCTCTAGCTTCTTCTTCTCGGACTCGTCGTCGCTTGATGAAGCGGAGTCGTCATCCGAGCCGTCGACGTCGCTGAGCGTGGCGAAGAACGCACGCTGCTCAGCCTGGGCCTTCTCCAAGTACTTCTTCTTGATGTACTCCTTGTCGAAGCCGCCCCTCCGCTTGTGCCTCGCGGGGACGTACTTCTCCTTGTACTTGGAGTCACGCTTGCGCCCTTGATCGCCCTTCCCCGAATGCTTGTTCTTCTTGGGGCAGTTGGCGATGAAGTGGTCGGGGTCTCCGCATTCGTAGCATCCCGTGCGTCCTCCCCCACGACGGCGGTTCATGCGGTTGTTGTGGAACCGCGAGAACCGGTTGGCAAGCAAAGCCAACTCGTCGTCTCCCAACGTCTCCAGCTGGTCCTCTGTAACAGAAAAGAGACAGGAAAGAGCAAAGCCAGCTGAAGGGTTAGAGGAAGAGCCGGAAACCAAAGCCATGGACGGGCGAGAAGGATTTTCAAAAGAAGCCCTCGACATGGCGTCAATCTCACTGGACTTGAGCTTACTAAAGAGCTCGTCGCAGGTGAGGGTCTCATAGTTAGGCGATTCGATGATCGCCTGAACCTTGGAATCCCACACCGACCGATCAAGAGTGTGCAAGAGCTTCAAAGCACGCTCATGATCGTCAAAAGGCAACTGCTCCTTGTTAGCCCTCATCCTGTTGACAATCACCTGAAAGCGAGCGAATAAACTTTCTATGCTCTCGCCAGGCTGATGTCGAAAGTTCTCATACTCACGCTTGAACGACTCGTAGAGTCGGGTTTTGACTTGAGAGGTGCCCTCATGGAAACGCATGAGGGTGTCCCAGATCTCCCGAGCCGTAGCAAGGTGAGAAACACGATCAAACTCACCCATGCTCAAACAAGAAAAGAGAGCATTACGGGCTCGGCTATTGGCATCGTGCTCATCGATCTGTTGCTGAGAAACACGAGCAGCCAAGACCACGTAATCAGCAGAGTTGCAAATATCCCAAATAGAAGCACCCAAACTCTGCAGATAGGCCGACATGCGTATCTTCCAATACGCATAGTTTGTCCCATCAAAGAACGGCGGTTTGCCCACGCCGCGATCCATGTCGCCTTCTGTGGATCTGGAACCGGCTAAGGTGGAAGATCCTTAACCCGCTCCGATACCAATTGAAGGACCGAGAATGCAAAAGCAAGGCGACCAGAGGGGGGGTGAATGGGAGCCAATAAAATTTCTCTCGAAACTTTGGCCAAGTGTCCCAAAATCAATCCCCAAGAGCTACTACCGAAAACGTGATGCCCACGACCCTTGGAAGAGAGTGGATGATCCCTAGGATCACAGCGAGGCACCAAAAAAACTTCCTCACCCAATTTCACGCAAGTCAACTAGTGACAGGATGGGTTTTGGGTAACCTCAACCTCCCCCGAGCAACGCGAGGGGGATTCAGGCTATTTTGTAAAGCGGGAAGCCCAAATTCTGTAGAGCATGAAGTTAGGAATCCAACGCACCAAAGGGATCTCGAATCGAAAGACGGACGAACAAACTGCGGACGAAAACGCGTCGAATCAGCATTGACCGGACTCTGCCTGCGTCCGGTCGCTGACCACCGGACGCGTCCGGTCGTGCAAAAACAGTTTTCGGAGCTTACTGTTTCTGACCGGACTCACCAGAGACGAGCGTCCGGTCGAGAGCAGTGCGTCCGGTCACAAAAAAACAAGCCAAGTGAACAGTACAATGAGCGAGTCCGGTCACTTAGCGAAAGGTGCGTCCGGTCAAGTCACGAACCGAACACAGCGAAGGTGTTCATCGACCGGACTCACTGACAGCGTCCGGTCGTTGAACAGGCAGCGTCCGGTCACCCCGATTCAGGCTGTTAGTTCACCGATTCGACTCGATCTCACCCAAAACAAATCCTCTAGGGATCAAACTTGGTGAGAAGAGTCACAAAGAGTATAGTGAGCTATCTCTAAGAGATCATGGCTCGAACCTATCTCCAAATCGATGAATCAAAGAATTTCGGGGGAAGGGAGAAAACATGACCCGAAACGAAAAATCGATCGATCTCCTAGTCCGTGAGGTTAGAGGATGATTCCTTCGGTGGAAAGAAGTGCCTCACGATCTAGAACAAACCAGTTCAAACGGAATTGCAAAAAATGAACCGAGCAAAGAGATCAAGCGACGGGAAAATCGTGGGGAAAAAGGATTCTGCGAAGAACACGAACAAAACGTGAATCACACCCACGAATTGCAAGCCGAAGCGCAAACACACGCTACGACAAGGAGGTTACGGCCTCCTTTCCTCAGAATCAACAGTACACAGAGTTGCAAGTCTCTCTGCGGATCTCAGCTACAGCAGGGGATGGGAGAGCAGGAAACCCTAAGTGCAGGAAGCAAATGAGATGGCTAAAACTGAAATAACTGAGATGGGAGAGGAGGGTGTCTCCCCTGACTACTTATCCTATTCTAGTCTAAGTCTATTTCCTACTCTACCCCTCTCTATTCTAACTACAGAGCGAACCAGCTAAACCCTAGGGTTATTCTGGTCCAACCCGCGGTGGTAGGTAGATCCAACGGCCACGCCCGCACAACTCGTCCGCGTTGCCTTCACGCAACCTTCCGATTGCCGCCACGTGCCGTCCTCGCTCTGCACCCCCGGTTTTGTGGCCCAAACCGGGAAACCAGCCTTTTCCAGCAACCCCCGGTTTTGAGGCCCAAACCGGGAAACCAGCCCACCAGCCTGAGTTTTGTGGCCCAAACTCAGAAACCCGCAGCGCCCGAGTTTTGAGGCCCAAACTCGGAAACCGGCCCATCGCCCGAGTTTTGTGGCCAAACTCGGAAACCGTCCGCGCCCAGGTTTTGTGGCTCAACCTGGAAACCGAGCACCCGAGTTTTGAGGCCCAAACTCGGAAACCGTCCACCCGGTGGTTTTTCCCTGGCTCAACCACCAAACCGGAGATGTAGAGGGGATGCACCGCCCGTGCACCCCGTCCACCGACACGTGTCCCCAGGTCCTCGACCCGAGCAACACCGTGCCCCGCAAGTCTCCGCTCGTCGCTGTCCCAGGCTGCCAGCCACCACAGCTGATCCTCAGGCGCTCCGGTCCCTCAGTCCAAGCCTCACGTCCGCCCTTCACTGCTCGATACATCGGCATGCCACGTCCGCCGCACGGCACGCCCATCCTTCATCGCACCCAGTCCGTCGGCACGGCACGTCTCAACTTGACCTTCACCTTGCCCTCGATCACTGTCTCCGTGCTCGACACCTGCACAGCACAAGCCAAAGAACATGCGCATCAAACCCGTTGACAATCACTCATCACTCAGAGACTCGGCATACACCCATGTATCCGCAGAGATTTCTTTAAGGGGGGAAGGGTTGTAACACCTCTGGTGTTAAGCTAGCATGACATCATTTCTCATCATGCATAATCATCTCATGATCATGAAGCATTCATATGTTATTCTTTTTCTCACATAAAATGTCATTTCATGTGCTTGCTTGCTTATAAGTTTGCTTTGATGAAGTGTTGCTTGTCTTGCTTGGGAGTGGTTAAGTCTTTCTAACCATCTAACCTTGTTGAGAAGTCAAAATGAAGGCATGGTTATGCTGGACATTTTGCCTAATCAAGTAGTTAAACCCTAGTCAACCCTATAGAGCCTCTAAAGTCCTTTTGTTTGACTAACAAAGACCTCCTTGTTAGAAGCTTTGCATGGCTGTGGGCCCTTAAGCAAAAGTGTGTAGAATTTAGTATAGAACAAAAGTTGTTTAAGGACCAACTCATGAAAATGGGTTTAGCATGGTGTTTTAGGGTCCACAAGGCAGAATTGGAAGGGTTTTAGACTTGGAAATTTTCCTAAGTCCTAAAGCTGGTTTTCAGTTCGGCCAGGCTATGTTTAGCACCTTCTTAAGCCTAATCCAAGCCGAACCAGTGGTCAATCTTATAACCAAAGTTGCAGTCGGTGTATAGCTCTAACCAATGGTGCAGTTGGTTTAGCGTTTGATGGAATGGTTAGTGAGTTAATCGCGTTTGAAAATGGGCTGTCAGTCGGCCATTAGCCAACTGAATCGCCCGATTCAGTATTGAATCGCCGGCGTCGTGGCCGACCGCGCGCAGGGGAAGAGCGCCGCGTGGCGTCCGATTCCCGACCGGCCCGGCCAGCACGCGCGGCGTGGCGAGCCTTAAGCGCCCGTGCACGCTCTGCTCCGCCAGAGCGCTCTCTCCCTCTCTCTGCCTCGCTCCAAGCTCTCGCCGGCGACCGCGCGGGCGAAAAGGGGGAAGTCCGCCGTCCGCCGTCGTTTCGCCGCGCAACCGCCGAGCAAACCGCACCGCTAGCCTCGCCTCAACCTCCTCCATCGTTTGCCTTAGCCAGCGCCTCGTGTTAAGCCCTTGGTAAGCCGCGGGACAAGTTCCGCCATGGTCGCCGGCGCCGCCAAGCTCGGTCCGCCGTGGCCGATTCCTTTCCCGTGCAAATCCATCCTTTCTAACTCGCGTTCATGAGTCAGTAAGCATCCTGGAAGAAGGTAGTGAAGTCGGTTTAACCGATTAGGGTTCGGTTGCCCCGGTCCGCTGTCATCCGTCGCCCGCCATGTGCGCCTGCGATGGCATGCCCGTGTTCCCGCCGTGTCAACGGCGAATCCTTCGTTCTTTGCTTCGCATTAGGGTTGTGTAGATCTGAGGAGTGCGAATAGTGGGTTAGTTTAGCTCGTCGTGGTCAGAGATGGCTGGCGTAGGAAGTCCGCGCCGCCGTAGCCGCCATTTGCGACGGCGAGCTCGATCCGTGCCAATGCTGGGCCAGTGAGTGGTACCAATCGGCGCGGAAGGAAGAGAGGAGTCCGTCGGTAGAGTTGGTTTCGCCGGAGGAGCCGCCGTCGGCGAGCTCCGGCGAGGTCAACACCTCCTCTGTTTCGGTGTGTGTGACAGGTGGGGTCGTGTTGACCACGGGCCCCGGTTGTCAGCCGCTTGGGTGCAGTTGTGTCGGGTGTTTGTAGCAGTTAGGGTTTAGTGTTTTTGAATATATGTTTTTCAGAAATGCTGATAATGCTTGTTTAAATCATAACTTAAGTTCTGTTAATCCAATAAATGTGAAACCAATTTTGTTATGTTTGTTTTGATGAGTTCTATGCATGAAAAATATGATATGCTCTGTTATGATAGTTTTTATATGCAGTAATAATTAATTTGTGTTTAGGCTGATATCTTGTTTAATGCATAGTAAATCATGTTTTGCTCAGAAAAATATGAGATTTGTTTTGATGAACTGTGTAGGTGATGTAGAGTCACAAAAAAATTATAACTACTGTTTGGTTGTGAATTAATTTGAAGTTAACCTTTAAATTAATTAAATGTTGTTTTCTTGTATAATTTGTAGTAATTAAAATATATGGAATTTGAGTCTCATAATTTTTATAAACTGCTCTTATGCTAAAAAGCTCTAAACAAAAATATGAAATCTATTGTTTGACACTTTTTAAGATAGGGTGTAGTTCAAAGTATCTTTTCACCCTGAGATTTGTCTTTTTCATACAGAATTATATATACATGCAATTGTCCTGAAATTTGTACAGTATGCTTTACTTTCTGTTAGGAACCTACAGTAGTTTTTGTAGATTTTTCTAAAGCTGTTAGCTATAAGGTGCAGTTATAAGCTTGTTCTTAGTGGAATAATTAGTTTATTTAAATTAAGCTTTGGTGTCTTTTTATGGAGGGGGCCAGCAAGGGTAAAATAGTCTTTTCAGTGCATTCTTAGTAGCTGTACTTTGTGTGTTAGCATAGCTACTCTTTCGATAGAGTGTTACACTCTACCGGAGAGGAAATATGCACCTATTCGGTCAATTCAATTGCAATGCATTTTCTATGCCCATGTATCATCCATTCATTCGCGCATATGCATCATAATAGGTTCGGTAGAAGAGACAGTGATAGCAGAGGAAAACGAGGAGCAGCCCCAGGAGCAGGAACCAGGAGCTGTCGGGGAGGAGTTTGAAGAGGAACTTCCGGAGTGCCCGAATCACCAACCGAGCACCTTCGAGAAAGGCGAGCCCCGGAGCATTTCTAACTACCTACAGTTTTAATTAACTTAATCTGTTTATGTTTGTTGCATTAAGTATAGGAGTTGTTTGATACCGTTGATGCATCACTATTCATACCTTGTTATCTTGAAATATTATCCTTGACACCTATATAGAATCAGGTCCGAGTTATGCTTAGAATTGCTTAGACCGGTAGAAGTCGGGCAACCTTCATGTTACCCGCGAGCAATAGGTGGTTACTTGACCGATTAACCGGATATTTCCATTAAGTGGGATAACTGAGTGTTGTGGAAAATGGAGATCGACAGATTCCTGTAGTGTATGCTACAGTATTTCTAGCCGTGTTTTATGGGAATCAGTATCTTGTGAGATAGACTTCTTGTCATGTTGAACGCATGTCCCACATTTAGCTGGAAGGATAACTCGTTCCGACCGCGAAGCCGCTCATTGTTCCAGGCCGTCTCTCAGGTCCTACGCATCAGCCGAAGCCACGGTGGAGAGTTAGTGGGACGCGGGGGCGCGAATAGTAAGACCCGGGTGATGGTGGTTAAGTCCAACTCCTTGGCAGTCGGGCTTGCCTCCGGGTGTGATGGTGGCGGTTGAAACCGCGACTCCTGGAACAATGTTGTGGTCATCTGTAGCTCACCGACGGGTGGGTGTGGTTTGTGTGGGAAATAAATCACCAGCTGGTTAGGAATCGATTATAATCGTCATCGCTCCTGGATAGTGAGCACTTGACTTGAACGCTGATCGACCTCGATACTGAAAAATGTGGAACACGAGACAGCTATCATTATACTTTTGGAAATGGTCACTCGGTCTGTTTGTTACATTTTTGGTGATTGTTGGATCACTACCATGTTTGTATAGTGCAGTTTGCTAATCTAGTAAATAGGATAATTACCATTTAAATTGACAGCTAAAGGGCAGGAGAACTACTTAATTAACAAATGGCTTTTTATGCAAAAATGTGGTCTATTGGTAGCCTCCACTATATACTAGCCTTGCATACTCCTTGATGTCAACTTATTTCTGGTTTAAGGCGGGTAAGTCTAGCTGAGTACCTTCTCGTACTCAGGGTTCTACCCTTTATTGTTGCAGATGGCCAGGTCTTCCATGGTTATTGCATCAATTGTCTCTTTCCAGCCTCGGGTGATATCTAGGTCACGGGCAATGACCTCTTCTGTTCGTATCTTTTGCTATGTTAAGGATGACTACTAAATGGCACTGTAATCATTAAGTGTGTGTGCGTGAATTTCGGAACAACATTTCAAGTTAAGCTTCCGCTACTGTTTTCAAACCTAGTTTGTAATAACTAAGTTGCTACTCCGAAACTATTTGTGTCATCTCTGTCGTATGACGGTCGACGCTGAATATTACGATCCTATGTTGTTGATGTTGGAAAGTTTGAAATCCTTCGTGATTTCACGGACTACCGGGTTTATAGGGGCTCAAGTACCACAAATTTACTGCCTAGGCGGCGAATTTCGTACTTGTGCTCTTATAAATTGGTCGGTTCTGTTACAGAAGGTCCAGCCAAAAGACAACGAGAAATTCCGAACGACTCTGAGAAATCCGCACGAAAGACTTTTCCAAAGGGCGAAATCACACATACAAGATTGCCCTGAGGATCCAAAATGCGACTGAGATTCGGTTTAAAATGAATCTCATAGTCATCATCAAAAAGTTGCAAAACAGAAAGAAGGTTAAAATGCAAGTTAGAAACAAGAGCAACATCGCGCAACACAAAGTGCTCATTAACTCGTACAGACCCACGAGACAGCACCTTACCTTTGCTGTTGTCGCCAAAGGTAATATACTCCTTCCCGGCGATCGGACTAAGACTAGAGAACCACTTGGCGTTTCCGGTCATGTGCCTCGAGCACCCGGAATCCACCAACCAAACGTTCTCCAATCGTTTTACCTACATCAATAAAAAGACATAGGGTGAGCATACGGGCCAACACTGGGTTAGTGAAGTAAGGGGAAAACCAGTGTTGGGCCGGCTGCTCAAAAGAACGGTTATCTAAAAGACCATTCCTAGCATACCTACAGAGGAAGCAATCACCACGTTTAGAAGAACGTGGTCCGCTAAGGGAGGAGCGATCATCGCGATACTCAAAACGCGGTGGGGGATAACGCTCAACTACAAAGCCACTGCCACGGGGTCCATAGCTCGCAAAAGCAGGCTCCCGCCGGGCACGCTCTCTACGAGGCCTAGGCCTAGGAACTTGAGGCACTGCACCTCTAGGCCTAGCATCTCTCCTCGGAGCTGTCCTCTGCCTAGGCCTGGGAACTTGAGGTTCTGGACCTCTGGGCCTAGCAGCACGTCTCGGAGCTCTCCTCTGAACATTCGGCACATGTACATCATGGAAAGGATGGTACATGTCCGGGTTGTTCATCTCCCTTGCACGGCGTGCATCTCTCTTGCGCCGAAAGCAGAACTCACTCAAGTGTCCATCTCTCCCACAATGCTCACAATGGTACCTCACCGCTCTCAAAGGGGGTTGTTGGTACTCACGGTGGTGGGTGTGGATCACCTTGCCCTTCTGTGGCATACACTCCTCCTGGATAGGTGGCATTGTGTCCAGCTTGTTGTTGACGGTCCTTAAACACCTGTTTTACCTTCAACATTTGACCCTAAAGTCCACCAAAAAGGCATGAAATGTAGTCAAATAGGTTTCAAACTAACCGAATTCCACATGTCCATAGAATTCTATTTGAATGCAGGATTTGAACCAAATTTGGACATATGGACCCACCAAGAGACAAGCCCACTCGGCAGGGCCCAAATGGGCCTAAGAGAGGTGGCGCCCGCCACCCCTAGGTGGCGCCCGCCAGCCACAAGTGACGCCCGCCACTTGGGTTGGCCCAAGCTTCACCCCCTGCCACGTCACCGATCCATGTGACCTCCCCAGGGCCAAATCCTGGCCCTTGGTCACTAGGTCAGTGGCATCGGACGGCTCAGGATGAAGTGGCGCGGATCAAGGCTGATGGGTTGTTACTCAGACATGCACCCGACCTCCAAACCGCCTCGAACAACCACCTAGATGCCGTTGAATCCAAGTCGGTGCATCCAGCGGCCAGGAGACTGGCGGCCGCCAGTAGGGAGTGGCGCCCGCCACCTGACCTAACCCTAGGTCGGGTGGTTGCCCCCTATAAGAACCCCCCTTACTCCTCAAGCTATAAATACCCCCCTGGAGGCACCTCTCCATTCGTACCATCTCAAGCAAAGCAACACCAAGCAAGAGAAGTGAGAGTTAGGTTAGAAGCTCAGAGAGCTTAGGCAAGTAGGTAGCTAGTTGAGCATGGCATCTTCGCCCTCGCGGTAGCGCTGCTCAAGGCTTAGCTCATGAGTAGAGACGTGCGAGTGATCGGCTCTGGAGCTGGGAAGAGTCTTCCTTCATCTCCAGTTCAGGTTTTGCTCTTGTTACTCAAGCTTTTACTATATTCTAGTACTATCATTTCAAGTATTACTTTATTCTACTTATCAGTATTGAGTGGTATACTTGATTGATTGCGAGTGCCTAGCTATCCTATAGGTCAATTCACTTAGCCATAGTAGTTAATCTCTAGTGAGCTTAGTGTTTGATCTTTGCCAATAGGTTGCTTAGTTAGTTTAGTGTTTATCTTATTAAGTCAAGTGTTCGCTCTAACGTCCGCAAGGGTGTCTCTATTCAGAGCTAGGATAGAGATAGTTAGAATATAGTTAAGCGTGGTGCTTAGTTATAGACTTACCTTCAGATACGGCTAGACCCCCGGATAGCTATGGTAGCAAGCAGGAGGTGACAGCCCTGTGCGCCTTGAAATCCACCACGTAGTTGGCCCAGTTTAACAGTAAGGCTCGTCGTGCTAGCGTTCAACCTAAGTAAGTGGTAAAGGCTAGTACGCCTCGATACTTGACAAGATAGGACTAAAACCATACTTAACTTAGCTACTTTATTGTCTTTTGCCTGCCCTGCTTCGTAACTATCTTGCTTCGTAGTTATCTTGCTTAGTGGTTACCTAGGATTAGTTATTAGTTAGTAGTTAGTCATCTTAGTTACCTTTAGTTATCCTTAGTTATCATAATCCCATTTACCTACCTATCCATCCACCTTACCTTAGCCATCAACTTCATCCTTACCTAGCCACCCATATATTCTTTCTAGCCTTTCATCTTCCCTTCTCCCCTTTTCCTTTTTCTTATTTCTTCGACTCTCATCCCCTCCATGACTCAACTCATTCACCACCCTAGCCTTCCCTTGGGATCAAATAAATCGACACCTGGTACTCCCAGGCGAAGTGCTACTACAATAGTTCTGTGCACTTGCAGAATCTCCTTGTTGGTAGTTCTTAGCTTCACTAAAGATAGTGCTAGGCAACTATCCCCCGTAACGGCCCAGGAATGCTTGATGGCACTTGCTAACGTTGTTACTAGGAGTAGACTATGGAGTCTATCCCCGGCAACAGCGTCAGAAGTGCTTGAAGCAAGACCAGTCTCTATACCTAAAGGAGTGGAGCTAAAGCAGCTATCTACTAATGCCAAGCGGGGTTGTCAATCCCGACACTAGTAGGAGCTAGCTAGAGAGAATGCAATCTACCAGGAGGAGATTCTGCAAGCGCACAGAACTATCGGTTGTAGCACTTCGCCTGGGAGTACCAGGTGTCGATTTATTTGATCCCAAGGGAAGGCTAGGGTGGTGGATGAGTTGAGTCAAGGAGGGGATGAGAGTCGAAGAAAAAGAGAAAAGAGAAAAGGGGAGAAGAAAGGCTAGAAAGAATATATGGGTGGCTAGGTAAGGATGAAATGGATGGCTAAGGTAAGGTGGATAGATAGGTAGGTAAAGGGTTATATGATAACTAAGGATAACTATGATAACTATGATAACTAACCTGGGTAACCACTAAGCAAGATTACTACAAAGCAACATAGTTACGAAGCAGGGCAGGCAAAAGACAATAAAGCAGCTAAGTTAAGTATAGTTTTAGTCCTATCTTGTCAAGTATCGAGGCGTACTAGCCTTTACCACTTACTTAGGTTGAACGCTAGCACAACGAGCCTTACTGTTAAACTGGGCCAACTACGTGGTGGAATTCAAGGCGCACAGGGCTGTCACCACCTGCTTGCTACCACAGCTATCCGGGGGCCCAGCCGTATCTGAAGGTAAGTCTATAACTAAGCACCACGCTTAACTATATTCTAACTATCTCTATCCTGGCTCTGAATAGAGACACCCTTGCGGACGTCAGAGCAAACACTTGACTTAATAAGATAAACACTAAACTAACTAAGAAACCTATTGGCAAAGATCAAACACTAAGCTCACTAGAGATTAACTAGTATGGCTAAGTGAATTGAACTGTAGGGTAGCTAGGCACTCAAGCAATCAATCAAGTATAGCACTCAATACTGATAAGTAGAGTAAAGTAATACTTGAAATGAAAGTACTAGAATATAGTAAAAGCTTGAGTATCAAGAGCAAAACCTGAACTAGAGATGAAGGAAGACTCTTCCCAGCTCCAGAGACGATCACTCGCACGCCTCTACTCTTGAGCTAAGCCTTGAGCAGCGCTACCGCGAGGGCGAAGATGCCTTGCTCAACTAGCTACCTACTTGCCTAAGCTCTCTAAGCTTCTAACCTAACTCTCACTTCTCTTGCTTGGAGTTGCTTTGCTTGGAATGGTACGAATGGAGAGGTGCCTCCAGGGGGGTATTTATAGCTTGAGGAGTGAGGGGGGTTCTTATAGTGGGCAACCACCCGACCTAGGGTTGGGTCAGGTGGCGGGCGCCACTCCCCACTGGCGGCCGCTAGGGCACTGGCCGTTGGATGAACCGCCTCTGTATCAACGGCATCCAGGAGGTTGTCCAAGGCGGTTTGGAGGTCGGGTGCATGTCTGAGTAACCGCCCACCAGCCTTGATCCGCGCCACTTCATCCTGAGCCGTCTGATGCCACTTGACCTAGTGACCAAGGGCCAAGATTTGGCCCTGGGGAGGTCACACGGATCGGTGACGTGGCAGGGAGCGAAGTTGGGCCAACCCAAGTGGCGGGCGCCACTTGGAGCTGGTGGGTGCCACCTAGGGGTGGCGGGCGCCACCCCTCTTAGGCCCATTTGGGCCCTGCCGAGTGGGCTTGTCTCCTGGTGGGTCCATATGTCCAAATTTGGCTCAAATCCTGCATTCAAATAGAATTCTATGGACATGTGGAATTCGGTTAGTTTGAAACCTATTTGACTACTTTTCATGCCTTTTTGGTGGACTTTAGGGTCAAATGTTGACGATAAAATAGGTGTTTAAGGACCGTCAACACTCCTCCTGGTAGATTGCATTCTCGCTAGCTAGCTCCTACTAGTGTCGGGACTGACAACCCCGCTTGGCATTAGTAGATAGCTACTTTAGCTACCCTATCCTCGGTGTATCTAAGAAGTACCAACAAGCATTTCTGGCGCCGTTGCCGGGGAAGGCAATCGGTGTATCGGTTGAGTCCGTGTCGAATTTATCTTTGCTTAAGCTCCTGCTTAGCGAATCCCATCTTACCCCATTTTTTCTTTCCTTAGTTCTTCTTATCTTTTTCTTTCATCTTCTTCAACTTCTTTCTTTCTTATCTCGTTCTATCTTCATGATGGCCAACAAAGCCATTCGTGAATTTTCTGCGCCTTCTACCGCTAATATAGCGACGGGACCAGACGTGATTGATGCCAACCTCAATTTTGAGTTGAAACCGGCTCTGATCACGATGGTCCAAGTTAGCCCGTTCTGTGGCAAGGCTCTTGAGGATGCCAATGCTCACCTCCAACAATTCTTGGAGATTTGTGGCACCTTCACCATTAAGGGGATAACCCAAGAAGCCATCTGTCTTCGTCTCTTTCCCTTCTCTTTGATAGGAAAAGCGAAGCAATGGTTCTATACCGATCGCAACGCTGTAGACACATGGGACAAGTGTACCAATGCTTTTCTCGCCAAATTCTTTCCTATGGGCAAGACGAATGCTCTGCGCAACAAAATCTCCAGCTTTACGCAACAAGCCGAGGAATCTATTCTCGAGGCATGGGAGAGGTTGCAAGAGTATGTCGCTGCTTGTCCGCACCATGGTATGGAGGACTGGTTATTGATCCAGAACTTCTACCATGGCCTAACCCCACTCTCTAGAAGCCATTTGGATGCCGCTGCTAGCGGTGCATTCTTTTCTCTGAATGTTGCAGATGCTAAGGCTCTCATAGAGAAGATGGTGTCGAACCAAGGATGGAATGACGAGAGACTACAGCCCCGTAAGCGAGGTATGCATTCCCTTAAGGAAGCCAACATGATCGTGGCCAAGATGGACTTGCTGGCAAAGAAGCTGGACAGCTGTGAGAAGATGAACCAACAAGAGAGTGTCCAATCTCTGGAATCTTACATGACTTGTGAAGTCTGTGGAGAAACCGGACATTCTGGGAACTACTGGCCCGAGCTACATGAAGATTTGAACTTCATCAACAACAACAACGGTTTCCGTCAACCAAATCAAGGATGGAATCAGCACTTCAATTCTCAAGGTAACAATTCATTCCCTCGCTCTAATTTTCAGAATTCTGATAATTTCTCATTCTTAAAAGATTTAGTTTACTCACAAGGTAAAACTACTGAATTTTTGAATAAGAAATTAATGGCGAATGATGAAATTCTTGAGAAAATAAATGCTAAATTGGAAGATTTCTCATCTGCTCTGAAAAATCAACTTAGCTTTAATAAGATGTTAGAAACCCAATTAGCTCAACTTGCTGCTATCATACCATCTTTTGAATCTGGCAAAATTCCTGCTAAACCTGACATGGAAACTGCTAATATGTTTGAAATAAAATATTTTAACTATTATGAAGATCAAACCATGACTGTTAAAAAGGGTGATCGTGGTAGTCCCATAATTAGATGCTCAATCTTTGGTGAAGTCTTTAAAAATGCCATGTGTGATTTAGGATCGAGTGTGAACATTCTATCTAAAGATTTTTATGAAAACTCATCCTTTCCACCCATGTCATCCACATCTGCCTATGTTGTGCTAGCTGATCAATCCACTTGCTTTGTAGAAGGAATAGTTAATGATTTACCTGTTCATATTAGAGGCTCCTATGTTCCTGCTGATTTCATAATACTAGATATGGGAAATAGGAAAGATGGGCCTTTAATTTTGGGTAGACCCTTCTTGAATACTGTTAATGCTTGCATATATGTCGGGAGTGGTAAAATTCAAATGACATTAGGAGGGAGGAAGGAAATATTCTCCTTCTCCCGTGGTCCCGCATATGCCGCTAACATGCAGGTAGCAAAACTCGTTCATACCAAGAAGAGGCGCCCAGGAACAAGGTGGAACAGAAAGAAAGAACCACCTCCTCCTAAGTTGTGTGATTCACATAACAAAGGAGAGGTGCCAAAAGAAGAAGAAACAGATGGAGTACTAAGAGAAGAAGTGCCCAAGGAAGAAGATCCACCCGATAAGGATGAAACTCCATGGACCTAAGGTATGGTTTTACTTTTTATTTTCCCTTTTCAAATAAATAACATATGCCATGCATGCAACTAAAAAAAATATCATCAGTTATCATTAGTTATATGCATAGGTATATGTTAACTTAGTTAGAATAATATCATAGGATAGTTTCCCTTTTCACAACATTAGATAGTTTCCCTTTTAATAAAAATGAGAACAAGAGCTCCGACTGAGAAGAAGAAGGCCCTTCAGCAAGCAAGAAGCCAGCTTGGGGGAGACTCCAGCTCCAATAAGGTATGTCTCAAGCCTACCCTTTACATTCAGTTCTTAAATTCTATATCTTTTTGAATGTCACATGCTTGCCTAAGTATCCATTCCATGAACAAAATTTATAAAATCTGCTTAAACAAGTTCAAACCTGAATAAGATTTGATATATGTCATGCAAATGCTATTATTATGGTTTGAAAGACTAGTCTTATCTAAGTGGTAGTTTTTATGGGTTGCACATGCTTAAACTGAAATCATGCCTAGTGAATAAAGTTGGTAAGAAATGGAGTAATTCTTTAAACTTGTTAAGGTGAAATTTGGACCTAATCAGGAGGATTTCTTTTAAAAATTATGAAAACCTTGCTAAAAGTTCCTCCTAGATTTTATCCCATCCCACCACCAGCCAAATATTTGTTAGTCATAAGTCAAAACCACAAAGAGCTTTGTCTGTGTTGAGCTTTGTTAGACATCATAGATCTTAGTAGAGAAGCTTATCATATCTTTTGAATCAAGATTCACGCACACCCACCATAAATTGCCTACTTTCCACTTTGGAAGTTTGCAACCACCAAATAAATTGCTTATTCTCTACACCGGAGATATGCAATACCCTGCCAAACATCCCATTGCTAGCCTTATGCTTATTTCAAAAATCCTTTCCTATAGATGTCTGGGGAAATCTAGAGCTAATAGAAAGAGAGAAAAATGAGCAAAGTAGCTCATGAAAGGATTATGTCCTGAAGAAAAAAAGTGAGCAAAGTAGCTCAAGAGAGGACTATGTCCTAAGAAAATGTGAGGACACATCTTTTGTCTACTCACTTTGTATCAAAAAAAAGAGAATTATCATTAGCTCTAGACCACAGAAATTAACTAGGAAGGATTATGAAATATCCCTCTATACAGTTCCACATAACCACACATGCACATCTTGATTAATTTTTATGATTTGCTGCTCCTTATGATCTGAGTGTCTAGCTTAGCAATAAACATCAGGCAATTTGCTCATGGTTCTTAGCCTACCTATAACTCCACATATCATTCTTTAGAAATAGGAGAGGCTACATTTTGGCCTAAGTGAGGATGTAAACACCATTGAGTGATTGAGTGATCTAGGAGGACTTAAGCAAGTTGTTATCTTTTGAAAACCTTGAAAAACCTCCAGACAGAATCCTAGTCAAACCTAAGCAAGATAAAAGTTTCATATCTACTGCTTTATTTCACTCTTGCATGTTTGAAGTGAAAAGCTATAAGCCCCACATTGCTATGATTCATGATATATGCTAAGTTATTTCTCACTATAGAATATGCACTTGCAGACATCTTAAGTTGCTATCTTTTTCATGCTCAATGCTTAAACCGCATTGTTGCTCGAGGACGAGCAACAGGTTAGCTTGGGGGAGATTGTTGACGGTCCTTAAACACCTGTTTTACCGTGAACATTTGACCCTAAAGTCCACCAAAAAGGCATGAAATGTAGTCAAATAGGTTTTAAACTAACCGAATTCCACATGTCCATAGAATTCTATTTGAATGCAGGATTTGAACCAAATTTGGACATATGGACCCACCAGGAGACATGATGAGGACATGACACCTTCGGATATGACCATCAATTATAAGGTGAGCTCGTTTATACATGTGGATAATGATTTTTGGCACAATTCACTTGGTTCCACATGTACATGTCATTATTTGTTTATAGGTATAAACATGTCTCAAAGTGCAAGCTCGTCAAAGTCCAACATTCGGTTCATTGGCAGCCTGACAGTGCTTCAGTGGAAAGACCATAACTCATCCATCCGGAGTGCGATTGAGGTCAATGAGGACTTGATGGAAAGCTTATTTGATAATATTTCAAATGGATCTGGTCCCACCTCAATATCACGTCGACAAGGTCTTCAAATTGTCACGACAATCTGCTACTATTTCTGCCGGGTGCTACGACGTCGACATGGGCTTGTCATGCAACCTTGGGACCCTGGCCCAAGTGGCAGCACGCCCAAAACAAGTGGAGAAGAGCATAAGGATGTTCAAGGAAGTCCTCCTCCTTGGCCACCACCTTAGAAGGGCAGCCAAGTCGTCCAACCCAAGTTGGAGGCCCAATCCGTGTCAAGTTCGAGTCCATCTCGGAATCCAGGAGCAGCCAGCGGTAAAACGGACGCCCAGGTCACATACGTACTCCGCTTTCGATGCTCCACATATGGATGGAAAGATAATTTGATAAGCTAACCAATAGCTTTGGTTTGAGGTTCAAACTTCATAGGAATCAACGGGAATCGTCGAAACAAGTTGACATCCAGAATCTGTCAGGGTGTTGCGTGGCCGTCTTTTGGGCCTTGTAACTTGTTAGGGCACCTTAGTGACGTGAGTAGGGGTCCTTGGACGCCCCTTAGGCTATATAATCAGTAGCCGCTGCCTACGTTAAGGTTTGGGTTTTGCTTAGATTATTCTGTTCATAACAGTTTCATCGGTTTGTGAGACCCCAACTCGTGAGATTAATCATACATCTGCAATTTGGTTGCATTCTTCTTTGTTCTTGCTCGTGTTCTTGGATTCGCAGGCAAAGATTTTAGCCTTCTTGGCGAGGTCAACCGTGCAACTCTGGTTGATAACCAGAGGAGACGTGGTGCTGCGATTGCGGTGTTTCGGATCATGTTGTTCGGAAGCCGGATCGACTTGTGTCTCGTTTCCACCAAATCGAGAGTTACCAGAACCTTTCGAAAGATCGGGCACCCTTGTTCACATCAAGTGGTAATCAAAGCTTCAGGTATACCATCAGGTTCACATCTACCATTAGTTTCGAGTGTTTTTCCATCGTCCCATAGTCCAGTGCCATATTTGTTTTCCTGTCCTAGAACCTTCCGCGCCATAGCCTTTGCATATTTCGGTTTCAGAGTTCGTAGTATTGAGTTTGTGTCCTTGGTCAAGGTTTTGTTGCTGGTTTAGATTGTGATCTTTGCTTGTTCGTGTTGATCTCTCCATCCACAACCATCTCGTATCACCATCCGGTTTGCATCTTGTGTCGATAAAAAAACCCTGATTCGGACTGTCTTCCATAAAACAATCGTAACTTTTGCGTCCGAACTCGAAACGGGGCAAATTTTATATCCACGGAGAACGCCAGGAAATTTTAGATCTGTTTCATCCCAGCAAGTCTGGGTTCGAAAAAATTAGATTTGTCAAATTTGATCACGAAAATCCAGTTTTCAGGTCCACAAGTTTTGACATACCTTTCATAGAACAATCCTAATTTTCTATAGACCACATCTTTTATCCAATTGAGCTCAAATTTTTCGTGGTTTTTTCTTGTGTGTTTCTTACTGAGAAGAAAATATCAAAAGGTCAAAAGCAAGAAAAAAGTTTGAACAAAAAAGAAAAAAAATAGTAAAAGAGAAGAGAAGAGAAAAGGAGCAGACAAGGAACACGTAATAGCTCTATTATTTGTGGTGTCTTTTGTCTTTCCTAGCTATTGCTATCTTTCATATTTGTTTCCTTTCATCCTTGTTTCACTCCCTTGTTTATCACAACAGGTGATAGAAATATATATATATAGGCCAGCAACTAGGACAAGTGCTTTGGACATTTATTCAATATTGCTATCTGTTACTGACTTGTGTGCCACGTATATATTATTCTCTTTGTTTGCCTTCCTAGCTCCACTTTCCTCAGAACAACATGAGTTTGTGATCCTTGCCATCGCGGTCTACGTCTTCCAGGTATCCTTTGCTTTGTGGGTAAGAACACTGGTAAGAGCTTGGTAAGATGTTTACCTTTTGCTGATCTCGATTGAGAGGCACCACTCCACCCTTTAGTACGATTATTAGGGATAACCTTCACTGTTTGTTGCTATTTTTGTGTCCACAATGTCAGTTGATGGAGATAAAACACCAAAGAACTTTAAGGAGCGTGTCAGCAAAAAGCAACTACAAGCTGTTATAGACAATGGTCAAAAGGAGATGAAGGAGACAGACATCAAGGCTGTCACTGAAGCCATAATTGAGATGAAACTTGCAAATGCGATTGAGCGGGTGGACAAACGGTCATCTAAGTTAACCGGTAGGGTAAATACTTTAGAAAACCGCCCTGCACATGATGAAGATGCGACTGGAAGAAATGATGGTGATGAGGTGTATGATGCTGATGGTAATATTGATCCAATATTGACGATGCAAAACAGATTACGATGTCGTCTCCGTACTAACACCACAGGTATGGGTGACGTTCCACATCACCACCACTATCGAGGTATGTGTAATCGAGCTTCTGAAGATCCTTATGCTAAGGTTAAATTTACTATACCTTCTTTTTCGGGACATTATGATGCTGAGGGATATCTTGATTGGGAGATGACAGTAGAGCAGAAATTTATTGCCCACCAAGTACCTGAACAACATAGAGTTAGACAAGCCACCAGTGAGTTTAAAGATATTGCTTTTATTTGGTGGACTGGTTTAGCTGCAGATGGTGCCACACCTCATACTTGGGAAGAGCTTAAGGTTGCTATGCGTGATAGATTTGTTCCCCCATCTTATTATAGAAACCTTTGTAAGAATTTGATGCGATTAGATCAGGGATATAAATCTGTGCAGGATTACTATGATGAGCTTCAAAAGGGTTTGTTGCATTGTGCTATAGTGGAGGGACCCGAGGATTCCATTGTTCGATTTTATTCGGGTTTGAGACGTGAAATTTGGGATGTTGTTGATTATAAAGAATTTGATAATGTCATCAAGTTGTTTCAGTTTGCTATGCTTGTAGAGAAGGTGTTGCAGAGATGTGAGACCCCGATAAGCAAGCGAGTGAGTGCTTCTGCCAATGCAACATCTTCACCACCACCACCCACATCTACTCAGGAGTCTAGTAAAACTTTAATCCATGCTGAAATTGTACAACGAGATAGAGAGAGTGCTACTAGTAAGTGCAAAGAGATTGATATTATATATGAAAATTACCAAGTATCTAAATTGAATGATTCTTTTGCGCTTGCTACAAAATCTGATATTAATGAAATTGATGATGATGTGCTGAATTTATCCACCACTCATGCTATAATAGAGCAACATTCAGGGGACACTAAATCTGATTTACCTTTATCACAAAATAATTGTCCAACTAATCATTGTGAAAAAGAAGAGTTGTTTGATAGTGCTTTTTGTATACCTGTGTCACAACTAGTGAATGATATTGACTCTATTATTTTGGATCAAAATACTTGTGCTAAAAATAGACATTTGCTTCCAATTGCTACTGAAAAAGATGAGCTAGAATTATTATCTTCTTTAAATACTTTAGGTTATATTGAGTTTGATATTCTGTGTGGTCTAAGTAATTTGAGGAAGAAATTTTTGTGCATTGAATTGCCATGGTTGTCTAGATTTACATATCACTTTATTGGCAAGTATAATTGTAAAGGAGAGTATATGGTACACCGGGTTTATATATGTTCAAATCTGAAATCTCCTTTTGTTATGCACCCATATGATCAATTAGAGGGCTGCAATAGTTATAATCATGTCTTGTCAAGATTCCCAAGTTTTGTTATAAAGAAACATGTTAGATTTCAAGAAAAGGAGCAATATTGGCTACTACCTACAACCTGTCCTGCAACTATGTTCAAACCGAGGACGGTTTGTTGTCAAGAAGGGGAGGATGATGAGGACATGACACCTTTCGATATGACCATCGATTATAAGGTGAGCTCGTTTATACATGTGCATAATGATTTTTGGCACAATTCACTTGGTTCCATATGTACATGTCATTATTTGTTTATAGGTATAAACATGTCTCAAAGTGCAAGCTCGTCAAAGTCCAACATTCGGTTCATTGGCAGCCCGACAGTGCTTCAGTGAAAAGACCATAACTCATCCATCCGGAGTGCGATTGAGGTCAATGAGGACTTGATGGAAAGCTTATTTGATAAGCTTTCAAATGGATCTGGTCCCACCTCAATATCACGTAGACAAGGTCTTCAAATTGTCACGACAATCTGCTACTATTTCTGCCAGGTGCTACGACGTCGACATGGGCTTGTCATGCAACCTTGGGACCCTAGCCCAAGTGAGAGCATGCCCAAAACAAGTGGAGAAGAGTATAAGGATGTTCAAGGACGTCCCCCTCGTTGGCCACTACCTTAGAAGGGCAGCCAAGTCGTCCAACCCAAGTTGGAGGCCCAATCCGTGTCAAGTTCGAGTCCATCTCGGAATACAGGAGCAGCCAGCGGTAAAACGGACGCCCAGGTCACATACGGACTCCGTTTTCGATGCTCCACATATGGATGGAAAGATAATTTGATAAGCTAACCAATGGCTTTGGTGTGAGGTTAAAACTCCGTCGGAATCAACGGGAATTGTCAAAACAAGTTGACATCCAGAATCTGTCAGGGTGTTGCGTGGCCGTCTTTTGGGCCTTGTAACTTGTTAGGGCACCTTAGTGACGTGAGTAGGGGTCCTTGGATGCCCCTTAGGCCATATAATCAGTAGCCGCCACCTACGTTAAGGTTTGGGTTTTGCTTAGATTATTCTGTTCATAACAGTTTCATCGTTTCATCGGTTTGTGAGACCCCAACTCGTGAGATTAATCATACATCTGCAATTTGGTTGCATTCTTCTTTGTTCTTGCTCGTGTTCTTCGATTTGCAGGCAAGGACTTTAGCCTTCTTGGCGAGGTCAACCATGCAACGCCGGTTGATAACCAGAGGAGACGTGGTGCTGCGATTGCGGGCTTTCGGATCGTGTTGTTCGGAAGCCAGATCGACTTGTGTCTCGTTTCCACCAAATCGAGAGTTACCAGAACCTTTCGGAAGATCGGGCACCCTTGTTCACATCATGACAAGCCTACTCGGCAGGGCCCAAATGGGCCTAAGAGAGGTGGCGCCCGCCACCCCTAGGTGGTGCCCGCCAGCCACCAGTGGCACCCGCCACTTGGGTTGGCCCAAGCTTCACCCCCTGCCACGTCACCGATCCGTGTGACCTCCCCAGGGCCAAATCCTGGCCCTTGGTCATTAGGTCAGTGGCATCGGATGGCTCAGGACGAAGTGGCGCACATCAAGGCTGATGGGCGGTTACTCAGACATGCACCCGACCTCCAAACCGCCTCGGACAACCACCTGGATGTCATTTAATCCAAGTCTGTGCATCCAGCGGCCAGGAGACTGGCGGCCGCCAGTAGGGAGTGGCGCCCGCCACCTGACCTAACCCTAGGTCGGGTGGCTGCCCCCTATAAGAACCCCCCTCACTCCTCAAGCTATAAATACCCCTCTGGAGGCACCTCTCCATTCGTACCATCTCAAGCAAAGCAACACCAAGCAAGAGAAGTGAGAGTTAAGTTAGAAGCTCAGAGAGCTTAGTCAAGTAGGTAGCTAGTTGAGCAAGGCATCTTCGCCCTCGCGGTAGCGCTGCTCAAGGCTTAGCTCATGAGTAGAGGCGTGCGAGTGATCGGCTCTGGAGCTGGGGAGAGTCTTCCTTCATCTCCAGTTCAGGTTTTGCTCTTGTTACTCAAGCTTTTACTATATTCTAGTACTATCATTTCAAGTATTACTTTATTCTACTTATCAGTATTGAGTGGTATACTTGATTGATTGCTTGAGTGCCTAGCTATCCTACAGGTCAATTCACTTAGCCATAGTAGTTAATCTCTAGTGAGCTTAGTGTTTGATCTTTGCCAATAGGTTGCTTAGTTAGTTTAGTGTTTATCTTATTAAGTGAAGTGTTTGCTCTGACATCCGCAAGGGTGTCTCTATTCAGAGCTAGGATAGAGATAGTTAGAATATAGTTAAGCGTGGTGCTTAGTTATAGACGTACCTTCAGATACGGCTGGACCCCCGGATAGCTGTGGTAGAAAGCAGGTGGTGACAACCTTGTGCGCCTTGAATTCCACCACGTAGTTGGCCCAGTTTAACAGTAAGGCTCGTTGTGCAAGCGTTCAACCTAAGTAAGTGGTAAAGGCTAGTACGCCTCGATACTTGACAAGATAGGACTAAAACCATACTTAACTTAGCTGCTTTATTGTCTTTTGCCTGCCCTGCTTCGTAACTATCTTGCTTCGTAGTTATCTTGCTTAGTGGTTACCTATGATTAGTTATTAGTTAGTAGTTAGTCATCTTAGTTACCTTTAGTTATCCTTAGTTATCATAATCCCATTTACCTACCTATCCATCCACCTTACCTTAGCCATCAACTTCATCCTTACCTAGCCACCCATATATTCTTTCTAGCCTTTCATCTTCCCTTCTCCCCTTTTCCTTTTTCTTATTTCTTTGACTCTCATCCCCTCCTTGACTCAACTCATTCACCACCCTAGCCTTCCCTTGGTATCAAATAAATCGACACCTGGTACTCCCAGGCGAAGTGCTACTACGATAGTTCTGTGCGCTTGCAGAATCTTCTCCTAGTAGATTGCATTCTCGCTAGCTAGCTCCTACTAGTGTCGGGACTGACAACCCCGCTTGGCATTAGTAGATAGCTACTTTAGCTACCCTATCCTAGGTGTATCTAAGAACTACCAACACTTGTTCTTTAGGTGGTTGGGTTTGGGATGCCACACTTGGTTCTTGGGTGGAGCTCTCGGGGGTTCCTCAAACACCCCATCCTTGGTGTTAGGCTTGAGAAGCTCTTTGGGTGGAAGCTTGGTAAGTTTGGGAGTAGTGGTGGAGTTGGGCTTCTCACTCGGGTTCTGACCACTCGACTCTCCAATCTTCTCAAAAGCAGAAACATCAACACCCGGAGGAAAGCCTACACCAGGACCTCCAGCACCTCGCTTGAATTGGGAGATCATCATCCCGAGCTGTGGCTCACCACAAGATACCCATGACAAGATGGTCCGAAGGTATGTGTTTTCCTCCTCGGTTTGCATCTTGTCATGCTTCACATTCGCAATCTCCATCTCCAAACCCTCACACAAAGCGCACCTAGTCACACAAGTGCTACCCGAGCTGGCCTCCTCAAGAGACACAATCTTGGCATTCTTCTCTGCCAACTCGGATTGCAAGACAGGACAGGTCTTGCACGCACCCAACAGTGAGGGTCTAGCCTTCAGCTCATCCACCTCTCCTACCAATGCTACATACTTACCTCTCAAAGTGAGAAGGTCAGTCATGTGCGTGGTGCACATCTCACACTCAACCTCCTCAGAAACGACCATGGTGGACTTAGCAAACTGAAGCTCCCTCACCGTGTCCTCCCACTTCTGCCCAAACTCCTTGCGCTCTCTAGCGGCACGCCTAAGCAGCTTATCCTGACTAAGCAAGGCGGCAATAAGCTTCTCAACCTCAGCAGACAGCTCGTCGTGGGTGAGAGATACCTGGGAGGTGTCGTCGTCGTCATCGTTCCGAGGGGAGTTCACCAGCTCGCCGTCAACCTCCTTGCCGAGGGTCATGGTGCAGAAGCCGTCGTCGTCGGTGAAGAAGCAGAGGCCGTTCAGCTTGTCCTCGATCCTCTTCTTCTCGGACTCGTCGTCGCTTGAGCAAGCGGAGTCATCATCCGAGCCGTCGACGTCGCTGAGCGTGGCGAAGAACGCTCGCTGCTCAGCCTGGGCCTTCTCCAAGTACTTCTTCTTGATGTACTCCTTGTCGAAGCCGCTCCTCCGCTTGTGCCTTGCGGGGACGTACTTCTCCTTGCGCTTGCCGGAGCCGTACTTGTGCCCATGATCGCCCTTCCCAGATGAGTTCTTCTTCTTGGGACAGTTGGCGATGAAGTGGTAGGGGTCGCCGCACTCGTAGCATCCCGAGCGTCCTCCTCCGCGGCGACGGTTCATGTGGTTATTGTGAAACCGCGAGAACCGGTTGACGAGCAAAGCTAGCTCGTCATCCCCCAAAGACTCAAGCTGGTCCTCTGTGACAGAAATGAGTGAAGAGTGTGCAAATCCTCCAGAGGGGTTAGCAGAAGAGCCAGAAACCAAAGCCATCGACGGGCCAGAAGGATTTTCATAAGAAGCCCTCGCTGGACTTGAGCTTACTGAAGAGCTCGTCGCACGTGAGGGTCTCATAGTTAGGTGATTCGCTGATCGCCTGAACTTTGGAATCCCAAACCGATCGATCAAGAGTATGCAAAAGCTTCAAAGCTCTCTCCTGATCGTCGAAAGGCAACAGCTCCTTGTTAGCCCTCATCCTGTTGACAATCACCTGAAAGCGAGCGAATAAACTTTCTATGCTCTCGCCAGGCATGTGTAGAAAGTTCTCATACTCTCGCTTGAACGACTCGTAGAGATGGGTTTTTACTTGAGAGGTTCCCTCATGGAAACACATGAGGGTAGCCCAAATCTCCCGAGTCGTAGCGAGGTTAGAAACGCGATCAAACTCGCTCATGCTCAAACATGAGAAAAGAGCATTACAGGCTCGGCTATTGGCATTGTGCTCATCGATTTGAAGCTGAGAGACACGAGCAGCCAAGACCACGTAATCAGAAGAGTTGCAAATATCCCAGATGGAAGCACCCAAACTCTGCAGATAGGCTGACATGCGTATCTTCCAATACGTATAGATCGTCCCATCGAAAAATGGCGGTTTGCCCAAGCTGCGATCCATGTCGCCTTCTGTGGATCTGGAACCGGCTAAGGTGGAAGATCCTTAACCCGCTTTGATACCAATTGAAGGACCGAGAAAGCACTAGCAAGGCGACCAGAGGGGGAGTGAATGGGAGCTCAAAAATTTCTCTCGAAACTTTGCCCAAATGTCCCAAAATCAACCCCGAGAAACTGCGACCGAAACCGTGATGCCCACGACCCTTGAAAGAGGGTGGATGATCCCAAGGATCACAGCGAGGCACCACAAGAGGATAGCAAACCAAACACCAAAAGCACCAGCTCGAACACAACCCCAAAAACCAAGTCCCGAAAGTAGATTGACGGCTACGTTGAGAAACTCCTAAATACCTATGCTAACAAGTAGCAAAGATACCTAGAGAGGTTCCTTGGTCAACTCTAGGGCCAAACGAGAAGTCCGGAAACCAAGCGAACAAGTCGGGAGAGCAAACGCACTAAACTGGAACAAACAGCCGAATCCCGGACTGTCCGCCAGTACGGTCCCGGACTGTTCGGCTCAACCGCGGACTGTCCGCGGGGGGGGGGGGGGGGGGTGGCGGACTGTCCGCCGGCAAAATCCCCGAACCAGCAAAGTTGCTGAAGTCTCCTTGCTCGGGCCCGGACTGTCCGTGTCTGCCAATGGCGGACTGTCCACCGGTCAACCGAGGCAAATACAGTCAAGCCGCGCGACCACTGCTCGGTCGGAGCCCGACGCGCGGATTGTCCGCCGGTCAAACCGCGGACTGTCCGCGAGTACGCAGAGAGGGCGATTTCAGTCGCCTTCTCCACAAAACTCTCCAAATTCGATCCAAATCGAAATCCCACGTTCCCAAACTTGGAGAAGATGATCACGAGGTAGTTGGGAGACTATCCCCAAGAAATCATCCGCTCAAATTGATTCAATCACCGGGAAATCGAAAGGGGAAGATCAAGAACAAAAAAGCACCACGAAAACGAAATCAACCCGATCTACTTGTTCGTAAGGAGTTAGATTAATTCCTTTGGTGAAAATGATCTCCTTTCGAATACGAACAAGTTGATTCAAACGGATTTCGCAAAGACGCAGTAGGGAGAGAGATCGAGTGACGGGAAAATCACGGAGAAACGAAGAACGCAAAGAACACGAACCAAAACGTGAATCAACACATCGATCTGCAACCGTGTGGCTACCACACGCTACAACAGCGAGGTTACGGCCTCACTTCCTCAAAATCTCCAGTGCACAGAGGTATGGTTCTCTGCAGATCTCAGCTAGCTACAGCAGGGGATTGGGAGAGCAGGAAACCCTAGAAGCAAAGAGCAAATGACTGAGATAGAATGGGAGGAGGGTGTCTCCCTCTATTTTACCTAATTCTAATTCCTACTCTACCCCTTAACTAATTACAGAGCGAACCAGCTAAACCCTAGGGTTATTCTGGTCCAACTCGTGGTAGGTGGTGATCCGACGGCCACGCCCGCACAACTCGTAGCGTTGCCTCGACGCAACCTCCCGATTGCCGCCACGTGCCGCCACCGCTCTGCACCCCCGGTTTTGTGGCCTAAACCGGGAAACCAGCCTTTCCAGCCAACCCCTGGTTTTGAGGCCCAAACCGGGAAACCAGCCCACCAGCACCTGAGTTTTGAGGCCGAAACTCAACAAACCCGCAGCACCCAGGTTTTGAGGCCCAAACCTGGAAACCGTCCTCAGCCCGAGTTTTGTGGCCAAACTCGGAAACCATCCGCACCTAGGTTTTGAGGCCCAAACCTAGAAACCGTCCACCCGATGGTTTTTCTCTGGCTCTACCACCAAACCGACGCCGTAGATGGGATGCACCGCCCGTGCACCCCGTCCACCGACACGTGTCCCCGAGTCCTGGACTCAGGCAACACATGACCGCAAGTCTTCGCTCGTCACTGTCCCAGGCTGTCAGCCACCAGAGCTGATCCTCGGGCCTCTGGTCCCTCAGTCCAAGCCTCACGTCCGCCCTTCGCCACTCTCGGTCCATCGGCACGGCACGTCTCTACTTGACCTTCACCTCGCCTCTGATCACTGTATCCGTGCTCGACACCTGCACAACACAAGCCAAAGAACATGCGCATCATCCCAGTTGACAATCACTCATCACTCAGAGACTCGGCATACACCCATGTATCCGCAATGATAGGCAGAGCTACGGATTAGCTTGGTGCCTAATTCCTTTTGCAGTTTATCCCAAAATGGTGCAGTAAACTGCGATCCACGATCCGAAACTATCACCTTGGGTATATGTGACACCCCAATTTTAAGAACAAAATTGGAGCACAATATATGTATGGCAGGATCAATTTTCATACATATATCCACATCATAGTAAATATCAAAACAATGCTTTATTAATATATCGAACATTATTACATAAATGACCCTCAGGTCTGAAAGAAAAGTACAGACTCTCATGACAACTGACTCTAATGAAGACTCTGATGAAGACGCAGAAATCTGGACTCCAACTCCACAGGAAGGTCTACCGGGGGTAGCGCCATCCTAGTACAAGTCGTCAGGGTCGTAGCCACCGTCCTCTGGATACTCCTGCTCCTCGTGCGCGTAGTCGCCAGCTTCTGGGTGGGGTAGCAGGGGGTTCAAAGTGGAAGGGTGAGTACATCGAAATGTACTCCATAAGTGTAGGAAATAAATGCTTATGAGGCTATTAACAAAGGTAGGCTGACTCTGTTTGACTCAAGCGCCTAAAGCAACACATCCTATTAAATCCTATTTCCTATGCACCTATTTACTAGGTTATATCCATAGTCTCCATCTGTAACAGTAACCACACTCGGAGTCGCACCGAGCAAACCACACTCGGAGTCACACCGAGCAACCAACACTTGGAGTCCACCAAGCAACCACACTTGGAGTCACACCAAGCAACCACACTTGGAGTCACACCAAGCACAACCCACACCTGAAGTCCATCAGGCAAACCACACCTGAAGTCCATCAGATGACCCGAACCAGGCCGTTACAAGGAGTCCTATGTGTATTAGTTCCATACGTCATGACATAGAGAGCTACCTTCCGTAATAACACCAGGTCTGCGCCCGAGCCTGGGAATCACTCCAGTACCAAGCAGTAACCCGCGTAGAAGAAGCCTCTGTACCCATGTCATATGGGACTAATGACCACATAAGGCTTCTCTAACGAACCAGAACCAAACCACCAACTAATCTCGAAGAAGTCCAAGCCGCTCGTGACCGTGAGCACGGCTGATATATCAGTTTTACACTCTGCAGAGGTTGCACATCGTTACCCATGAGTCGTGCATTACCCGTCACGCTAAACACTGCCAAGGTGCATAGCGGGTTGCACTACAAGGCCTTTACAAAGCCCCTCCAAGCCTGTGTTACACGTACTCTAAGGTTTCTCCCCTGTCCATAAGTCAACGACCCCAAGGGACCCCTCTTGAGCCATTATACAACCCCCGTGTAGCATAACTTGGAGGAAACTAATTAATTCGCCAGGTCCAGCCCATCCAGATCTCTTGGCTGCGCTGTTAAGCCGGGTTACAGGCTTCGAGAACCGGGTCCTAGGGATCCAGGCAGGATAAGTCTAGCACAAGCCCAGAACCAGAAAACAAAACCAGCTGCCGAGTCCCATGGCACAAAAACCACCACACGGTCCATCGTGCCGGATTTACCTACTCATCATACTACTCATTACCAGACCACAGTGTTTCATAGATCATTAATCAGAATTAATTATTAACCACCCATCCCAAGACAGCAGGGCTAAGCATGACTTCTACCCAATCCATCCCAAACCGGGTGACAAGGATAATGTAATCAAGTGCTAGTAAACCATATCATGGGATTCAATTTAAGACTGCATGCAACTACTAGATCTAACTACTCTAACTCAAAATAAAATAAATACAGGAGAAAGATGTTCAAGAACACTTGCCTTTGGGCTGGGTCGAATCTGCAGGATCACATGAATAAACAGGAGCGTCCTCGTACTCCGCACTCTCTGGCCCAAGCAACATACATGGCACAATACATTGAAAATAAATAACAATACACCAAACAGTAATAAAACAGTAAACAAATAGATCTACTGCGCAGAGAACGAAATTATGAATCTAACGCAAGTTGAATGGATCGAATCGGAATTAAAATGAGCAAGTTATGAGCATTTGAACTTTGGTGGCAAAACTGTAAATAAACCGAAGTCATTTTCATATTTAAATTAAATAAAAACAGAAAAAGAAAGGGCGGTGGACTGGGCCTCATTTCCTCAAGAGTTCAAGGGCGAGATTGCAAGATTTGCAAGACTCAGGGAATAGGGAAAAAGGACGGCGGGTTTAGCAACGAAAGGCTGGGGGGTTTATTTGCAAAACTGCCACGACGTGTCGCGGTCGCTGACGTGCTCGCCACGTGGAGCTGACGGGGCTCGATGCGGCATGACCTGATTGGTCTGGTGTTCCTCGTGGTCCATGGACCAGCCGACTCAGCGAAATGGGCGAGTCCACGGGGTCTAGCTTCCCGGTCCATACCGGTTCGAGGTTTGGCTTCAAATCTCGTCCATCCGCTACGATCTAGACGGCTCAGCGGGAGAAGGGGGAGGTGCGTGGCGGACGACGATGTAGGGCACGGCGGAGCGCCATGGATGGCCGCCGAGCTCGCTCGGGAGGTGCCCTAGAGGCCAGAAGAGACCAAGGGGTTGAGTGGGATCGATCAAGGAGCTCACCGCGCGTCCACCGGAGGTGTTGGAGACGAAGATTCTGGCCCGGAGAAGGGGTGTCGACGGCAGAGGCGGACGCTTGCCCTCGGCTCCGGTAGTGACGACGATGGGCGAAGTAGGGGTGGTGATGAGCGGCTGGTTGGGTGTGGAGTGCAGGTACTAGCGCCTTGCCGAGCTTCAAATGTACAGAGGAGGGAGGGATGGATGGCGGAACGAGCTCTGCGAAGCGGCAAGGGCGGCCATGGCGGCTCTGTTGATTTTTGGCAGTGGGGTTATGGGGTAGGAGAGGCAGCGTGATGGTGTCGAGTGGTGGCGGCTCGTGATGCGGTGCGAGAAAACCCTAACAGGATCCCTTATAGGATCGAGGGAGGGGAGGTGGTGACGAGCTCGGTGTGCCCGCTTATGGCAGCTCCGTGACCCGCGAGTGAGGTGAGGGTGCCCTAGTGAATCCCGAACGCAGCGAGGAAGGGAAATAGAGCGAAGGGTCGCGGTCATGGTCCGCGATAAAAGAGTAGGAGCAGGTCGATCGGGTGCGGCTGCGGGATCTGCGGATTGCTCCGTTTAGAGGGAAGAGATTAGCGTGAGCAGCAGGGAGAAGAAATAGCTGACAAGGCTGGCCCACATGGCAGTGAGTGGGAGAGGGAGGGCGCTTGCAAAGGCTGCTGGGTCCTCCGCGCGGTGAAGTGGGCGGGGGGAAAGGGAGGAGCTGGGCGCGCGCTGGCGTTGGGCTGGGAGGGCGTGGGCCGGGGAGGCAATGCGGGGCACGCATTGCGGGCTCGGCTGAGCGGAAGGCATAGGGCGGCCGCACAGGAGGGAAAAAAAGGACGGGCTGGGGGCGGGAATGGGAGCGGGCCCAGGGAGAGAAGGAAAAGGGGAAGAGGGCAGACTGGGCCAGATTATGGAAAGGGGAGGAAGAGTCCTTTGCCCTTTTATTTTCCTTTTCTTTTCTTTTGCCAACTTTTCAAAATCTTTCAAAAATCAAAACTCAAGGCCTTTTGAAACCAAAACAAGTTTAAAATATTTTGAAAACATTTCCCTAAATTTTGGAAATAAAAACTTGAGTTTGTTTTCATAAAATTTTCATAAATCTTTTATTTACTTTCTAAATAGAATAAATCCGGTTCGCCCTAATCGGGATTTAATAAAATTCTTTTTCACCCAATAAAAATTATGGAACAGCATGAATGCAACAAACATCTGGCTAAAATTTTTTCTCCATTTAGGGTTTTGGCCATTTCTTTATTAAATTCTAATTATTTTTAATTAATTTAACACCCGGGGTGTTACAGTATACCATGTAGTCGAATGATTTGACTGATATAAATCTCTGCATAGTCCGGTGCTCGATAACAGGTTTTAACTGGTATGAAATGAGCAGTCTTGGTGAGACGATCAACTATCACCCAAATTGAGTCATTTCCCTTCTGGGTGGTTGGCAAACCAGTGATGAAATCCATACTCACTTCTTCCCATTTCCACTCGGGTACTGGTAATGGTTGAAGTGTTCCGGCTGGCTTCAGGTGAATAGCTTTCACTCGACAACACGTGTCGCACCTGGCTACATAAGCGGCAATCTCCTTCTTCATTTTGGTCCACCAAAATCTTGGACTCAAATCTTGATACATCTTAGTACTTCCAGGATGAATAGCCAACTTGGATACATGAGCTTCATCAATGATCCGATTTTTGAGCTCTCTATTCTTGGGTACTCCTAAACGATTGTCAAACCATAACACTCCCTTGTCATCAATCCAAAAATATTTTACTGGTTCAGTTTGCGGTTTTCAGCCTTTCCTTGATATGATAAATTCCCTTATCTATTTTCTGGCCTTCAAGAATCTGATCAACTAGGGTGCCTTGCAGCCTGATATTGTGCAGAATTACAGGGTGTACGAGACTAAACTCGTCTTCTGGTCGTAACCTCAAATTGTTGCAGTGTGATTTCCGGCTCAAAGCATCGGCAACTACATTTGCCTTTCCTGGATGAGAATGTATCTGCAGATTGTAATCCTTGATTAGTTCAAGCCATCTTCTCTGCCTCATATTCAGTTCAGGTTGAGTGAAGATATACTTGAGACTCTTATGATCGGTGTACATATTACAGACATTTCCAAGCAGATAATGTCTCCAAATTTTTAGAGCGTGCACCACAGCGTGAGAACATATATGATGAATGATTGACATTGATGACGAAGGTTTGAGGCTTTTCCCGATTGAGTCATTATCTCGCTATGCGCTTAATGCTTATGACTAACCGGTGGTGTTGAGTTGTGTTGTGTTACATGTGTTGGTGTGTGTGTGCAACATGTGTCTCTTGGTTGTGTTGATGTGCAGGTGTTGAGCTCGGATACAATGGTCAATGGCGAGGTGAAGGTCAAGTAGAGACGTGCCGTGCCGATGGACCAGGAGCGGTGAAGGATGGGCGTGCCGTGCGGCGGACGTGCCATGCCGATGTACCTAGAGCGGTGAAGGGCAGACGTGAGGCTTGGACTGATGGACCAGAGGGCCAGAGGACCAGCTGTGGTAGCTGGCACGTGGCATCGGCGAGCGAGAGCACATGGGGATGTGCGATGCATCGGCCGAGTCAGGAGGAAGACGTGGCGTCGTGACACTTGGCGGGAGGTCGGACACGGGCTTGCGTGTGGCGCAAGTGTCGTCGGCCGAGTCAAGTAGGATGGCGAAGGCGTTGTGCCCGGCGTGGAGGCTGGACATGCATCGACATCGGTGCCGGTGGTCGGGGCGTGCGAACCACATCCCGTCTACGGTGCGGGTTCGGTAGCTGAGCCTCAAAAAGCTACCATCGACGGTTTCCGAGTTTGGGCCTCAAAACTCGGGTGGCCGGTTTCCGAGTTTGGGCCTCAAATCTCGGGATGGACGGTTTCCAGGTTTAGGCCTCAAAACCTGGGCTTGCGGGTTTCCGAGTTTGGGCCTCAAAACTCGGGGTGGACGGTTTCCAGGTTTGGGCCTCAAACCCTTGGCTGGCAGGTTTCCCGGTTTGGGCCTCAAAACCGGGGAAGGTCCAAAAGGACGGTCGACGCGTGGCGGCACCGAGAGGCTTGCGTTGCGGCGAAGCTATCGGTGAGAAGGCACGACGGTCGACGGTGGCGGCACGTGGCGGCATCAGGAAGGTCGCGTCGAGGCGAAGCAACCGGATGTGCGGGCGTGGCCGTCGGATGAAGATTGACCGGACTGGACGGTTTTACCCCTGGGGGGGTATTTGGGACGAGTGCTTAATGTAAGGGCGTTTTGGTCTTCGGACGTGCGCCTATATATATGAAGCGGGCTTCTAGGGCAGCCGCATCCTTGGGAATTCTTGGTGGTGTCTTTCTCATTTTGTTCCTGTGAGAGTAGGCTAGGGTTAGGGAGAGTTGGCTCTTGTTCTTGAGCTTTTTGCCATCCAAGCTTTGTGTTGCTAGGATTGGCTTGTAGCCCGACACCAAGTGATTAATCAATTATCCATTCCTCTGAATCCAAGGATCAAATTCGTGGTTGAATTCGCGTTTTGAATTTGTTCTTCGTGTTCTTCTTTTCTCCATGATTTTCCCGTCGCTCGATCTCCCTCTATGCTGAGTCTTTTGCGATTCCGTTTGAATCAACTTGTTCTTTGAAGAGAGGAGAACATTTCCACCGAAGGAATTCATCCCTACCCTCACGAACAAGTAGATCGGGCCGAAATCATTTTTGTTCTTCGTTCTTCCCCTTTTCTAGTGTTCTTCAGATTTCTCATGGTTTAGTTGGCTTGAAGCGATGATATCCTAGGATTAGCTTCCCAACACATAGAAGAACACTTGGGTGAAGTTAGTTTGCAGCCTCGTTCGATTTGGTGAAGATCCAATCGATTTTGGGTTTGTCCCGTGGCATTTTTGGGCGGTGGCGGACTGTCCGCCCCTCCAGCCGCGGACAGTCCGCGGGTCGGGGTTCCAGCCGGACCAGTGGCTGTTTGCCTCGGCGCTTTTCCCCTTGGGTGACCGGCGGACAGTCCGCCAGTGACTGCCACGGACAGTCCGCGAGTCGCACAGGGAGAGTCCAGCAGCTCTGCTGTTTTGTCCGTTTTGCCGGCGGACAGTCCGGCCCCCTAGCGGCGGACAGTCCGGCCCACACCGGACAGTCCGGGAGCCTGACGGCAGACTGTCCGGGAATCTGCAGCTTGTGCAGTTTTAGTGTGTTGGCCCTCCCGGCTTTTCCGTTTCGTTTCTGGACTTCTCGTTTGCTCCTAGAGTTCACCTAGGAACCTCTCTACATATCTTTGCTACGCGTTAGCATCGGTATTTGGAGGAATCCCGACGTAGCTCTCTATCTACGTTTGGGAGTGGTCTTTTAGGCACGAACTTGTCTCGGAGTTTTGAGAGTTTTGGCTTGCTCTCATGTGTGGTGCCTCGCTGTGATCCTAGGGATCATCCACCCTCTTTCCGAGGGTCGTGGGCATCACGTTTGGGTCCAAAGCTTTTGGGGTTGATTTTATTGGGATAGAGGCCGTAATTTCTGAGAAGAAATTTTTGGCTCCCATTCACCCCCCCCCCCTCTGGTCGCCTTGCTATATCATTTTCGGTCCTTCAATTGGTATCAGAGCCAGTTAAGGATCTCTCTACCTTAACCGGTTCCGGATCCGCGAAGGCGACCTTTTTAGAGTGGTTTGGCTTTCGACGTGGTTTGTCGAGGTGTTGAGCTTTTGTTGTGCTAACACTAACGGTGCTTTCAGAAGTGGCACCAAGTTCTTCTTCCACTATGTCTTTGTCTTTTGGTTTGAATGTTTCCAAGGACGAGATCTTGGGAAGAAGGAGGAGTGAAGTTGATGAGAGGGATCGCGAGGTGAACGATCTGCTGAACCTTCTATGACCTGACGAGCTTTCACCGGAGGATCTTCTACATCAACTTGGTAAGGCCAAGAGAAGTACACTTGCTTGTGGTCTTGTGGCTTTGCACAACTTATATGAGGCTTGCTCTAGGGATGATGAGTTTTGTGATATCTTGCGTAGAAAGGTAGAAAAACTAAAATGCTCCATCGCTAAGTTGAAGTGTAGTGCCTCTTTGCCTTGCACCTCCTGTGTTGACTTGGTTAGGAAGAATGATGAGCTAGGCTTTTCTCTTGCTAGCTTAAAATCTGAGATTGATTTGTTGAAATCCAATGCTTCCGAACCATGTCTAGTTTGCATTGACTTGCGCAAGGACCTTGATTGTGCTAAAACTGAATTAGCCTTGCTTAAGTCAAATGCTTTGTCACCATGTGATTCTTGTGAATCCTTTGTTGCTAGACTTAGAGAATTAAGCCTGATTCATAGGACATGTGTAGATGAACTTGAGCATGCTAGGGCTAAAATTGATGAGATAAATTCTAGGCCTTGTAGCTTGTGCTCTTTAAATAAAAATGCTTGCCTTACTTCTTATGCTATTCATGATTCTTTGCTTGATGTGAATGGTGATGTTTCTTCCACCGATTTCATTTGCACATCATGCATTGAGTTGGAAAAAGAAGTTTCGGTTTTGAAGCAAATGCGCGATGATATGAGCGCCAAGTTGGTTGAGCACAATGATATGAGTGCCAACCTTGAAAAAGAAAATGAGCTCTTGCGTTCCACATATGCCGAGTGCATTAGGGAGGAGATTAAAAACTTGAGAAACACTCCTTGTGGTACTTGTGACCGCCTCATGTTTGAAAATGAGGTTTTGGCCAAAAGATGCAAGAGTCTTTGTGCTAAGTCTTTTGAGTCACGCATTTTTTGCAACTCCGATGTTGATGTTTCCAAGTCTGCATCTTTTCAACCGAAGTTGAGTTCTTTTGTTGCGCTTGAGTCTTTTGACGTTAGCACTAGTGTCAAGGTTTCGGATAGCTCTTTCATAGCTACTCCTAACCTTGCAGTTTCTTCGAGTGATGTCCAAGGGACTTCTCTTGATAAAGGTGCTTCTCATATTTTTGGGACTCATGCTCCCAATCCGGTTTTCCATTGCACCTTTTGCAAGAAGGATGGACACTCATTCGATTTTTGTTTCCGCCGTGTCAAACACGAGCGACGAATTCGAGCTAAGGCTTTAAGGAAGCCGCGTAGCCTTTCCCATGGCACGTGTGCTCCTAGTGTTGGCACCAAGTTGGTTGTTGGTGCTTCTTGTTCTAAGTCCCAAGGGACTTCTCACTTGTCGGAGAATGGAGTGCCTTCCAGTAGGCCTTTGTACCATTGCTCTTTTTGTGAGAAAGATGGGCATCAAGAAAGCTTTTGCTATCGGCGTGCCAAACGCTTGCGCCAAGCTCGCTCTTCTAGGAACTTGGTGGTTCATAGCCCTTCTCATGGCATGAACGCTTGTGCTCCTAGTAAGAAGCCCATTTTTGTTGATGGGTTTTATGACTCCTTTTCTAGTGGGATAGGTCATGGTCGTGGACATGCTTCTAATGCTTCTTGTGTTGGTCCACGTCATGCTTCTCATGATGCCTCTATTGGTTCTTCTCAAAAAACCTTGGAAGATGTTTGCCTCTTTTCCCGTGGTACGACTCGTTCTTCTCCTCGAGTTGTCCTTTTGAGGAATGCTTCCAAGGGTGTTTCACAATTGCATTTGAACCAACATTTGCATCATGCTAACCCACAAGATAATTTGAGATTTGTGACCAAGTCTTGGATTCCCAAGTACATGCTTGCTAACCCTTCGGGATCCAAGACTCAGGTTATGTTGTCCTCTTGTGTGTAGATATGAGGACGCGGGGTGGAGAACATGTGCCTGATGGAGCTTGATCTTTTAGATGTGATCAAGAGTTGATGGTTCTCTACACCCCGCTTAGATTTGCCTCCAAAGAGGCTTTTGCTATCGGGTGAGCTTTCATATACACTCATACCTTGTACATTCATGATCTATGTGTTGAGGTATGAGATGGACTTTCATGTGCTCACTTGTATAGTTCTTACATGTACATTTTCCTTTGTATCATGTTTTGCTTTAGTCTAGCATGTGCTATCTTCTGTATAATATGTCATGCTAGCTTTGTGTATAGCTTTTGTGGAATATCCACTTTTTATGCTAGTTTGTGACCGTCATGAACATTGTGCCATGTTTTACCATATTTCTCCATGAGCTTGATTTGTAGTGGTATGATGTTCATTAGGTATCACTTTTCAGGTGCTAGTTTTGTGTAGCTACATGTACTCTATTGATATGTTTAGATTGAGCACTAGCCTTTCCACGATTTTATCATGTTACATGCTTTTGGATCTATTGCTATCATTATCTTGCATTGTAGCATGTGTTGAGGTTTAGGCTGTGTTTGGGTTGATCATGTCTTTAGGCTGCATTTTGCTATACAATGCTTTATCCTGTTGCATGGTAGTCTTGACTAGTTTGAGTTCAGATCTCCTTGCGGTATCATTCATAGGTAGACCTCTTTTTGTTGAGAGTTCACCTTATGCTTTTATGTGACTAACCATTTTGTGGAGACCTTGAGGTCACACTGGACGAGACAATGCATTGTGTTTTCTTCTGCCTTTGAGTGTGCAGGAGAACAGGAGCCTGGAGAGAGGATTTCGGCTTACGGACCCGATCCCACTTCTTCCATGACATGGGGTTCCATTCAAGCAGCTCTCCAGCGAGCACTAGCAGCACCTGTGCGAGCGACAGCATCAGGCGAGGGGGAGACGACTTCGGCAAGGCAGGCGCCCCAGAGTTGAGCAGATTTAGGTGTCTCCTCGGGTATCACACCAGCAGGCGATCATGCTCTTCATGAGGTACCCCCGACACACTTCTAAGTTCGGGTTTTTGATACTCTTCTTCCTTGACGTCTTTCTGCTGTGTGGTCTTTCTGATGAAGATTTTGCTGGCTGTTCGCTTGAGCTTTTCCTGGCTCTTCGCTTGTGAGTTTGATGTGTGTTTCCCTTTTAGTTGGGGAAGCATTTTGCTTGTTGTATCTTAGTTGGATTTCTCCGATACCCTTTTGTTTTCAGTTTTCCTTTTTTGGCTAGTTTTGCTTTGTCTTTGATAGACTAGCTTTTGCATGCATTTCATCATGTATTCTAGTGCATTTTAGAGCTTCATGTTTAGAGCAATGAGAATGAGATTATGCTCTTTTTGGTATGCCCTGTTTATTCTTGATGATGCTTGTAGCTTAGGCTCTTTTTGATCACTTGATACATGTTATGAGCTAAGCTATTTTTGCAAATGGTGAACTTGATTAATTGATTATGAAATTTTAATTTGTTCACCATTGATAGTGGCAACTAGCATGGGTAGGATGTGTTGAGATCACTTGTGCTATCTTTTGTATGCTAGGTTGCTATGTCTCTTGCATTGAGTCATTCACTTGCTTGGATTGTTCATATTTACCTTGTGCTAAAATTTGATCCAAGTCTAAGTGAAATGAAAAGATCGAGATGTGATTGCATGTGTCAGCACCTCACGGTATCGAGACTGTTTCTCATTGCACATTTGAGTTAAATTTGAGCCGTGTAGTGTAAGACCGAAACCGGTGTTTTAATCTTCTGATTGCTTTTCTTGCATAGGCTTAGCCCAGTTGAAAAGTTAGGCAATGACCATGTTTTTAACCTCTCGCAATCACATGCTTTTAATATGAACTTGTGTTAATACCGCTGCAATCTCCGATAAAAATTTGAAAATAACACAAGTTTATGCTTCATTCTATTTCATGATGATTGAACTTTGCTAGGGGTAGTTCACCTTTTTATACTTAAGTTAGCACTTGCTCGATTTACTGTCTACTCATGCTAAGTGCTATTTTAGTGGTGGACTGTAACACCCCAGGTGTTTGCCGTTAGTTAAGCCATCAGTTGAGCACAGACTTGGTATATCAAGCAATGATGAAGAACTAAATTCAAGGTTAGTAAGTGATGACAGAAGTGCCAGGATCAATCTCAGAGGCAGAACCTCCGTTTGAATTATTCGGGAAATAATTAATGGAGCTAGTTAATAATGATCGCCGATTTATGAATATTCAAGATTAATGCTAAACAGGGATTTTTCATGTGACCCACCTCCATTCCTGTCTATAGTAACTAATGAAAAAGTTTCGTGAAGTTTGGAATCAAAAAGTCACATGAAATGACGAGTCATAGTTTTGCCTGTACTGGCTGATTAACGAAAGAAAATCATTCGTGTTCAACCAAGTGTTGCAGTTATGCCCAATCAACTGTATATGAACTCATGGTCAAAAGTTATGAAAGTTCCATGTTGAGCAGACGACCGGAAAATGTTCCGACTAACGAGAAACCCTAATTCGGATCCTACCGGGTGATTGCTTTGACCGGCGTTGAACGGTATTTTCAGATGCTCGCATGTCGACGCGCCTTAAACGAAAGTTGTAGTACAGTTCGAGAGGAACAAATTTCGTTTTATGGCCGAGACCTGGATCGGTGCGGAAAATGGTGAAAACGAGCTCGCAATATGGAGCACAACGCAGTTTTCAGGTTCCAGAAAACGGTTAAGTCTGTACTGCGAAATCGGAATTTCGGTCACCGCGAAGCTGCCGTCGACGATCATTACGGGGCAACCCGTCGGGAATCTGACCAAGTGCCTTTAACGAAAGTCGGAGTACTCGGCGAGACGGCGACAACAAAATTAGTTTCGTTGAAATCGGAGTCCGTTTGACAAGTGTTCGCAAATTCGGAATTTGACCGAAAGTTTGTGGAAACTTGCCAGATTGGGAAAGAAATTTCTCTAAAAATTGCCGAGCTCCACCTCTTGTGCCGTGCCAATAAAAGGGCCGAGCCCGGCCTCCTTGCGGTCTCCTCCCCATTCCTTCTCTCGCACAAAAAAAAAGGGGACCGAGCTTTTCTCCCTCCCTTCGGTCTCTCTCTATCGCTCTCTCTCTTGCCGTCGTCCATGGCAGAAGCTCCAGCGAGCAGCCCCTTCTCCATGGCCGCACCTCCCTGTTCCTCCCCTCCAGCAAAAGCAGCAGCAGAGCGCCTCCTTCTCCCTTCCTCCTTTTTCCTTCCTGTTCGCTTCCTGCGCGCCCCTCCTGCAGAGTCGCTGAGACTCACGGTCTTCAGAACCGCGCCCCTCAGGCCGCGGCTCCTTCCCTGCTCGTCCCTGCAGGAGCAGTAGGCAGCAGCAGAGGCCGGCAGCAGCCCTCCGGCCGTCCAGCAGCCCAAGTCCCAAACCCTAGCATCCCAATCAACAGAGGAGCCGGCCATCCCCTTGGTTCTCCGTCGTCCTCCCGTGAAATCCATGGTGAAGCCCCATCTAGCGAAGCTGAAACTCTTTTTTGGGTTTTTATGTAATGTGCCATGACTCAATGTGTTTACTAATAGATCCTTAAATGTTTTGTGCAGATCTGGAGGGCCCAAATGAAAAACAGTTTTTTGTTTTTTGTTTTTCATTAATGGACAAATCTGAGTGAATACTGTAAAATGCATAATAAAATGTGTGTTTGTCCAAAAATTGCATATGTGGACTTTTTGGAATCCTTGTGAAAATCTCTGTCTAGTGAATGTATAAAATGTGGTGTGTTAGTGGAAGTTTTGTGCTGTGGAGATTGATTTGTGTTAAATAGGTTTAAATAGGAAGAAAATGATACCTGCTGTTGTATTGCTTAGTTTGCTGTGAAATTTTTATGGTAGGCTCCTCTGGTCATGTGTGTGCGGTGATAAAAATTTCAGGAATTTTGGTGCAAGTACGAATTGGTTATGCATTTATCTTGCTTTCAGCTCATTAAATGAATTAAATTGATTTGTGATAAATGTTTGCAAGTAAAAATGGAAAAGGTGGTTCCACTGCCTTTCTATTGTGTTGCTGTAGCTTAGGTAATTTTATTATGGCCAGATGTTGTGCAAGCATGGAGTTTTAGATTTATCTTCTCTCTATGTTTTATTTCGGCATGTTCTGGACAGATTATAGGGCTTAAATAGTTGCCCTTGGTAAATGATGTTTGCTGTGAAACTTGTCTATAGCAAAGTCGTAGATAACATATATATCTAGCTTGTGTTAAAGTTTCATGATTTTGGGTTAAATGGATTAGGAGTTATGGCTATTCAAAGTTCAGTTCAGAGATAGGTGCTCTCTAGAATCTCTGGACCAGTTTTGACGAATGTATTAGTTTGACCATGTTAACTTGCAAATCATGCTTAGGTGCTTATAAAAGAGTTGTAGTACTTTTCATAAGCTTTCTAGAATGTCTTGTTGTGTATCATTTAGAGTTGTGTAGCTCAAGTTGTGATTTAATTACTTAGCTGCTGTGTGTATGTCTAGTTTTGCTGAAATGGCTGCATGTATAGTTTCTGTGGTGGTAATTAGTTCGTGATGATAATCATGTTTTCTGTAGATGTGGTCTATATAAAAGTTGTAGATAACATCTTAATCTAGATTGTCACCAAATTGCATGGCCATAGGCTTAATAGTTTAAGATATATGGCTGTTGTAAGATTGCTGTCAAGTTTTTCCAACATTCTGTCCAGATCTGAATGTTTGGATTTTTTCACCTAGTTAACTTGTGATTCATGCTTAGGTGCTTATAAAATAGTTGTAGTGATTTTCATAAGATTTCTAAATTGTCTTGGGTCATGTTCACTGGATATATATAACTTGAGTTATAGCTGTTTTAGTACAGATGGCTAAATCTGTCCAAGTCTGGACAGGGATGCCTATTTATGTTAATTAGACCTTGTTAACTTGTGAATCATCTTAATATGATTATAGATAATTTATAGACAACTTAATAATATTTCTAAATAGTCTATGGGCAAGTTCCCAGGTATTATAGATCTTTAGTTATGGTTGTCTTAATTTACTGTTGTGATGTGTGGCTAGTTCTGTCCAAGTGTGGGCAGAGCTGCACTAATCATGTGGTTTGACCTTGTTAATGATTGATTCACCTTGAGCTAACAATAAGATAGATTTTTATAATCTTGTAAGCTTTCTAGAATGTCTAATTTCATGCTCATGTGATGTTTGTATGGTGAGTTATGCTTCTCTGAAGCTCTGTCTATCCTGCTGTCCAACAGTTAGACAGAACTGCATAGTTATCTGTTTTTGAGTTAGATAACCTTTGAATTAGCTCTTGTGGTAAATAACAAAGTTGTAGCTAATCTTGTTAGCTTTCCATAAAGTCTTAGTGCACTTTGTTTGGAGGTATGTAGCAAGAGTTATGATTAAAAGAGTGGGCTGCTGTCCTGTCATTCAGAGTTTGTGTTTGTGCTCTATAACTTGTTTGTGCAATGTGCTTAGAGGTGTGCTAAGTTATCCCGATTGCTTATGTGAAACCATGATGAATGCTTGATAATAGTACTCATGCCAAGTGATTTCTAGTGGTTGCTTGTGCTACGTGTTTTAAGTATTATTCCTATGCATTCATACATATGCATTGTGCATCTCATATCTAGGTTCGCTAGATGGAAGAACGACAAGCGAAGGACATCATGATGGAGCCAGACCTCGGGACGGTGGTTTGGTGATCACCTGGAGATGATAGTGTTGGCGAACCCCACAAGTTTCGGGAGCGGTGCCCGAAATGGTGCCATCTAACACTAGCTTAAGTGTTGTTTCCCAGGCAAGCCCCGGACCATTTTCTCCTACGGTTTGCAAATTACCGTTTACAAGTTAACCTGATATGATTGTTGCATTAGGTTATAGGAGTTGTGTGATACCGTTGCTGCATTAATTAATTATCCTTGTCCACCTGCAAATATTACCTTGTTATCCCTGATAAGTCTAGGCTCGTTTATGCTTAGCCCTGCTTAGACCGGTAAAAGTCGGGTGATTTCCTGTCTCCCGCATATAGGTGGATACTAAACATGTTTAGCCTCGTGCTATCGTGGAATATAACCGTGTGATAATGAATTTGAGACCGGGCGGGATGTAGGGGCAGCAGGACATGGGTTCTGTGTGCTAGTAGTCTCCCGTCTGTGTCGATTAGGAACCGACGAAGGCATACCTCAGTCATTTTGAACGCGTCAATCACTTAACGGAGCAGGTGCGGGTACCTCCCGTGAAGCCGAGTAAGGTGTTTCGAGCCGGTGATGGAGACGTTGACGCCTAACACCCAGGGCCTTACATGTACCGTGGGCAACTATTCTGATCGACCTGGCATGGTCCGAGGGCAGGCAGGGCCTGATCGACCTGGCATGACCGTGGGCAGTTAATAGCTTGAGCGACCTGGCATTGAGATAACCCTCGGTGTAGATGGGTCCATGGCCGTCCCGCGATTTGGGTTCTTGAACCTCCTGAATTGGTTGTCAACGGCCACCTGGCAGGGTGTGACGGGCGAGTGTGCGACATTTTATCCCCAGCTGGTAGGAATCGATTATAATCGCCATCGCTCCTGGTTAGTGAGTAACTTGACTGAGCATGTGTTACCGTAGTAACTTATGGAACTAAAGATGGTTATGGTACTGAATCTGAAAGGCTATTGATGAAATAGTCGCTCTTGCTTGAGTAATTAGCCAAGTGATTGCTCTAGATCAGGTGCAAATCTAGTAATCAGGTTAATTACATAAAATTGACTGCTAATACTCTAATGATGATTATTTAATAATGAAAATGCTTTTATGCAAAAAGGTAAGTATAGCCAACCCCAGATATAGCCTTGCATACTCCTTGGTGTCACTTTATTTCTGGTTTATGACGGGTAAGTCTAGCTGAGTACATTCGAGTACTCAGGGTTTATCCCACCTTGTTGCAGGTGAAGGTTAGGCCTGCCGAAAGGTGATGGCCAGTGCCGGTGGGCTCGGCAGTTCCATACTTCTTCTCTTATGCTGTTGTTGGAGGATGTCACTCAAGCTAGCAAAGTATTTCAACTTATGTTATGGTATTGATTTCAAAGCTATGTTGTTCTTCTAAAATTAAGTGGAACTCAACTTGTATTATTATTTGTGAACACTATTGTAATATTATTTCCGCTGCAAAGCTCCGTGGACATGATTTGTATTTGCTTGACCATGCGATCTTGGTTGAGATGTTGGAAATGTTTGAAATCCTTCGAGATTTCCGGACTACCGGGTTTATATGGGCTCAAGTATGCTAATTCAGCTGCTTCGGCAGAGGATTTCGCACTTGTGCTCTTATAAATTGGTCGGTTCTGTTACAGCTGGCATCGGAGCAAGGTTAAGCATAATACTGTCATGTGCATGGTTTTAAAACAAAGTTTTGGTTTTGCAAAGCCTATTTTATCTAAAAAGCTTTAGCTAGTAGGCAAGTTTGTCAAAACCTAATTTGTAAACTATGTGCTAGCGACAACCTCCAGGTATGCCCAACTAGGACTTTTAGGTGGCTATTTAAGTACTAACTTGGGGGTCGTGCATCATGTTTAATTTCTGTTGTTTTCTGTCGTCCATACGGCAAGGGTGAAATTGTATGGGTGCTATTCTTCGGAATAGTAATGTATGGATCAATTGCCTCTACGCCAAGGTAAGTGTGAGTTGTGAGAGCATGACCAAACAACCCTTGGTCTAGGGGAGAGATAGTTTGGTACTGGAACCTGTACTCGTAAGCACACGAATGCGGGTGAAGGTATTTAATTGTGGGAGTAATACTTTTCTGATGGGTGCATATACTACTTACGTGTATACTGGGTGTGCGCCTAAGTTAGTATTAGATTTACTTTCAGCAATGCATGATATTCATACTGTGGGCTGGGCTGAAATGAGATTTTCTGCAGGTACGCTAACCTCGAATGCGTATGTATAGTTGACGACTAGCTATATCGAGAGTGCGTGTTATGCCACCGACCTAGAACGTGATTGCTACCTCAGGTTGGTAATTTGTGACGACGTATAGGACGAGCATACATCTTTTGTGCATTGCCCATGAACATGCTTCTCTCACCTTTGTTCTAATAATAAACAACTTGTTGCCAGAATGTGAAAAATGTAATGATAAAACCTAATGGTTGTCTATGCATCAAAATGCTTCCCCACCCTTATTCCTGTAATGGTTAAGCTGTTGTGAACTAGTGCTTCAATATGGTGTGCTAGCTTACTTGTAAAAGTTAGAAATGAATTTTCTGTTTGATGAGGTATGTTGCCCTGAATTAGATGTAATATGGTCTTGTTCTTGATGGTTGGTAGGGTGTGCAATGTTTCATATGGGTGCTTTCATGTTAGCTAAATAAGTGATTGCTTGTTTAGACTAGAAATAAATACCAGTATGATGGTGTTTAGATAACCCTGCTAGCTCATCATGATTGTGTGTGGTCTTGCTCATCATGATGGTGTGGTGTCTTGCTCTGCTTCTTGTATGTTAGAAGAGTAGTTAGACAATAAGCTTCTAATGATTAAAGGTTTTCCCCTATGTTGAAATGTCTTATAGTAACTAAATGGCTTGTGCAATGTTATCCTGCTTGTGTGGCAAAACAGTGCTGAGCTTGTAGGTTCAATGTTTTGAGCTAAGAAACTCTCTTTTGGGTGAAGCCAATTGAATTAGTTTTGTTTGAAATGGTCCACCTAAAGAAACAATAAAACTTGCTGCTTTAGTCTGTTTTGTATGCATTTTTGTTTGGGGTATGCTAAGTGCTTCTTAAACATGTAATTCCAGTTTTGTTAGCTTTAACATGCTTTAACAAGGAAAGGTACTAAGACCTATTGTTTAGTTGCTTTTTCATGCTATTATCATGTAGTCATGTTTCATGCTCATTTTCTTGCAATCATGAGAACTAGTGTTATAGGGATTAAAGGTTTGTGAAACTAATTTTTATACCATACTAGTATCATGTTGCTGCAGGAAAAATGTAAAACTTCTTGTTTGACAACATTAAATAGTTTCAATCTGTTTAAGTTGTTTTAAGCATGTTTACTTGCTAGAATTGTGTAGGCTGTTTTACTTGCTCAAATATGTTGAAATGCTAGTAATAGCCTACTAACTATATGAGTGAGCTGCCATAATCTTCCTAGAATTCTCTGGGAATAGATCGAAACAGCTCTATGTCTCACCTTGCTAAAGTAGGTAAATTAATAAGTGCATGTAAGAAATTTAATTTGGGTTAATCATGAACTGTCTAACATGTTTAAGATGTATACAAACTGTTTTCATATATGGTTATGCCTAGAATTATGTTTTTATGTGCACCATGTCTTGTAATTGCTCTTTAATCTAGCTTAAATTTATATTTTAGCTTATATGATTGTTAGAATTAAATGCTTGCAACTAATTTAAGTGGCTGCAATTTAGCTTTTCTAACATGATTAGAATGTTTTAAACTGTTGATGATGCTTGATTGTACCCTCAAATCAAGTTGTTGCATGCTGCTTGTTAGTTGTTGCTACCTAGTGTCTGTTTATTCCTTCTTAGAATATAGACTATGCATGAGCTTGTTACTTGATTGATAGCTTCATATGCAAGATAAGTGAGTTAACTTAAGTTGCAAACTGTTATAGTTAACAAACAAGTATGCCCTAGTTTGCTTGGTATGTTTGCTTCTAGATACAAAGTTGTGCTCCAAATCTAGTAAACAGGAAATAAAATAATGACAAAACCTGTTCACCATGTTCTGCATGTCTATGTTTGCTTCAGCGCCATAGATAGATGCTTGTCGGGTTTGAACTTGGTAATTAGTGTTGGTTGTTTCAACTGATTGTTGTGTGATTCAAATGCTTGTTAAGGCTGTGTGTAGATGTGCTGTTATCTAAGGGATGTCTTGGTTAACCAACCTTTGTCCTCGGTGAGTACATGAGTGGTTTGTTGAGCCCTTGTTTCCCAGGCCCTCTTGACCTTCCGAGATGCCTTTAGTTGAACTTTTGTTGCTTAAAATCCTATGTTTGTGTGTCTAGTTTTGATGGTTTAGAATGCTTGTGCCAAAAACCTGTACCTATGCCTGTCCATGCCTTTTTGTTGGACCAGTTGGCCCTGGCTAACCTTCCAAAAATCCTAGTTCCAAATCATGGTATATCTATGCTTATTGTGTAGCCATGCCTCTAACCAACCTGTAGAGCCAAGTTTGGCCTTAGAGTGTTGCCTAAACCATAGATGTTTGGTACCCTTTGTTGTGAATGCCGTTGTTGCTTTGACCAGCCAAGTTTAGTTTTGGTTAACCTCAGCCCTTGACCATAGTTTGCCTTGCCCAGTTGCGGAGACCATGTCCAAACCCATGTATCCCCTCGGTTGCGCTTTTGTTACTGCTTGGCCAAATCAAGTTCATGCAATCCTTCATCTTGTCATGACCTCGATGTGCACCAGACGAATCCTTGTTGTCTTGTGCCATGTTTTATCCTTGACATCACCTCCTTGTTGATTTCCAAACCTTGTGATCATCCTTGTTTTGCTAGCTCATGCCTTGCATGTAATGCCTATCCATGCAAGATTTATCTGCATCATGTGGGATTCCTCACTGGTAGTGGATTCGGTAATAGTGTCTTGGTTAAGAACTAATGGTGCCGCGACGAAACCGAGAGCCTCTTGTGGCGGCCGACACAAGTTTGTGCTGCTCGGCACGCGCTGATACCGTGGGTTATAATCAAGATCTATTATAGAACAGCGCCAATGTGTTATCTTTCATGAAGCTTCCTCCTTTATTATCTCCCATATTCCTTCAGAAAAATCCTTATGTCGGCTCGGATAAGGCAGAGTTTCTTTCTAAAAATGGCAAGAAGGATGTCCTTTTAAGAATCGGTCAAAGATGAAAGCAGTAGCAGACTGTAAGAGGTGGTAGACAAAGGACTCTGTTGGATCAACAACAACAAAATGAGTATCATGTATGGTTATAGTGAAGTAAGGTGGCACTGAATTCTTCAAAGTGGGCAAGTATCAGCTGAAGGATGAATAACAAAAACGGTGTGTTATTGAACCAGATCCCTGAGGTCCAGAAGTTTGTTGCCTGAACTTGATACATTTATCTACATGGTGATCTTGTAGTCAACCCAACCTTTCCAGATATGTCTGATTCTCGGCTGACTTTGGTGGTGTCCATGTGCATTGATATTCAACAGTGCTTGTAGTAAAACCTGAAATCTTGGAGCTTTTAGTGTTGAGAGACAATTGATGAGTTTCTGCTAGTGAAAAGCTAATCCCCAGTTCAGAAATGACTCTTTGGTAGCTATGAAGTCTATGTCTCATAGAACAATGTTATGCCAGAAATCTGTAAACCAGCTGATTTTGTTGTAGCACTTGTACATCCAAGTCTCTGACATGTTCCAGCTAACCTTATCTTGGGAAAAATCTCAATGGTAATACAAGACGGTACGCCAACCCAGTAACTCAGTCAGAATTATGCCTCAAGTAAGGACTACCTGGTAATACATTGAGTACTATGGAAAGATTTATTCCAAATTATTTTGGTTGAAGCCAGAAAGGATTTTCAGAATCAGTCCCTTATTTTAGAGCAGTCAAGGTGTCCCTCAAGTGTAGATTGATGGCAATTGAAGTGTCAAACGACAGATTTCAGATTATGTTCTTGCAGTGCTGAGTGCATTTAATAAGATCGCTCTATGAGCCAAGTAGTACATCAAGTCAGCCTCACTGAATTGCAACTACACCATGAAAGAAGAATGATGTTAATCTGCTCAATAGTATAATGATTCAGAAACTTGGTATTGTTACCTGAGAGGTTGCATCAAATTCAACCTGAGTGACTATCGCTGTTTGGGGCTGAGAATTCTGTAAAGAAGGATCAGTGAAAATGTGGAATTGGTAGAGTCAGCTATCACATTCACCGCTTATCAGATTCAGATAATACAGTGTTATCATCAAAGAAAGAGAATTGCACACATGGAAACTTATGTAGCTTTCAATCAGTCGGTATCTGATTAATCAGACGTTCACCGTAGTACAGACAGTGATCGCCGTCAGTCAGTTCCTGACAGTTTCGAGGGTATATTTTTGCTATGGTCCCCATCGGACGAAGATCCAATATTTGAAGTAATATTATTTTGGATTGCTCCCAAAGTAATAATGCAGTTTTGGTTTCCTTTTAACCCGACAGTGATATTGTGAGTGCACCTCTATGTTCAATGGAAATCAGTGAAGAACAATTCTTCCAACAAGAGCTAGTGATTGGAAAATGACATGAAAGATCAGAAAGTTGTTCTATTTATAATAGTTTCTGTTCTGTCGAGAAGTCAGTACCTTGAGCTGTTAATAGCCTGTGATTAAGGATGGGTGCTATAGTTATCTTCCCTTGAAAAGTCTTTCGTCCGGAATCTCGGGACGAGATTCTTTTAAGGGGGGAGGGCTGTAACACCCCAGGTGTTTGCCGTTAGTTAAGCCATCAGTTGAGCACAGACTTGGTATATCAAGCAACGATGAAGAACTAAATTCAAGGTTAGTAAGTGATGACAGAAGTGCCAGGATCAATCTCAGAGGCAGAACCTCCGTTTGAATTATTCGGGAAATAATTAATGGAGCCAGTTAATAATGATCACCAATTTATGAATATTCAAGATTAATGCTAAACAGGGATTTTCATGTGACCCACCTCCATTCCTGTCTATAGTAACTGATGAAAAAGTTTCGTGAAGTTTGGAATCAAAAAGTCACATGAAATGACGAGTCATAGTTTTTGCCTGTACTGGCTGATTAACGAAAGAAAATCATTCGTATTCAACCAAGTGTTGCAGTTATGCCCAATCAACTGTATATGAACTCATGGTCAAAAGTTATGAAAGTTCCATGTTGAGCTGACGACCGGAAAATGTTCCGACTAACGAGAAACCCTAATTCGGATCCTACCGGGTGATTGCTTTGACCGGCGTTGAACGGTATTTTTGGATGCTCGCATGTCGACGCGCCTTAAACGAAAGTTGTAGTACAGTTCGAGAGGAACAAATTTCGTTTTATGGCCGAGACCTGGATCGGTGCGGAAAATGGTGAAAACGAGCTCGCAAGATGGAGCACAACGCAGTTTTCAGGTTCCAGAAAACGGTTAAGTCTGTACTGCGAAATCGGAATTTCGGTCACCGCGAAGCTGCCGTCGACGATCGTTACGGGGCAACCCGTCGGGAATCTAAAGTCGGAGTACTCGGTGAGACGGCGACAACAAAATTAGTTTCGTCGAAATCGGAGTCCGTTTGAGCAGTGTTCGCAAATTCGGAATTTGACCGAAAGTTTCTGGAAACTTGCCAGATTGGGAAAGAAATTTCTCTAAAAATTGCCGAGCTCCTCCTCTCGTGCCGTGCCAATAAAAGGGCCGATCCCGGCCTCCTTGCGGTCTCCTCCCCATTCCTTCTCTCGCACAAAAAAAAGGGGACCGAGCTTTTCTCCCTCCCTTCGGTCTCTCTCTGTCGCTCTCCCTCTTTACGTCGTCCATGGCAGAAGCTCCAGCGAGCAGCCCCTTCTCCATGGCCGCACCTCCCTGTTCCTCCCCTCCAGCAATAGCAGCAGCAGAGCGCCTCCTTCTCCCTTCCTCCTTTTTCCTTCCTGTTCGCTTCCTGCGCGCCCCTCCTGCAGTCGCTGAGACTCACGGTCTTCAGAACCGCGCCCCTCAGGCCGCGGCTCCTTCCCTGCTCGTCCGTGCAGGAGCAGCAGGCAGCAGCAGAGGCCGGCAGCAGCCCTCCGGCCGGCCAGCAGCCCAAGTCCCAAACCCTAGCATCCCAATCAGCAGAGGAGCCGGCCATCCCCTTGGTTCTCCGTCGTCCTCCCGTGAAATCCATGGTGAAGCCCCATCTAGCGAAGCTGAAACTCTTTTTTGGGTTTTTATGTAATGTGCCATGACTCAATGTGTTTACTAATAGATCCTTAAATGTTTTGTGCAGATCTGGAGGGCCCAAATGAAAAACAGTTTTTTGTTTTTCGTTTTTCATTAATGGACAAATCTGAGTGAATACTGTAAAATGCATAATAAAATATGTGTTTGTCCAAAAATTGCATATGTGGACTTTTTGGAATCCTTGTGAAAATCTCTGTCCAGTGAATGTATAAAATGTGGTGTGTTAGTGGAAGTTTTGTGCTGTGGAGATTGATTTGTGTTAAATAGGTTTAAATAGGAAGAAAATGATACCTGCTGTTGTATTGCTTAGTTTGTTGTGAAATTTTTATGGTAGGCTCCTCTGGTCATGTGTGTGCGGTGATAAAAATTTCAGGAATTTTGGTGCAAGTACGAATTGGTTATGCATTTATCTTGCTTTCAGCTCATTAAATGAATTAAATTGATTTGTGATAAATGTTTGCAAGTAAAAATGGAAAAGGTGGTTCCACTGCCTTTCTATTGTGTTGCTGTAGCTTAGGTAATTTTATTGTAGCCAGATGTTGTGCAAGCATGGAGTTTTAGATTTATCTTCTCTCTATGTTTTATTTCGGCATGTTCTGGACAGATTATAGGGCTTAAATAGTTGCCCTTGGTAAATGATGTTTGCTGTGAAACTTGTCTATAGCAAAGTCGTAGATAACATATATATCTAGCTTGTGTTAAAGTTTCATGATTTTGGGTTAAATGGATTAGGAGTTATGGCTATTCAAAGTTCAGTTCAGAGATAGGTGCTCTCTAGAATCTCTGGACCAGTTTGACGAATGTATTAGTTTGACCATGTTAACTTGCAAATCATGCTTAGGTGCTTATAAAAGAGTTGTAGTCCTTTTCATAAGCTTTCTAGAATGTCTTGTTGTGTGTCATTTAGAGTTGTGTAGCTCAAGTTGTGATTTAATTACTTGGCTGCTGTGTGTATGTCTAGTTTTGCTGAAATGGCTGCATGTATAGTTTCTGTGGTGGTAATTAGTTCGTGATGATAATCATGTTTTCTGTAGATGTGGTCTATACTAAAAGTTGTAGATAGCATCTTAATCTAGCTTGTCACCAAATTGCATGGCCATAGGCTTAATAGTTAAGATATATGGCTGTTGTAAGATTGCTGTCAAGTTTTTCCTAACATTCTGTCCAGATCTGAATGTTTGGATTTTTTCACCTAGTTAACTTGTGATTCATGCTTAGGTGCTTATAAAAGAGTTGTAGTGCTTTTCATAAGCTTTCTAAATTGTCTTGGGTCATGTTCACTGGATATATATAACTTGAGTTATAGCTGTTTTAGTACAGATGGCTAAATCTGTCCAAGTCTGGACAGGGATGCCTATTTATGTTAATTAGACCTTGTTAACTTGTGAATCATCTTAATATGATTATAGATGAATTTATAGACAACTTAATAATATTTCTAAATAGTCTATGGGCAAGTTCCCAGGTATTATAGATCTTTAGTTATGGTTGTCTTAATTTACTGTTGTGATGTGTGGCTAGTTCTGTCCAAGTGTGGGCAGAGCTGCACTAATCATGTGGTTTGACCTTGTTAATGATTGATTCACCTTGAGGTAACAATAAGATAGATTTATATAATCTTGTAAGCTTTCTAGAATGTCTAATTTCATGCTCATGTGATGTTTGTATGGTGAGTTATGCTTCTCTGAAGCTCTGTCTATCCTGCTGTCCAACAGTTAGACAGAACTGCATAGTTATCTGTTTTTGAGTTAGATAACCTTTGACTTAGCTCTTGTGGTAAATAACAAAGTTGTAGCTAATCTTGTTAGCTTTCCATAAAGTCTTAGTGCACTTTGTTTGGAGGTATGTAGCAAGAGTTATGATTAAAAGAGTGGGCTGCTGTCCTGTCATTCAGAGTTTGTGTTTGTGCTCTATAACTTGTTTGTGCAATGTGCTTAGAGGTGTGCTAAGTTATCCCGATTGCTTATGTGAAACCATGATGAATGCTTGATAATAGTACTCATGCCAAGTGATTTCTAGTGGTTGCTTGTGCTACGTGTTTTAAGTATTATTCCTATGCATTCATACATATGCATTGTGCATCTCATATCTAGGTTCGCTAGATGGAAAGAACGACAAGCGAAGGACATCATGATGGAGCCAGACCTCGGGACGGTGGTTTGGTGATCACCTGGAGATGATAGTGTTGGCGAACCCCACAAGTTTCGGGAGCGGTGCCCGAAATGGTGCCATCTAACACTAGCTTAAGTGTTGTTTCCCAGGCAAGCCCCGGACCATTTTCTCCTACGGTTTGCAAATTACCGTTTACAAGTTAACCTGATATGATTGTTGCATTAGGTTATAGGAGTTTGTGTGATACCGTTGCTGCATTAATTAATTATCCTTGTCCACCTGCAAATATTACCTTGTTATCCCTGATAAGTCTAGGCTCGTTTATGCTTAGCCCTGCTTAGACCGGTAAAAGTCGGGTGATTTCCTGTCTCCCGCATATAGGTGGATACTAAACATGTTTAGCCTCGTGCTATCGTGGAATATAACCGTGTGATAATGAATTTGAGACCGGGCGGGATGTAGGGGCAGCAGGACATGGGTTCTGTGTGCTAGTAGTCTCCCGTCTGTGTCGATTAGGAACCGACGAAGGCATACCTCAGTCATTTTGAACGCGTCAATCACTTAACGGAGCAGGTGCGGGTACCTCCCGGTGAAGCCGAGTAAGGTGTTTCGAGCCGGTGATGGAGACGTTGACGCCTAACACCCAGGGCCTTACATGTACCGTGGGCAACTATTCTGATCGACCCTGGCATGGTCCGAGGGCAGGCAGGGCCTGATCGACCTGGCATGACCGTGGGCAGTTAATAGCTTGAGCGACCTGGCATTGAGATAACCCTCGGTGTAGATGGGTCCATGGCCGTCCCGCGATTGGGTTCTTGAACCTCCTGAATTGGTTGTCAACGGCCACCTGGCAGGGTAGTGACGGGCGAGTGTGCGACATTTATCCCCAGCTGGTAGGAATCGATTATAATCGCCATCGCTCCTGGTTAGTGAGTAACTTGACTGAGCATGTGTTACCGTAGTAACTTATGGAACTAAAGATGGTTATGGTACTGAATCTGAAAGGCTATTGATGAAATAGTCGCTCTTGCTTGAGTAATTAGCCAAGTGATTGGCTCTAGATCAGGTGCAAATCTAGTAATCAGGTTAATTACATAAAATTGACTGCTAATACTCTAATGATGATTATTTAATAATGAAAATGCTTTTATGCAAAAAGGTAAGTATAGCCAACCCCAGATATAGCCTTGCATACTCCTTGGTGTCACTTTATTTCTGGTTTATGACGGGTAAGTCTAGCTGAGTACATTCGAGTACTCAGGGTTTATCCCACCTTGTTGCAGGTGAAGGTTAGGCCTGCCGAAAGGTGATGGCCAGTGCCGGTGGGCTCGGCAGTTCCATACTTCTTCTCTTATGCTGTTGTTGGAGGATGTCACTCAAGCTAGCAAAGTATTTCAACTTATGTTATGGTATTGATTTCAAAGCTATGTTGTTCTTCTAAAATTAAGTGGAACTCAACTTGTATTATTATTTGTGAACACTATTGTAATATTATTTCCGCTGCAAAGCTCCGTGGACATGATTTGTATTGCTTGACCATGCGATCTTGGTTGAGATGTTGGAAATGTTGAAATCCTTCGAGATTTCCGGACTACCGGGTTTATATGGGCTCAAGTATGCTAATTCAGCTGCTTCGGCAGAGGATTTCGCACTTGTGCTCTTATAAATTGGTCGGTTCTGTTACAGCTGGCATCGGAGCAAGGTTAAGCATAATACTGTCATGTGCATGGTTTTAAAACAAAGTTTTGGTTTTGCAAAGCCTATTTTATCTAAAAAGCTTTAGCTAGTAGGCAAGTTTGTCAAAACCTAATTTGTAAACTATGTGCTAGCGACAACCTCCAGGTATGCCCAACTAGGACTTTTAGGTGGCTATTTAAGTACTAACTTGGGGGTCGTGCATCATGTTTAATTTCTGTTGTTTTCTGTCGTCCATACGGCAAGGGTGAAATTGTATGGGTGCTATTCTTCGGAATAGTAATGTATGGATCAATTGCCTCTACGCCAAGGTAAGTGTGAGTTGTGAGAGCATGACCAAACAACCCTTGGTCTAGGGGAGAGATAGTTTGGTACTGGAACCTGTACTCGTAAGCACACGAATGCGGGTGAAGGTATTTAATTGTGGGAGTAATACTTTTCTGATGGGTGCATATACTACTTACGTGTATACTGGGTGTGCGCCTAAGTTAGTATTAGATTTACTTTCAGCAATGCATGATATTCATACTGTGGGCTGGGCTGAAATGAGATTTTCTGCAGGTACGCTAACCTCGAATGCGTATGTATAGTTGACGACTAGCTATATCGAGAGTGCGTGTTATGCCACCGACCTAGAACGTGATTGCTACCTCAGGTTGGTAATTTGTGACGACGTATAGGACGAGCATACATCTTTTGTGCATTGCCCATGAACATGCTTCTCTCACCTTTGTTCTAATAATAAACAACTTGTTGCCAGAATGTGAAAAATGTAATGATAAAACCTAATGGTTGTCTATGCATCAAAATGCTTCCCCACCCTTATTCCTGTAATGGTTAAGCTGTTGTGAACTAGTGCTTCAATATGGTGTGCTAGCTTACTTGTAAAAGTTAGAAATGAATTTTCTGTTTGATGAGGTATGTTGCCCTGAATTAGATGTAATATGGTCTTGTTCTTGATGGTTGGTAGGGTGTGCAATGTTTCATATGGGTGCTTTCATGTTAGCTAAATAAGTGATTGCTTGTTTAGACTAGAAATAAATACCAGTATGATGGTGTTTAGATAACCCTGCTAGCTCATCATGATTGTGTGTGGTCTTGCTCATCATGATGGTGTGGTGTCTTGCTCTGCTTCTTGTATGTTAGAAGAGTAGTTAGACAATAAGCTTCTAATGATTAAAGGTTTTCCCCTATGTTGAAATGTCTTATAGTAACTAAATGGCTTGTGCAATGTTATCCTGCTTGTGTGGCAAAACAGTGCTGAGCTTGTAGGTTCAATGTTTTGAGCTAAGAAACTCTCTTTTGGGTGAAGCCAATTGAATTAGTTTTGTTTGAAATGGTCCACCTAAAGAAACAATAAAACTTGCTGCTTTAGTCTGTTTTGTATGCATTTTTGTTTGGGGTATGCTAAGTGCTTCTTAAACATGTAATTCCAGTTTTGTTAGCTTTAACATGCTTTAACAAGGAAAGGTACTAAGACCTATTGTTTAGTTGCTTTTTCATGCTATTATCATGTAGTCATGTTTCATGCTCATTTTCTTGCAATCATGAGAACTAGTGTTATAGGGATTAAAGGTTTGTGAAACTAATTTTTATACCATACTAGTATCATGTTGCTGCAGGAAAAATGTAAAACTTCTTGTTTGACAACATTAAATAGTTTCAATCTGTTTAAGTTGTTTTAAGCATGTTTACTTGCTAGAATTGTGTAGGCTGTTTTACTTGCTCAAATATGTTGAAATGCTAGTAATAGCCTACTAACTATATGAGTGAGCTGCCATAATCTTCCTAGAATTCTCTGGGAATAGATCGAAACAGCTCTATGTCTCACCTTGCTAAAGTAGGTAAATTAATAAGTGCATGTAAGAAATTTAATTTGGGTTAATCATGAACTGTCTAACATGTTTAAGATGTATACAAACTGTTTTCATATATGGTTATGCCTAGAATTATGTTTTTATGTGCACCATGTCTTGTAATTGCTCTTTAATCTAGCTTAAATTTATATTTTAGCTTATATGATTGTTAGAATTAAATGCTTGCAACTAATTTAAGTGGCTGCAATTTAGCTTTTCTAACATGATTAGAATGTTTTAAACTGTTGATGATGCTTGATTGTACCCTCAAATCAAGTTGTTGCATGCTGCTTGTTAGTTGTTGCTACCTAGTGTCTGTTTATTCCTTCTTAGAATATAGACTATGCATGAGCTTGTTACTTGATTGATAGCTTCATATGCAAGATAAGTGAGTTAACTTAAGTTGCAAACTGTTATAGTTAACAAACAAGTATGCCCTAGTTTGCTTGGTATGTTTGCTTCTAGATACAAAGTTGTGCTCCAAATCTAGTAAACAGGAAATAAAATAATGACAAAACCTGTTCACCATGTTCTGCATGTCTATGTTTGCTTCAGCGCCATAGATAGATGCTTGTCGGGTTTGAACTTGGTAATTAGTGTTGGTTGTTTCAACTGATTGTTGTGTGATTCAAATGCTTGTTAAGGCTGTGTGTAGATGTGCTGTTATCTAAGGGATGTCTTGGTTAACCAACCTTTGTCCTCGGTGAGTACATGAGTGGTTTGTTGAGCCCTTGTTTCCCAGGCCCTCTTGACCTTCCGAGATGCCTTTAGTTGAACTTTTGTTGCTTAAAATCCTATGTTTGTGTGTCTAGTTTTGATGGTTTAGAATGCTTGTGCCAAAAACCTGTACCTATGCCTGTCCATGCCTTTTTGTTGGACCAGTTGGCCCTGGCTAACCTTCCAAAAATCCTAGTTCCAAATCATGGTATATCTATGCTTATTGTGTAGCCATGCCTCTAACCAACCTGTAGAGCCAAGTTTGGCCTTAGAGTGTTGCCTAAACCATAGATGTTTGGTACCCTTTGTTGTGAATGCCGTTGTTGCTTTGACCAGCCAAGTTTAGTTTTGGTTAACCTCAGCCCTTGACCATAGTTTGCCTTGCCCAGTTGCGGAGACCATGTCCAAACCCATGTATCCCCTCGGTTGCGCTTTTGTTACTGCTTGGCCAAATCAAGTTCATGCAATCCTTCATCTTGTCATGACCTCGATGTGCACCAGACGAATCCTTGTTGTCTTGTGCCATGTTTTATCCTTGACATCACCTCCTTGTTGATTTCCAAACCTTGTGATCATCCTTGTTTTGCTAGCTCATGCCTTGCATGTAATGCCTATCCATGCAAGATTTATCTGCATCATGTGGGATTCCTCACTGGTAGTGGATTCGGTAATAGTGTCTTGGTTAAGAACTAATGGTGCCGCGACGAAACCGAGAGCCTCTTGTGGCGGCCGACACAAGTTTGTGCTGCTCGGCACGCGCTGATACCGTGGGTTATAATCAAGATCTATTATAGAACAGCGCCAATGTGTTATCTTTCATGAAGCTTCCTCCTTTATTATCTCCCATATTCCTTCAGAAAAATCCTTATGTCGGCTCGGATAAGGCAGAGTTTCTTTCTAAAAATGGCAAGAAGGATGTCCTTTTAAGAATCGGTCAAAGATGAAAGCAGTAGCAGACTGTAAGAGGTGGTAGACAAAGGACTCTGTTGGATCAACAACAACAAAATGAGTATCATGTATGGTTATAGTGAAGTAAGGTGGCACTGAATTCTTCAAAGTGGGCAAGTATCAGCTGAAGGATGAATAACAAAAACGGTGTGTTATTGAACCAGATCCCTGAGGTCCAGAAGTTTGTTGCCTGAACTTGATACATTTATCTACATGGTGATCTTGTAGTCAACCCAACCTTTCCAGATATGTCTGATTCTCGGCTGACTTTGGTGGTGTCCATGTGCATTGATATTCAACAGTGCTTGTAGTAAAACCTGAAATCTTGGAGCTTTTAGTGTTGAGAGACAATTGATGAGTTTCTGCTAGTGAAAAGCTAATCCCCAGTTCAGAAATGACTCTTTGGTAGCTATGAAGTCTATGTCTCATAGAACAATGTTATGCCAGAAATCTGTAAACCAGCTGATTTTGTTGTAGCACTTGTACATCCAAGTCTCTGACATGTTCCAGCTAACCTTATCTTGGGAAAAATCTCAATGGTAATACAAGACGGTACGCCAACCCAGTAACTCAGTCAGAATTATGCCTCAAGTAAGGACTACCTGGTAATACATTGAGTACTATGGAAAGATTTATTCCAAATTATTTTGGTTGAAGCCAGAAAGGATTTTCAGAATCAGTCCCTTATTTTAGAGCAGTCAAGGTGTCCCTCAAGTGTAGATTGATGGCAATTGAAGTGTCAAACGACAGATTTCAGATTATGTTCTTGCAGTGCTGAGTGCATTTAATAAGATCGCTCTATGAGCCAAGTAGTACATCAAGTCAGCCTCACTGAATTGCAACTACACCATGAAAGAAGAATGATGTTAATCTGCTCAATAGTATAATGATTCAGAAACTTGGTATTGTTACCTGAGAGGTTGCATCAAATTCAACCTGAGTGACTATCGCTGTTTGGGGCTGAGAATTCTGTAAAGAAGGATCAGTGAAAATGTGGAATTGGTAGAGTCAGCTATCACATTCACCGCTTATCAGATTCAGATAATACAGTGTTATCATCAAAGAAAGAGAATTGCACACATGGAAACTTATGTAGCTTTCAATCAGTCGGTATCTGATTAATCAGACGTTCACCGTAGTACAGACAGTGATCGCCGTCAGTCAGTTCCTGACAGTTTCGAGGGTATATTTTTGCTATGGTCCCCATCGGACGAAGATCCAATATTTGAAGTAATATTATTTTGGATTGCTCCCAAAGTAATAATGCAGTTTTGGTTTCCTTTTAACCCGACAGTGATATTGTGAGTGCACCTCTATGTTCAATGGAAATCAGTGAAGAACAATTCTTCCAACAAGAGCTAGTGATTGGAAAATGACATGAAAGATCAGAAAGTTGTTCTATTTATAATAGTTTCTGTTCTGTCGAGAAGTCAGTACCTTGAGCTGTTAATAGCCTGTGATTAAGGATGGGTGCTATAGTTATCTTCCCTTGAAAAGTCTTTCGTCCGGAATCTCGGGACGAGATTCTTTTAAGGGGGGAGGGCTGTAACACCCCAGGTGTTTGCCGTTAGTTAAGCCATCAGTTGAGCACAGACTTGGTATATCAAGCAACGATGAAGAACTAAATTCAAGGTTAGTAAGTGATGACAGAAGTGCCAGGATCAATCTCAGAGGCAGAACCTCCGTTTGAATTATTCGGGAAATAATTAATGGAGCCAGTTAATAATGATCACCAATTTATGAATATTCAAGATTAATGCTAAACAGGGATTTTTCATGTGACCCACCTCCATTCCTGTCTATAGTAACTGATGAAAAAGTTTCGTGAAGTTTGGAATCAAAAAGTCACATGAAATGACGAGTCATAGTTTTGCCTGTACTGGCTGATTAACGAAAGAAAATCATTCGTATTCAACCAAGTGTTGCAGTTATGCCCAATCAACTGTATATGAACTCATGGTCAAAAGTTATGAAAGTTCCATGTTGAGCTGACGACCGGAAAATGTTCCGACTAACGAGAAACCCTAATTCGGATCCTACCGGGTGATTGCTTTGACCGGCGTTGAACGGTATTTTTGGATGCTCGCATGTCGACGCGCCTTAAACGAAAGTTGTAGTACAGTTCGAGAGGAACAAATTTCGTTTTATGGCCGAGACCTGGATCGGTGCGGAAAATGGTGAAAACGAGCTCGCAAGATGGAGCACAACGCAGTTTTCAGGTTCCAGAAAACGGTTAAGTCTGTACTGCGAAATCGGAATTTCGGTCACCGCGAAGCTGCCGTCGACGATCGTTACGGGGCAACCCGTCGGGAATCTAAAGTCGGAGTACTCGGTGAGACGGCGACAACAAAATTAGTTTCGTCGAAATCGGAGTCCGTTTGAGCAGTGTTCGCAAATTCGGAATTTGACCGAAAGTTTCTGGAAACTTGCCAGATTGGGAAAGAAATTTCTCTAAAAATTGCCGAGCTCCTCCTCTCGTGCCGTGCCAATAAAAGGGCCGATCCCGGCCTCCTTGCGGTCTCCTCCCCATTCCTTCTCTCGCACAAAAAAAAAGGGGACCGAGCTTTTCTCCCTCCCTTCGGTCTCTCTCTGTCGCTCTCCCTCTTTACGTCGTCCATGGCAGAAGCTCCAGCGAGCAGCCCCTTCTCCATGGCCGCACCTCCCTGTTCCTCCCCTCCAGCAATAGCAGCAGCAGAGCGCCTCCTTCTCCCTTCCTCCTTTTTCCTTCCTGTTCGCTTCCTGCGCGCCCCTCCTGCAGTCGCTGAGACTCACGGTCTTCAGAACCGCGCCCCTCAGGCCGCGGCTCCTTCCCTGCTCGTCCGTGCAGGAGCAGCAGGCAGCAGCAGAGGCCGGCAGCAGCCCTCCGGCCGGCCAGCAGCCCAAGTCCCAAACCCTAGCATCCCAATCAGCAGAGGAGCCGGCCATCCCCTTGGTTCTCCGTCGTCCTCCCGTGAAATCCATGGTGAAGCCCCATCTAGCGAAGCTGAAACTCTTTTTTGGGTTTTTATGTAATGTGCCATGACTCAATGTGTTTACTAATAGATCCTTAAATGTTTTGTGCAGATCTGGAGGGCCCAAATGAAAAACAGTTTTTTGTTTTTCGTTTTTCATTAATGGACAAATCTGAGTGAATACTGTAAAATGCATAATAAAATATGTGTTTGTCCAAAAATTGCATATGTGGACTTTTTGGAATCCTTGTGAAAATCTCTGTCCAGTGAATGTATAAAATGTGGTGTGTTAGTGGAAGTTTTGTGCTGTGGAGATTGATTTGTGTTAAATAGGTTTAAATAGGAAGAAAATGATACCTGCTGTTGTATTGCTTAGTTTGTTGTGAAATTTTTATGGTAGGCTCCTCTGGTCATGTGTGTGCGGTGATAAAAATTTCAGGAATTTTGGTGCAAGTACGAATTGGTTATGCATTTATCTTGCTTTCAGCTCATTAAATGAATTAAATTGATTTGTGATAAATGTTTGCAAGTAAAAATGGAAAAGGTGGTTCCACTGCCTTTCTATTGTGTTGCTGTAGCTTAGGTAATTTTATTGTAGCCAGATGTTGTGCAAGCATGGAGTTTTAGATTTATCTTCTCTCTATGTTTTATTTCGGCATGTTCTGGACAGATTATAGGGCTTAAATAGTTGCCCTTGGTAAATGATGTTTGCTGTGAAACTTGTCTATAGCAAAGTCGTAGATAACATATATATCTAGCTTGTGTTAAAGTTTCATGATTTTGGGTTAAATGGATTAGGAGTTATGGCTATTCAAAGTTCAGTTCAGAGATAGGTGCTCTCTAGAATCTCTGGACCAGTTTTGACGAATGTATTAGTTTGACCATGTTAACTTGCAAATCATGCTTAGGTGCTTATAAAAGAGTTGTATTCCTTTTCATAAGCTTTCTAGAATGTCTTGTTGTGTGTCATTTAGAGTTGTGTAGCTCAAGTTGTGATTTAATTACTTGGCTGCTGTGTGTATGTCTAGTTTTGCTGAAATGGCTGCATGTATAGTTTCTGTGGTGGTAATTAGTTCGTGATGATAATCATGTTTTCTGTAGATGTGGTCTATACAAAAGTTGTAGATAGCATCTTAATCTAGCTTGTCACCAAATTTCATGGCCATAGGCTTAATAGGTTAAGAGATATGGCTGTTGTAAGATTGCTGTCAAATTTTTCCTACATTCTGTCCAGATCTGAATGTTTGGATTTTTTCACCTAGTTAACTTGTGATTCATGCTTAGGTGCTTATAAAAGAGTTGTAGTGCTTTTCATAAGCTTTCTAAATTGTCTTGGGTCATGTTCACTGGATATATATAACTTGAGTTATAGCTGTTTTAGTACAGATGGCTAAATCTGTCCAAGTCTGGACAGGGATGCCTATTTATGTTAATTAGACCTTGTTAACTTGTGAATCATCTTAAGATGATTATAGATGATTTATAGACAACTTAATAATATTTCTAAAGAGTCTATGGGCAAGTTCCCAGGTATTATAGATCTTTAGTTATGGTTGTCTTAAGTTACTGTTGTGATGTGTGGCTAGTTCTGTCCAAGTGTGGGCAGAGCTGCACTAATCATGTTGTTTGACCTTGTTAATGATTGATTCACCATGAGGTAACAATAAGAAAGATTTAGATAATCTTGTAAGCTTTCTAGAATGTCTAATTTCATGCTCATGTGATGTTTGTATGGTGAGTTATGCTTCTCTGAAGCTCTGTCTGTCCTGCTGTCCAACAGTTAGACAGAACTGCATAGTTATCTGTTTTTGAGTTAGATAACCTTTGAATTAGCTCTTGTGGTAAATAACAAAGTTGTAGCTAATCTTGTTATATTTCCATAAAGTCTTAGTGCACTTTGTTTGGAGGTCTGTAGCAAGAGTTATGATTAAAAGAGTGGGCTGCTGTCCTGTCATTCACTGTTTGTGTTTGTGCTCTATAACTTGTTTGTGCAATGTGCTTAGAGGTGTGCTAAGTTATCCTGATTGCTTATGTGAAACCATGATGAATGCTTGATAATAGTACTCATGCCAAGTGATTTCTAGTGGTTGCTTGTGCTACGTGTTTTATGTATTATTCCTATGCATTCATACATATGCATTGTGCATCTCATATCTAGGTTCGCTAGATGGAAGAACGACAAGCGAAGGACGTCATGATGCAGCCAGACCACGGGACGGTGGTTTGGTGATCACCTGGAAATGATAGTGTTGGCGAACCCCACAAGTTTCAGGAGCGGTGCCCGAAATGGTGCCATCTAACACTAGCTTAAGTGTTGTTTCCCAGGCAAGCCCCGGAGCATTTTCTCCTAAGGTTTGCAAATTACCGTTTACATGTTAACCTGATATGATTGTTGCATTAGGTTATAGGAGTTGTGTGATACCGTTGCTGCATTAATTAATTATCCTTGTCCACCTACAAATATTACCTTGTTATCCCTGATAAGTCTAGGCTCGTTTATGCTTAGCCCTGCTTAGACCGGTAAAAGTCGGGTGATTTCCTGTCTCCCGCATATAGGTGGATACTAAACATGTTTAGCCTCGTGCTATCGTGGAATATAACCGTGTGATAATGAATTTGAGACCGGGCGGGATGTAGGGGCAGCAGGACATGGGTTCTGTGTGCTAGTAGTCTCCCGTCTGTGTCGATTAGGAACCGACGAAGGCACACCTCAGTCATTTTGAACGCGTCAATCACTTAACGGAGCAGGTGCGAGTACCTCCCGTGAAGCCGAGTAAGGTGTTTTGAGCCGGTGATGGAGACGTTGACGCCTAACACCCAGGGCTTTACATGTACCGTGGGCAACTATTCTGATCGACCTGGCATGGTCCGAGGGCAGGCAGGGCCTGATCGACCTGGCATGACCGTGGGCAGTTAATAGCTTGAGCGACCTGGCATTGAGATAACCCTCGGTGTAGAAGGGTCCATGGCCGTCCCGCGATTTGGGTTCTCGAACCTCCTGAATTGGTTGTCAACGGCCACCTGGCAGGGTGTGACGGGTGAGTGTGCGACATTTTATCCCCAGCTGGTAGGAATCGATTATAATCGCCATCGCTCCAGGTTAGTGAGTAACTTGACTGAGCATGTGTTACCGTAGTAACTTATGGAACTAAAGATGGTTATGGTACTGAATCTGAAAGGCTATTGATGAAATAGTCACTCTTGCTTGAGTAATTAGCCAAGTGATTGCTCTAGATCAGGTGCAAATCTAGTAATCAGGTTAATTACATAAAATTGGCTGCTAATACTCTAATGATGATTATTTAATAATGAAAATGCTTTTATGCAAAAAGGTAAGTATAGCCAACCCCAGATATAGCCTTGCATACTCCTTGGTGTCACTTTATTTCTGGTTTATGACGGGTAAGTCTAGCTGAGTACATTCGAGTACTCAGGGTTTATCCCACCTTGTTGCAGGTGAAGGTTAGGCCTGCCGAAAGGTGATGGCCAGTGCCGGTGGGCTCGACAGTTCCATACTTCTTCTCTTATGCTGTTGTTGGAGGATGTCACTCAAGCTAGCAAAGTATTTCAACTTATGTTATGGTATTTATTTCAAAGCTATGTTGTTCTTCTAAAATTAAGTGGAACTCAACTTGTATTATTATTTGTGAACACTATTGTAATATTATTTGCGCTGCAAAGCTCCGTGGACATGATTTGTATTTGCTTGACCATGCGATCTTGGTTGAGATGTTGGAAATGTTTGAAATCCTTCGAGATTTCTGGACTACCGGGTTTATATGGGCTCAAGTATGCTAATTCAGCTGCTTCGGCAGAGGTTTTCGCACTTGTGCTCTTATAAATTGGTCGGTTCTGTTACATGGACTCCTTTTCAAATGGCTTAAAACTGCTCATATTCTTAATTGTTCAAATTTCGTATTCATTTGATCAGTTTGAGCCTTTGCTAGCATTTGTATTGGTTGCTATACTTTCAGGGCAGCACCCTTTTGAGCATCTTTTCTTTCGGATTGCTATACACTTGAAGCTGTTGCATTGTGCATATCATGCATTTTTAGCTTAGTGTACATATCCTCAGCTCCGATACACTTCTTGGTCACTTTCGTTGCTTTTCTCAGCCCCCATATGCTTTTGGTTGATGACTTGTCTTGTGCTTGTGTCAACTTTGTGAAAAATGTCAAAACCCCTCAGCATGTTCCCTTTTGTCAAGGGGGAGAAGCTGTTTGCAAGGGGGAGGTTGTGTGTTGGCACAAACGGGAGAGTCATGCATTTTGGGGAGAGCTTTGAGCTAGGGGGAGTTTAGCTCTTTTATGTCCTTCTTCACTTGGTATAGCGCTTTTATGTGGTTCAATTGGTATCCATTTTTTGGAATGGAGTGTAATTGGACTCATGAGCTTAGTTGCATAGCTTTTGTATATAGGCTTGATTTCAGGGGCAGTTGCTTTTGTCTTGCTGCTTCTCCGCGTGCTCCGAGTGTTTGTGTTCCATTTAGTGTTGAGCTTCTCTTGTGATTTTTCTTAGTCGGTATCGAGCCTGCTAGTCGTGTGGAGCCGTTTTTGCCTCTGTCTAGAGGGACTAGCAGATTTTGCTTGGTATTTTCGATTGGTATGGACCCTTCAGCTAGTTGCGTCGAGCCTATGTGCCTCTGTCTTGAGGAACTAGCTGTTGTCACCAATTATTGGTTGTTTGTGATCAGTTTTGCATTCTTATGCATTGATTCAGCTTCAATTGATTCAGCGTCAATTGGTATCGAGCCTTGAGCTAGTGGTGTTGAGCCTTTTCTGCCTCTTCTTGAGGACTAGCTCATTTTTGACTTGGTTGCGTCGAGCCGTTGCCCATGTCTTTGGGAACCAAGCTTTTTGCTCTATGTGATCGAGTTTTGCTCTTTGATGAGTTGTTGCTCCGATCCCTTGCTTGGTTGCATTGAGCCGTTGCCCATGTCTTTGGGGACCAAGTTATGTTCATTTCAAATTGCCCCCTCTTTAGCATTTCTTTGGCTTTTGGGCATTTGAATGAATAATCTTCTCATGACAAGTGACTTTGTTCTTTGCCCTTCTATGGCTTTTGATCACTTGAATGAGATTTTCGGTTTTGGTATCTCAAACCATCTCTTGTGCCTAGTTTTTGTCAATTCAATCATCAAGGGGGAGAAAGAGAAAGAGAAAGAGAAAAAGGGGGAGAAATCTCGACCCAAGTGAATCCAAGTGGATAAGTACCTTGGTTTCTTTTGTGATGATTGTTTGACAATTTATTTGAGATTGGTTTTCGAGTACCTTTTTTGGGATTCATGAAACTCTTGTTTCTCTTGACTCTTTGGTTGTGTGGAGGCTTTGCCCGCTTTTCCCGTTTCCTTCGGGACCGAGAGCTTTTAGTTGGAGTTTTCATGATCCTTCCTCATCTCAACTAGCCTTGTGTTTGCCTTTGCTTGGCTTTTGGGCACTCGAATGAGGCTTGCCTTCAAACCCTTCCTTTGTGGTTTATTTTTAGTCAATGCATTCATCAAGGGGGAGATTGAGAACATATATGATGAATGATTGACATTGATGAGGAAGGTTTGAGGCTTTTCCCGGTTGAGTCATTATCTCGCTATGCGCTTAATGCTTATGACTAACCGGTGGTGTTGAGTTGTGTTATGTTACATGTGTTGGTGTGTGTGTGCAACATGTGTCTCTTGGCTGTGTTGATGTGTAGGTGTTGAGCTCGGATACAGTGGTCAATGGCGAGGTGAAGGTCAAGTAGAGACGTGCCGTGCCGACGGACCGGGAGCGGTGAAGGATGGGCGTGCCGTGCGGCGGACGTGCCATGCCGATGTACCCAGAGCGGTGAAGGGCGGACGTGAGGCTTGGACTGATGGACCAGAGGTCCAGAGGACCTGCTGTGGTAGCTGGCACGTGGCATCGGCGAGCGAGAGCACATGGGGATGTGCGATGCATCGGCCGAGTCGGGAGGAAGACGTGGCGTCGTGACACTTGGCGGGAGGTCGGACACGGGCTTGCGTGCGGCGCAAGTGTCGTCGGCCGAGTCAAGTAGGATGGCGAAGGCGTTGTGCCCGGCGTGGAGCCTAGACATGCATCGGCATCGGTGCCGTTGGTCGGGGAGTGCGAACCACATCCCGTCTACAGTGCGGGTTCGGTAGCTGAGCCTCAAAAAGCTACCATCGACGGTTTTCGAGTTTGGGCCTCAAAACTCGGGTGGACGGTTTCCGAGTTTGGGCCTCAAAACTCGGGATGGACGGTTTCCAGGTTTAGGCCTCAAAACCTGGGCTTGCGGGTTTCCGAGTTTGGGCCTCAAAACTTCGGGTGGATGGTTTCCAGGTTTGGGCCTCAAAACCTGGGCTGGCAGGTTTCCCGGTTTGGGCCTCAAAACCGGGGAAGGTCCAAAAGGACGGTCGACTTGTGGCGGCACCGAGAGGTTTGCGTTGCGGCAAAGCTATCGGTGAGAAGGAGCGGCGGGCGACGGTGGCGGCACGTGGCGGCATCAGGAAGGTCGCGTCGAGGCGAGGCTACCGGATGTGCGGGCGTGGCCATCGGATGAAGATTGACCGGACTGGACAGTTTTACCCCTGGGGGCTATTTGGGACGAGTGCTTAATGTAAGGGCGGTTTGGTCTTCGAACGTGCGCCTATATATATGAAGGGGGCTGCTAGGGCAGCCGCATCCTTGGGAATTCTTGGTGGTGTGTTGACATCTACTAACTATCATTATTTAGTGTCAACAACACTTGAATAAATGTCCAAAAGGATTGCCAACTTAGAAATAGGAGGTTTAAACTAACAAATTCCATGAGTTTTGGTGATTCTATATTTTCCAGGGATTAAACAGGAAAACCAACCACATTACTTCCCCAAGAAGGAACCCGATGCAGATTTCTTCACGGCCACGTCGGGTTATCGCTAGAAGACACCACGAGACAACACGAGAAGAGGCACCATAGGAGGCTGACCTGTGGGACCGACCAGTCCCACAGGGCCCACCGGTCGGTCGGCCACGGGGCCCACGCGCTTCCGTCTTCTGCAAGCTACTTCCACCAACCTCCAGGATGCATCTCGACCGTACCCCGAGTCAGTTTGATCCAACGATCACGATTGATCACCTAGGGCTATATAAACAAACCCCTGACCCCCCATTCTCCGTAATAACGAGACAGATAAAGATCAGAAGACAAGACAGAAATTAGGGTTTCTAGAAAGAAGAGTTAGAGCTCTACATCAAGATTAGAGTTTAGTCTAGTTAGATTCAAGTAGAGGCAGGCGACTTCGTCGGCATATCCGGCTAGAAGCTTCGTCTGAGTCTCCGGATCATTATCGAAGACTCGGTAATTTGTATCATTATTCGACTTTATGCTACTTGAATATATTTCAGTTTATTCAGTTTTGGAGTTTATTCTAATTATATATTTAATATAGATCTGATTATGATAGAGTTTATGATCATGTTCGTAAAGTACTTAGCTTTATTCCGGATAGAGTTAAGTGGTCAAACTGGTGTAAACATGGTGTTTAGGCTAAGTTTACCTGCGAATACATCCTATGCTCTGGGTCGAGAGGTAGATCGCAGGAGTGACAGTCCTGTTGAGTCCTTTGTAGTCCTCCCTCCGAGTATAGACCTTAGTAGGACGCGGTTGCAAGTTAGAATTCATTACTTTGTTCTTGATTCTAATTTAGTAATGTCCCTTGATCTTGGATGATAGAGTGATTGGCTATAAATGATTATATATTAACTAGAGTAACCACTAGGCTTAGTAAATATGAAGTAACTTAGGATTCTAATCTCTTAATTAATCACCTGACTCTCTGCTTGATCTATGTAGTTCGCTCTATCTCTAGAATTCCCACTGTTATCAATATTATCATCATTATTTACCTTTACCTTGTCTTACCCCTGTTTAGACATATGAGTAGTGAATGAATGAATGAATGAATAATAATCTCTGCCATCTTTGAAACACATTTAATTACTAGTTCCCAGCTTCATTACTATCTTCGGTAAAATATAAATAACGATACCTAGATAACCTGGGTGAAATGCTGCTACAACAGGTATATTTATCTGTGCGCTTGCGGATAAATATTTGTTTATATCTTTTGAGCTAGTGTCACACATAATTTACATTTCTAGTATCATGTTGGGGATGACAACTTGACACTAAGTGATGCTAGAAGTGTCCTGTACATTTCTGAAGGCTTTTGCTAGAATCAGTTCATTAAAATTTATTATGAGCAATTGCATTAAGAAATGTCAACATGGTGTCTTTCTCATTTTGTTCCTGTGAGAGTAGGCTAGGGTTAGGGTGAGTTGGCTCTTGTTCTTGAGCTTTTTGCCATCCAAGTTTTGTGTTGCTAGGATTGGCTTGTAGCCGGACACCAAGTGATTAATCAATTATCCATTCCTCTGAATCCAAGGAACAAATTCGTGGTTGAATTCGCGTTTTGAATTTGTTCTTCGCGTTCTTCTTTTCTCCATGATTTTCCCCTCGCTCGATCTCCCTCTACGCTACGTCTTTTGCGATTCCGTTTGAATCAACTTGTTCTTTGAAGTGAGGAGAACATTTCCACCGAAGGAATTCATCCCTACCCTCACGAATAAGTAGATCAGGCCGAAATCGTTTCTGTTCTTCGTTCTTCCCCTTTTCTAGTGTTCTTCGGATTTCTCATGGTATAGTTGGGTTGAAGCGATGATATCCTAGGATTAGCTTCCCAACACATAGAAGAACACTTGGGTGAAGTTAGTTTGCAGCCTCGTTTGATTTGGTGAAGATCCAATCGATTTTGGGTTTGTCCCGTGGCGTTTTTGGGCGTTCTGGGCGGTGGCGGACTGTCCGCCCCTCCAGCCGCGGACAGTCCGCGAGTCGGGGTTCCAGCCGGACCAGTGGTTGTTTGCCTCGGCGCTTTTCCCCTCGGGTGACTGGCGGACAGTCCGCCAGTGACTGCCGCAGACAGTCCGTGAGTCACGCAGGGAGAGTCGAGCAGCTCTGCTGTTTTGTCCGTTTTGCCGGCGGACAGTCCGGCCCCCTAGCGGTGGACAGTCCGGCCCACACCGGACAGTCCGGGAGCCTGACGGCGGACTGTCCGGGAATCTGCAGCCTGTGTAGTTTTAGTGTGTTGGCCCTCCCGGCTTTTCCGTTTCATTTCCGGACTTCTCGTTTGCTCCTAGAGTTCACCTAGGAACCTCTCTACATATCTTGGCTACGTGTTAGCATCGGTATTTGGAGGAATCCCGACGTAGCTCTCTATCTACGTTTGGGAGTGGTCTTCTAGGCACGAGCTTGTCTCGGAGTTTTGAGAGTTTTGGCTTGCTCTCATGTGTGGTGCCTCCCTGTGATACTAGGGATCATCCACCCTCTTTCCGAGGGTCGTGGGCATCACGTTTGAGTCCAAAGCTTTTGGGGTTGATTTTATTGGGACAGAGGCCATAATTTCTGAGAAGAAATTTTTGGCTCTCATTCACCCCCCCTCTGGTCGCCTTGCTATATCATTTTTGGTCCTTCACAGCGGCTAACTCCAAATCATGTGTAGGATAGTTTATCTCATGTTTCCTTAATTGGCGTGAAGCATAAGCAATCACTCTGCCTTCTTGCATAAGAACACAACCCAAACCAACTTTCGATGCATCACAAAAGACATCAAACGACTTCTCGATATCTGGTTGAGCTAAGACAGGAGCAGTAGTCAACAGTTCCCGCAAAGTACGGAAAGCTATTTCACACTCCTCTGTCCATTCAAACTTCTGGTCTTTCTGTAGCAAGCTTGTCATTGGTTTTGCAATCTTGGAAAACTTGGGAATGAATCGACGATAATATCCTGCTAAGCCGAGAAAACTCCGAATTTCTCCAACCGAAGTAGGAGCTTTCCAATCCATCACTTCTTGCACCTTACCGGGGTCCATAGAAATTCCTTCTTCTGATAGGATATGACCAAGAAAATGCACCTTCTTTAACCAAAACTCACATTTGCTAAACTTAGCATAAAGCTTATGCTCTCGGAGCCTTGTCAAAACAATCCTTAAATGTTCTGCGTGATCATCGGGATTCTCAGAGTACACTAAAATGTCATCAATGAACACCACTACAAACTTATCCAATTCCGGCATGAATACTGAGTTCATCAGACTCATGAAACATGCTGGAGCATTTGTCAGTCCGAAAGACATGACAAGATATTCGCATAACCCATATCTGGTTGAAAAGGCAGTCTTCGTAATATCTTGTGGTCGAATCCTGATCTGGTGGTACCCTGACCTCAAATCAATCTTGGAAAACACCCTGGCTCTAGATAACTGGTCAAACAAAATATCGATCTGTGGCAACAGATACTTGTTCTTGACGGTCACAGCATTGAGCAGCCGATGATCCACACACATCTGTAACGACTTATCCTTCTTCTTGACAAACAGCGCTGGACATCCCCATTCGGATACCGTAGGTTGAATGAATCCTTTATCCAAAAGTTCTTTAATCTGAGTTTTGAGTTCAGCTAATTCATTGGGCGGCATACGGTAGGGTCTTCTAGAGATTGGTGCAGTTCCAGGTAACAACTCAATGGCAAATTCCACTGCCCGCTCGGGCGGTAATCCCGGTAACTCATCTGGAATGACATCTGGGAAATCTCGAACAACTGGAATTTTCGACAGGTCTTCTATAGACAAAGTGCAAGATAAATCGACGAAGTCTGCACCCTGAGGAAGAGAGATGCGTAGCTTTGTATTCGTCCTTCCATCAGATAAGGTAAGAATCCGATTTGCAGTGTCTAACACCACATTCCACATACTCATCCAACTCATACCTAGAACTACATCCATACTTAGTCCTGGCAGAACTACCAGATTAGCTCCAAATTTGTGCCCTCCAATGTCGATGGTTGCATTACAAACCATCTGCCTAGATAACACGCTACTCCCCACGGAGCTTACGCAAAACCCATAATCCATTTCAGACACCTCTTGATTATGCTTTTGTGCAAATGCTTGGCTCATAAACGAATGCGATGATCCAGTATCAAACAAAACAATCGCAGAATGATGGTTAACAAGACACATACCGGCAGTCACGGGTTCACCGGCACGAGCTTCTTCAGCAGTCATGTTGTGGAGACGTGCGGGGTAGTTAGCTTGTTGCTTCTTTGGGTGAGGGCAATATCTTGCGAAGTGCCCCTTGAAGAACCGAGAGTGCTACCAGAAAGCGACCAGAGGGGGGGTGAATGGGAGCTACAAATTCCTTTCGGAAACTTGTCGCCACTGTCCCTAAAATCAACCCCAAGAACAAACCCTAGAGCTCGTAAGTGTCCACATGTGACAGAACCGAAAAATTTATACCAGATTAAGCATCGAATCCCCGCTTTCATTGAGATTTCAGATACTTAAGCTCGTACAAACCCGGAAGTCCGGAAACCTCGAAGGATTTCAAATCATTCAACTTTAGCCAAGATCGTAATAGATTAGCGTACATGTCCACGAGGTACATTCAGTTCACACATAATTCAAATACATCGGAGTTCAACAGTTATTACAAACCATAGTTCGCATTTCGAAAGCGGAAGCATCATAGTTTTAAACATAAGTTCTCAGTTCACAATACAGTGCCAATGCCTGATCAGTCCACAAAAGCATCAGGGAAGGATAAGAGTTGACCATGCCCATGGTCTAGTCACCACCCTCGACGGGGTACAGACAGTTCTCGCAATAGCCGAAGAAGCATTGCCCATCTGCAACAACAAGGGAATAGAACCCTGAGTACGAGAAGGTACTCAGCTAGACTTACCCGTCATAAACCAGAAATAAACGACACCAAGGATTATGCAAGGCTGTATCTGGGGTTGGCTGTACTTACCTTTTACATAAAAATATTTTCATTATTAATAATCATTATTAGAGTATTAGCAGTCAATTTTATGTAATTAGCCTGATTAACTAGATTTGCACCTGATCTAGAGCACTCACTTGGCTAATTAATCAAGCAAGAGTGACTATCTCATCAATAGCCTTTCAGATTCAATACCATAACCATCTTTAGTTCCATAAGTTACTACGATAACACATGCCCAGTCAAGTTACTCACTAACCAGGAGCGATGGTGATTATAATCGATTCCTACCAGCTGGGGATAAAAATGTCGCACACTCGCCCGATCACACCTTGTCAGGCAGCCGTCGGCGAGCACTTTAGGAAATTCGAGAACACAACGCGCGGGACGGTCATCGGCCCTTCTACACCGGGGGTTATCTCAATGCCAGGTCGCTCAAGCTATAACTGCCCACGGTCATGCCAGGTCAGTCAGGCCCCGCTTGTCCACGGACCATACCAAGTTGCTCAGAATAGTTGCCCACGGTACATATAAGGCCCTGGGTGTTAGGCGTCAACATCTCCATCACTGGCTCGAATAGCCCTACTCGGCTTCACGGGAGGTACTCCGACCTACTCCGTTAAGTGATTGACGGTTCAAAATGACTGATGTGTGCCTTCGTCGGGTTCTAATCGACGCAGACGGGAGAATACTAGCACACAGAACCCATGTCCTGCTGCTCCTACATCCCGCCCGGTCTCAAATTAACTATCACGTGGTTATCTCCATGATAGCATGAGGCTAGTCATGATCAGTATCCACCTATATGCGGGAGACAGGAAATCACCCGACTTTTACCGGTCTAAGCAGGCTAAGCAGAAACGAGCCTAGACTTAACAGGGATAACAAGATATAATTGCAGGTGGACAAGGATAAGTAGTAATGCATCAGCGGTATCACTCAACTCCTATAACCTAATGCAACAAACAAATCAGATTAATTTCGTAAATGCATTTGCAAACCGTAGGAGTGGGATGCTCCAGGGCTTGCCTCGTTCAAAGTCGGAGGGACGGTGGTCGAGGCAATCAGGCAGGTCCTCGACGCCTTCTTCTTCGGTCCTCTGATCCTGAGTCTCCTCCGGGCACAGCTCCTCCGGTGGCAGGTTCTGGGTCTCCACTACCAATCCTGGATGATGCATAACACGCATAAGTAATATGAATGCACATGGAATGCATGGGGATGTAACGTAGAACAAGATCACTCAGGAGATAAGCACATGTCCTCTACTGCGTTCTCTTTAACAAGGTAGTCACATCGAACTAGTGATTACAAAAGATCGAAACATCCAACCAACAATTAACCTACCTAATTAGTTGGTTAGGACTCACAGTTACCACAGCAAGCACTTCACTTAATTAATTTATTGCCCATTTATTGCTTGCTGAAATAAATCCAATTAATCAAACTTAGAACAGCAACCCATCCTAGACTGCTTCAGAAAAATCTACAAAAATTACTGGAAGTTAACAACACCTAATCTAGTCCCCTGTCCAAAGTTCACCCCTTTTGGACTCAAACTCCATTCTCTATGAAAAAGACAAATTCTATCATGAAAAGGTGCTTTGAACTACACACCCTAGCAAAAAGTGTCAAATAACAGATTTCTCATTTTTCTACTAAATTTCTTAGCACAAGAGCAGTGTACAAAAATTCTCAGGTTCAAACTCCTCATATTTTAATTACTACAAAATAAACAAGAAAACAACAATAATTCATTTTAATTGCTTCCGCTAAAATATTCCACAGAACAACATCATATTACATTTTTCCTAGAAGCTATTCATCAATACAAACCTAACAAAACAAGAATCACATTTTTCTGAGCCATATACAGATTACTATCCATTTAACAAGATTTCAGCCAAAACAAGAATTAAATATAGCTACACATAACTTTATCACAAACTGGACATATCATATTTTTCATGCATAAAACTCATCACAACAAACTTAACAAAACTTATTTCACCTTTTTAGCATTTACAGGACCCAAGATATGAATTAAACAAACTAATCAAACATTCTGAAAACTATTTAAACAAAACCCTGAAAAACTCCTTAACCTAAACTGCTACGCGTACCCAACTACTTGCACGCGGGCCACTGACAACCGGGACCCAAGCCACTGACCCGCGGGGCCCCGGGTCAACATGACCCCACCGGTCATCCCCTCCAGAGCAGGGGAGAGGTTGACCGCGGCGAAGCTCGCCGGCAGCGACCTCTCCGGTGAAAACGGACACCACCACTCTGCTCCCCTCCTTCTTGCGCACCCGGCGGTACCACTATCCAGCCCGGCGCACGCACGGATTAAGCTCGCCGTCGACGATGGCGGCACGGCGGCGCGGCCCTAGCTACGCCGGCCGACTCCGGCCTTCCCGAAGCGAACCGACGGCCATCTCACACTCCCCAAACCCTAGCGAACCCTAATCGAAGCAAGGAAGCTAGGGTTGCCACGAGAAACGGCCGAGACCGCGGCTCATCGTCCATGGCGAGCAGAGCCGACGGCGGACAGTGACATACGGCCACGACCTAGCCCTAAACGGCCAAACCAACTCCACCATTTCCTCTGACGGGCCAAGGCGACTCGCGAACACCAGCTAGGGCGAACGGACGAGCTCGAAAGAAGTGTTGGCCACGGCGGACCGAGCCTGCCGGCCATGGCGGACACAGCGGACGGCGGTGAACCGCGGGCACAAAACCCTAATCGACTAAACCATCGCTCCCTAACTCATCCTCAAGCCTCACTGACCCCTAAACACGAGCTAGAGCGGAGAGATTTGCACGGAGGGAGTGCCGACCACGGCGGACTGAGCTCGGCGGTCATGGCGGCCATGGCGGGAACTCACCCCGTGACCTACCTAGGCGGTTTTGGCGAGCGCTGGCTAGAGCAGGCGATGCGGGAGGTGAAGGCGAGGTTGGCTGGGTGGTTGGATTGACGGTGCGGTGGCGGGACGGCGGTGAACGGCGGCGGCGCTCGCTGTTTTCCCCTTTTTCGCACGGACGCCGGCGAAGGAGAGCGAGAGCGAGGGAGGGGACAGAATGGAGGGAGGAGCGGCGCGGCTCGGGCAGCGGGGCGAGCGGCAGCTTATGCTCGCCACGCCGCGCGCGGGCGTCGCCTCCCCAGCCAGCTCGCGCCACGCGGCGAACGGGCTCTGCGCGCGGTCGGCCACGACCGACGCCGATTCAAACTGAATCGGTTGATTCAGTCGCTGATGGCCGACTGACGGTTGAACTTTGGATGCGATTGACTCCTAATCCACTCGATGAAATGCTAAACCACTTGTTCCATTGAGTAGAGCTACTATTGGGGGAAGAGACCCTCGGCAGTGGTGCCACGTGTGCTGCCTCAACAAGATGACCCCCGCACGTCTCGCGTACCTTCGGAAAAACCCGCCTCTTTATCTGCTAAGTCCCTCAAATCGCTATTCTGGCCCTCGAGTGCTAACCCAACCTTCGGACTGGCTTTGTAAGTTCTTACAGGTAGAGGACGCGAAGGGCGCTGGGAGCAATCTTCGCGGGCCCGCGTACCTTCGCCAGGAGTCCTAGGCCTTAGCGGGAGGCGAAGGTACCCGGGCTTCGCAACAGTTTGGATATCCTCGCAAGACGAAGGTCAGCCCCGCATTCCAGCGAAGGTGATCACGAACCAAGCGGCGGCGGGCGCGCGTAGAGCAAGCTAGGGTTTCGGCCTAGTTGTGTTTGTACGATTCTGCCCTCCCGTGCGTACAATGCAGAGGAATCTTTTCTGTACCCTTTTGTAATTTGGTTAGCACCCCTTGGTATCCCTATAAATACCGGGGGGTGAACGGTGTAACGGGTACGTTTTTCGGGGAATAGAGCCACCAAAGCACTGTTCTCGCTTCCTTAAACTTTGTTCTTGCCTCCTTAAACCTTCGCACTGATTTCGGTTCCTATTATACTCTCAGTCCAGTTCAGACAATTGGCCACCTTCTCCACTCCCCTACACGTGTGCGGAGGTAGGGCAAGAGTGTTACCAATAGTTTGGCGCCGTCCGTGGGGATTGGAGTTCGTAATGGCAGGAAACAGAAGAACAACCGCAACTAGAGACCCTCGCGCGGCCAGAGGGGCTGCGGCGGTGGTTCCACCTGCCGAGGAGGTTGTAGAGGCCTCGAGAGCAGAAGATGTTACACCAAAGTTAGAAGTCCCGGGTACTCAAACCCGGACGACAGCGCAGTTGCACCTCCATTCTCCTGAAGGAGAAGAGGGAGGAGACGAGGAGGAGTTGGGCCTCGAGGCCCTGGATAGGCTTCAAGCTGAGTTGCAAGAGAAGAAGAGGCGTCTGGACCAGCTTGAAAGGCACAACCAGCTGCGCGCTATCAGGCAAAAGGCAGATGAGGCTAGGGAGCAGCTTCGCCGAATGGAGGAGTCCCTCGCTGCAGCTGAGGTCGAAGCCGAGGGATGGAACGAAGGGGAAATCCCACCACTTCAGGAGGGGAACGAGGAGCAGGATCACGGCGACCTTCGCCGCCATCCACCACCCCCACCACCACCAAATCACCCAGAACCACACCCCATGAGACAACCAAACTTTCGCCAACTCTACCTAGATGAGAGAGAACCAAACCTTCGCAACCACCGCAGAGCCCAACAACATCAAATGCCCTATGACCCAAAGTCTCCACTCTCCCAGATACTACAAACCCATCCATGGCCACCATGCTACAACCCACAAAACCTCCCTCGTTACGATGGGCTCACTGACCCTCGCCAGTTCATAATGAGTTATGAGGCGGCAGTCGCTGTAGCAGGAGGGGATGAGTCAACCATGGCAAAATCTTTTGTAATCATCCTTCGTGACATAGCGCAAACTTGGTACAGCAACCTTCGCCCCGGAACAGTGGATTCCTGGGCCAACCTCAGAGACAGGCTATGCACCAACTTCAAGGGCATCACATCAGCACCATCAAACCCCATCGAGTTGTTCAATTGTAAGCAAGAAGAGCGCGAATCACTACATGACTACTGGCGCAGGTTCATCCAGATTAGGGCAAGAACTCCGGGAATGTCTGACGAAGCTGTGATTCTAGCTGCAGTCAGCGGATTGCGTCCAGGCCCATGTTCCTCAAAGTTCGCCAGAAAACCAGCAAACACAATCGAAGAGCTCCATGACATAATGGAAAGATACTGCAGAGCAGACATGGACTTCCGGGCAATGTCCGATGCTCGAAGGTCGCAGCAAAAACCACAGATGAGGCCTCAAGCGAGAGAGAACAACCCTCGCCAGGATCAAAGCAATGTGGGAGCAATCAACAAGGCAAACCCACAAGAAGACCAAAGAAGAAACAATCAGCCTTCGGCCAACCAAAATCCACATGGTTTCCAACCCTCGTCTGACCAAAGAAGCCAACAACGGGACCCGGCCAAATTGTACTGTCATTTCTGCGGTCAAGGAAAGGGGCACACAACAAAGCAATGCGAGTGCTTCGCAAAAGGAAAAGAGTACCAGGAATCCAGAAGAGCCTCTCCTACAGAAAACAGAACCATCAAACACACCAGGAGGCCAAACTTCAACCCAACCCAACCTCCCTACCACTACACCCCCATAAACTACGGCTTACCCTCGCACCAGCCATTCTACTCCCAACACCCACACTACAACCATAGCCCTTTTCAACCCACCTCTTTTCCTCAACGCCCAACTGCGCCATACACTGTCACTTTCCCAACAACCCCTCAACCCCAAACCAATCAGCAAGTGAGCAACGCCCTACCGCCACCACCTCCTATACCGGCCTTGGCAGCCCCCCACAACCAGTCAAACCCGAAGCCCAAACCCAAACAACCATCAACAACCCAACATCAACCTTCGGAGTGATACTAGCTATCACTGGAGGCTCCAGCGAAGACCATGGCAACAAGAGACAAAAGAAAGAACATGCTCGAAGAGTACATCATGTAGCCGTCGAAGGACCGCACAAGTTCGGACGATGGTCTCACATCCCGATAACCTTCGATTCCAGTGACATGAAGCTAAGGGATTATCCTCACAACGACGCGATGGTGATCGAAACCAACCTAGCAGGGTGGACAGTCACCAAAATACTCGTCGATACGCGGAGCTCCGTCGACATCCTGTTCGCCTCAACCTTCGACAACATGAAACTTCACAGAAACCTCCTGCAACCCTCCGACTACCCGCTGTACGGTTTCGGCGGGCAACAAGTAAGAGCGATTGGAAAAATATCTCTACCCGTCACCTTCGGAGATCAATTGAACTGCAGAACCGAGCACATAACCTTCGATGTGGTCGACATGTTCTATCCCTACAATGCAATTTTCGGCCGAGGGATCACCAACGCGTTCAACGCTGTAATCCACCCTGCATACCTATGCATGAAACTTCCTGCTCCAAAGGGGGTCGTCGCAGTGTACGGTGATCAAGACATTGCAAGAGCAGCTGAAGGAACAGTAGCACCAGGACAACGCAATGTCCACAATTTGTCAAAACCCTGCGCCTCAAACCTCAGCGACGAAGGTGAACAATGCATTGACAGAGTAAAAGTATCGCCCGAAGAAAAGACTAAGCAAGTATAACTCTTCGAGGGCTTTTCAGAAAGGAAAGTGTTCATCTCAGCCAACCTGGACCCCTTATCAGAGGACAACCTTATCCGTTTCCTCAAAGAAAGCTCTGATACCTTCGCTTGGTCCGCGGAGGATCTCAAGGGAGTGAGCAGAACTCTGATCGAGCATAGCCTCAACATCAAACCAGGTTTCCGCCCAGTCAAGCAAAAGCTTCGCAAGATGTCAGAAGAGAGAAAGGAGGCAGCGAAGGCAGAGGTAAAGAGACTCCTGGATGCAGGCGTCATCCGTCCAATCAAATATCCAACATGGCTTTCAAATGTGGTGCTCGTTCAGAAAGAGAACAAGAAGTGGAGAATGTGTGTTGATTTCACATGCCTAAACAAAGCCTGTCCGAAGGACTATTTGCCTTTACCCAACATAAGCACCTTGGTCGACAGAGCAGCTGGCTGCCAAATGCTATCTCTCCTTGATTGCTTCTCAGGGTACCACCAAATCTGGATGAATGAAGAAGATGAGGAAAAAACAAGTTTCATCACACCTTCGGGCACCTTTTGTTTTCGAAGAATGGCAGAGGGCCTCAGAAACGCGGGATCAACCTTCGCCCGCATGACAACTGAGATCTTCAAAGATGAACACGCAATCTCTGCTTACGTCGATGATTTGGTCGTACAGAGCGAGTTAAAAAAAACCACATAACAGACTTGGAAAGAGTGTTCAGAAACCTTCGATCTGCCGGACTCAAATTAAACCCCGAAAAATGTGTTTTCGAGGTAAGCGAAGGGAAACTGCTAGGCTGCATAGTTTCAGCAAGGGGGATCGAAGCAAACCCTGAAAAAATTGATGCCATCATCAATATGGAACCACCAACGACCAGGAAAGCAACTCAGCGTTTGTCAGGACGCTTAGCAACACTCAGCAGATTCATCTCCAGGTCCGCCGAGCGAGGGTTACCTTTCTTCGAAACATTGAGAAGAGTTGCACCATTGAATTGGGGACCTCGGCAGCAGAAAGCATTCGAGGACTTGAAAAAATATCTCACCAACCTGACTGGTTTAACCAGCCCAAGCAAAGGGGACCTGTTACTGCTATATGTCGCAGCTTCGCCTCACGCAGCAAGCGCAGTCCTAATCAAAGAGTTACACGAGAACAACAGAACCAGGGAAGCCCCGATCTACTATGTTTCAAAAACCCTCGAAGGTCCCAAGCGAAACTACTCAGATCTTGAGAAGATAGCATACGCCGTGATCATGGCATCAAGAAAGCTAAAGCATTACTTCCAGGCTTATGAGATCCATGTACCTTCGTCATACCCCCTCGAGAACATTTTCAAGAACAACGAGGCAGTTGGCAGAATAGCGAAATGGGCAGTCGAACTAAACGGCTATGCTATAACCTTCGTCGGGAGAACAGCAATCAAATCACAAGCACTAGCAGATTTCATAGCTGAGTGGACACCTGACCCTCGCAGAGAGGAAACTCAACAAGACCCATTCTGGACAGTACATGTCGACGGAGCCTGGGGAGCAACTGGAGCAGGGGCCTCGGCCATTCTAGTCTCGCCATCCGGATCCAAACTAAGATATGCAAAAAGGCTAAACTTCAAATGCACAAACAACTCCGCAGAGTACGAGGCAGTGATACTGGCACTCTCGAGGCTACGATCGTTGTCGGTCCGAAGGGCAGTCATCAGCACAGACTCTCAAGTCATTGCAGGGCACATCGAGAAAAATTATAAAGCAAAAGATACAGAGCTGCAAAAATACTTACAATATGTCCGAAGGTTAGAATCTTGCTTCCTCGCCATAACAGTGAAAGCAATACCGAGGTCAGACAACAGCGAAGCAAACAATCTGGCCAAAGCAGCAGCACAACAACTTCAGTTACCCCCAGATGTTTTCTATGAAGTCGCAACACAATCAGCATTCCAAGTGTCCGAGAAAACAGCGAAGCTGATCAATGCAATCCAAAATGAAGATTGGAGAGCACCAATCATGGCCTACATCAAGGGGTTGTATGAACCCGACAACAAGGAAGAAGAAAACAGACTTAAGCAAAGGGCTCGAGGGTACAAAATTGTGGACAACATTCTTCTCAAAGCCTCGGTAACCTTGCCCTGGCTCAAATGTGTCTCACAAACCGAAGGGAATGACATTCTTAAGCTCATTCACGAAGGCATTTGTGGTTCTCACAACGGCCCACGAGCATTAGTTGGGAAAGCTTTCCGACAAGGTTTCTACTGGCCGACAGCTTTGAGAGACGCAGAAAGCATGGTCAAACGTTGCGACGGTTGCCAACTAACGGCAAAAGCATAAAATGCCCCAGGGGCTCCAACAACTCTGATATGCCCAACATGGCCTTTGCACAGATGGGCAATGGACCTCGTCGGCCCACTTCCGACAGCTCCAGGAAACCTTCGCTACGCAGTAGTAGCTGTGGAATACTTCACAAAATGGATTGAGACTAGACCGCTTGTTTCCATCACCTCCGTGACCGTGAAGAAGTTTTTTCTGGCAACAAATAATTTGCCGGTTTGGGGTACCCAAATACCTAACTGTTGATAATGGCACTCAACTCGACAGCGAGGTTTTCAAAGAATTTTGCGCTCAAATCGGAACAATCTTATGCTTCGCCTCAGTCCGGCACCCTCAATCCAATGGCTTAGTCGAACGAGCCAACGCAACAATCTTCCAAGCTATATCAAAAAAATTACAAGGCAGGCCCAAAGGAAAATGGGCGGAAGAGCTAACCTCCGTCACCTGGTCACATAACACCTCGGAATGTAGAGCCACCAAGTTCACACCCTTCAGACTCTTGTTTGGCGAAGAAGCTGTATTACCAGAAGAGTTGAAGCTTGTATCACCCAGAACTACCCTCGAAACAGACGAACAAAGCCAACTACTTGACAAAGACTTGATCGAAGAAACAAGATGCAATGCGGTGCACAACCTTCGCAAGTATCAGGAATAAACCAAAAAGTGGAGAGACAAAAAGGTGAGAGTCAAAGAACTGAAGAAAGGAGACCTCGTTCTCATTCGAAAGCAAAACGCCAGCATGGCAGGGAAGTTTCAGCCAAAGTGGACAGGGCCATACCTGATAGCAGAATCCAACCGTCCTGGCTCGTTTCATCTCTCCGACAGCGAGGGCAACATCCTGCCTCACACCTGGAACGTCGACGACCTTCGCAAATACTACCCATAGCGGGGCCTTAGCGAGCCCTCGCAACATGTATTTTGATTTTTCTTCTATGTTATCAAAAACAAAGGAGCTGCACTCTTTGTCCTTACGAAGAGGTGTAAGGTTTTTTAACGAGGCACCATCCAAATTCTTAATACAGGCTAAAACCCCCGTAAAAAACTAAAACTCCAAAACACTGCTTTTACCAACAAACATCGAAAAAAGCAGCTCTTCTACAAGAGCGCTATAATCGATGAGAACACCCATAGATTGCTTCGAAAAAACAAACTTTTCCCAATATAAACTTCACCTCCACCTAAGATAAGGGGAGGCGCGAAGTCACAAAAAGTCGAGCACCCTGGCAAAAACGACAGGGGCTCGCAAAGGCAAACTTCACCTCCACCTAAGATAAGGGGAGGCGCGAAGTCCCAAAAAGTCGAGCACCCTGGCAAAAACAACAAGGGCTCGCAAAGGCAAACTTCACCTCCACCTAAGATAAGGAGAGGCGCGAAGTTCTAAAAAAGTCAAGCACCCTGGCAAAAAACGACAGGGGCTCGCAAAAGCAAACTTCACCTCCACCTAAGACAAGGGGAGGCACGAAGTCCCAAAAAGTCGAGCACCCTAGCAAAAACGACAGGGGCTCGCAAAGGCAAACCTCACCTTCACCTAAAACAAGGGGAGGCGCGAAGTCCCAAAAAAAGTCGAGCACCCTGGCAAAAAACGACAGGGGCTCGCAAAAGCAAACTTCACCTCCACCTAAGACAAGGGGAGGCGCGAAGTCCCAAAAAGTCGAGCACCCTGGCAAAAACGACAGGGGCTCGCAAAAGCAAACATCACCTTCACCTAAAACAACGGGAGGCGCGAAGTCCCAAAAAAAGTCGAGCACCCAGGCAAAAAATGACAGGGGCTCGCAAAAGCAAACTTCACCTCCACCCAAGACAAGGGGAGGCGCGAAGTCCCAAAAAGTCAAGCACCCCGGCAAAAGACGTCAGGGGCTCGCAAGGCAAACTTCAACCGAGTACCCATGCAAAACCGAAAGCGTTACACGAGCCTCGCTAAAAGAAAAATGGGGCATCGCTGTTTTTTCCAAATAAACTCACAAGAGCGTTACGCGAGCATCTCTAAAAGAAAAAGGTGGCGTCGCTGTTTTTTCCAAATAAACTCACAAGAGCGTTACACAAGCCTCATAATCATCTCAATCAAACCACAAGACACGAATAGAACAATATCATAAGTTGGTTTTTGCTTCAGACAACAGTGTCATACACAATCAATAGAAAAAATTCAAATTACAAGGATTCATTACCATCCTCAATCATTATCAAATCATCCAAACCCTCGACATCTTCATGACCTTCGTAATTCACCTCCAATCCTGCTTCTACCAGGACAATGGGTCCCCACAACAAAGGAGCTACTGGAACAATTGGCAACTCCCAGGGCAAAACCCTCGCTCTATACATATATCTCCGATCCGCATCACTAACCTCCGAAGGCTCCTCCTTCGGAATAACAATCGCACCATCAGACCCAACCTGTAGTTCACTTCGACCAAACAAAAAATCCAAAGCCGTTCTATCATCAATATCATCATCAACAGCAGCAGGCGCGGACGAAGAAGTACCGAACAAAAAACGTGTAGCTTGCCGATCAGTATAATCCGCTTCGCGCCAAAAATGACTCGACCTGCTATTCTTCGAATCATATCTGCGGACCTTCGACCACCAAAAACGCTCAAAAGATAGCGAAGGGTGTTTAAGCCTAGCCCGAGCCCACGATTCACCAGTTATAAAAGTGTCTTGATAATTTAACATCAAGGGCGTCACATCAAATACTTCTAGCACGGTTCCGTCAGGAACCTGCATTTTACACAAAATAGGAGAAGTGTCTCAGCATCATCAAGTTATTACAACAACCACACCTTTTACAAAACAACCTTTGCACCCGCGAAAACCTAAGTTATCAAACCTGCACACTCTCCCCCTGTTGATCCGCACCAGCGTCGGAGGCGGCAGCATTAAGACCGCCGCCGGCGGCAGCATCTACACCTTCGCCGGCGGCAGCTCCCAGGATCTCTGGCGACTTCTCAGCTACCACCTCTTCTACGCCAGCCTCTCCAGCCATCAAAGCATCCTCGGCCGAACGCACCTCCTCTGCTGGAGCGACCTCTGCGGCACCGGGCTCAGGAGCAGACTTGGAGCTTTCGGCAACATCCTCAGCTGCACTTGGCGAAGGCTGCGCATCTCTCTGAGCCTGCCAAAACAGATCACCAAATTAGAATAACAACATGATCATCCGGGGACACGGTAACATAGAAATAGCAATTCATACAAAGTCAGTACCTGACGCGTAGCTTCTGCCGCTTCTTCAAATGCAAGAACATGACCGCCACCGTCGATCCAAAACTTACGGAGCAAACGCACCGCGCAGTTTCGAACCTCCGCATCATCAACCTTCATTTGACGAACCACATCAACACTTGGGAAGACATGATTCGGCCTTCTGATCTTCCGAAGGTGATCGCAGTCAGCCTGCCGAAGGGTCCCAGCCATAGCCAGAGCTCCGGCATAACAACCAAAGTCGGCTGCGTTCTCAACCAAAGAGCTGAACACGTCAAGCTCATTTCCAAGCCATCCCTCGAACGCATCAGCATTAGCGACAGGCAAAGGCTCCCCGGCAGAGCCGCCAGCCTCGGTCAGGCAACAATCGAGCTTATGTTTAATCTTCTCCATGCTCATCCGCCATGATTTATTCAAATCATCAAGCCGACCCTCGGCAGCCGCCAAAGCCCTATCCTTCTCTTTGCCCGCCGCAATTAGATCTTCATTACGCTTCGCCAGCTCAACCGCTTCTTCTCGGGCCTTGACGGCTCTCTCCGAAGCACTCTTTAGTTCAAATTCCTTGTTATCCAAGCTTCGGCTGAGCCTAGCATTCTCTTTCTCAAGCTCAGAGATATGACCACTCATAAATTCCATATCAGAGCCAACTTTACGCTTGGCCGCGCGATTCAAGAGCATTAGTTCCGCCAACTTGACGCCCACATCGTCAAAAGTATCCTCGACAGGTTGGTCGGCGAGACGAACCTCAGCCTCTGGCACACATATACGACCGAAGATATGGCCTAAAAAACGCTTTTCCTCTGGGCCGCACTGCAGGTGACAATCCTGAAAGTCCGGGCTCGTGAATAGCTCAGTCGCCGAATCGCAGACACCAAGCTTCTTAGCGAAGTAAGGAAGACTCGATCGGCTAGCCTCGCCATATGGTATCTTCCCGGGGGTTTGCTCAGATTCAAGTTCACCGGAAAACTCAAAACCATTGACCCACAGATGCGATCCAGCAAACGAGGGAATTGACCCCCGCGGAGGACTCCTCGGCTCGGAGTCCCGAATAATGCCGTCGATACTCCGGACAGCCGGAGCACCACCACTGGATGAGACAACCTTTTTGCCACGGTCATCCTCAATGCTCACATCCTCATCAGAACCACCCTCGCTGCTTGAAGTATCACTGTCTTCATCAGACGAGTCCTCCTCAGTGCACCCCTCCTTTTCATCCTCACCCTGTCCCTCTTTCCCTTCTTCATCGGAGACGCCTTCGTCGTCCGAGACCTGGATCAATGCATTAATTCCCCCAACACGGGGCACCCGTCCTCCAACCCTACCAACACCTCGGCCGCCTGAAACAATGGCCAAGGAAGACGAAGTGCCGGCAGCCCCCGAACCTACCGAGACCTTCGTCGCTAGCGTCTTCACTCAGCCGCCGGTGCTACCGCGGCCACGACCGCGACCCCTCTTCGGCCGAGAAACATCTTTCCCCTCTTCATAAGCACGTTTCCTTTTCTTTGGAGCATCTTCACTCGACGGAGCAGGCCAGTCCACATACTGAACCCCAAGACTGTCAAACATCCTGTTAACTCGGCCTCCGCTACCTACCGAGCTGTGGATTGCTTTAGTCTCCAACGTGGAAAGCTTTCCAACAAGTTCTGCCGCCCACCCCTGAACACGCTTGTAGATTGCTTCGACCCCATCTTCTAGCCTGGGAAATTTCTTGAGAAGTTTATCCCAAACCTTATCAAGGTCAACCTTCGGCTTCTTCAAGCCCCTACCCTCGTACTTCGAGTCTTCCTCGACTGCAAACCACGCCTGTCTCTGGCCGAGAGGCCAAATCTTAGCACAACAGTACTCCTCGACCAAGTCGCAAGCACACTGAGGCCGCACCACAACCCTCAAACAATCAACAGAAGTGTGAGCCTCGGGGCTCATCATAGCTTCGGCGCTAACATCACCAAGTGGCGAAAGCTCGCCGCAGAGCTCTGCATTCCCACTTAGTTTATAGTAAAACCATGACTCCTGCCACCCACTGGTCCACTTATTTTTCTAGGCTTGCACCGGTAGCTCCGACCCAGCGCGATGGCAAAAAGTGTATACTGCAAACTATCCAAGACTGGTATTACCTCCGCGATCCGAGATCTTGCGAGGTTGCATGTGCACACGATGGGTCCGAACAAACCCCTCGACATGAGGAACAATACCCTGAGAACGGCACGCCCAGATATAAACTGACATCTTTCGTAAAGCATGAGGGTGTGAGCTGGTGAAAGCGCAAGTTGAACCTTCGCAGAACCGAGGTCACAAAAGAGTCAACAGGGAAGCGCAGACCGGCTGAAAAAAACTCCTCAAATACAACAACCTCATCTGCGTCCGGCTTCGGCACCGTCTCCCCAGCACTGGTCCTCGCTTTACCTTCCTCGATCCAACCCCACCTGACATAAGACGCAACCTCCGTGGTGCAAACTCGGTTGAGTCCGAACTCGAAGGTAATCCCCTCATCCGCGGCAGTGGGAGAAACAGCGCGAGCAGTCTGCTTCAACCTGGCCATCTCTTCAGCTGCTAACGCTATCGAACAATGAACGTTTGTCTCAACCCTCGCACGCAAACTAAAACAAACCTTCTCTACAAGCAAATAGCAACAACAGGATGGCTATAGCAGAGGAGGGCACAATCCAAGCTCCTCACCCACCCCTTCTATTTATAGGCCGGGAGACGAGTCTCCACACCCTATGAAAGCGGCACTACAACCGAAAAACTCGGCGCAAAAAATGAGACGGACCTAAACAATACAAGCAACAGTGTAACGGCCCGGCCCAAAGCAGCCGCGGGCGTCGCTGCCAAGGGTCTCGTTACATTTCACGTCAAAGGGCGCTGCTTGGGCCTAAATGCTGTTCTTTAGATCCAAGGCATCGAGGGGCTACTGTTGGGGGAAGAGATCCTCGACAGTGGTGCCATGCGCGCTGCCTCAACAAGATGACCCCCGCACGTCTCGCGTACCTTCGGAAAAACCCGCCTCTTTATCTGCTAAGTCCCTCAAATCACTATTCTGGCCCTCGAGTGCTAACCCAACCTTTGGACTGGCTTTGTAAGTTCTTACTGGTAGAGGACGCGAAGGGCGCTGGGAGCAATCTTCGCGGGCCCGCGTACCTTCGCTAGGATATCCTCGCAAGACGGAGGTCAGCCCTGCATTGCAACGAAGGTGATCACGAACCAAGCGGCGGCGGGCGCGCGTAGAGCAAGCTAGGGTTTCGGCCTAGTTGTGTTTGTACGATTCTGCCCTCCTGTGCGTACAACGCAGAGGAATCTTTTCTGTACCCTTTTGTAATTTGGTCAGCACCCCTTGGTATCCCCTATAAATACTAGGGGGTGAACAGTGTAACGGGTACATTTTTCGGGGAATAGAGCCACCAAAGCACTGTTCTCGCTTCCTTAAACTTTGTTCTTGCCTCCTTAAACCTTCACCACTCCCCTGCACGTGTGCGGAGGTAGGGCAAGAGTGTTACCAACAGCTACATGCTGACTACAACTTTGGTTACAAGATCAAGCTTTGGTTCGGCCTGAATTGCTCTCGAAAAAGCTCCAAAGATCACCAGACGAAACTGTTTCGCCAGTTAGGACTTAGAAGAATTTTCAAAGTCTAATCTCCCCCATTTCTGCCTTGTGGGTCCTAAAACACCTTGTTAAACTCATTTTCATGAGTTGGCCCTTAAACACTTTTTGTTCTACTCTAAATTCTACACATTTTTGGTTAAGGGCCCACAGCCATGCAAAGCTTCTATCAAGGAGGTCTCAGTTAGTCAAACAAAAGGGGTCCTACAGCTCCATTAAGGCATCTAGGGTTAATGACTTGGTTAGCAAAAAGGACCAACACAAACCTAGCTTCATTTGGACTCGTCAACAAGGTTCAACTACTAAGGAGACTCACACACTCCAAAATCAAGTCAAACAAGCATCACACCAAGCATAATATTGCAAGCCAAGACATGAAATGACACTTAACAAACAAAATGCAACATGGGATGATGATGCTTATGCTCATGAGATGTCAAGTTATGCATTTAAGGTTGCTTAACACCAGGGGTGTTACAGCCCTCCCCTCCTTAAAAGAATCTCGTCCCGAGATTTAAGTTACTAACCATTTCTTATAAAAGTGCGGGTACACCTCTTTCAGATAGTCTTCCATTTCCCAAGTGGCATCTCGTTCATCTTGCTCACTCCAAGATACTTTGTATTGCTTTACTATTCTCCCGCGAGTTATTCTTTATTTTTCATCAAGCACCCGATACGGTTCTACTGAGTAGGTGAGATCAGATTGCAACATGATATTGGCCAGTTGTACCTCTTCTTCGGGAACTCGAAGACATTTCTTTAATTGTGACACATGGAATACAGGGAATATAGCCTTCAAATGCTCAGGTAGCTGTAGCTGATAAGCTACTTCTCCCCTCCTTTCCACGATCCTGTAAGGCCCCACAAATCTTGGCGCTAATTTCCTTTTCACTCCGAAGCGTCTAACACCTTTCATGGGCGACACTTTCAGATATACATAATCGCCTTCGCTAAATTTAAGCGGTTTCCTTCTCTTGTCGGCATAGCTCTTTTGTCCAGACTGCGCAGCTGCCATATGTTGTTGGATTATTCTAACTTGTTCTTCTGCTTCGTAAACAAAATCAATTCCATAGTATCGACGTTCTCCTAGTTCCACCCAGTTCACAGGTGTCCTGCACCTTCTACCATAAAGAGCTTCAAACAGTGCCATCTGTATGCTTTCTTGATAGCCATTGTTGTAAGCAAATTCTGCTAACGGTAACCATTTCTCCCAAGATCCCTTTGCTGAAATCACACAGGCTCTCAACATGTCCTCCAAGACTTGATTCACTCTTTCGGTTTGTCCTGAGGTTTGGGGATGATAGGCAGAGCTACAGATTAGCTTTGAAGGACCAATTTGGCGACCAGAGGGGGGGTGAATGGGAGCCTCAAATTTCTTCTCGAGAAATGATGGCCCTTGTCCCAGAAAATCAACCCAAAAGCGCAGACTCAAACAACCGGTGAGTTCACGACCTACGAATAGGTGGATATCCTAGGAGATGTCCTAGAGGTACAACGGAACTACCGAAGAACCCCCAAAATGAAGCACCAAAGCAACGGGGCAAAACTGCACAAGCAAGCTCCTAGAACAATCGAACTTCCGATAACGGAACACCCCACTCCTATGGAGAAGAGGAAAGTGTTCGACCAAAACTACTTAGGCCAACTAGTGGCAAAACACCTTGGAAAAATCCTTATGAAGTTAGGAAACTAACGCAATAGACGGATCTCAAATCGGAGCTCGAACGCAAAAGATACGGCCGCTAGAACAAATGAAACTCCGAAAGCAGAACACTTAACTCCTATGGAGAAGAAGGAAGTGTCTGACCAACAATACTTTGACCAAAGGTGGCAAAAGTACTTTGGAATGATCCTTAAGAAGTTAGGAAACCAACGCAACAAACGGATCACAAATCGGAGCTTGTATGCAAAAGATACGGACAAAATCAGCAAAACTGTGCAGTCGCGGACTGTCCGCTAGTGAACCGCGGACTGTCCGCTATTGAACCCCGGACAGTCCGGGAATGAGTCCCGGACAGTCCGCCGTTCAAAAAAGAGAACAGCAACCTGGCTGCGCGTGAGCAGCCCCGACCCCCGGACAGTCCGGGAATGAGTCCCGGACAGTCCGCCGTTCAAAAAAGAGAACAACAACCTCGCTGCCCGTGAGCAGCCCCTATCAAACTCAAATTCGATTGGAACTCAACCAAATTGAACGGGGCTGCAACCAAACTTCTCCCAAGTGTTCTTCTACGTGTTGGGAAGCTAATCCTAGGATATCATCACTTCAATCCAACTAATTCATGAGAAATCCGAAGAACACTAGAAAAGGTGGAAGAACGAAGAACGAACATGATTTTGACCCGATCTATGAGCTCGTGAGGTTAGAGAAGAAATCCTTCGGTGGAAAGAAGGAGCTCACGACATAGAACAATCTGATTCAAATGGAATCGCAAATCGTCGCTCGGAGAGGGAGAACGAGGCAAATCTCCGGCAGGGGAAAAACCAAAATGCGAAGAACAAAAACGCGATTCGATCCAAATTTCAGCCAACAAAGAGGAGGGGAAAAATTGATCATTGATTGCTACTAGATGATGAATTGTGTAGCACTCTGTGTCGGGTTACAAGCCACTCCTCGCAGTGCAAAACGCGGATGGCGAAAAGCTCAAGAACAAGAGTCGGTCTCTCCTCTCACCCTAGCCTCCTCTCACCTAAACAAAATGAGAGTGACACCTCTAAGGATAGGCTGCCCTAACCAGCCCCCTTCATATATATAGGCGCACGTCCGAAGACCAAAACGCCCTCTCATGAAGTACTCAACCCAAATACCCCGCAGGGGTAAAACTGTCCAACCCTAGCAGTTTTCATCCGACGGCCACGCGCCTTCTCATCCTTCGCTTCGCCTCGACACAAGCTCCAGGATGCTGCCACGTGCCGTCGCCGTCGACCGCCACGCCTTCTCACTGATAGCTTCACCGCAACGCAAGCCTCTCGGTGCCGCCACGCGTCCACTGTCCATTTGGACCTTCCCCCGGTTTTGAGGCCCAAACCGGGAAACCTGCCAGCCCAGGTTTTGAGGCCCAAACCTGGAAACTGTCCACCCCGAGTTTTGAGGCCCTAACTAGGAAACCCGCAAGCCTAGGTTTTGAGGCCCAAACCTGGAAACCGTCCATCCCGAGTTTTGAGGCCCAAACTCGGAAACCGGCCACCCGAGTTTTGAGGCCCAAACTCGGAAACCGTCGAGGGTAGCTTTTTGAGGCTTAGCTACCGAACCCGCGCCGTAGACGGGATGTGGTTCGCACACCCCGACCACCGGCACCGATGCCGATGCATGTCCAGCCTCAACGCCGGGCACAACGCCTTCGCCTTCCTTCTTGACTTGGCCGATGGCACTTGCGCCGCATGCAAGCCCGTGTCCGACCTCCCACCAAGTGCCACGACGCCATCGTCTTCGTCCCGACTCGGCCGATGCACCGCACATCCCCATGTGCTCTCGCTCGCCGATGCCACGTGCCCGCTACCACAGCTAGTCCTCTAGCCCTCTGGTCCGTCAGTCCAAGCCTCACGTCCGCCCTTCACCGCTCTGGGTACATCGGCATGGCACGTCCGCCGCACGGCACGCCCATCCTTCACCGCTCCCGGTCCGTCGGCACGACACGTCTCTACTTGACCTTCACCTCGCCATCGACCACTGTATCCGAGCTCCACACCTGCACATCAACACAGCCAAGAGACACATGTCACACACGCACACCAACACAGAAACACCACAACTCAACACCACCGGTTAGTCATAAACATTAAGCGCATAGCGAGATATGGACTAAACCGGGTAAAAGCCTCAAACCTTCCTCATCAAAGTCAATCATTCATCATATATGTTCTCAATCTCCCCCTTGATGAATGCATTGACTAAAAAATAAAACCACAAAGGAAGGGTTTGAAGACAAGCCTCATTCAAGTGCCCAAAAGCCAAACAAAAGCAAAAACAAGGCTACTTGAGATGAGGAAGGGTCATGAAAACTCCAAATAAAAGCTCTCGGTCGCAAAAGAAACGGGAAAAGCGGGCAAAGCCTCCACACAACCGAAGAGTCAAGAGAAACAAGAGTTTCATGAAATCCCAAAAGGTACTCGAAAACCAATCTCAAATAAATTATCAAACAATCATCACAAAAGAAACCAAGGTACATATCCACTTGGGTTCACTTGGGTCGAAAGTTGGTACTTATCCACTTGGGTTCACTTGGGTCGAAAGTTCTCCCCCTTTTTCTACCCCTTGATGATTGAATTGACAAAAACTAGGCACATGAGATGGTTAGAGATACCAAAACCGAAAACTTGGTCCCCAAAGACATGGGCAACGACTCAACGCAACCAAGCAAAGGATCGGATCAACAACTCATCAAAGAGCAAAACTCGATCACATAGAGCAAGAGACTTGGTTCCCAAAGACATGGGCAACGGCTCGACGCAACCAAGTCAAAAATGAGCTAGCCCGCAAGAAAAGGCAGAAAAGGGCTCAACACCACTAGCTCAAAGTTCAATACCAATTGAGGCTGAAACAACGCATTAGAATGCATCCAATCACAAACAGCCAAGAATTGGTGAAAACAGCTAGTTCCTCAAGACAGAAGCACATAGGCTCGACGCAACTAGCTGAAAGGTCCATACCAATCGAAAATACCAAGCAAAAACTGCTAGTCCCTCTAGACAGAGGCAAAAATGGCTCAACACGACTAGCAGGCTTGATACCGACTGAGAAAAAAAAACACAAGAGAAGCTCAACACTAAATGGAGCACAAACACTCGGAGCACGCGGAGAAGAAGCAAGACAAAAGCGACTCCCCCTGAAAGCAAGCCTATATACAAAAGCTATGCAACAAAGCTCATGACACCAATTACACTCCATACCAAAAGATGGATACCAATTGAAACACATAAAAGTGCTATACTAATTGAAGAAAAACATAAAAGTGCTAAACTCCCCCTAGCTCAAAGCTCTCCCCAAAATGCATGACTCTCCCCTTTGTGCCAACACACAAGCTCCCCCTTGCAAACAGCTTCTCCCCCTTGACAAAAGGGAACATGCTGAGGGGTTTTGGATATTTTTCACAAAGTTGACACAAACACAAGACAAGTCATCCAAAAGCATATGAGGGCAATGAAAAGCACTGAGAGTGACCACAAAGTGTATCAGAGCTGGGGGTATGTACACTAAGCTAAAAATGCATGATATGCACAATGCAACAGCTTCAAGTGTATAGCAATCAGAATGAAAAGAAGCTCAAAAGGGTGCTGCCCTGAAAGTGTAGCAACCAATACAAATGCTAGCAAAGGCTCAAACTGATCAAATGAATACGAAATATGAACAAATAAGCATATGAGCAGTTTTAAGCCATTTGAAAAGGAGTCTACCACTAAATAGCACTTAGCATGAATAGACAGGAAATCGAGCAAGTGCTAACTCAAGTACAAAAGGTGAACTACCCCTAGCAAAGTTCAATCAGCATGCAATAGAATGAAGCATAAACTTGTGTTATTATCAAATTTTTATCGGAATTTGCAGCGGTATTAACACTAAGTTCAAATTAAAAGCATGTGATTGCGAGAGGTTGAAAGCATGGTCATTGCCTAACTTTTCAACCGGGCTAAGCCTATGCAACAAAAGCAATCGGAAGCTTAAAGCACCAGTTTCGGTCTTACACTACACAGCTCAAGTTTAACTCAAATGTGCAATGAGAAACAGTCTCGATACCGTGAGGTGCTGACACATGCAATCCCATCTCGATCTTTTCATTTCACTTAGACTTGGATCAAATTTTAGCACAAGGTAAATATAAACAATCTAAGCAAGTGAATGACTCAGTGCAAGAGACATAGCAACCTAGCATACAAAAGATAGCACACGTGATCTCAACACATCCTACCCATGCTAGTTGCCAATCTCAATGGTGAACAAATTAAAAGTTTCATAGTTGATTAGTCAAGTTCACCACTTGCAAAAATAGCTTAGCTCATAACATGTATTAAGTGATCAAAAAGAGCCTAAGCTACAAGCATCATCATGAAACAATAGGGCATACCAAAAAGAGCATAATCTCATTCTCATTATTATATACATGAAGCTCTAAAATGCAAGATATACATGATGAAATGCATGCAAAAGCTAGTCTATCAAAGACAAAGCAAAACTAGCCTAAAAAGGAAAACCCAAAATAAAAGGGTATCAGAGAAGTCAAACTATGAAACAAGCAAAATGCTTCCCCAACTAAAAGGGAAACACACACCAAACTCACAAGCGAAGAGCCAAGAAATGCTCAAGCGAACAGCCAGCAAAAACCACATCGAAAAGACCACACAACAGAAAGGGGACGGAGAAGAAGAGTACCAAAAACCGAACTTAGAAGTGTGTCAGAGGTACCTCATGAAGTGCTTAACGGTCTGCTGGTGTGATACCCGAGGGGACGCCTGAATCTGCTGAACTCTCCGGGGCTCCTGCCTCGCCGAAGTCGTCTCCCCCTCGCCTGATGCTGTCGCCCCCACAGGTGCAGCTAGTGCTCGCTGGAGAGCTGCTCGAACGGAACCCCAAGTCGTGGAGGAAGTGGGATCGGGTCCGTGAGCCGAAATGCTCTCTCCAGGCTCCTGTTCTCCTGCATACTCAAAAACAGAAGAAAGCACAAGGTATTGTCTCGTCTAGTGTGACCTCAAGGTCTCCACGAAAACGGTTAGTCACATAATAAGCATAAGGTGAACTCTCAACAAAAAGAGATCTACCTATGAATGATACCGCAAGAAGATCTGAACCCAACCTAGTCAAGACTACCATGCAACAGGATAAAGCACTATATAGCAAAATGCAGCCTAAAAACATGATCAACCCAAACACAGTCTAAACCTCAACACATGCTACAATGCAAGATAATGATATCAATAGATCCAAAAGCATGTAACATGATAAAATTGTGGAAAGTCTAGTGCTCAACCTAATCATATCAACAGGGTACATGAAGCTAACCAAAACTAGCACCTGAAAAGTGATCCCTAATGAACATCATACCTCTACATAGTAAAGCTCATGGAGAAATAAGGTAAAGCATGGCATAATGTTCATGAGGATCATAGATTAGCATGAAAAGTGACTAAACCACCAGGCTATACACAAAGCTAGCATGACATATGATACAGAAGATAGCACATGCTAGACTAAACAAAACATGATACAAAAGAAAATGTACATGCGAAAACTATACAAGTGAGCATATGAACGACCATCTCATACCATAAGAATTAGATCATGGATATACAAGGTATGAGTGTATGAGATAGCTCACCAAACTGCAAAAGCCTCTTTGGAGGCAATTCTAAGCGGGGTGTAGAGAACCATCAAATCTTGATCACATCTAAAATATCAGGTTCCATCAAGTGCATGTTCTCCACCCCGCGTCCTCATATCTACACACAAGAGGACAAAGTATCCCGAGTCTTGGATCCCGAAGGGTTAGCAAGCATGTACTTGGGAACCCAAGACTTGGTCACAAAACTCATCTTATCATGTGGGTTAGCATGATGCAAATGTTGGTTCAAATGCACTTTTGAAACACCCTTGAAAGCATTCCTCAAAAGGACAACTCGAGGAGAAGAACGAGTCGTACCACGGGAATAGAGGCAAACATCTTCCAAGGTTTTTGTAGAAGAACCAATAGAAGCATCATGAAAAGCATGACGTGGACCAAGAGAAGAAGCACTAGAAGCATGTCTACGACCATGACCTATCCCGCTAGAAAAGGAGTCATAAAACCCATCAACAAAGAGGGGCTTCTTACTAGGAGCACAAGCGTTCATGCCATGAGAAGGGCTATGAACCACTATCTTCCTAGAAGAGCGAGCTTGGCGCAAACGTTTGGCACGCCGATAGCAAAAGCTTTCTTGATGCCCATCTTTCTCACAAAAAGAGCAATGGTATAAAGGCCTATTGGAAGGCACACCATTCTCCGACAAGTGAGAAGTCCCTTGGGGCTTAGAACAAGAAGCATCAACAACCAACTTGGTGCCAACACTAGGGGCACACGTGCCATGGGAAAGGCTACGCGGCTTCCTAAAAGCCTTAGCTCGAATTCGTCACTCATGTTTGACACGGCAGAAACAAAAATCGAATGAGTGTCCATCCTTCTTGCAAAAGGTGCAATGGAAAACCGGATTGGGAGCACGAGTCCCAAAAATATGAGAAGCACCCTTATCAAGAGAAGTCCCTCAGACATCAGTCGAAGAAACAGCATCGCACATCCCCATGTGCTCTCGCTCGCCGATGCCACATGCCAGCTACCACAGCTGGTCCTCTGGCCCTCTGGTCCATCAGTCCAAGCCTCACGTCCGCCCTTCACCGCTCTGGGTACATCGGCATGGCACGTCCGCCGCACGGCACGCCCATCCTTCACCGCTCCCGGTCCGTCGGCACGACACGTCCCTACTTGACCTTCACCTCGCCATAGACCACTGTATCCGAGCTCCACACCTGCACATCAACACAGCCAAGAGACACATGTCGCACACGCACACCAACACAGTAAACACACCACAACTCAACACCACCGGTTAGTCATAAGCAATAAGCAAATAGCAAGATATAGACTCAACCGGGTAAAAGCCTCAAACCTTCCTCATCAAAGTCAATCATTCATCATATATGTTCTCACCATCTCCTTTCTAATGCACTCGGCATATGTGGTACGCAAGAGTTCAATTTCCTTCTCAAGGTTGGCACTCATATCATTGTGCTCAACCAACTTGGCGCTCATATCATCGCGCAAAACTTTCAAAGCCAACACTTCTTTTTCCAAACCAATGCATGATGTGCACATGAAATTGGTGGAAGAAACATCACCATTCACATCAAGCAAAGAATCATGAATAGCACAAGTAAGGCATGCATTTTTATTCAAAGAGCACAAGCTACAAGGCCTAGCATTTATCTCAATAATTTCAGCCCTAGCATGCTCAAGTTCATCTACACATGTGGTGTGAGTCAATTTTAGTTTATTAATTTCAGCATGTAAAGACTCACAAGAAACACATGGTAAAGAAGCTTTTGACCTAAGCAAGGCTATTTCAGATTTAGCATAAACAAGATCCTTGCGCAAGTCAAAACATACAAAACATGGTATGGAAGCATTTGATTTCAACATTTCATTTTCAGATTTTAAGCTAGCAACAAAAAAGCATAGCTCATCATTCTTCCTAACCATGTCACAACAAGAGGTGCAAGGTAAAGATGCACTAGACTTCCAATTAAAAAGGCCACATTTTAACCTAGCAATAGAGCATTTCAACTTCTTGATCTTTCTATGCAAGGTATCACAAAGCTCATCATATCTAATGTTATCATCACAGCACGCTTCAAATCATTGGGACAAAATCCCAAGACTAGCAACAAGTGTACCTTTCTTGGCCTTGCCAAGTTCACGTATACGATCCTCCGTCGAATGCTCATCATCTCCCAGGAAGTCCAGCAAAGCATCCATCTCACATTCCGACTCAAGAGCCGCACTCCTCCTTCTCGCCAAAATGTCATCCTCGATCACATGTCCAACACTCAAACTGAGGACAAAGACACACTAGAAGAAGAACTTGGTGCCATTTCCAAAAGCACCGTTAGTGTTAGCAAAACAAAAGCTCAACACCTCGACAAACACCGTCGGAAGCAAAAGCACTCTAAAAGGTCGCCTTCTCGGATCCGGAACCGGTTAAGGTAGAGAGATCTGAAGGACCGAAGATGCTAAAGCAAGGCGACCAGAGGGGGGGGTGAATGGGAGCTTCAAATTTTCCTTTCAGAAACTTGTTGCCACTGTCCCAACAAAATCAACCCCGAAAGCTTCGGACTCAAACGTGATGCCCACGACCCTCGGAAGGAGGGTGGATGATCCCTAGGATCACAGCGAGGCACCACACAAGGGAGCAAACCAAAACTCCCAAAACCCCGAGTCAAGTTCGTGCCTAAAAGACCCACTCCCAAACGTAGATAGAGGGCTACGTTGGGATTCCTCCAAATACCGATGCTAACACGTAGCAAAGATATGTAGAGAGGTTCCTACGTGAACTCTAGGAGCAAACGAGAAGTCCGGAGACAAAGCGAAAAAGCCGGGAGAGCAAATGCACTAGAACTCACCCTACAGGCAAATCCCGGACTGTCCGGACTACTGATCCCGGACTGTCCGGTCAAGGGCGGACTGTCCGCGGTTCCTTCCCAGACTGTCCGCCGGCCAACGCAGCAAAACAGCAAAGCTGCTGAAACGTCCCTACTCGGGCCCGGACTGTCCGCGCCCTACACTGGCGGACTGTCCGCCGGTCACCCAAGGGGAAAAAGCCCGAGGCCAACAGCCACTGCTCGGCTGAAGCCCCGATGCCCGGACTGTCCGCGGCCTCGATGGCGGACTGTCCGCGGCTACGGCGGACTGTCCGAGACCCCCACGGCGGACTGTCCGCGACCTCCCAGAAAGTGCAAAAACTGCATGGGATAAAACCAAAATCGATTGGATCTTCACCAAATTGAATGGGGCTGCAATCAAACTTCTCCCAAGTGTTCTTCTACGTGTTGGGAAGCTAATCCTAGGATATCATCGCTTCAACCCAACTAATCCATGAGAAATCTGAAGAACACTTGAAAAGGGGACAAACGAAGAACAAAAACAATTTCGGCCCGATCTACTCGTTCGTGAGGGTAGAGATGAATTCCACCGGTGGAAATGTTCTCCTCACATCAAAGAACAAGTTGATTCAAACGGAATCGCAAAAGACGCAGCGTAGAGGGAGATCGGGAGAGGGGAAAATCATGGAGAAAAGAAGAACGCGAAGAACAAATTCAAAACGCGAATTCAACCATGAATTTGATCCTTGGATTCAGAGGAATGGATATTTGATTAATCACTTGGTGTCGGGCTACAAGCCAATCCTAGCAACACAAAGCTTGGATGGCAAAAAGCTCAAGAACAAGAGCCGGTCTCTCCTCTCACCCTAGCCTCCTCTCACCTAAACAAAATGAGAGTGACACCTCCAAGGATTCCCCAAGGATGCGGCTGCCCTAGCAGCCCCCCTCATATATATAGGCGCATGTCCGAAGACCAAAACGCCCTTACATTAAGCACTCAACCCAAATACCCCCAGGGGTAAAACCGTCCAGACTTGACAGTTTCGATCCGACGGCCACGCTCGCACATCCGGTAGCTTTGCCTCGACGTGACCTCCCTGATGCCGCCACGTGCCGTCATCGTCGACCGCTGCGCCTTATCACCGATAGCTTCGCCACAACGCAAGCCTCTCGGTGCCACCACACGTCGACCGTCCTTTCGGACCAACCCCCGGTTTTGAGGCCCAAACTGGGAAACCGACCAACCCGAGTTTTGAGGCCCAAACTCGGAAACCCGCACGCCCAGGTTTTGAGGCCCAAACCTGGAAACCGTCCTCGCCGAGTTTTGAGGACCAAACTCGGAAACCGGCCACCCCGAGTTTTGAGGCCCAAACTCGGAAACCGTCGATGGTAGCTTTTTGAGGCTCAGCTACCGAACACGCACCAAAGACGGAGTGTGGTTCTCACACCCCGACCACCGGCACCGATGTCGATGCATGTCAAGCCTCCACGCCGGGCACAACGCCTTCGCCTTCCTTCTTGACTTGGCCGACGGCACTTGCGCCGCACGCAAGCCCGTGTCCGACCTCCCGCCAAGTGACACGACTCCAGCGCCTTCCTCCCGACTCGGCCGATGCACCGCACATCCCCATGTGCTCTTGCTCGCCGATGCCATGTACCAGCTACCACAGCTGGTCCTCTGGCCTCTGGTCCGTCAGTCCAAGCCTCACGTCCGCCCTTCATCGCTCTAGGTACATTGGCATGGCACGTCCGCCGCACGGCACGCCCATCCTTCACCGCTCCCGATCTGTCGGCACGACACGTCTCTACTTGACCTTCACCTCGCCATAGACCACTGTATCCGAGCTCCACACCTGCACATCAACACAGCCAAGAGACACATGCCGCACATGCACACCAACACAGAAACACCACACAACTCAATGCCACCGGTTAGTCATAAACAATAAGCGCATAGCTAGATATAGACTCAACCGGGTAAAAGCCTCAAACCTTCCTCATCAATGTCAATCATTCATCATATGTGTTCTCAAGATCCTTAACTGGCTCTGATACCAATTGAAGGACCGAATTGGTGACCAGAGGGGGGGGGTGAATGGGAGCCTCAAATTTCTTCTCGAGAAATGATGGCCCTTGTCCCAGAAAATCAACCCAAAAGCGAAGACTCAAACAACCGGTGAGTTCACGACCTACGAATAGGTGGATACCCTAGGAGATGTCCTAGAGGTACAGCGGAACTACCAAAGAACCCCCAAAACGAAGCACCAAAGCAACGGGGCAAAACTGCACAAGCAAGCTCCTAGAACAATCGAACTTCCGATAACGGAACACCCCACTCCTATGGAGAAGAGGAAAGTGTTCGACCAAAACTACTTAGGCCAACTAGTGGCAAAAGCACCATGGAAAGATCCTTATGAAGTTAGGAAACTAACGCAATAGACGGATCTCAAATCGGAGCTCGAACGCAAAAGATACGGCCGCTAGAACAAACGAAACTCCGGAAGCAGAACACTTAACTCCTATGGAGAAGAAGGAAGTGTCTGACCAAAAATACTTTGACCAATGGTGGCAAAAGTACTTTGGAATGATCCTTAAGAAGTGAGGAAACCAACGCAACAAATGGATCACAAATCGGAGCTCGTATGCAAAAGATACGGACAAAATCAGCAAAACTGTGCAGTCGCGGACTGTCCGCTAGTGAACCGCGGACTGTCCGCTATTGAACCCCGGACAGTCCAGGAATGAGTCCCAGACAGTCCGCCGTTCAAAAAAGAGAACAGCAACCTCGCTGCCCATGAGCAGCCCCGACCCCCGGACAGTCCGGGGATAAGTCCCGGACAGTCCGGGAATGCCCAGAAAGGCTAAAAACAGCCCGTATCAAACTCAAATTTGATTGGAACTCAACCAAATCGAACGGGGCTACAACCAAACTTCTCCCAAGTGTTCTTCTACGTGTTGGGAAGCTAATCCTAGGATATCATCGCTTCAATCCAACTAATCCATGAGAAATCCGAAGAACACTAGAAAAGGGGGAAGAACGAAGAACGAACGCGATTTTGACCCGATCTACGAGCTCATGAGGTTAGAGAAGAAATCCTTCGATGGAAAGAAGGAGCTCATGACATAGAACAATCTGATTCAAATGGAATCGCAAATCATCGCTCGGAGAGGGAGAACGAGACAAATCTCCAGGAGGGGAAAATACCAAAACGCGAAGATCCAAATTTCAGCCAACAAAGAGGAGGGGAGAAATTGATCCTTGGATTGCTACTAGATGATGAATTGTGTAGCACTTTGTGTCGGTTTACAAGCCACTCCTCGTAGTACAAAACGCGGATGGCGAAAAGCTCAAGAACAAGAGCCGGTCTCTCCTCTCACCCTAGCCTCCTCTCACCTAAACAAAATGAGAGTGACACCTCCAAGGATAGGCTGCCCTAACCAGCCCCCTTCATATATATAGGCGCACATCCGAAGACCAAAACGCCCTCTCATGAAGTACTCAACCCAAATACCCCCCAGGGATAAAACTGTCCAACCCTAGCAGTTTTCATCCGATGGCTACGCGCCTTCTCATCCTTCGCTTCGCCTCGACGCAAGCTCCAGGATGCCGCCACGTGCCGTCACCGTCGACCGCCACGCCTTCTCACCGATAGCTTCGCCGCAACGCAAGCCTCTCGGTGCCGCCACGCGTCCACTATCCATTTGGACCTTCCCCCGGTTTTGAGGCCCAAACCGGGAAACCTGCCAGCCCAGGTTTTGAGGCCCAAACATGGAAACCGTCCACCCCGAGTTTTGAGGCCCAAACTCGGAAACCCGCAAGCCCAGGTTTTGAGGCCCAAACCTGGAAACTGTCCATCCCGAGTTTTGAGGCCCAAACTCGGAAACCGGCCACCCAAGTTTTGAGGCCCAAACTCGGAAACCCTCGAGGGTAGCTTTTTGAGGCTTAGCTACCGAACCCGCGCTGTAGACGGGATGTGGTTCGCACACCCCGACCACCGGTATCGATGCCGATGCATGTCCAGCCTCCACGCCGGGCACAACGCCTTCGCCTTCCTTCTTGACTTGGCCGACGGCACTTGCGCCGCACGCAAGCCCGTGTTCGACCTCCCGCCAAGTGCCACGACGCCATCGTCTTCGTCCCGACTCGGCCGATGCACCGCACATCCCCATGTGCTCTCGCTCGCTGATGCCACGTGCCAGCTACCACAGCTAGTCCTCTGGCCCTCTGGTACGTCAGTCCAAGCCTCACGTCCGCCCTTCACCGCTATGGGTACATCGGCATGGCACGTCCGCCGCACGGCACACCCATCCTTCACCGCTCCCGGTCCGTCGGCACGACACGTCTCTACTTGACCTTCACCTCGCCATGACCACTGTATCCGAGCTCCACACCTGCACATCAACACAGCCAAGAGACACATGTCGCACACGCACACCAACATAGAAACACCACAACTCAACACCACCGGTTAGTCATAAACATTAAGCGCATAGCGAGATATGGACTAAACCGGGTAAAAGCCTCAAACCTTCCTCATCAAAGTCAATCATTCATCATATATGTTCTCAAGCTTTGTGCCTAATTCCTTTTGCAGTTTCTCCCAAAACGGTGCAGTAAACGGTGTTCCACGATCCGAAACTATAACCTTGGGTATACCATGCAGTTGAACGATTTGATTGATATAAATCTCCGCATAGTTTGGTCCTCGATACAGGTTTTGACAGGAATAAAATGAGCGGTCTTGGTAAGATGATCCATTATCACCCAAATTGAGTCATTTCCTTTATGAGTGGTTGGCAAACCGGTGATGAAATCCATACCTATTTCTTCCCATTTCCACTCGGGTATCGGTAACGGTTGAAGTGTTCCGGTTGGCTTCAGGTGAATAGCTTTTACTCGACAACACGTGTCCCATCTGGCTACGTACGCGACAATCTCTTTCTTCATCTTGGTCCACCAGAACCTTGGACGCAAATCTTGATACATCTTAGTGCTTCCAGGATGAATGGATAACTTAGATAAATTGGCTTCATCCATAATCTGGTTTTTGAGTTCCCTATTCTTAGGCACTACTAGGCGCTGGTCAAACCACAACACTCCCTTATCATCAATCAAAAAATGTTTTACCGGTTCAGTTGCGGTCTTCAGCCTTTTCTTGATATGATAAATTCCCTTGTCTGTTTTCTGCCCTTCAAGAATCTGATCAACTAAGGTGCCTTGCAGGTTGATATTGTGTAAAATCACAGGGTGTACGAGACTAAACTTGTCTTCTGGTGGTAACCTCAATTTATTGCAGTGTGATTTCTGACTCAAAGCGTCGGCAACCACATTTGCTTTCCCTGGATGATAATGTATCTATAGAATGTAATCCCTGATTAATTCAAGCCATCTTCTCTGCCTCATATTCAGTTCAGGTTGAGTGAAGATATACTTGAGACTTTTGTGATCGGTGTACATATTACAGACGTTACCAAGCAGATAATGTCTCCAGATTTTTAGAGCGTGCACCGCAGCGGCTAACTCTAAATCATGCGTAGGATAGTTAATCTCATGTTTCCTCAATTGTCGGGATGCATAAGCAATCACTCTGCCTTCTTGCATAAGAACACAACCTAATCCAACCTTCGATGCATCACAAAAGACATCAAAAGGTTTCTCGATATCTGGTTGGGCTAAGACAGGAGCAGTGGTCAATAGTTTCCGCAAGGTACGGAAAGCTAATCCACACTTCTCTGTCCATTCAAACTTCTGATCTTTCTGGAGCAAGCTTGTCATTGGTTTGGCAATCTTAGAGAAGTCAGGAATGAAACGACGATAGTACCCTGCTAATCCAAGGAAACTCCGAATTTCACCAACTGAAGTAGGAGCTTCCAACTCCATTACTTCTTGTACCTTACTGGGGTCCATAGAAATTGTACTTGCTTCAACCAAAACTCACATTTTCTAAACTTTGCATAAAGTTTATGTTCCCGGAGCCTCGTCAAAACAACCCTCAAATGTTCTGCATGATCTTCCGGGTTTTCAGAGTATACTAGAATGTCATCAATGAATACCACTACAAACTTATCGAATTCTGGCATGAATACCGAGTTCATCAGACTCATGAAATACGCTGGGGCATTTGTCAATCCAAAAGACATGACAAGATACTCATATAATCCATATCTGGTCGAGAAAGCAGTCTTTGGGATATCATGTGGTTGAATTCTAATCTGGTGATAACCTGACCTCAAATCGATCTTGGAAAACACCTTAGCTCTAGAAAACTGGTCAAACAGAGTATCTATCCTTGGCAACGGATACTTGTTCTTAACATTCACTGCATTGAGTGGCCGATAATCCACACACATCCGTAGTGACTTATCCTTCTTCTTGACAAACAATGCTGGGCAACACCACTCGGATATACTAGGTTGAATGAATCCTTTGTCCAAAAGATCCTTGATTTGAGTTTTAAGTTCAGCTAATTCATTAGGCGACATATGGTAAGGTCTTCTAGAGATTGGTGCAGTTCCAGGTAACAACTCAATTGCAAATTCCACTGCTCGCTTGGGCGGTAACCCTGGTAATTCATCCAGGAAAACATCTGGAAAGTCTCGGACGACTGGGATTTTGGACAGGTCTTCTATAGATAAAGTGCATGATAAATCAACAAAGTCAGCACCTCGAGGAAGAGAGATGCGTAGCTTCGTATTTGTCCTCCCATCCGATAAAGTAAGAATCCTATTGGCAGTGTCTAACACCACATTCCACATACTCATCCAACTCATCCCTAGGACTGCATCCATACTTAGTCCTGGCAAAACTACTAAATTAGCTCCGAATTTGTGCCCACCAAAGTTGATGGTTGCATTACTAACCATCTGCCTAGACAACACGCTACTCCCCACGGAGCTTACGTGAAACCCATAATCCATTTCAGACACCTCTTGATTATGTTTTTGTGCAAATGCTTTGCTCATGAATGAATCTGATGATCCCGTACCAAATAAAACGACTGCAGGATGATGGTTAACAAGACACATACCGGCAGTCACGGGCTCTCTGGAATGAGCTTCTTCAGCGGTCATGTTGTGCAGACGTGCGGGGTAGTTAGCTTGCTACTTCTTTGGGTGAGGGCAATATCTTGCAAAGTGCCCCTCTTGGTTCCAGTTGTAACATGGCCCACGAACTGAAGGTTTTCCTCCGGTCGAGCTGCCCTGGCTTCCACGAGCTTGGTTAGCAGCTACTTTGTACGGCCTTTGATTGCGCTGAGCTTGCGGCTGATTTTTCTTCTGCGGCGGCCTGAAACATGCCCCCGGCGCTGGTGGTTGATACTGGGTTCATTGAGCTGGTGGTCCCCTAGGTTGAGATGGTCCGGAATCAAAGGTCCTCTTCCGGGCCTTACTTGCAGCATGCTTGTTATTGTGATTCTATTGAATTAGGCAATCACTGATAAAGTCATTGAAGAGTGTACGAGAAGATGTCCCCACTGATTTTCCCATTTTGGTGTTCAAACCTCTCTTGAAACTAGCAATCTTTTTAGCATCTGTGTTCACGAAGTCTGGAGCATAACGTGACAAGGAGTTAAACAAGTGATGGTACTCGGTAACAGATCGAGTCCCTTGTGTCAAACTCATGAATTCTGCCACTTTCATTTGAGTCAGGCCTGGCGGAATATAGTGCCCTCATACAGCTTCGGTGAATACCCTCCAAGTGATAGGAATGTTGGCAGGATAGGTGGTGCGGTGCTGCCCCCACCAAATCCCGGCTGGCCCCTGCAGCTGATGCGCGACATACTCTGCCTTGAGCTCCTCCGTCAGCCTTAGCAAATGAAACTTCTGTTCCATGGTATGTAGCCATTCTTCTGCCTCTAAGGGTTCAGTAGCTTCCTTGAAAATGGGTGGCCTGGTATCCAAGAAATCCCTGAACGAACTATACTGATTTGGCTCGGGACGCAGTTGACCGTGCGCCAAATTCTGACGCAGCAAAGCTTCAATGTTGCGCTGACTTCCCAGGAACTGAGCGAAAAGCTGCTCGGGTGTGGCTGGTGAAGGAGGTGGTGGGTTACGGTTATCCCTGGGATCCTCATTTCCACCACTACCGCCAGCTCCACTATGAGTTGTCGTCATCTGCATGTATTCACAGCAAGTGATTATTAGGTGGAGTTGCAATTGTTGTAGAGAACAATAGATCATGCCAACTGAATTTATTCGGAAAACGAATTCGCCAAACAATCACAGAGGCATAATAAATTTCAATCCACATCGCAGCATCACATAATAAGATCGCTTAATACATAACATGCAAAAACCAACATAAACATCCATAGTTTTGCCCATACATATGGGACTTTCCAAGGTCTTACACCACGTGCACATAAAAGTTCACTACTCATGCTTACATCCAGCCCACAGCAAAAGCAAAAGATCGGGCTTGCCAACACACACAAAGATCACTAGGCTCTAAGCATACGATCTAGGCTACTCTCTAGCGATGTCACCAACGTCACCATCCTCACTAGACATATCTGAAGAACTGCTAGAAGAGCTACTCGGATCCGGGTCCTCCTGTGGAAGGATGGGGTTCCTCTCATTCTCCCTGCGGTGGATCTCCTCGTGCAAACGGTCATTGTAGTTCTACAGGTGGTGAAGTTGCAGCTCTAAGTCTCCTACTCGCAACCTCTGTTGACTCTTGCTAACGTTGTCACTAGGAATAGACTATGAATCTATCCCCGGCAACGGCGCCAGAAAAGCTTGTTGACACCTGGGGTGGCACACAGAAGAAACTGCAAGCGCACAGCTGTCAGTTGTAGCTTTTCACCTCAGAGTATTTCGGGGTATCGAATCCACGAGGAACGCAAAGTGATTTTGAGAAAACTAGGGGGGTAAGGATATCTAGGATAGATGAAGGGAACGGGCACTATCTACTGGGGTAGATCCTAGTTCTATTAGACTTCTAGTGATTTAAGTTCTTTACTAGTGTATTGTGGGCGTACTAGCCTTTACCACTGACTTAGGTTGAATGCTAGCACAACAAGCCCTACTATTAAACTAGACCAACTACGTGGTGGAATTCAAGGCCCACAGGGCTGTCACCACCTGCTTGCTACCACAGCTATTCGGGGGCCTAGCCGTATTCACTAGCAATATATAGCCTAAGTACCACACTTAATCTATATACTACTACTACTAGCCCTGTACTAGAACTAGAGCACTTGAAAGTAATATCAAGCAATGAAACAAACACACAAGTACTGAAAGTAAATACTGGAAGATAAAATAAGATACTAAGTTACCAAAGTTGAAGCACAGAACAGAGCGAAGCAGGGCTCTCCGACAGCTCCGGAGCTCTCCAGACTTCTACTCTTCTCCTCTCCAGCTCCTCTTCTAGTGAGGCACTCACACTCTCTCTAATCTCTCTATCATAGCAAGTGTGCTACTCTACCCAAATGGTGAGGTATGATGTGAGGCTCCCCGAATGAGAGCTCAAGGGGGCCTATTTATAGTGCTAGGGAGCTAGGGGGGTACTTATAGAGTGAGGAGGGGTCGGTTAGGGTTCAGGGGGGTGGCGCCTGCCACCAAACCCTGGCGCCCGCCACCTCTTAGCCGTTGATTTCAACCGCCTTCCATCCAACGATCTTCACTTGCCCTCCTAGGTCGGTTTGTGGGCTGGTTAGGGTTCAGACACATGTCCAAAGCCCACTATCCAGGTGATACTCTTCTTAGCCCTTGGATCAAACCGCCTTAGTGTGCAATGGCCAAGATTCAAGCTTGAGATGACTCCCACGGATCGATGACGTGGCTTGGTCCACTTTTGGCACGAGTGACCTGGCGGCCGCCAGTAATAGGTGGCGGCCGCCACCTTACTCAGGCCCAAATGGGCCAGAGTGGCTTGGCCTTGCTCCGGGTACTCTTGTTTGGCCCAAATTCCATTATTTCCTGCATTAAGATAAGAAACTATGCACATGTGGAAATAGGTTAGTTATAAACCAAATCTTCTACTTTTTATGTTGTTTTGCCTTGGTTTTGGGTGAAATGTTGATGGTGAAATGATGCTTTAAGCACCGTCAACAAGCTCCCCCACACTAACCTCTTGCTCGTCCCGAGCAAGCATGGACTTTAAGAAATGAAACAATTTTATTGAACTAAGCATTCACAAAAGATGTTCAACTACCTATACTCATGTTAGTAACCTTTCCAAGTGGCTAATAAATCATATCTATGGCGGTTGAGAGATAGAATAGCTTGCAAGCAAGAGAAACACACTTTCCTCTTTTACATACCTTGGGGTTTCAGGATATTTTCAAAATGAAAATCATGGTTCATTGAATCTCTCTTTAACTCTCAAGGCACTCATGGTGTATATCCTCACTTTATGGCAAAAGAAATGTCAGAGTCTATCCTATGCCTTATGTGGAGTTTATAGGGAAAGGAAGGAATGTAGAGCACTTCTATCTCTCTTTTATTGCTAAGTCAAGTTTAGGATCATGGGAGAGTATAGTCATGCACTAGCCAAGGTATAGGGTGGACTAACTCAACTCCTTTGTTCTTTTTTTCTTTTTTTTTGAATCTCTTTTCTTCCCAAGGATCATGGCTATATGCATCTCCTTTTTTTGAATACTTGGACACTTGTCCTTTTTAGAGCATTTGCTCTCTTTTTTTAGATACTATATAGCCATGTCCTTTGAAGGAATGAGAAAATTTATACAAATCTTTTTAGAACAAAATTTTTGAGGAGAACTACATGAGTATACTCTCAGTGTGAGAGTTCTCTCAAAAAGGCATGGTTTGCCTTGGCTGTTAGAGCATGACTAAACTCTTCTACCTAGATCAACTATTCTTGACAAAGCTCAAAGATTGATTAGAAGGCTTTATGGGATGTTCTCCTATACTCTAATATTTTGGCTCTGGTAGGTGGATAGGAAAGAAAGATCATGAACCATGGTAATTTTGGTTTTCAAAATAAAAACTGCCAAGGTTGTAGCAGATTACTAATGCAATTTCAGTTACTACTTCTATATCTTATCAAACAACAACCAAGGTTGACTTTCCTATCAAAATGAGTAGGCTACTACAAATGAATAAAAGGTAGAATAACATGTCATGTAAACACTCAATTCAAAAGAAATTGTTTCAGCATTTTTTTATATTTCCTAGCTGCATTTTTAGTTCAAACCGAGACATCCAATGATCCAAATTGTATAGAATTTAAAACACAGGTTTAGGGGTTCACCGGGGGTGTTTCGGTGCAGAGTGGCCTGGCAGCCGCCAGTAAAAAGTGGTGGCCGCCATGGGCCTTGGCCCATGCGGCTTGCAAACAGCGTGGTAGTTACCTTGCTAAGTTCAGGTTACAGTTTTGAACATTTTGTCACGTTTTAGAGAGGAGTTTAGAGAGGGGGGAATCCTCCCCCACATTAGAAGTTTTGGTACTTTTTATTCTTAAAATGAACAAACTTGACGAAGGGGAAAAGTAAGGGTGTCTTTTTATTCATTATATAAAAATTTCCTAAACAAAAGTTCTAAATTGAAAATTAAACAATCAAGCAAAATTAAACTTAAACTAAATCAAACTAAAAATCTAACTAGACACCCTAATCTAATCTAATCTAATGGAGGAGCCTCGTAGAGATCCTCGAAGCCCGTCTCTTTGAAGAGACGCTTGATCTTCGAGGTGCAGCCCTTGCGGAGGATGGTGAACCGATCCTCCATGTCCATTCGCCAGAGGGCTATCTCTATGACTTGATCCTCCAATGCGCTCTTCTCCTTGCGCAGCTTTTTCACCTCGGCGGTGAGTTTTCCGAGGGTTAACCCCTCCTCACCACCGCTGTGCTCCATCTCGCCAGGGACTCCTGCCGGCGATGGGTTGAGACGGCGGCGCACGGATGGCTCAGAGAGCGACCCATTGGAGTCATGAGTGCTCGCCTCATGCTCGCGCAGCCTCTTCTCATAATGCCCATCGAGCATCCTCACGCCATACACCTCTAGCTTAGCCTTCTTAGGATTGGGGCTGTAGCTCCGGGTGCGGCTATCCGAGCCAAAGCTGACCCAGGATTTTGCCCTTGATGGAGTGGGCGTTTCATCACCCCTGGCCTTGATGGCCGGAGACTTCCTCGGGGTGATCTCCCCTGTGGTCGGCCTGGTGGGCGTCCTCAATTTCTTCTCGGGTGGCGCCACTGGAGGAGGATGAAGATGGAGCGGGGACGAGGCCAGGGGCGTTTCACCCCTGGCGGCCGCCCAGCAGGGGTGGCGCCCGCCACTGGATTGGTGGTCGTTGCCTTCCCTGCACCCTCCGGTGGTGTCCCCTTGACATAACTGCCGTCTGGCAGCACCATTGCCAAAGGAGGCACGTTAAGTACCTCCATGTCGTCGTCGATCAGAGATCGGATGATGGCTTTGGTGGAGGACGAGTTGGATCCTTGGGGGTTAGAGGACTCGGATTTCCATGGAGATGACATGGTTTTGGAGGAGGCTTGGCTGGACTTTGTGAATGGATGGAGGGAGAAGAAAGAGTTCTTCTTTTAAGAAGGGGGAGAAGTGGAGGGATAAGTCTTGGATGAACTAACTCGTCCTCATCTCCTCCTTCTTTCACTCTCCCGAGCTCGGGATTAGCTGCCACGTGGAGGGGGGGCTCTAAACCACCACCTTGAGCGGCGGGCGCCAGGGTTTGGTGGCGGCCGCCAGTTGGGAGTGGCGGCCGCCACTCCTCCTTCGACGGGCATCGAGCCGGAGAAGGTAAGCCTCCTAAATTTCGAAGTTCCAAGGTCGAAATGGCTTGGTTGGGCCTAAAGAGGCCTTTCTCGGGGTTTTGGATGGACTAGGTGTATGAAAAGGGGTAAATTGGGTCCATCCATTAATTGTCATGGGCTTGAGCTACTTCAAAGTTAATTATATCAATTTCGTTTAGCTCATTTTTATCAAAGTCATAAAATATTTTTAATCTTTGTCCATTGACTTTGAAGATTTGCCCATCGTCACTTTCTAATGTGACGGCTCCATGGGAAGAGGTTGCAACAACCTTGAAAGGTCCTTCCCATTTGCTTCGATGATTACAATGTCCGAAAAGTCGAACACGGGAGTTAAAGAGCAAAACTTTATCTCCTACTTCGAACTCTTTCTTTTTGATACATTTATCGTGCCATCTCTTAGTCTTCTCTTTATAGAGCTTGGCACTATGATAGGCTTTCTCTCGCCATTCTTCTAGTTCGGAAATTTGCATCTTACTATTTTGGCCAGCTTGGTCATGGTCCATGTTCCATTTCTTAATGGCCCAATGAGCTTTGAACTCAAGTTCAACAGGAAGATGGCAAGTTTTACCATAAACTAGTTGGTATGGGGACATTCCGATCGGGGTCTTATAGGCGGTCCGATAGGCCCACAGAGCTTCGGGTAACTTATGTTTCCATCCCTTTCCCATTTCTTCTACCGTCTTTTGCAAGATATTCTTTATTTGTTTATTGGACGTTTCGGCCTGTCCACTTGTCTAGGGGTGGTATGCAGTGGCTACATTATGTTGGATTCCTTGACTAGCTAAGAAATTTTGGAAGCTCTTATCTATGAAATGAGGGCCTCCGTCACTAATAACTAGTCTAGGAACTCCAAAACGAAGAAAGATGTTATCTTGGAACATTTTCTTCAAATGTTTAGCATCTGCCGCTCGACAGGGTATGGCTTCTACCCATTTCGAGACATAATCCACAGCCACAAGAATGTACTCGGTGTCATAGGATTTAGGAAAGGGGCCCATGAAATCTATACCCCAAACGTCGAACAACTCAACTTGGAGATTGTTCACGAGAGGCATAGCATCTCGGGCATTAATGTTACCATGCTTTTGGCAACGAGGACAACGTCTCACATAATTCTTAGTGTCCTCGTACATTGATGGCCAATAAAAACCACTTTGCCAAATTTTAGCATGTGTCCGAAAAGCTCCATAGTGTCCTCCATATTCGGCGGAGTGACATCTATCTATGATTTTTGTTGTCTCTTCTATGGGGACACATTTTCTCAAGAGTCCATCTGCACAGACCTTATAGAGATATGGCTCATCCCATAGGTGCGTTCTGCTTTGATATAGCAGTTTCTTTTTATTCTCCCCCGGTGGGACATAACCGATGACTATAAAATTCATGATGTTTGCATACCAAGGGTTGGTATATGTGACCTTTAAAAGGGTATCATCGCGAAGAAAGTCATTTATTGGGAGATTGTCTGAATTATTGACTTGTAGTCTAGACAAGTGATCAGCTACTGAATTCTCTACTCCTTTCTTGTCTCATATTTCCAGGTCAAATTCTTGAAGGAGTAGGATCCAGCGGATCAACCTTGGTTTAGCATCTTTCTTAGTGAAGAGATATTTCAGAGCAGAGTGGTCGGTATAAACAATCACCTTAGCTCCCACTAAGTAAGATCTAAATTTGTCTATGGCAAAGACTACAGCCAAAAGTTCCTTTTCTGTGGTTGCATAGTTTAGCTGGGGGCCAGTCATGGTCTTACTAGCATAAGAAATAGCATAATGCTTCTTATCTTTAGTTTGACCAAGGACGGCCCCCACAGCATAATCACTAGCATCACACATGATTTCGAACGAAAAATTCCAATCTGGGGGTTGGATGATTGGTGCCGAAGTTAGAGCCTTTTTCAAAATATTGAAAGCTTGTAGACAATCCACGTCAAATTTGAACGAGACGTCTTTTGCTAATAGGCTCGTTAAGGGTCTAGCGACCTGTGAGAAATCCTTAATAAACCTTCTATAAAAGCCGGCATGGCCCAAGAAGCTTCGGATCTCTCTCACATTAGTGGGTGGTGGCAATTGTTCAATTATATTGATTTTGGCTTTATCCACTTCTATCCCACGTTCTGAAACTTGATGGCCTAGGACAATTCCTTCCCGCACCATGAAGTGACACTTTTCCCAATTAAGAACTAGGCCCTTCTCTTCACAGCATTGGAGGACTCTGTCTAAATTGGCTAGGCAATCGTCAAAGGTTTTCCCATAGACCAAAAAGTCGTCCATGAATACCTCCATGATTTGTTCAATCATGTCGGAAAAGATGGACATCATACACTGTTGGAAAGATGCCGGCGCATTGCAAAGTCCAAAGGACATGCGTCTATAGGCATAAGTTCCATACAGGCATGTGAAAGTGGTCTTACTTTGGTCATCTGGATGGATTGGGATTTGGTGATAACCAGAATATCCATCCAGGAAGCAGAAGAAGGAATGGTTTGCCAATCTCTCTAGCATCTCATCTATAAAAGGAAGTGGGAAATGATCTTTCTTTGTGGCTTTATTCAGCTTCCTATAGTCTATACACATCCTCCATCTAGTGACAGTGCGTTGAGGGATTAACTCATTTTTCTCATTCTTAACGACTGTCATACATCCTTTCTTTGGAACTACTTGCACGAGACTTACCCATTCACTATAAGGAACTGGATAAATAATTCCCGCGTGCAAGAGTTTCAGAACCTCCTTTTTCACGACTTCACGCATAGCGTTATTAAGTCATCTTTGGGGCTCTCTTGAAGAGGGTATCTCAGGATCGAGAGGGATACGATGGGTGCAGAGATTTGGACTAATTCCCTTCAAATCTTGAAGTGAATAGCCAAAGACAGATCGGTGTTTTTCTAAGACAAGGGTCAACCTACGGACTTCCTCTTCAGAGAGCTTACTGCTAATGGTTACGGGAGTCTCGGGGTCTTTGTTTAGAAAAACGTATCTCAGGCCTTCTGGCAGAGGTTTTAGCTCTGTGGAAGGTCGAGATGGCTTTTCCGATTCGTCTAAGCGAAACGGTTCATTTGTCTCGGCTTCTTCTTCAACAAAGAACTCAGAGTCTTCTTCAAAATCAGGCTGAGCCGACTCATAAAGGGTAGAGGTTCTAGCTTGATCGAGAAGATCTGGTTCTGGTGGTTGTTCGGCAATAGAATTTAATGCACAAACGAAAGGTACTGAGTACTCTTTTCCACCGATTTGAGCATTAAAGTGCTCTTGACATGGTCCTTGCAAGGCAAGTATGGACCAAGGTTGTCCTAAGAAGACGTCAAAAAGGACTACATCGAAAATGTAGAAATCTAAGACCATGTCCGCTCCATCTACTTGGATGGGGACCATCTTTAGGATTCCTTCACTTTCCAAGATGTCACCATTTGGGTCTCTTAGACACCGTTTAGTTGGATGTCGTTGGAGGTCGGGGAATGTTCTGGATACGTAATTACTAGCGAGAACATTAATTCCCACGACAGGGTCGTAAAAGGCAAAGGCCCTTTCTCCCCTAATTCGACAATCTATTACGCTAGGTACTTTATCTATGCGAGGGATGTCTTCTGATTCTTCGGCTTCCATTGTCCATTCATGACTCATGACAGCTGAAAGTTCCAAAAGACACTCTCGACTATAGATTCCATCAGAAGACTTAGGAAGTGGTTTGTCGGATGGGAGAGCTTGAACGGAGTAGTTCATAGCATTTCCGTAATCTTCAAACACATCATCCTCTATCTCGCCCAAAAATTCTGGAAGAATTTCTCTCCAAGATGTGGACGGAATAGGTTCCGCTAAGTCCAGCGAGCTAGACTCGAGCTCTTCTTGTTGTTCTACGGTTAAAACTTGGGTTTCTACGACTTCTTCCTCATGGGTTTCATCGGAAACTCCAGTATAAGGAGTATTCTCGAGAATTCTATCAAGAACCTCCTTTCCACCTCATGGAGAAAGATGAAGAAACGCTCCACCTGACGAATGATCAAGGTGAAGAGCGCTCTCTTTCTCTAGACCGACATAAAAATGCTGAAGGAGCACTAGATCGGGTATGGCTAAATCGGGTCCTGAATTGATTAAACCAATAAAACGGTCCCAAGGCTCCCCTAAGGTCTCCTTATCATTTTGTCTAAAGGTCATCACTTCTGTTGACGGTCCTTAAACACATGTTTTACCGTCAACATTTGACCCTAAAGTCCACCAAAAAGGCATGAAATGTAGTCAAATAGGTTTCAAACTAACCGAATTCCACATGTCCATAGAATTCTATTTGAATGCAGGATTTGAGCCAAATTTGGACATATGGACCCACCAGGAGACAAGCCCACTCGGCAGGGCCCAAATGGGCCTAAGAGGGGTGGCGCCCGCCACCCCTAGGTGGTGCCCGCCAGCTCCAAGTGGCCCCCACCACTTGGGTTGGCCCAACTTCGCTCCCTGCCACGTCACCGATCCGTGTGACCTCCCCAGGGCCAAATCTTGGCCCTTGGTCACTAGGTCAAGTGGCATTGGACGGCTCAGGATGAAGTGGCGCGGATCAAGGCTGGTGGGTGGTTACTCAGACATGCACCCGGCCTCCAAACCGCCTCGGACAACCTCCTGGATGCCGTTGATGCAGAGGCGGTTCATCCAGCGGCCAGGAGCCTGGCGGCCGCCAGTGGGGAGTGGCGCCCGCCACCTGACCTAACCCTAGGTCAGGTGGCTGCACCCTATAAGTACCCCCCCTCACTTCTCAAGCTATAAATACCCCTCTGGAGGCACCTCTCCATTCGTACCATTCCAAGCAAAGCAACACCAAGCAAGAGAAGTGAGAGTAGGTTAGAAGCTTAGAGAGCTTAGGCAAGTAGGTAGCTAGTTGAGCAAGGCATCTTCGCCCTCGCGGTAGCGCTGCTCAAGGCTTAGCTCAAGAGCAGAGGCGTGCGAGTAATCGGCTCTGGAGCTGGGAAGAGTCTTCCTTCATCTTTAGTTCAGGTTTTGCTCTTGTTACTCAAGCTTTTACTATATTCTAGTATTATCATTTCAAGTATTACTTTACTGTACTTATCAGTATTGAGTGCTATAATTGATTGATTGCTTGAGAGCCTAGCTATCCTACAGTTCAATTCACTTAGCCATAGTAGTTAATCTCTAGTGAGCTTAGTGTTTGATCTTTGCCAGTAGGTTGCTTAGTTAGTTTAGTGTTTATCTTATTATGTCAAGTGTTTGCTCTGACGTCCGCAAGGGTGTCTCTATTCAGAACTAGGATAGAGATAGTTGGAATATAGTTAAGCCTGGTGCTTAGTTATAGACTTACCTTCAGATACGGCTGGACCCCCGGATAGCTGTGGTAGCAAGCAGGTGGAGACAGCCCTGTGCGCCTTGAATTCCACCACGTAGTTGGCCCAGTTTAACAGTAAGGCTCGTTGTGCTAGCGTTCAACCTAAGTAAGTGGTAAAGGCTAGTACGCCTCGATACTTGACAAGATAGGATTAAAACTATACTTAACTTAGCTGCTTTATTGTCTTTTGCCTGCCCTGCTTCGTAACTATCTTGCTTCGTAGTTATCTTGCTTAGTGGTTACCCAGGTTAGTTATCATAGTTATCTTAGTTATCATAGTTATCTTAGTTATCCTTAGTTATCATAATCCCCTCTATCTACCTATCCATCTATCTAGTTATCCACCTTACCTTAGCCATCCTTTTCATCCTTACCTAGCCATCCATATATTCTTTCTAGCCTTCCATCTTCCCTTCTCCCCTTTTCCTTTTTCTCTCTTCTTTGACTCTCATCCCCTCCTTGACTCAACTCATCCACCACCCTAGCCTTCCCTTGGGATCAAATAAATCAACACCTGGTACTCCCAGGCGAAGTGCTACTACGATAGTTCTGTGCACTTGCAGAATCTCCTCCAGGTAGATTGCATTCTCTCTAGCTAGCTCCTACTAGTGTCGGGACTGACAACCCCGCTTGGCATTAGTAGACAGCTGCTTTAGCTCCACTCCTTTAGATATAGTGACTGGTCTTGCTTCAGGCACTTCTGACGCCGTTGCCGGGGATAGATTCCATAGTCTACTCCTAGTAACAACGTTAGCAAGTGCCAACAAGCATTCCCGGGCCGTTACCGGGGATAGTTGCCTAGCACTATCTTTAGTGAAGCTAAGAACTACCAACAAGCATTTCTGGCGCCGTTGTCGGGGAAGGCAATTGGTGTATCAGTTGAGTCCGTGTCGAATTTATCTTCGCTTAAGCTCCCGCTTAGCGAATCCCATCCTACCCCATTCTTTCTTTCCTTAACTCTTCTTATCTTTTTCCTTCATCTTCTTCAACTTCTTTCTTTCTTATCTCGTTCTATCTTCACGATGGCCAACAAAGCCATTCGTGAATTTTCTGCTCCTTCTGCCGCTAATGTAGCGACGGGACCAGACGTGATCAATGCCAACCTCAATTTTGAGTTAAAACCGGCTCTGATCACGATGGTCCAAGCTAGCCCGTTCTGTGGCAAGGCTCATGAGGATGCCAATGCTCACCTCCAACAATTCTTGGAGATTTGCGGCACCTTCACCATCAAGGGGATAACCCAAGAAGCCATCCGTATTCGTCTCTTTCCCTTCTCTTTGATAGGAAAAGCAAAGCAATGGTTCTATACCGATCGCAACGATGTAGACACATGGGACAAATGTTCCAATGCCTTTCTCGCCAAATTCTTTCCTTTGGGCAAGACGAACGCTCTGCGCAACAAGATCTCCAGCTTTACGCAACAAGCTGAGGAATCTATTCCTGAGGCTTGGGAGAGGTTGCAAGAGTATGTCGCTGCTTGTCCGCACCATGGTATGGAGGACTGACTATTGATCCAGAACTTCTACCATGGCCTAACCCCTCTCTCTAGAAGCCATTTGGATGCCGCCGCCGGCAGTGCATTCTTTTCTCTGAATGTTGCAGATGCTAAGGCTCTCATAGAGAAGATGGTGTCGAACCAAGGATGGAATGATGAAAGACTATAGCCCCGTAAGCGAGGTATGCATTCCCTTAAGGAAGCCGACATGATCGTGGCCAAGATGGACCTGCTGGCAAAGAAGCTGGACAGCTGTGAGAAGATGAACCAACAAGAGAGTGTCCAATCTCTGGAATCCTACATGACTTGTGAAGTCTGTGGAGAAACCGGACATTCTGGGAGCTACTGCCCCGAGCTACATGAAGATTTGAACTTCATCAACAACAACAACGGTTTCCGTCAACCAAATCAAGGATGGAATCAGCCTGCAAATTCTCAAGGTAACAATTCATTCCCTCGCTCTAATTTTCATAATTCTGATTGTTTCTCATTCTTAAAAGATTTAGTTTACTCACAAGGTAGAACTATTGAATTTTTGAATAAGAAATTAATGATGAATGATAAAACCCTTGAAGATATAAATGCTAAATTGGAAGATTTCTCATCTGCTCTGAAAAATCAACTTAGCTTTAATAAGATGTTAGAAACCCAATTAGCTCAACTTGCTGCTATCATACCATCTTTTGAATCTGGTAAAATTCCTGCTAAACCTGACATGGAAACTGTTAATATGGTTGAAATTAAATATTTTAACTATTATGAAGATCAAACCATGACTATTAGAAAGGGTGATCCTGGTAGTCCCATAATTAGATGCTCAATCTTTGGTGAATTCTTTAAAAATGCCATGTGTGATTTAGGATCAAGTATGAACATTTTATCTAAAGATTTTTATGAAAACTCATCCTTTCCACCCATGTCATCCACATCTGCCTATGTTGTGCTAGTTGATCAATCCACTTGATATGTAGAAGGAATAGTAAATGATTTACCTGTTCATATTAGAGGCTCCTATGTCCATGCTGATTTCATAATACTAGATATGGGAAATAGGAAAGATGTGCCTTTAATTTTGGGTAGACCCTTCTTGAATACTGTTAATGCTTGCATATATGTGGGAAGTGCTAAAATTCAGATGACATTAGGAGGGAGGAAGGAAATATTCTCCTTCTCCCGTGGTCCCGCATATGCCGCTAACATGCAGGTAGCAAAACCCGTTCGTACCAAGAAGAGGCGCCCAGGAACAAGGTGGAACAGAAAGAAAGAACCACCTCCTCCCAAGTTGTGTGATTCACATAACAAAGGAGAGGTGCCAAAAGAAGAAGAACCAGATGGAGTACTAAGAGAAGAAGTGCCCAAGGAAGAAGATCCACCCGATAAGGATGAAACTCCATGGACCTAAGGTATGGTTTTACTTTTATTTCCCTTCAATTTTTCCCTTTTCGAATAAATAACATATGCCATGCATGCAACTAAAAAAAATCAGTTATCATTAGTTATATGCATAGGTATATATCATAGGATAGTTTCCCTTTTCACAACATTAGATAGTTTCCCTTTTAATAAAAATGAGAACAAGAGCTCCGACTGAGAAGAAGAAGGCCCTTCACCAAGCAAGAAGCCAGCTTGGGGGAGACTCCCGCTCCAATAAGGTATGTCTCAAGCCTACCCTTTACATTCAGTTCTTAAATTCTATATCTTTTGAATGTCACATGCTTGCCTAAATTCCATGAATAAAATTGATAAAATCTGCTTAATCAAGTTAAAACCTGAATAAGATTTGAAATATGTTATGCAAATGCTATTGTTATGGTTTGAATAACTGGTATTATCTAAGTTGTAGCTTTTGTGGGTTGCACATGCTTAAAACTGAAATCATGCTTAGTGAGTAAAGTTAGTAAGAAATGGAGTAATTCTTTAAACTTGTTAAGGTGAAATTAGGACACAATCTGGAGGATTTCTTTTAAAAATTATGAAAACCTTGCTAAAAGTTCCTCCTAGATTTTATCCCATCCCACCACCAGCCAAATTTTTGCTAGTCATTAGTCAAAACCACATAGAGCTTTGTTTGTGTTGAGCTTTGTATGACCTCATAGATCTTAGTTGAGAAGCTTATCATATCTTTTGAATCAAGATTCACGTACACCCACCATAAAATGCCTACTTTCCACTTTGGAAGTTTGCAACCACCAAATAAATTGCTTATTCTCTACACCGGAGATATGCAATACCCTGCCAAACATCTCATTGCTAGCCTTATGCTTATTTCTACACTAGGAATAAGCATTTCTCCCTCTTCCCCCTTTTTCATTTCAAAAATCCTTTCCTATAGATAACCTGGGGAAATCTAGAGCTAAAAGAGAGAGAGAGAAAAATGAGCAAAGTAGCTCAAGAAAGGACTATGTTCTGAAGAAAAAAAAAGTGAGCAAAGTAGCTCAAAAGAGGACTATGTCCTAAGAAAATGTGAGGACACATCTTTTGTCTACTCGCTTTGTATCCAAAAAAAAAAGAGAGAGAATTATCATTAGCTCTAGACCCCAGGAATCAACTAGGAAGGATTATGAAATATCCCTCTATACACTTCCACATAACCACACATGCACATCTTGATCAATTTTTATGATTTGCTACTCCTTATGATCTGAGTGTCTAACTTAGCAATAAACATCAGGCAATTTGCTCATGGTTCTTAGCCTACCTATAACTCCACATATCATTCTTTAGAAATAGGAGAGGCTACATTTTGGCCTAAGTGAGGATTTAAACATCATTGAGTGATTGAGTGATCTAGGAGGACTTAAGCAAGTTGTTATCTTTTGAAAACCTTGAAAAACCTCCAGACAAAATCCTAGTCAAACCAAAGCAAAATAAAAGTTTCCTATCTACTGCTTTATTCTACTCTTGCATGTTTGAAGTGAAAAGCTATAAGCCCCACATTGCTATGATTCATGATATATGCTAAGTTATTTCTCACTATACAATATGCACTTGCAGACATCTTAAGTTACTATCTTTTTCATGCTCAATGCTTAAACCGCATTGTTGCTCGAGGACGAGCAACAGGTTAGCTTGGGGGAGCTTGTTGACGGTCCTTAAACACCTGTTTTACCGTCAACATTTGACCCTAAAGTCCACCAAAAAGGCATGAAATGTAGTCAAATAGGTTTCAAACTAACCGAATTCCACATGTCCATAGAATTCTATTTGAATGCAGGATTTGAGCCAAATTTGGACATATGGACCCACCAGGAGACAAGCACACTCGGCAGGGCCCAAATGGGCCTAAGAGGGGTGGCGCCCGCCACCCCTAGGTGGCGCCCGCCAGCTCCAAGTGGCGCCCGCCACTTGGGTTGGCCCAACTTCGCTCCCGGCCAAGTCACCGATCCGTGTGACCTCCCTAGGGCCAAATCTTGGCCCTTGGTCACTAGGTCAAGTGGCATCAGATGGCTCAGGATGAAGTAGCGCGGATCAAGGCTGGTGGGCGGTTACTCAGACATGCACCCGGCCTCCAAACCGCCTCGGACAACTGTGACGTAACGGCCCTAATCCCATGGCCCACTGATCACTGTCAACCACTGACAGTTGATCCGTACAGCCAAGAGATTACGACCGGGTTCGCCACTGGGCTACATCAGTGCCCGATGTCCGCAGGATCAGCTCACAATTCAGTTACAATCTCTTGAACATTTTGACAAATAACATCGGAGTAAATAGCGGAAGACTTAAATAACAATAGTTTTACAAACCAGTGTTCAACATAAACTTAAAGTGAAGTTATTACAGACCATAGTTCAAATAGAGTTGGCAGGGTAGCAGATGACAACAACTAAAAGATAAAGATACATCACCCAGCCCGAGGGTGAATAATCACTCATCGGCCTCATCGGCCTCTTCCTGAACAACAGTCACACAGCAGGGTCCGAGGCATACTGAGGAGTCTGCCATACCTGCAACATGGGTAAAATAACCCTGAGTACAAAGGTACTCAACAAGACTTACCCGACTAAAGAAAAGGGAGAAGACTCAGGAATGCAGGCTTAGGGTAGTCAAGGTAAGGCTTAAGCAAGTTCAAGTATTTTGCAGAAAAGCATTTTTGGTAAACCTCATTTTTATTTTGAAAGGTTCGGTATTCCTTGTTCCATCATAATCATTCATGATTCATTTTATATTTCAGAACAGGCCTAGTTGAGAACCACTCCCTGTTGACAGTCAGTGACTAAGTCTCCATAACCGAGGAGCAGCGTTAATCCGGATAAATAATACTCAGCTGAGGGTCCCTATCCACACTGCATATGTAGCACCAAAGCTTGCATATGCCAACTCGTCTACCACGATTCCTCCAAGATTGGGCCCGGTCCTACGCCACCCGGAAGCACAGTACACCACTCCAATCCGGGCCTCTAACCCACGTGGGTACATGCTACTTCCGCCATCTCTCCACTCCCAGTGCGCGGTTGTCGGTCCAATCAAGGATTCCTCGGAGCCGAAGCTTTCCGTAGTATGTGAATAGTTGCAAGTCTTAGTCAATCAGGCCCCCATACAGGTGGTCCCTAAATTTTCCAGCCAGCGACAAGCACCTCGGGACTCTAACCCAAGAGTACAGGTCCTGTCAGTTTTTCAACCCTGTCCCGGTCGGTGTCAACTGTTGAGTCCCGGACTACAACATGACGGCACCGTACGCAAGGACAACCTCTCCTTCCCATTGACTAGGTACGGATCAGATACTTAGCCAATGGTGGGAGTAAACCAGAAATTCCCATAAATATTCTTAAAGTGATCACACTTTTGAACTTGGCATTTTTATTGCGAATCTATCATATAGCATTGCTAAGCATTTTTCAAATAGTTTTTGAAAAGCAGGTATCGGGTGTATCATTGGTCAAGGTAGATAATGCATCAGATAGGATTTCACTCAACTCCTATCAACCTAATGCAATAATTTAACTCAAAACATTTAAAGAAAGCATTTATAAAAGCAAGGTAGGGTTAAATGCACCGGGGCTTGCCTTGGATGGCAAAAAGAGCAGAGTCGGGGTAGGTATAAGCGTCGGAGCTTGGGGTTGCCTCGGGGACAGATCCTTCGGCGGCTACCTCGACTTCAGGGCCTTCTTCGTCAACTATACGGATGCAATGATGAATGCTCATGAGAATGATGACATGGACTTCAGGTGCAAGACAAAACCACAGATTCAAGATTACTCTCAGGCAAGGCATAATCGAAATCTAGGTTGAGCATAAAAGTTAACCATTTCTTCCTTAAGCAAAATTGATTAAACTAGACTTTATCATAACTATCCTAACATCAATCAAACATATCATCACAAACATCATAGACCAAAGGGTAGGGGTCTATGAACATCAAGCAATCCCAAAAGTCACATCACAGGTCAATCAACGCTGACCCTAATCACCCTTTTCTATTTTTCTTAATTATTTAAAAAGGTCATTTTATGAAGGTGCTCCAAAAATTACCAAATTAATCTCATAAGTTCATTATGGTACAAGTATATGGCAAAACAAATTTCATAATTTTTGGAGGTCGTTAAGGTGCTCAATTAAATCTAGACATTTAATTACCAAAAGGCACTATTCCTTAATTAAAATAAAGCTCAAAAATCAACTTGTTCCAAATGACTTCAAAATTTCACCAGAGACTTGTCATGGCATAACTAGCTCACAAAAACTTATCTCATAATTTTTGGAGTTATAAATTATTTTCTAAAAATCCAAAACCATCCATTTATTAATTAAATGGGAGATTTTTCATTTTCAAATTTCTGCAGAAAGGTCAAGTTTTATATTTTTATAAAATTCTTCAAGGTACAAAGAGTCTATCCTCAAAATTTCAGAATTTTTGAAGCAACTCAGAAAATCACACGAAAATATGAAATTTCAGCACTATTCAAATAAACTGGAAATTGGAAAACGGTACTGTTCTTCTTCCTTGCGCGCAGGGCGGTCTCCCGCCGGCGGCGAGAGCCCGTTCCGGCCACAGCGAAGACTCGCGGGCGAAACCGAGCACATGGGGAGGTTCAGGAGCTCACCGGCGATCGATGACGCGCGGCGGCGAGGCGAGGGGGTGGTCGGAGCTAGGAGGTCGACGGAGCGGGGGTCGTCGGCGGGCAGAAAAGCGTCGCGACAGCGTTCCGGCGATCCTGAGCACCACACGGGGTCACCAAGGCATGGTTAGAATCGCAATGATGCGAGGAAGAAGAAACAGAGGTCGGGGAGGGATGATCATGGCCGGGGAGAGAGAATTTCTCGGACCCGAGCTCAACGGTGCTTCGCCGGCGTTGGGGAAGTCGGAGTTACGCCGGGCGATTGGGGATGGTAGTGACCAAATTGAGGGGCAGTGAAGCTGCGTGAGACCACGGCGGAGCTTTAGGGCTAGCTGGGAGGGAAGCGGAGGCACTGGCTTGCTCTGGCGACGGTGGCGGAGATGAGTTCTACTCCGGCGACCTCGTCGGGCCCTTTATAGCCGCGGCAAGAGGCTGGCGGAGCGTATTCTGGCGCGGATAAGATCACACGGAGCGTGCGCAATCGATTGCGGTTGGGCAGAAGGGTTGACGCGCGCTCAGGGACCGGGTGTGCGCTCGCCGGCGACGGCCACGCGGCGGCGCTGTCGGGGAGCAGTGGGGGACGGGTGTGGGGGTCGGTTCTTGCGCGTGCGGGTGCGGCGCGATGTCGCGGCTGCAGGCGACAGGTCGGGGATGGGCGTGCGGCTGCCAGGCACGCGGCGCGTGCAGCGCCGGCGAGCGGCCATGGCCGGGCCCCCCCCCCCTACCGGAGAAGAAGAACAGTAGCTAGGGTAGGGTTTGACTTTCTGTATTTTGCAAATTACTTCCAAAATTTGAACTGTGCGACAAAAACTCAAAACACCAAAGTTGTTCAGAAAAAATGAGATCTACAACTTTGTCAATATGAACATTTTCAAATTCCAAATAGTTTTTGAACAAATTTGAAAACAGTAAAGGGGACACTTTTTCAAACTTGATTCAAATCGAAATTACTCTGGATTTCAAACTGAAACTTGAAAATCTGTAAACATGAAAGTTGTTCCTTTTATCAAAACCTACAACTTTGCTATTATACATTTTTCCTGAAACTCATTAGTTTTTGAACTCATTTTGAAAACTGAAAAGGGGACAAAAACTGGAGTTTGATTGAATTTGAAATAACTCAAAACTTTGCACTGCAACTTGAAAATTTGTAAATACCAAAGTTGTTTCTCTTTGACAGATCTACAACTTTGCTTTTTGGACCAATCCCAAATTTTGAATAATTTTTGAATCACAACAAGAGGGATAAAATCCAGGATTTGGAAATCAGGGTTTTGCAAAGAGTTTTGAAATCAAATTCTGATTTTTGAACTTTGGCCAACACAACAACACTTCAAGACACCAAAGGAATAAGAATTACACAAAGCTAATCACAGAGATGAAATTACCATTTTGCCCTAGTAGAGAGAAGTGGGCTAAATAGGGTTTTTGCAATAGAGGTAAATCACATAAAATGATACACTTAGCAAAATGCATACACATGAAATCATGATGCTTAATGATGATAATGATGATATGTCAAGTTAATTACATGCTAAACACCAGAGGTGTTACAGCCTTCCCCCCTTAAAGAAATCTCGCCCCGAGATTCCACGTCTTAAGACAGGACAAAGAAGGGATAAAGGCAAACCTTACATTGACAGGGATTCGAGAAAAACGGGGTAGTTCTTTGCTAAGAAGTCTTCAGATTCCCAGGTGGCTTCTTCTTCAGAGTGCTGGTTCCACTGGATTTTGTACCATCTTGTGGTGGTTCTTCGGGTAACGCGATCCTTGTGGTCCAACACGCGAACTGGGTATTCTGAGTAGGATAGATCAGGCTCTAGCTCGACACCTTCAACTTCCACGACATGTTCTGGTACTCGGAGACACTTCTTGAGTTGAGAGACATGGAAAACATTGTGGACAGCGGAGAGATGATCAGGCAACTTCAGCTTGTAAGCTACCTTGCCACAACATTCCAAAATCTCAAACGGACCAATGTAGCGAGGTGCTAACTTTCCTTTGACTCCAAAACGAGTGACTCCTTTGGTTGGTGAGACCTTGAGATATACATAATCTCCAACTTGAAACTTCAAAGGTCGACGTCTCTTGTCTGCGTAGCTCTTCTGTCGAGATTGGGCAATCTTCATATTCTCCTGTATCTGCTTGACTTTCTCTTCCATATCTTTGACCAGGTCAACTCCGAAGAATTCTCTTTCTCCGGGCTCAGACCAACTGAGGGGTGTACGACAACGACGACCGTACAGTGCTTCAAAGGGTGCCATTTTGATGCTCTCTTGGTAGCTGTTATTATACGAGAACTCTGCCAAAGGCAAACAGTCATCCCAAGTATCTGCGAAGGTAAGAATACAGGCTCTCAACATGTCTTCCAGCACTTGGTTGACTCGCTCTGTTTGTCCATCAGTTTGAGGATGATAAGCTGTACTATGCAAGAGCTTGGTTCCAAGTGAGGCATGGAACGCTTTCCAAAACTTAGCGACAAACTGGGTACCACGGTCAGAGACAATGCTCTTGGGTATGCCATGAAGCTTCACTATGTTGTTCTTGTACAAGGTGGCATACATGGGGACAGTGTAACTGGTCTTCACTGGCAGAAAGTGAGCTTGCTTAGTGAGTCGGTCCACAATTACCCAAATGGAATCAAAACCTTTCTGGGTCTTGGGTAGTCCATTGACAAAATCCATACTAATGTCGTCCCATTTCCAAGCGGGTACTGACAACGGTTGCAATTCTCCTCCAGGCTTCATGTGTACTGCCTTGACTCTTTGGCAGGTATCACACTGAGCGACATACCGGGCAATCTCAATCTTCATTTTAGTCCACCAGAATCTCTGCTTTAAGTCTTGGTACATCTTGTTGCTGCCGGGGTGAATAGAGAATCTGGTCAAGTGTGCTTCATCAAGGATTAACTGTCTCAATTCAGGCACCTTGGGAACTACTAGACGGTTCTTGAACCAAACAACTCCTACATCATCGATCCTGAAACAATCAGTCTTTCCGGTCTGGACCTTTTCGATGATGTGCTTGATTCCAGGGTTATCCTTCTGAGCAGCAATGACTTGGTCCTTGATGGATGTTTCTATGCTGACATTGTTCAGGCTTCCTTGCGGAATCATTTCGATACCCATCCTTTCAAGTTCATGGCACAAGGAAAGATCATAGGGCTTCGTCGTCAGACAGTTGCAGTATGACTTGCGACTGAGGGCATCGGCAACTACATTTGCCTTACCAGGATGGTAATGTACTTCGAGATCATAATCCTTAATCAATTCAAGCCATCTTCTCTGCCTCATATTCAATTCTTCTTGAGTGAAGATATACTTTAGGCTCTTGTGATCAGTATACATATTACAGGTGTTGCCCAACAGATAGTGACGCCAAATCTTCAAGGCATGCACGACTGCTGCTAGCTCAAGATCATGGGTTGGGTAGTTTTCCTCATGTCGCTTAAGCTGTCGTGAGGCATAAGCGATTACCCGTCCTTCTTGCATCAAAACACAGCCCAAACCAGTACCAGATGCATCACAGTATACATCGAAGGGTTTCTCGATATCCGGTTGAGCTAGGACTGGTGATGTAGTTAGCAGTTTCTTCAAGGCTTGAAAGGCTTGCTCACAGGCTGGTGACCAAACGAAATCCACGGAATTCTTCAACAACTCTGTGATAGGCTTGGCGACTCTGGAGAAATCTGGGATGAAACGACGATAGTATCCAGCCATTCCCATGAAGCTGCGAACTTCGCGGACAGTGGTAGGTGGCTTCCAATCCAAGATATCTGCCACTTTTTCAGGGTCAACTGACACACCTTCAGCGGACAGGACATGACCAAGGAATTGAATTTGATCTAGCCAGAATTCGCATTTACTGAACTTGGCATACAGCTGGTGATCTCTGAGACGAGAGAGAACGATTCGAAGATGCTTGGCGTGATCTTCAGGAGTTCTTGAATAGACAAGGATGTCGTCAATGAACACGACTACAAATTTATCGAGCTCTGGCATGAACACAGAGTTCATGAGATACATGAAATGAGCGGGGGCATTGGTCAAGCCAAAGGACATGACCAAGTACTCATATAGGCCGTATCTGGTGGTGAAAGCTGTTTTAGGAATGTCTTCTGGACGGATTTTTATCTGGTGGTAGCCAGATCTGAGATCAACTTTGGAGAACACTCTGGCTCCAGATAACTGGTCAAAAAGGAGGTCAATGCGGGGCAAGGGATATTTATTTTTGATGGTGACCTCGTTGAGCGGGCGATAGTCAACGCACAGACGAAGACTTTTGTCCTTCTTTTTCACAAAAATAGCAGGACAGCCCCAAGGAGATGAACTTGGGCGAATGAGACCCTTGTCCAATAGCTCTTGCAATTGGATCTTCAGCTCTGCCAACTCTCTGGGAGGCATTCGATAAGCTCTGCGGGATATAGGAGCAGTCCCGGGCTTTAGCTCTATGGCAAACTCAACATCGCGGTCGGGAGGTAGACCGGGTAGATCTTCTGGGAAGACATCAGGGAACTCACAGACCACGGGAATATCCCTGACTTCCGGAACACAGGCGGTATTCAACTGGGTGGTTGCTGATTTTTGAGGCATAGGAAGTTGGAGAAGGAGTTTGGAAGTGCTGTTAGGAATATCCACTCTCACAACTCTATTCAAGGTGTCTATCATGGCTTTATGCTGACACATCCAATTCATGCCTAAGATGACATCTATCTCTTGATTGCGCAGTACTATCATGGTGGTAGGAAAGACATGTTCCCCCAACATTACTGGTATACTGCGGACCACTTCCTTAGTATTTATCCGCCCTCCAGGCGAAAGTATACAGAAACTTTCTTTTAACTCCCCCATGGGTAACTCATGCTTGATGACAAAAGTGCGACTGATGAAGGAATGCGATGCACCAGAATCGAACAAGACGACTGCAGGATGATTGGCAACAGAGAACCTACCGATCATGACGGGCTCTCCTTCAGGGATATTACTGACGGTGGTGAAGTAGACTTGCCCGTGCTTCTTGACAAACTTGCCCTTCTGGACGTGCTGCTGCTGTGATCCTCCAGGGCCTTTCTGTGCATGTTGGGCATTCTTCTTGGGTTTTGGGCACTCGCGAGACCAGTGACCAACTTGACCACAGTTGTAGCATGGGTGGTTGTAAGCTGTTTGAGGGGTGGTGACACGAACACCTGGGGCGTTCGGCTGAGTGGCACTTTGCTGGTTGGCATTATGGGTGGTGGCCGCGGTACGAACGACCACTTGCTGATGGGGGTATGGGGCACGGTTTTGGTGGTGGCTGGGGTGATAGAGGATTCTTGGGCGCTTATGGTTGCTGGAGAAGCTGCTAGACCCAGCCTTCTTCTTCTTCTTCTCCTCCTGATACTGGCGGTTACTTTCCTCGAAAGCGACAGCACGGTCAACAACATCATGATAAGATCCGTTGAGGTTGTTGGATAGACCTCTGCGAATCTTAGGGTGCAGACCCCTAAGGAAACAATCTCTCTTCTTTTCCTCTATGTTGACATAGTCGGAGGCATACTGGCTCAGGTGGTTGAACTGTCCCACGTACTGCATAACGGTGGAATCTTTCTGTTGCAGGGCTAGGAACTGATCCAACTTCATTTTCATCAATCCCGAAGGGATGTGATGTGCTCTGAAAGCGGTGCGGAACTCTTCCCAGGTCAGCTGGTGACCTTCTGGCTGGGTAGCCAACAGGTTGGCGTACCAGGCACTTGCGGGACCACGGAGCTGCTGAGAAGCGAACCGAGGCTTCTGGATCTCTGTGCAGAGCAGAAGACTAAACTTCTGTTCCATGGTGCGTAACCAGTCGTCAGCCTCGAGAGGTTCATCGGCTTTCGTGAAGACCGGTGGTCGGGTTTCAGTAAAGTCCACGTAGGTTGTCTCTTGGTTGCGACGACCACGGTGACCAACATTCTGCTGTCCTTGGTTCTGAGCCATCAGATTGGCAGCGGCGGCCAAGGCTGCAATGGCATCTGCCAGGGTAGCAGGAACTGGTGGAGGGTTTGGAAGGTTGGCACCTCCGGAACTTCCGGCTCCAGCGCGGGTGTTCACAGGCATCTGTATAAGGAACTCGGAACTTAGCATCCAAAGATTGAGTTTGAACGAAACTGACTGATAAGATTCATTGATGCAAGAGTAGATAACTGATACAGAGATTCGATAGATAGCCACTAACTGACAAAGGAAAGGTACAAGGCAAGATACAGACTCGACTAGACTGAAGACCAACTAACGCCCCAAACCTAGACTTAAGGCTTTAGGTGAGCAGATGGCATAGACACACGAGTCTAGTCGTCATCGATGATGATCATCTCTTCATCGTCATCTTCATCTTCGATGATGAGTTCGGGCTCTTCCTCCTCATCCTCGTCCTCGGCATGGACATCTTCTGCAGGTTCCACTTCTTCATTCTGGTCTGGCTCATGTTCTACTTCAGGTTCCTCCACGACTCCATCTTCTGGATCCTCAGCAACAGGTGGAATCACGGGGTGAAGTTGGTTGTACAGTTGATGTACTTCCTCATGAAGCATATCATTGTACTGCTCAATCTGGGCAGTGTACTGCTGCAGTCCATGGAGCTGGGCTCTGGTGACATCTTCGCGGGTCCAAGCATCATTGTGCTGCTCGATAGCGCGAACCGTGTTCCGATTGGCCTGCTCCAGGGAAGCTCGTGCCTCATAAAACTCCATGCGGGAAAGATAGAAGTCATGCTCCATGTTCTCCATCTCAGCCTTCAAATTCTTGATTTCCTCCTTCAGGTTCTTGCGGGTGCGGCGGGGAAAACGACGACCATTGGAGGATTCTCCAGTCTCTTCTCCGGTGCGTGGCGCCAGCTGGTGACGCGGCACACCGTTCGGTCCAGTCGACTTGCGAGCAGTCCGCTTGATGATGGCCATATCTGGACAAGAGGTTATAGATGAGAAAGGCTAGCAAGAAAAAGGTATAGGTACACTATCCCAACGAACTCTTTTATAAACTTAAGTGATTATGACATGATGCATGATTCGTTCCTACGGAACAAGGCAATGCAACTACTAAGGTAAGGTACGTAGGGCTTATACAAGTTGTCTTGCTACAAGTTGCCAAAGACAAGATGAGATGAGAGAAGCAATTTGGACTCAAAATAGTCAAGTTTAGTTTTTGGACTTAAAAACCTTTTGAAGTTTTCGCAAAAAGATTGCAACGTCGTAGTGAGATGCTCTGATACCACTCTGTGACGTAACGGCCCTAATCCCATGGCCCACTGATCACTGTCAACCACTGACAGTTGATCCGTACAGCCAAGAGATTACGACCGGGTTCGCCACTGGGCTACATCAGTGCCCGATGTCCGCAGGATCAGCTCACAATTCAGTTACAATCTCTTGAACATTTTGACAAATAACATCGGAGTAAATAGCGGAAGACTTAAATAACAATAGTTTTACAAACCAGTGTTCAACATAAACTTAAAGTGAAGTTATTACAGACCATAGTTCAAATAGAGTTGGCAGGGTAGCAGATGACAACAACTAAAAGATAAAGATACATCACCCAGCCCGAGGGTGAATAATCACTCATCGGCCTCATCGGCCTCTTCCTGAACAACAGTCACACAGCAGGGTCCGAGGCATACTGAGGAGTCTGCCATACCTGCAACATGGGTAAAATAACCCTGAGTACAAAGGTACTCAACAAGACTTACCCGACTAAAGAAAAGGGAGAAGACTCAGGAATGCAGGCTTAGGGTAGTCAAGGTAAGGCTTAAGCAAGTTCAAGTATTTTGCAGAAAAGCATTTTTGGTAAACCTCATTTTTATTTTGAAAGGTTCGGTATTCCTTGTTCCATCATAATCATTCATGATTCATTTTATATTTCAAAACAGGCCTAGTTGAGAACCACTCCCTGTTGACAGTCAGTGACTAAGTCTCCATAACCGAGGAGCAGCGTTAATCCGGATAAATAATACTCAGCTGAGGGTCCCTATCCACACTGCATATGTAGCACCAAAGCTTGCATATGCCAACTCGTCTACCACGATTCCTCCAAGATTGGGCCCGGTCCTACGCCACCCGGAAGCACAGTACACCACTCCAATCCGGGCCTCTAACCCACGTGGGTACATGCTACTTCCGCCATCTCTCCACTCCCAGTGCGCGGTTGTCGGTCCAATCAAGGATTCCTCGGAGCCGAAGCTTTCCGTAGTATGTGAATAGTTGCAAGTCTTAGTCAATCAGGCCCCCATACAGGTGGTCCCTAAATTTTCCAGCCAGCGACAAGCACCTCGGGACTCTAACCCAAGAGTACAGGTCCTGTCAGTTTTTCAACCCTGTCCCGGTCGGTGTCAACTGTTGAGTCCCGGACTACAACATGACGGCACCGTACGCAAGGACAACCTCTCCTTCCCATTGACTAGGTACGGATCAGATACTTAGCCAATGGTGGGAGTAAACCAGAAATTCCCATAAATATTCTTAAAGTGATCACACTTTTGAACTTGGCATTTTTATTGCGAATCTATCATATAGCATTGCTAAGCATTTTTCAAATAGTTTTTGAAAAGCAGGTATCGGGTGTATCATTGGTCAAGGTAGATAATGCATCAGATAGGATTTCACTCAACTCCTATCAACCTAATGCAATAATTTAACTCAAAACATTTAAAGAAAGCATTTATAAAAGCAAGGTAGGGTTAAATGCACCGGGGCTTGCCTTGGATGGCAAAAAGAGCAGAGTCGGGGTAGGTATAAGCGTCGGAGCTTGGGGTTGCCTCGGGGACAGATCCTTCGGCGGCTACCTCGACTTCAGGGCCTTCTTCGTCAACTATACGGATGCAATGATGAATGCTCATGAGAATGATGACATGGACTTCAGGTGCAAGACAAAACCACAGATTCAAGATTACTCTCAGGCAAGGCATAATCGAAATCTAGGTTGAGCATAAAAGTTAACCATTTCTTCCTTAAGCAAAATTGATTAAACTAGACTTTATCATAACTATCCTAACATCAATCAAACATATCATCACAAACATCATAGACCAAAGGGTAGGGGTCTATGAACATCAAGCAATCCCAAAAGTCACATCACAGGTCAATCAACGCTGACCCTAATCACCCTTTTCTATTTTTCTTAATTATTTAAAAAGGTCATTTTATGAAGGTGCTCCAAAAATTACCAAATTAATCTCATAAGTTCATTATGGTACAAGTATATGGCAAAACAAATTTCATAATTTTTGGAGGTCATTAAGGTGCTCAATTAAATCTAGACATTTAATTACCAAAAGGCACTATTCCTTAATTAAAATAAAGCTCAAAAATCAACTTGTTCCAAATGACTTCAAAATTTCACCAGAGACTTGTCATGGCATAACTAGCTCACAAAAACTTATCTCATAATTTTTGGAGTTATAAATTATTTTCTAAAAATCCAAAACCATCCATTTATTAATTAAATGGGAGATTTTTCATTTTCAAATTTCTGCAGAAAGGTCAAGTTTTATATTTTTATAAAATTCTTCAAGGTACAAAGAGTCTATCCTCAAAATTTCAGAATTTTTGAAGCAACTCAGAAAATCACACGAAAATATGAAATTTCAGCACTATTCAAATAAACTGGAAATTGGAAAACGGTACTGTTCTTCTTCCTTGCGCGCAGGGCGGTCTCCCGCCGGCGGCGAGAGCCCGTTCCGGCCACAGCGAAGACTCGCGGGCGAAACCGAGCACATGGGGAGGTTCAGGAGCTCACCGGCGATCGATGACGCGCGGCGGCGAGGCGAGGGGGTGGTCGGAGCTAGGAGGTCGACGGAGCGGGGGTCGTCGGCGGGCAGAAAAGCGTCGCGACAGCGTTCCGGCGATCCTGAGCACCACACGGGGTCACCAAGGCATGGTTAGAATCGCAATGATGCGAGGAAGAAGAAACAGAGGTCGGGGAGGGATGATCATGGCCGGGGAGAGAGAATTTCTCGGACCCGAGCTCAACGGTGCTTCGCCGGCGTTGGGGAAGTCGGAGTTACGCCGGGCGATTGGGGATGGTAGTGACCAAATTGAGGGGCGGTGAAGCTGCGTGAGACCACGGCGGAGCTTTAGGGCTAGCTGGGAGGGAAGCGGAGGCACTGGCTTGCTCTGGCGACGGTGGCGGAGATGAGTTCTACTCCGGCGACCTCGTCGGGCCCTTTATAGCCGCGGCAAGAGGCTGGCGGAGCGTATTCTGGCGCGGATAAGATCACACGGAGCGTGCGCAATCGATTGCGGTTGGGCAGAAGGGTTGACGCGCGCTCAGGGACCGGGTGTGCGCTCGCCGGCGACGGCCACGCGGCGGCGCTGTCGGGGAGCAGTGGGGGACGGGTGTGGGGGTCGGTTCTTGCGCGTGCGGGTGCGGCGCGATGTCGCGGCTGCAGGCGACAGGTCGGGGATGGGCGTGCGGCTGCCAGGCACGCGGCGCGTGCAGCGCCGGCGAGCGGCCATGGCCGGGCCCCCCCCCCTACCGGAGAAGAAGAACAGTAGCTAGGGTAGGGTTTGACTTTCTGTATTTTGCAAATTACTTCCAAAATTTGAACTGTGCGACAAAAACTCAAAACACCAAAGTTGTTCAGAAAAAATGAGATCTACAACTTTGTCAATATGAACATTTTCAAATTCCAAATAGTTTTTGAACAAATTTGAAAACAGTAAAGGGGACACTTTTTCAAACTTGATTCAAATCGAAATTACTCTGGATTTCAAACTGAAACTTGAAAATCTGTAAACATGAAAGTTGTTCCTTTTATCAAAACCTACAACTTTGCTATTATACATTTTTCCTGAAACTCATTAGTTTTTGAACTCATTTTGAAAACTGAAAAGGGGACAAAAACTGGAGTTTGATTGAATTTGAAATAACTCAAAACTTTGCACTGCAACTTGAAAATTTGTAAATACCAAAGTTGTTTCTCTTTGACAGATCTACAACTTTGCTTTTTGGACCAATCCCAAATTTTGAATAATTTTTGAATCACAACAAGAGGGATAAAATCCAGGATTTGGAAATCAGGGTTTTGCAAAGAGTTTTGAAATCAAATTCTGATTTTTGAACTTTGGCCAACACAACAACACTTCAAGACACCAAAGGAATAAGAATTACACAAAGCTAATCACAGAGATGAAATTACCATTTTGCCCTAGTAGAGAGAAGTGGGCTAAATAGGGTTTTTGCAATAGAGGTAAATCACATAAAATGATACACTTAGCAAAATGCATACACATGAAATCATGATGCTTAATGATGATAATGATGATATGTCAAGTTAATTACATGCTAAACACCAGAGGTGTTACAACAACCTCCTAGATGCCGTTGATGCAGAGGCGGTTCATCCAGCAGCCAGGAGCCTGGCGGCCGCCAGTGGGGAGTGGCGCCCGCCACCTGACCTAACCCTAGGTCAGGTGGCTGCCCCCTATAAGTACCCCCCCTCACTTCTCAAGCTATAAATACCCCCCTGGAGGCACCTCTCCATTCGTACCATTCCAAGCAAAGCAACACCAAGCAAGAGAAGTGAGAGTAGGTTAGAAGCTTAGAGAGCTTAGGCAAGTAGGTAGCTAGTTGAGCAAGGCATCTTTTACTATATTCTAGTATTATCATTTCAAGTATTACATTACTCTACTTATCAGTATTGAGTGCTATACTTGATTGATTGCTTGAGTGCCTAGCTATCCTACAGTTCAATTTACTTAGCCATAGTAGTTAATCTCTAGTGAGCTTAGTGTTTGATCTTTGCCAGTAGGTTGCTTAGTTAGTTTAGTGTTTATCTTATTAAGTCAAGTGTTTGCTCTGACGTCCGCAAGGGTGTCCCTATTCAGAGCTAGGATAGAGATAGTTGGAATATAGTTAAGCGTGGTGCTTAGTTATAGACTTACCTTCAGATACGGCTGGACCCCCGAATAGCTGTGGTAGCAAGCAGGTGGTGACAGCCCTGTGCGCCTTGAATTCCACCACGTAGTTGGCCCAGTTTAACAGTAAGGCTCGTTGTGCTAGAGTTCAACCTAAGTAAGTGGTAAAGGCTAGTACGCCTCGATACTTGACAAGATAGGATTAAAACTATACTTAACTTAGCTGCTTTATTGTGTTTTGCCTGCCCTGCTTCGTAACTATCTTGCTTCGTAGTTATCTTGCTTAGTGGTTACCCAGGTTAGTTATCATAGTTATCTTAGTTATCTTAGTTATCCTTAGTTATCATAATCCCCTCTATCTACCTATCCATCTATCTAGTTATCATAATCCCCTCTATCTAGCCATCCATATATTCTTTCTAGCCTTCCATCTTCCCTTCTTCCCTTTTCCTTTTTCTCTCTTCTTTGACTCTCATCCCCTCCTTGACTCAACTCATCCACCACCCTAGCCTTCCCTTGGCATCAAATAAATCGACACCTGGTACTCCCAGGCGAAGTGCTACTACGATAGTTCTGTGCGCTTGCAGAATCTCCTCCTGGTAGATTGCTTTCTCTCTAGCTAGCTCCTACTAGTGTCGGGACTGACAACCCCGCTTGGCATTAGTAGACAGCTGCTTTAGCTCCACTCCTTTAGGTATAGTGACCGGTCTTGCTTCAAGCACTTCTGACGTCGTTGCCGGGGTTAGACTCCATAGTCTACTCCTAGTAACAACGTTAGCAAGTGCCAACAAGCATTCCTGGGCCGTTACCGGGGATAGTTGCCTAGCACTATCTTTAGTGAAGCTAAGAACTACCAACAACTTCTACTCGTAGTCGTACCACTCGGTGGACAGGGAAATACGTCAAGATAAACTTGGTCCGTAAAGTTCCCCAGTCTCCTCCGGCACTTCCCACGGTTCGAGCATGCCATGTTTTAGCTGCTCCCGTCAAAGTGAACGGAAACAGCTTCCACTTGACAGTGTCAGGTGAAATGCCCAGAATGTTCAGGCATGCACAGACTTGCTCAAACTCACGTAGATGTATGTAGGGATTTTCTGATCCCGTAAACATGCTCTCCTGAACTTTATTAATAAAGTCAGAGCGCAATTCGTAACTATCGGCATATATAGGTTGTGATGATAAATGTGGCTCTAATCGCGAACTCTTAGGAGCTGCGAATTGTAAGATAGATTGGTTCTCCATGCGGAGAGGGTAAAGATGATCCTAACTCTAGTCTCAAAAATCAGCTACCGTTCCCCGGCAACGGCGCCACAAAAGCTTGTTGACTCTTGCTAACGTCGTCACTAGGAATAAACTATAAATCTATCCCCGACAACGGTGCCAGAAAAGCTTGTTGACACCTGGGGTGGCACGCAGAAGAAACCGCAAGCGCACAGCTGTCAGTTGTAGCTTTTCACCTCAGAGTATTCCGGGGTATCGAATCCACGAGGAACGCGAAGTGATTTTGAGAAAACTAGGGGGGTAAGGATATCTAGGATAGATGAAGGGAACGGGCACTATCTATTGGGGTAGATCCCAGTTCTATTAGACTTCTAGTGATTTAAGTTCTTTACTAGTGTATTGTGGGCGTACTAGCCTTTACCACAGACTTAGGTTGAACGCTAGCACAACGAGCCCTACTTTTAAACTAGACCAACTACGTGGTGGAATTCAAGGCGCACAGGGCTGTCACCACCTACTTGCTACCACAGCTATCCGGGGGCCTAGCCGTATTCACTGGCAATATATAGCCTAAGTACCACACTTAATCTATATACTACTACTACTAGCCCTGTACTAGAACTAGAGCACTTGAAAGTAATATCAAGCAATGAAACAAACACACAAGTACTGAAAGTAAATACTGGAAGATAAAATAAGATACTAAGTTACCAAAGTTGAAGCGCAGAGCAGAGCGAAGCAGGGGTCTCCGACAGCTCCGGAGGTCTCCAGACTTCTACTCTTCTCCTCTCCAGCTCCTCTTCTAGTGAGGCACTCACACTCTCTCTAATCTCTCTATCATAGCAAGTGTGCTACTCTACCCAAATGGTGAGGTATGGTGTGAGGCTCCCCGAATGAGAGCTCAAGGGGGCCTATTTATAGTGCTAGGGAGCTAGGGGGGTACTTATAGAGTGAGGAGGGGTCGGTTAGGGTTCAGCAGGGTGGCGCCCGCCACCAAACCCTGGGGCTCGCCACCTCTTAGCCGTTGATTTCAACCGCCTTCCATCCAATGGTCTTCACTTGCCCTCCTAGGTCAGTTTGTGGGCCGGTTAGGGTTCAGACACATGTCCAAAGCCCACTATCCAGGTGATACTCTTCTTAGCCCTTGGATCAAACCGCCTTAGTGTGCAATGGCCAAGATTCAAGCTTGAGATGACTCCCATGGATCGATGACGTGGCTTGGTCCACTTTTGGCACGAGTGACCTGGAGGCCACCAGTAATAGGTGGCGGCCGCCACCTTACTCAGGCCCAAATGGGCCAGAGTGGCTTGGCCTTGCTCCTGGTACTCTTGTTTGGCCTAAATTCCATTATTTCCTACATTATGATAAGAAACTATGCACATGTGGAAATAGGTTAGTTATAAACCAAATCTTCTACTTTTTATGTTGTTTTGGGTGAAATGTTGATGGTGAAATGATGCTTTAAGCACCGTCAACAACCTCAACAGCCTGTTCTCCTCTGAAGCACGTATGCCCTCAATACACACACCGCGAAGCGACTCCTCGGTCTCCCTCATGATCAAGGCTAAGAAGGTAGCCGCCTCCTGCTGAACACTGAGCTGATGAGCGGTCTCCTGCTCTCTCTGAAGCGCCTGGTCCCTCTCCACCGTCAGGTGAGCTTGCTGTGTGGTGAGGAGGTCTATATCTGTGGCATGCTCCTCCTGCCTGCGATGCTGTGCAGCCATCTCCTCACTAAGAACATGGTCCAGGTGGTCGTAGCTACGTGACAAGCACCCATAGATAGCCATGAGTGCAGCCATAACACTCCCAGCTGGTCCTGCGCAGTGCTCTCGCTCCAAAGAACTGGCCTCAAGCACAGTGGCACCTGGCTGTCGCCACACCGACTGGTAAGGGTCCGCCGTAGGAAAGATGCTAGAAGTGGCTTGCGCTACCACCTCCGGGTGATCCTCCATAATGTCCCGAAGAACAGTATAGACAACCCTGTTAGCTCCTTCCCACGGGGTCCTACATTGTAGTGCGAAGATCCGGCGGCACCATACATGATCCTGCGGATGACGGCTGGGCACGTCCACCTCAACTGTGTATACGTAGCGATCCTCGGAAAGCTGAACACGATGCCAATCATATTGCGGTTCCTAGCCCTCCTGGTATCCAACCAAGTGCAGCACCCTCCATAAAATGGTAGGCACGCCGAACTCCTCCAGAAAGTCCTCCGACCCCTCAGCAGTCCAGGGTCCCAGCATATAGTTAGGCCTCTTGCCTCCAGTCGACTTACGGGCAGTACGCTTGGTGCGGGCCATCTGAAAGAAGTTCATCCACATAGTTTTTAATTAGTTGAGAACAACTTTTATTTTAAAGAAACGGGACGGATAACATAAGGAAGGAAGTAAGATTAATGCAAGATTGTATGATCATGATGCATGCGCGTAACATACGTCCTCAATGTCTATCAATCTAATGGCTAGAAGGTGGCATACAACGTTCTCTCATAGCGTTAACTAACGTACTACACGATCGCAAGTTAGCATACCTGCAGAAAATCACTTCAGCCCTGCCCACAATATGAATATAATGCATTGCTGAAATTAAATCTAATACTAACTCAGGTGCACACCCAGTATACACGTAAGCAGTATATGCACCCATCAGAATTCTATTACTCCCACAATTAATACTTTCACATATACTTGTGTGTAACAGGTATACATGTCGGTACCATTCAAGCACTCCCCTAGATTGGCGGTTGTCCAATCATGCTCTCACAACTCACTTGTTACCTTGGCGTAGAGGCAATTGATCCATACATTACTATTCCGAAGAATAGCACCCATACAATTTCACCCTTGTCGTATGGACGACAGAAACAACAGAATTTAAATATGATGCACAACCCCCAAGTTAGTACTTAAATAGCCACCTAGAAACCTACTGGGCATAAGGACTTGATCATTGGCACACCTTAAACTTCATTTATAAGATTTTCCAAACCCTATTATAGCTTATAAGTTTTTGCAAAGAAAGTTTTTGATTTGAAAATACGATTTTCAAATACACTCATGAACAGTAACGCCAACCATGCTCTGATGCCAGCTGTGACAGAACCGACCAATTTATACCAGATTAAGCATCAAATCCCCGCTTTGACAGAGATTTCAGATACTTAAGCTCGTACAAACCCGGTAGTCCGGAAACCTCGAAGGATTTCAAATCATTCAACTTTAGCCAAGATCATAATAGATTAGCGTACATGTCCACGAGGTATATTCAGTTCACACATAATTCAAATACATCGGAGTTCAACAGTTATTACAAACCATAGTTCGCATTTTGAAAGCGGAAGAATCATAGTTTTAAACATAAGTTCTCAGTTCACAATATGGTGCCAATGCCTGATCAGTCCACAAAAGCATCAGGGAAGGATAAGAGTTGACCATGCCCATGGTCTAGTCACCGCCCTCGACGGGGTATAGACTGTTCTCGCAATAGCCGAAGAAGCATTGCCCATCTGCAACAACAAGGGAATAGAACCCTAAGTACGAGAAGGTACTCAACTAGACTTACCCGTCATAAACCAGAAATAAATGACACCAAGGATTATGCAAGGCTGTATCTGGGGTTGGCTGTACTTACCTTTTGCATAAAAGCAATTTCATTATTAATAATCATCATTAGAGTATTAGCAGTCAATTTTATGTAATTAGCCTGATTAACTAGATTTGCACCTGATCTAGAGCACTCAATTGGCTAATTAATCAAGCAAGAGTGACTATCTCATCAATAGCCTTTCAGATTCAATACCATAACCATCTTTAGTTCCATAAGTTACTAGGGTAAAACATGCCCAGTCAAGTTACTCACTAACCAGGAGCGATGGCGATTATAATCGATTCCTACCGGCTGGGGCTAAATACGTCGCACACTCGCCCGATCACACCTTGCCAGGCAGCCGTCGGTGACCACTTCAGGAAATTCAAGAACACAACGCGCGGGACGGTCATGGGCCCTTCTACACCGGGGGTTATCTCAATGCCAGGTCGCTCAATCTATAACTGCCCACGGTCATGCCAGGTCAGTCAGGCCCCGCCTGTCCACGGACCATGCCAGGTTGCTCAGAATAGTTGCCCACGGTACATATAAGGCCCTGGGTGTTAGGCGTCAACATCTCTATCACCGGCTCGAATAGCCCTACTCGGCTTCACGTGAGGTACTCCGACCTACTCCGTTAAGTGATTGACGCATTCAAAATGACTAAGGTGTGCCTTCGTCGGGTCCTAATCGACGCAGACGGGAGAATACTAGCACACAGAACCCATGTTCTGCTGCTCCTACATCCCGCCCGGTCTCAAATTAATTATCACATGGTTATCTCCATGATAGCACGAGGCTAGTCATGATCAGTATCCACCTATATGCGGGAGACAGGAAATCACCCGACTTTTACCGGTCTAAGCAGGCTAAGCAGAAACGAGCCTAGACTTAACAGGGATAACAAGATATAATTGCAGGTGGATAAGGATAAGTAGTAATGCATCAGCGGTATCACTCAACTCCTATAACCTAATGCAACAAACAAATCAGATTAATTTCGTAAATGCATTTGCAAACCGTAGGAGTGGGATGCTCCGGGGCTTGCCTCGTTCAAAGTCGGAGGGACGGTGGTCGAGGCACTCAGGCAGGTCCTCGACGCCTTCTTCTTCGGTCCTCTGGTCCTGAGTCTCCTCCGGGCACAGCTCCTCCGGTGGCGGGTTCTGGGTCTCCACTACCGATCCTGGATAATGCATAACACGCATAAGTAATATGAATGCACATGGAATGCATAGGGATGCAACATAGAACAAGATCACTTAGGAGATAAGCACATGGTATCTACTGCGTTCTCTTTAACAAGGTAGTCACATCGAACTAGTGATTACAAAAGATCGAAACATCCAACCAACAATTAACCTACCTAATTAGTTGGTTAGGACTCACAGTTACCACAGCAAGCACTTCACTTAATTAATTTATTGCCCTTTTATTGCTTGCTGAAATAAATCCAATTAATCAAGCTTAGAAAAGCAACCCATCCTAGACAGCTTCAGAAAAATCTACAAAAACTACTGGAAGTTAACAACACCTAATCTAGTCCCCTGTCCAAATTTCACCCCATTTGGACTGAAACTCCATTCTCTATGAAAAAGACAAATTCTATCATGAAAAGATGCTTTGAACTACACACCCTAGCAAAAAGTGTCAAACAATAGATTTCTTATTTTTCTACTGAACTTCTTAGCACAAGAGCAGTGTACATAAATTCTCAGGTTCAAACTCCTCATATTTTAATTACTACAAAATAAACAAGAAAATAGCATTATTCATTTTAATTGCTTCCGCTAAAATATTCCACAGAACAACATCATATTACATTTTTCCCAGAAGCTATTCATCAATACAAACCTAACAACCAAGAATCACATTTTCCTGAGCCATATACAGATTACTATAAGGCGTTAGGATATGGGCGGAGATGGCTCAGGGAAAGAAAGCAAGGGGGGCGAGAGCTGGGTAGGAAGGACGAGGGGTAGGAACAAGAAAGGGAGGGGGGAGAGATAGGGAGTAGGAGAGGGAGGTGAAGACCCCAAGAGAAAAAGGCCAACAAACCCACAACAACAAAAAAAAAAGGGCTCCCCAAAGGAAAAACACCAAAGAAAAAAAAAAAAAAACACCCACAAAAAAAAGAGAAGAGGAAAAAGGAAAAGAGATTGGGGGAGTGGCATAGGGAGGGGTGGATAAGATAGAAGGGGGAAAAGGGAGGGAGGAGAAAAGAGTGGAGTTAAGATTGGGAACGGGAGGCAAGAGAGAGAGTAAAGGGGCGGGAAAAGAAGAGCATTAAGAGGGGGGGAATAGAGGAGGGGGTAGTTGGATGAAGTGGAGAGGGGGGTGGAAAGAAGGGGGGGTAGGAGGATGGGGGGAGATGGGTAGAAAATATAGAAGAGGGGGGAAAAGGAAGAATAAAAAAAACCAACAACACACCACCACCCCCCAATGGGAGAAAAAAAGAAGAACCAGGGGAAAAAAACACAGAGAAAAAAAAAGAAAGACACAAAACACACAAAGAGAAGGGAGAGAAAGGGGGGGAGAAGAGAGAAAAGAGTTGGTGTGTAAGTACAGCGAGAGGGGTTCAGGCGAAACGAGAAGGTAAGAGGTGAATTTGGGGGGGAGTATAAATGGACTAGAAATGTGAAGCGGGTGGACACCGACGGAGAGAGGAGGAAATTGAGTTGGTTGGATGAGTTAGAGGAGGTGAGGCTGGCGCGAGGAAGTAGACTGAGGGGAGAGGATGGGGGGTGTGGTAGAGATGACGGTGGAATAAGCGGATAGGGGGGAGGTATAGGAGGAGCGAGAAGGACAAGGTCAATGGGAGGAGGGAGAGGGGGGAGGAGACGTGGGGAGAGGAGGTGATGGTGCGAGAGTGAGGGGGGGGGGAAAAAACGGAGGGGGTGGATACAGAATTAAATATAGCTACACATAACTTTATGACAAACGGGACATATCATATTTTTCATGCATAAAACTCATCACAACAAACTTAACAAAACTTGTTTCACCTTTTTAGCATTTAGAGGACTCAAGATATGAATTAAACAAACTAATCAAACATTCTGAAAACTATTTAAACAAAACCCTGAAAAACTCATTAACCTAAACTGCTACGCGTACCCAGCTACTTGCAACCGGGCCACTGACAACCGAGACCCAAGCCACTTACCCGCGGGGCCTCGGGTCAACATGACCCCACCGGTCATCCCCTCCAGAGCAGGGGAGAGGTTGATCGCGGCGAAGCTCGCCGGCGGCGACCTTTCCGGCGAAACGGACACCACCACTCTGCTCCCCTCCTTCTTCCGCACCCGGCGGTACCACTATCCTGCCCGGCGCACGCACGGATTAAGCTCGCCGTCGATGATGGAGGCACGGTGGCGTGGCCCTGGCTACGCCGGCTGACTCCGGCCATCCCGAAGCGAACCGACGGCCATCTCACACTCCCCAAACCCTAGCGAACCCTAATCGACGCAAAGAAGCTAGGGTTGCCATGAGAAACGGCCGAGACCGCGGCTTGTCGTCCATGGCGAGCAGAGCCGACGGCGGACGGTGACGTACGGCCACGACCTAGCCCTAAATGGCCAAACCAACTCCACCATTGCCTCCGACGGGCCAAGGCGACTCGCGAACACCAGCTAGGGAGAACGGACGAACTCGAAAGAAGGGTTGGCCACGGCGGACCGAGCCTGCCGGCCATGGCGGACACGGCGAACGGCGGTGAACCGCGGGCACCAAACCCTAATCGACTAAACCATCGCTCCCTAACTCATCCTCGAGCCTCACTGACCCCTAAACAGAGCTAGAGCGGAGAGATTTGCACGGAGGGAGGGCCGACCACGGCCGACCGAGCTCGGCGGTCATGGCGGCCATGGCGGGAACTCACCCCGTGACCTACCTAGGCGGTTTTGGTGAGCGCTGGCTAGAGCAGGCGATGCGGGAGGTGAAGGCGAGGTTGGCTGGGTGGTTGGATTGACGGTGCGATGGCGGGACGGCGGTGAACGGCGGAGCTGCTCGCTGTTTTCCCATTTTTCGCACGGACGCCGGCGAAGGAGAGCGAGAGCGACGGAGGGGACAGAATGGAGGGAGGAGCGGCGCGGCTCGGGCAGCGGGGCGAGCGTCAGCTTATGCTCGCCACGCCGCGCAAGGGCGTCGCCTCCCCGGCCACCTCGCGCCATGCGGCGAACGGGCTCTACGCGCGGTCGGCCACGACTGGCGCTGATTCAAACTAAATCGGTTGATTCAGTCGCTGATGGCCGACTGACGGCCGAACTTTGGATGCGATTGACTCCTAATCCACTCGATGAAACGCTAAACCACTCGTTCCTTTGAGTAGAGCTACATGCCGAATACAACTTTGGTTACAAGATCAAGCTTTGGTTCGGCCTGGATTGCTCTCGAAAAAGCTCCAAAGATCACCAGGCGAAACTGTTTCGCCAGTTAGGACTTAGAAGAATTTTCCAATTCTAATGTCCCCCATTTCTGCCTTGTGGGTCCTAAAACACCTTGTTAAACTCATTTTCATGAGTTGGACCTTAAACACTTTTTGTTCTACTCTAAATTCTACACATTTTTTGTTAAGGGCCCACAACCATGCAAAGCTTCTATCAAGGAGGTCTCAGTTAGTCAAACAAAGGGGTCCTAGGGCTCCATTAAGGCATCTAGGGTTAATGACTTGGTTAGCAAAAGGACCAACACAAACCTAGCTCCATTTGACTCCTCAACAAGGTTCAACTACTAAGGAGACTCACACACTCCAAAAGCAAGTCAAACAAGCATCACACCAAGCATAATATTGCAAGCCAAGACATGAAATGACACAAAACAAACAAAATGCAACATGGGATGATGATGCTTATGCTCATGAGATGTCAAGTTATGCATTTAAGGTTGCTTAACACCAGGGGTGTTACAGCCCTCCCCTCTTTAAAAAGAATCTCGTCCCGAGATTTAAGTTACTAACCATTTCTTATAGAAGTGCGGGTACACCTCTTTCAGATAGTCTTTCGTTTCCCAAGTGGCATCTCGTTCATCTTGCTCACTCCAAGATACTTTGTATTGCTTTACTATTCTCCCGCGAGTTATTCTTTCTTTTTCATCAGCCCCGATACGGTTCCACTGAGTAGGTGAGATCGGATTGCAACTTGATATTGGGCGGTTGTACCTCTTCTTCGAGAACTCGAAGACATTTCTTTAATTGTGACACATGGAATACAGGGAATATAGCCTTCAAATGCTCAGGTAGCTGTAGCTGATAAGCTACTTCTCCCCTCCTTTCCACGATCCTGTAAGGGCCCACAAATCTTGGCGCTAATTTCCTTTTCACGCAGAAGCGTCTAACACCTTTCATGGGCGACACTTTCAGATATACATAATCGCCTTCGCTAAATTTAAGCGGTTTCCTTCTCTTGTCGGCATAGCTCTTTTGTCGAGACTGCACAGCTGCCATATGTTGTTGGATTATTCTAACTTGTTCTTCTGCTTCGTTAACAAAATCAATTCCATAGTATCGACGTTCTCCCGGTTCCACCCAGTTCACAGGTGTCCTGCACCTTCTACCATAAAGATATTCAAACGGTGCCATCTGTATGCTTTCTTGATAGCCAATGTTGTAAGCAAATTCTGCTAACGGTAACCATTTCTCCCAAGATCCCTTTGCTGAAATCACACAGGCTCTCAACATGTCCTCCAAGACTTGATTCATTCTTTCGGTTTGTCCTGAGGTTTGGGGATGATAGGCAGAGCTATGGATTAGCTTCGTGCCTAATTCCTTTTGCAGTTTCTCCCAAAACGGTGCAGTAAACGGTGTTCCACGATCCGAAACTATAACCTTGGGTATACCATGTAGTCGAACGATTTGATTGATATAATCTCCGCATAGTCCGGTGCTCGATAACAGGTTTTGACTGGAATAAAATGAGTGGTCTTGGTAAGACGATCGATTATCACTCAAATTGAGTCATTTCCTTTCTGAGTGGTTGGCAAACCGGTGATGAAATCCATACCTATTTCTTCCCATTTCCACTCGGGTATCGGTAACGGTTGAAGTGTTCCGGCTGGCTTCAGGTGAATAGCTTTTACTCGACAACACGTGTCGCATCTGGCTACGTACGCGGCAATCTCTTTCTTCATCTTGGTCCACCAGAACCTTGGACGCAAATCTTGATACATCTTAGTGCTTCCAGGATGAATGGATAACTTAGATAAATGGGCTTCATCCATAATCTGGTTTTTGAGTTCCCTATTCTTAGGCACTACTAGGCGCTGGTCAAACCACAACACTCCCTTATCATCAATCTGAAAATGTTTTACCGGTTCAGTTGCGGTCTTCAGCCTTTTCTTGATATGATAAATTCCCTTGTCTATTTTCTGCCCTTCAAGAATCTGATCAACTAAGGTGCCTTGCAGGTTGATATTGTGTAAAATCACAGGGTGTACGAGACTAAACTCGTCTTCTGGTGGTAACCTCAAATTATTGCAGTGTGATTTCTGACTCAAAGCGTCGGCAACCACATTTGCTTTCCCTGGATGATAATGTAGCTGTAGATTGTAATCCTTGATTAATTCAAGCCATCTTCTCTGCCTCATATTTAGTTCAGGTTGAGTGAAGATGTACTTGAGACTTTTGTGATCGGTGTACATATTATAGACGTTACCAAGCAGATAATGTCTCCAGATTTTTAGAGCGTGCACCACAGCGGCTAACTCTAAATCATGCGTAGGATAGTTAATCTCATGTTTCCTCAATTGTCGGGATGCATAAGCAATCACTCTGCCTTCTTGCATAAGAACACAACCTAATCCAACCTTCGATGCATCACAAAAGACATCAAAAGTTTCTTGATATCTGGTTGGGCTAAGACAGGAGCAGTGGTCAATAGTTTCCGCAAGGTACGGAAAGCTAATCCACACTTCTCTGTCCATTCAAACTTCTGATCTTTTCGGAACAAGCTTGTCATTGGTTTGGCAATCTTAGAGAAGTCAAGAATGAAAGGATGATAGTACCCTGCTAATCCAAGGAAACTCCGAATTTCACCAATTGAAGTAGGAGCTTCCCACTCCATTACTTCTTGTACCTTACTAGGGTCCATAGAAATTCACCCTTCTTCTGACAAGATGTGACCAAGAAATTGTACTTGCTTCAACCAAAACTCACATTTGCTAAACTTTGCATAAAGTTTATGTTCCGGAGCCTCGTCAAAACAACCCTCAAATGTTCTGCATGATCTTCCGGGTTTTCAGAGTATACTAGAATGTCATCAATGAATACCACTACAAACTTATCGAATTCTGGCATGAATACCGAGTTCATCAGACTCATGAAATACGCTGGGGCATTTGTCAATCCAAAAGACATGACAAGATACTCATATAATCCATATCTGGTCGAGAAAGCAGTCTTTGGGATATCATGTGGTCGAATTCTAATCTGGTGATAACCTGACCTCAAATCGATCTTGGAAAACACCTTAGGTCTGGAAAACTGGTCAAATAGAGTATCTATCCTTGGCAACGGTACTTGTTCTTAACAGTCACGGCATTGAGTGGCCGATAATCCACACACATCCGTAGTGACTTATCCTTCTTCTTGACAAACAATGCTGGGCAACCCCACTCGGATATACTAGGTTGAATGAATCCTTTGTCCAAAAGTTCCTTGATTTGAGTTTTAAGTTTAGCTAATTCATTAAGCGGCATACGGTAAGGTCTTCTAGAGATTGGTGCAGTTCCAGGTAACAACTTAATTGCAAATTCCACTGCCTGCTTGGGCGGTAACCCTGGTAATTCATCCGGGAAAACATCCGGAAAGTCTCGGACGACTGGGATTTTGGACAGGTCCTCTATAGATAAAGTGCATGATAAATCAACAAGGTCAGCACCTCGAGGAAGAGAGATGCGTAGCTTCGTATTTGTCCTCCCATCCGATAAAGTAAGAATCCTATTGGCAGTGTCTAACACCACATTCCACATACTCATCCAACTCATCCCTAGGACTACATCCATACTTAGTCCTGGCAAAACTACTAAATTAGCTCTGAATTTGTGCCCACCAAAGTCGATGGTTGCATTACTAACCATCTGCCTAGACAACACGCTACTCCCCACGGAGCTTACGCGAAACCCATAATCCATTTCAAACACCTCTTGATTATGTTTTTGTGCAAATGCTTTGCTCATGAATGAATGTGATGATCCCGTATCAAATAAAACAACTGCAGGATGATGGTTAACAAGACACATACCGGCAGTCACGGGCTCTCCGGAACGAGCTTCTTCAGCGGTCATGTTGTGCAGACGTGCAGGGTAGTTAGCTTGCTGCTTCTTTGGGTGAGGGCAATATCTTGCAAAGTGCCCCTCTTGGTTGCAGTTGTAACATGGCCCACGAACTGAAGGTTTTCCTCCGGTCGAGCTGCCCTGGCCTCCACGAGCTTGGTTAGCAACTACTTTGTACGGACTTTGATTGCGCTGAGCTTGCGGCTGATTTTTCTTCTGCGGTGGCCTGAAATGTGCCCCCAGCGCTTGTGGTTGATACTGGGTTCATTGAGCTGGTGGTCCCCTAGGTTGAGATGGTCCGGAATCAAAGGTCCTCTTCCGGGCCTTACTTGCAGCATGCTTGTTATTGTGATTCTCTTGAATTAGGCAATCACTGATAAAGTCATTGAAGACTGTACGAGAAGATGTCCCCACTGATTTTCCCATTTTGGTGTTCAAACCTCTCTTGAAACTAGCAATCTTTTTAGCATCTGTGTTCACGAAGTCTGGAGCATAACGTGACAAGGAGTTAAACAAGTGATGGTACTCGGTAACAGATCGAGTCCCTTGTGTCAAACTCATGAATTCTGCCACTTTCATCTGAGTCAGGCCTGGCGGAATATAGTGCCCTCATACAGCTTCGGTGAATACCCTCCAAGTGATAGGAATGTTGGCAGGATAGGTGGTGCGGTGATGCCCCCACCAAATCCCGGCTGGCCCCTGCAGCTGATGAGCGGCATACTCTGCCTTGAGCTCCTCTGTCAGCCTTAGCAAATGAAACTTATGTTCCATGGTATGTAGCCATTCTTATGCCTCTAAGGGTTCAGTAGCTTCCTTGAAAATGGGTGGCCTGGTATCCAAGAAATCCCTGAATGAACTATACTGATTTGGCTCGGGACGCGGTTGACCGTGGGCCAAATTCTCACACAGCAAAGCTTCAATGTTGCGCTGACTTCCCAGGAACTGAGCGAAAAGCTGCTCGGGTGTGGCTGGTGGAGGAGGTGGTGGGGTACGGTTATCCCTGGGATCCTCATTTCCACCACTACCGCCAGCTCCACTACGAGATGTCGTCATCTACATGTATTCACAGCAAGTGATTATTAGGTGGAGTTGCAATTGTTGTAGAGAACAATAGATCATGCCAACTGAATTTATTCGGAAAACGAATTCGCCAAACAATCACAGAGGCATAATAAATTTCAATCCACATCGCAGCATCACATAATAAGATCGCTTAATACATAACATGCAAAAACCAACATAAACATCCATAGTTTTGCCTATACATATGGGACTTTCCAAGGTCTTACACCACGTGCACATAAAAGTTCACTACTCATGCTTACATCCAGCCCACAACAAAAGCAAAAGATCGGGCTTGCCAACACACACAAAGATCACTAGGCTCTAAGCATACGATCTAGGCTACTCTCTAGCGATGTCACCAACGTCACCATCCTCACTAGAGATATCTAAAGAACTGCTAGAAGAGCTACTCGGATCAGGGTCCTCCTGTGGAAGGATGGGTTCCTCTCATTCTCCCTGCGGTGGATCTCCTCGTGCAGATGGTCATTGTAGTCCTGCAGGTGGTGAAGTTGCAGCTCTAACTCTCCTACTCGCAACCTCAACAGCCTGTTCTCCTCTGAAGCACGTATGCCCTCAATACACACACCGCGAAGAGACTCCTCGGTCTCTGTTGACGCTGGTTATCTATCAAAACTAAAGGATAAATAAATATGAAAAGAGCATGAATTCAATCACCAACAAAGGTTTAGGGTTTCAATTGACAATATTCCACGAGTTTTGGTGAATTGTGATTCTGCAGGGACTAAACCAGGAAACCAGCGCTGATTGCTTCCCCTAGAAGGAAACCGACGGGAGATAACGCAACCTCCGCATCAGGATTATTCTAGAAGACTCCAGAGGACGCAAGAAGACACCAGGGCGTCGACCACCACGAGAGGCTGAAAGGTGGGACCGACCGGTCCCACCCTATGATCGGTCGGTCACCCACCGGGCCCGATGGCTTCCGTCTTCTGCAAGCTACTTCCACCGACCTCCAAGATGCATCTCGACCGTACCTCAAGTCGGTTTGACCCAACGGCTGCGGTTGATCCCTCAGGGCTATATAAGCAGCCCCAGACCCCCCTCTTCAGGCATCTCCCTCTTCATTATTCATCTCCACATCAGAAATTAGGTTTCCAATGTAGAAGTAGAGGTCCCTCTAGATGAATCTCTTCTAGTTCATCTAGAATTAGATCTAGTTCATCTAGTTGTAATCAAGAGTTAGCTTTCAAGTAGAAGACTAGATACCTCTCAATTAGGATTAGAACCTAGTCTTATTCTAGAACTAGAAGAGAGAGAGAGAGGAAGAGATCAAGAGGAAGCTCCGGCCTGTCGGATCAACTTCTTCATCTTGTACCTGTGGATTCAAGTTCTTCATCGACTTGCTTCAACGATTGTTTCGGTAATCAACATCTATATTTAAGTTTGAGCCGTTGTTCTTATTGTTCTTAAGGTTTATGACTCTCTTTTGAGTACTTTAACTCTAAGTTGCTCTAGAGTTAGAGTAGTTGGATAGTGTAAGCGTGGTGCTTAGACTTGATAGCTCATCATAAATGCCTCCTATAACGCCGGTAGTAGTGGTTGTTCGCAAGGGTGACTCTTATAGCCTTGTTGATTCTTCTATAGTCCACTTACCCGTGTGTAGGCTCGGTAGGATTATACATTTGCATAAAAGAATCATACTCTGTTGTGACCTTTTATGGCAACTTCCCCATTAAGAATAATAAACATATCACTCTTAAGTTGGATTTAGATAACCTTAGTGATCCTGTCAACACTCTGGTGTTAAGCAGACTTAAAAAGACATGTCATCATATGCACTAGCATTTCATTTGAGTTGATAACCCAATTTTGCATTCACTAAAACAAGTTTATTCTTTATGCTTGTGCTTAGTGGATAAGGAGTGTTTAAGTTTGCAACCCTAGTCTATGCTTTCTTGTTGTGAATAGTGCTTTTATGCTATATAAGGGTACTATGGTAATTTCTTATATAGTAATTGAATTTTTGACCACATCTTGGTATTATGTCTCAAAGGTGTATTTGGAACATGTTTCAAGTCACCATTGAGGTATAATTCAAATTTGGTCGGAATTCAATTAAATAATTTAATTAATTTAAAAATCCTATTTTATCCCTTTTTTCTTATTCTAAATCTAAAAAGAATTTGGGTAAACTCTAAAAAGCAAAGTTGCTCCATTTTTGATAAGGATCAACTTTGATGTATAAAGTTTTTCAAGTTCTATTCGAAATCAAAAGTAATGTGAAAATACCCTTTTGCCCTTTTTGTCCCCTTTGATTTTCAAACCCTAATTCAAAATCTAAGCATATTTTGCATATGTTGCAAAAATAAAAGATGTTCAGTATTGAATTCTGAGCATTTGATATTTTAACATATTTTCAACTTATATTCAAAAATCTGAAGTATTTTTAAATTAACCGAAAGGGTATAAAGGAGAAGGGGGGATAAGTTTCTCTCCTGTTCATGGCGGTGGGAGCTGATCTTTGATCAGCACTGATCGCGCGTTGGCGTCGATCTCTCTCGAATGAGCGCACGATGAGTCCGTGGCAAAGTGAAGCAGCTGCTGGCACTCTCCCTTGCTCCGTGGCGCCTCCTCCTGAGCTCGCCATCGTCCGTTCGCCACCAAAGCACCGACGGGCTCCAATTCAACCCAATCCCAAATGACCGCCTCTGATCGTTCTCATCCAAAATTGACCGCGGCTATAACCTCTTTACCTTTGCGCATCTCCAGAGCCCATCCCTTCGACCTCTACTGCCTCAGAGAGCTCGTGCTCGCCGTTCTTTTCCCGCCGGGCGAAATCGCCGCCGAGCTCGATCTCGCCGTGGTCCGCTCAACCGGGCACTCCTCTACTCTCCCTGTCTCATGTTTCTGTTTTGCCTTGACCCCAGGAACTCATCGGCTCTTGATGGTTTCCGTTTGGTGCTCAGGTCTCGCCGGAACATCGTCCTTCTTCGCCGGAGCTCGCCGCTGCAAGCCACTGCTCCGTGGACTTCTCCTCTCCATCCATCCTCCGCTCAAACCAGCTACACAGCCAGCATCAAGGTGAGCTACTGGAGCTTCCTAGCCCCTTGTTCTCTGCTACCAGCCTAGTAGTTCGCCGGAACAGCTTCGCCGTGATCCGGTCCGCCGCCGTGCGTGGCCAGACTTCACTGAAGCGGTAGCGTTTAGGGTTAGAGGCTCTATCGGCTGCGGGTGACCTGCCGGTGCTTGTGCTCGCGTTAGTTGGGTCTCTAATGGCCGGAGTTGACCGGCGTAAGGCTCGCCGGCGCTCGGTGCGTCGCCGTGCGCTCTGGCCAAGGTCGGGGACCTTGCAGTTGTAAAGACGACAAGTTAGAGGGGTTGGTTGCAAAGTCCATGACTCATGTAAATAGTGTTCTGGGCTGCGGGTTGTTTTCGTTTAAGCCGAAGGGCTTTTCTGCAAAAGCGCCAAGAGCGCGCGGGCAGAGCCAGGCTGGCCGGTTCCACGCGCGTTGGGCCCGCGCTGGAGCGGGCCGAAAGCCCAGTTTGGGCCAGATTTGAGTTTTTCTTTTTATATCTTTATGCACAGTAGCTGAGTTTGTTATTTTTGCTATAATTTTTCTATAGCTCTGTTAATTGTGAAATTTGACATGTTAGATGATAGCATGTCTGTGCTAATATAAAAATTATAAAACTTGTGTTTTGAGTACTTTTACTATGACAATTAAATCTGTACTTTAATTAATAAATGCAACTTTGATGAATTATGTGATTTTCGGTGTTTCTCCAAAAATCATGAAATTTGACATGTGAGTTTATGTCACTGATATCTACCTTCATGTTTAATTTCAGCTCTGTTTGAATAAGTATGATTTGTTCATAAGTAAAAGCTAATTAAAATGATAAATAGAATTTGTTAATCCCTTTTAGATTTGTATGATTTTTGGTTTTGTTTGACAATCAGGGGATCAGTAGCATGATTTGCTCCCTGGTTATGGATTCCTTTATGCAGATGATCTTTTGTTGCTAATTAGTTACATAACCTTGCTTAATAAAGATAATGAAATTTGCTTAGTAATAATATATAGTTTAATAGCTAAGTTGGTTTTGTTGGTTTGCAACTATACCGTGATGGAAGATTGTACAAATAAATGTCTACAGCTTAGAAAATTTCCATCTTTACCATGATCATGTCATAAGCATTTCATTGATCATGCATATGCACTTCTACGTGTAGATCTCGTTTCGGAAGAACCGGATCCACAGTGGGTTTCTTCTGAGAGTTTGGATCCTTCTGGTTTTCTGAGTCACCGGACTTCGCTGATCACAAGGCAAGCCCGGACATTAACCCTATCCTTGTATTTTTATAAAGTTATTTATATCACTTGAGTTAATTTGATGCATTAGTAAATAGGAGTTGGGTGAATCCTAGTTGATGCATTACCAACCTTGATGATTCCAATACTTAACCTTGATACCCGTTTTATGAAAATACTTAGTATGCTTAGCCATGCTTTACTACTTCATTATAGTAGGTGCTTTTAAAAATGGTTGCTATGTTATGGGATTAATGAATCTTGAGACAACATGATAATTATAGTAACTTACATCAAGAATGGAGTCTTGTTGTAAGGTTACTCAACATAGGACCTTATCGTTGTTGGCCTGCTGTGATTGAGACCTTTGAGTACAGCCCACATGCGGTGGTAAGCCTCATCTATAGCTATTCCGATACTTGAGAACGGCCAACCGCGTACTGGGAGTGGAGAGATGGCGGGAGTAGCGTGTACCCTCGGGGCTATGAGATAGTCGGGTTCGAGGTGTACTGTACTCTCGGGTGACGCTGGACCCGTTCTTGTATGGGAGGATCTATAGATAGGGTTGACATATGCAAGATTAAGATCTACATATGTCGTGTGGTACTGAATCCCCAGCTGGGTTTAAACGATTCGAATCGCCGTGTTTCCTCGGATATGGAGCCTCAATCCACTGACCCTCACCGTAGTAATGAATGGGATCTTTATGAGATGCGAGAACTAAAGATGTGGTATGCTTATGAAAGTTTGAAAATCTTTGGATAGTTATGAAATTTAATCTTGAGTTAAAACTTGAAACTAGGTTTTACTATTAGTAAGCTCTTATGCAAAAGAAATGTTTTGATCTTGCTAAAGCCTTACCTTGAATCCTTATAGCCTTCATACCTGAGTCTTCTCCTCTTTTCTAGACGGTTAAGTCTTGTTGAGTACTTTTGTACTCAGGTTCGTTACCCTTTGTTGCAGGTGAGTTTATTGATCATCCTTTTGGTGGTCAATGTTTCTTCACTCTTGTGGAGGAGAGTGATGATGACACTGATGTTTGACCTTGGGCAAGTAACCAAAAGTTGTGTGGTATATGTAATATAAAGTTCCGAACCTTTTATGTTTCAAGTACTTCTGGGTTGTAAACTTTTAAACTTAAGTTTCAATCTATGTTATATACTCTTTCCGCTTTTACTCTGATTTATCTTATCTATAAAACTGTTGTAATACTGTGATGCTTGACGAGGGAATTCCTGAAAAGAATGTAACGTGGATGATTCGGGTTTCCCGAGGACACCCGACAGATCTCTTGAGTCATTTGGAACTCGTGCACGCCAATCAGAAGTCTTTAGGACAATGATGGGTGCATGTGGGCCACTTAATTCAGGAGGTTCTGCCACAGCTGGTATCAGAGCAGGTTCCCTTAGAAAGTATAACAGTATTCATTTTTGAAAACTTCAAAAGTTTTGAGTCAAACTAAATTTCAAATTAGTTTGAGTCCAAATTGCTTCTAAGACTTGTCTTATTCTTCTGACTTGCCTTAATTCATTCTTTAGACTTATCTTTCTATCTAAATATATCTGTTTTTATATAGTATGGTGATATTTATATTAAGGAACAATGCTTATAACATTATAATATTGCCCTAATTGTGAAAAGAAAGTTTATTCACTTTTATATAAGTGACTAATTTAAAGTTAATTATTTGTTTGAAGTGTGTTTGTTCGTAAGTACGTTTCATGCATCATGATTGATAACATATAATTAACTTTCCCTCTTAAAGTTGTATCTAAGGGTAGAAATAGAGTCTATATGTCTATCTAATTATAAAACTTGTCTCTTAATCTTGGAACATATATAGTTCTAATATTCAAAATATAAATATTTTAGCAGATGGCCCGTACCAAACAGACTGCACGCAAGTGTACCGGACCTCGAGGTGTTCCTCGACACGTTCTTGCTCAAAGAGATGATGAACCCGCAGATAGTGTGGGAAGCAACCAGCCAGTGGTTGCTTACGAAGAAGGTGAAGGAAGTAACAGTGCCTCGTCACAACTTCAGGCAGAAGTAGACCGCCTGTACATGGAGTTGGCAAGGGCGAATGGAGAAAGGTTGAGGGGTACCAGAGAGAGAGAAGAGTTAAGTGAGCAGTTGCAGTACCACCACGAGCAGCATCAAGAGTATGAGTGCAAGTGGAGGAAGGCTGTCGAGCAGAGGAATCGGGCACGAATCCGGGTAGATGTAATGAGGGATAATCAGAATCTCATGGAGATCCACCATGCTGACCTACACAGGCAGGTGGAGGAGCTGACTGCACGGTTGCAGCCAGAACCTGCTACACCACCTACTCCTGAAATAGAATCTGAGGTGGAAGCAGAGGAAGAAGAAGATGAGGAGTTAGAGCCGGTGGAGTATGAGGTCTTCTCTGGGGAAGAGTGATAGATCTAGAGGTTGAGTAGACATGAGATGTATCATAGTATGATCTTTCTGACTTTGTAATCTAGTTAGTCAGAAAACCTCTAGTATGGTCAGTGTGTAAGATAGTGGTTTCAGTAGTCCTGCCCAAGAGCGGACTTGTATGATAAATAAGTTGAGCATGGTATGCATGTTATGATGTATAAATATGAATGTTAATCAAAGTATGGTTTGTTTTAAACAGATGCCTGTTAACACACGTGGCGCTAGTGCTTCCCATGGTGGGGATGATGTCCCTAATGCACCACCAGTTCCACCCTCTTTGGCTGATGCAATTGCAGCATTGGTCAATGCAACAACTCTGTTAGCACAAAATCAGAATGTTGGTCAACGTGGTCGTGGCCGTAACAACAGAGAAGAGACAACATATGTTGATTTCACTGATACCCGTCCTCCAGTGTTCGTTAAAGCTGATGAACCTCTTGAAGCTGATGATTGGCTCCGCACCATGGAACAAAAATTCAGTCTTATCAACTGCACTGAAGTCCAGAAGCCAGCATTTGCAGCTCAGCAACTTCGAGGAGCCGCAGGGGTTTGGTGGGCAAATTTACTAGCTGTTCAACCAGACGATCACCGAATCACTTGGACTGAATTCAAGGAGGCCTTCAGGGCTCATTATATTCCAGATGGAGTTATGAAGATGAAGCTTGAAGAGTTCTTAGCTCTCCGTCAGGGAGATGAGCCAGTTATGCAGTACATTGGGAAGTTTAATCATCTGTCCCAATATGCCTTTGACCAGGTCAACACTGATGAGAAGAAGAAGGCATGTTTCATGAGAGGATTGAATACAAAGCTTCAGTCTATGATGACAACTTGTGGCAATATAAATTATCATGAGACAGTGAATGTTGCTATATCTAGTGAAGAAAAGAAACCGCAAGCATAAGGAGGCTAAGAAGAAGAAGAAGGGAGTGTGTCAGGGTCTGGATCATCTGGCGGCAACAAGAAGCGTCAGAGGCTCGTATATCATCCAGTCCAGCAGTTCCGCCCATCTTATCGTCCACCTTACCGTCCGCCTCAGCAGCAGAATTCTCAGAGTACTTTTGCAAGGCCTGTTATGCCTTTCAATGTTCAACGTCAGCCGAATGTTCCTGCTATTCGTCCACCAGTGCCACAAGCTACAAATTATCCATGCTACAATTGTGGAAAGGTTGGACATTTCTCTCGTGACTGTCCTTATCCAAGGCAGAATGTTCCCAATGCCAATGTACCAAGGCCGGGAAATCAGCAAGCAAACCAGAACAAGGGAAATGCACAGAACAATCAGAAGGGTAAGGGTGGTACAGAAAACAGGAAAGGTTTTCCATACTCAGATAGAAGCTATTCCTGAAGGAGAACCTGTTATGCTTGGTATGTTCCCTGTTGCTCAACACCCAGCACTTACACTTTTTGATTCTGGTGCATCACATACTTTCATGAATAAAACATTTGCGGAGAAGCATAATATACCTATTGGTGAAACCAAAGATGAATTCTTTATACAGTCGCCTGGGGGTCGACTATGTACTAAGGAAATGGTACATCAGGTACCTATAGATCTGGGTGGAAAATATTTCCAACATCCATGATAGTTTTAAAAGATCCAAGTATAGATGTGATCTTGGGTATGAACTGGATGAACCAAAGAGGTGCAGTGATAGACACCTTGAATAGAACCATCAAGCTCAACTTACCTATAGCATCTCAACTTCTTGTCCATCTTCCTACTCTTAAGAGGGCAATTGAGCGAGTGTGTGCTACCTCTGTCAAGGAAATCCAAGACATTCCCGTGGTCTGTGAGTTTCCTGATGTGTTCCCAGAAGATTTACCTGGTCTGCCACCTGATCGTGATGTGGAGTTTGAAATAGAACTCAAACCAGGAACAACACCAATAGCCAGAAGAGCTTATAGAATGCCACCAAAAGAGTTAGCAGAGTTGAAAGCTCAGTTACAAGATTTGCTAGATAAAGGTTTCATTCGACCCAGTTCATCACCATGGGGTTGTCCAGCAATCTTTGTGAAGAAGAAGGACCACACCTTGAGGCTATGTGTTGATTATCGTCCCTTGATGAAGTGACAATCAAGAACAAGTATCCTTTGCCCCGAATTGATCTTCTCTTTGATCAACTTGCTGGTGCGAAGGTATTCTCGAAGATAGATTTGAGATCGGGGTATCATCAGATCAAGATCAAACCAGAAGATGTTCCGAAAACAGCATTCACTACCAGATATGGTCTATATGAATATCTAGTCATGTCTTTTGGTCTGACCAATGCCCCAGCACACTTCATGTACTTGATGAATTCAGTGTTCATGCCAGAGCTAGATAAGTTCGTGGTTGTGTTTATTGATGATATTCTCATCTATTCTAAAACCAAAGAAGAACATGCAGAACATCTCAGGATAGTGTTGACTCGCCTGAGAGAACATCAGTTATATGCTAAATTCAGTAAATGTGAGTTCTGGATAGATGAAGTTCAATTCTTGGGTCATGTTCTGTCAGCTGAAGGTGTTGCAGTAGATCCAAGTAAAGTCCAAGAAGTTCTTGACTGGAAGTCACCAACGTCAGTACATCAAGTTCGAGTTTCTTAGGATTAGCAGGGTATTATCGTAGATTTATCCCTGACTTCTCCAAGATCTCTAAACCAATGACAACACTGCTAAAGAATGACACCAAGTTTGTGTGGTCATCGGAATGTGAAGAAGCTTTTCAGACTTTGAAAAAGTTATTGACAACTGCACCAGTATTAGCTCAGCCAGACATTGAAAAATCCTTTGATGTTTATTGTGATGCTTCAGGCAAAGGCATTGGGTGTGTACTGATGCAAGAAGGCAGAGTCATTGCCTATGCTTCACGACAACTTAAGCGGCACGAAGAACATTATCCAACACATGATCTAGAGTTGGCAGCTGTAGTCCATGCTCTGAAGATCTGGCGATATTATTTGTTGGGTAATACTTGTCACATATACACTGATCATAAGAGCTTGAAATACATCTTCACTCAGTCTGAGTTGAATATGCGTCAGAGAAGATGGTTAGAACTGATAAAAGATTATGATATTGAAGTACACTATCACCCAGGTAAAGCCAATGTAGTGGCAGATGCACTCAGTCGAAAGGATCATTGCAATTGTCTGGAAGTCAAGCCAATAGATATTACCTTGTGCCATGAGTTTGAAAGGTTAAGCCTTGAAATGATTCCACAAGGAAATCTTGCAAATGTGACCGTTCAATCATCCATTAAAGATCAGATCATTGCAGCCCAGAAGAAAGCAAGGGTATGATCCATCTGAAAGAAAAGATTCACTCTGAGCAAATTCCAATTTCAAAATAGATGAAGCTGGAGTGATTTGGTTTAAGGATCGGTTAGTGGTTCCAAAGGTTCCTGAACTCAGAAAATAGATTCTTGATGAAGCTCATGCAACAAGATTTTCAGTACATCCAGGCAGTAATAAGATGTATCATGATCTGAAACAGAGATTCTGGTGGACTAAGATGAAACTTGAAATTGCTAGTTATGTAGCTAAATGTGATACTTGTCAGAAAGTGAAGGCAGTTCATCTTAGGTCTGCTGGAGAATTGCAACCATTGCCAATTCCATCTTGGAAGTGGGATGACATTAGTATGGACTTTATAGTGGGTCTGCCCAGGACATCAAAAGGGTTTGATTCCATATGGGTCATTGTTGATCGTCTGACCAAATCAGCTCATTTTATATCTGTTAAGACAGCATATCCAGCATCTAGCTATGCCAAGATATATTTTGACAAATTGTAAGTCTGCATGGTGTTCCAAAGACTATCGTGTCTGATAGAGGGACACAGTTTGTCAATGTTTTCTGGAGGCACTTACATAAGTCCTTGGGTACCGAGCTTTTGCATAGTACAGCTTATCATCCACAGACTGGGGGCCAAACTGAAAGAGTTAATCAGATCTTAGAAGATATGTTAAGATCCTGTGTACTCAATTATTCAGAGAAATGGGATGAATGTTTGCCTTTAGCAGAGTTCTCTTACAATAATAGTTATCAAGAGAGCATTAAGATGGCACCATTTGAAGCTCTGTATGGCAGAAGATGTAGAACACCTTTAAACTGGTCTGAACCTGGAGAACGTAGTCTCTTCGGAGTTGACTTAGTTAAGGAAGCTGAAGAAAAAGTCAGGTTGATCAAGAGAACATGAAGATAGCACAATCCAGGCAAAAGAGTTACGCCGATAAGAGACGTCGGTCTCTTACCTTTAAAGTTGGTGATTATGTTTATCTCAAGGTATCACCAATGAAAGGCGTTACTCGATTTGGAATCAAAGGAAAGTTGGCACCTGTTATATAGGTCCTTATCAGATCCTTAAAAGATGTGGAAAGGGGTGGCATATCAACTTGATTTACCGCCCACAGCTATCATCAGTTCATAATGTGTTCCATGTCTCTCAGTTAAAGAAATGTCAAGTGCCTGATCATATCATTCATGTTGAAGAGATTGAATTAGAGCCGGATCTAACATACTCAGAGTATCCTATCAAGATTCTTGACCAGAAAGATCGAGTCACTCGAAAAAGAACTGTCAAGTTCTACAAGGTTCAATGGAATCAACATACGGAAGATGAAGCCACGTGGGAGTCAGAAGAGTTTCTCTTAGAAAGTTTTCCTGAGTTTCTTTCTTCTGTCTAGTCCTTGTAATCTGTAATATGATGACTTATCCCCTGCTTTATGTAAAGGTTAGTAATGGAAGTGCCTGACACATTTCCTTTTCCATTAGTTAGCCTACAGGTTAAATCTCGAGACGAGATTTCTTTAAGGGGGAAAGAGCTGTAACACTCTGGTGTTAAGCAGACTAAAACCTGACATGTCATCATATGCACTAGCATTTCATTTGAGTTGATAACCCAATTTTGCATTCACTAAAAACAAGTTTTATTCTTTTTGCTTGTGCTTAGTGGATAAGGAGTGTTTAAGTTTGCAACCCTAGTCTATGCTTTCTTGTTGTGAATAGTGCTTTTATGCTATATAAGGGTACTATGGTAATTTCTTATATAGTAATTGAATTTTTGACCACATCTTGGTATTATGTCTCAAAGGTGTATTGGAACATGTTTCAAGTCACCATTGAGGTATAATTCAAATTTGGTCGGAATTCAATTAAGTAATGTAATTAATTAAAAATCCTATTTTATCCCTTTTTCTTAATTCTAAATCTAAAAAGAAGTTGGGTAAACTCTAAAAAGCAAAGTTGCTCCATTTTTGATAAGGATCAACTTTGATGTATAAAGTTTTTCAAGTTCTTATTCGAAATCAAAAGTAATTGTGAAAATACCCTTTTGCCCTTTTTGTCCCCTTTTGATTTTCAAACCCTAATTCAAAATCTAAGCATATTTTGCATATGTTGCAAAAATAAAAGATGTTCAGTATTGAATTCTGAGCATTTGATATTTTAACATATTTTCAACTTATATTCAAAAATCTGAAGTATTTTAAGTTAACCGAAAGGGTATAAAGGAGAAAGGGGGGATAGGGGGGATAAGTTTCTTCTCCTGTTCATGGCGGTGGAGCTGATCTTTGATCAGCACTGATCGCGCGTTGGGCGTCGATCTCTCCCGAATGAGCGCACGACTGAGTCCGTGGCAAAGTGAAGCAGCTGCTGGCACTCTCCCTTGCTCCGTGGCGCCTCCTCCTGAGCTCGCCATCGTCCGTTCGCCACCAAAGCACCGACGGGCTCCAATTCAACCCAATCCCCAAATGCACCGCCTCTGATCATTCTCATCCAAATTGACCGCGGCTATAACCTCTTTACCTCCTTGCGCATCTCCAGAGCCCATCCCTTCGACCTCTACTGCCTCAGAGAGCTCGTGCTCGCCGTTCTTCTTCCCGCCGGGCGAAATCGCCGCCGAGCTCGATCTCGCCGTGGTCCGCTCAACCGGGCACTCCTCTACTCTCCCTGTCTCGTGTTTCTGTTTCGCCTTGACCCCAGGATACTCATCGGCTTGATGGTTTTCCGTTTGGTGCTCAGGTCTCGCCGGAACATCGTCCGTTTCGCCGGAGCTCGCCGCTGCAAGCCACTGCTCCGTGGACTTCTCCTCTCCGTCCATCCTCCGCTCAAACCAGCTACACAGCCAGCATCAAGGTGAGCTACTGGAGCTTCCTAGCCCCTTTGTTCTTTGCTACCAGCCTGAGTTCGCCGGAACAGCTCGCCGTGATCCGGTCCGCCGCCGTGCGTGGCAGACTTCACTGAAGCAGTAGTAGCGTTTAGGGTTAGAGGCTCTATCGGCTGCGGGTGACCTGCCGGTGCTTGTGCTCGCCGTTAGTTGGGTCTCTAATGGCCGGAGTTGACGGCGTAAGGCTCGCCGGCGCTCGGCGTGGTGCGCCGTGCGCTCTGGCCAAGGTCGGGGACCTCGCAGTTGTAAAGACGACAAGTTAGAGGGTGTTGGTTGCAAAGTCCATGACTCATGTAAATAGTGTTCTGGACTGCGGGTTGTTTTCGTTTAAGCCGAAGGGCTTTTCTGCAAAAGCGCCGAGGCGCGCGGGCAGAGCCAGGCTGGGCCGGTTTCCACGCGCGTTTGGCCGCGCTGGAGCGGGCCGAAAGCCCAGTTTGGGCTAGATTTGAGTTTTTCTTTTTATATCTTTATGCACAGTAGCTAGTTTGTTATTTTTGCTATAATTTTTCTATAGCTCTGTTAATTGTGAAATTTGACATGTTAGATGATACATGTCTGTGCTAATATAAAAATTATAAAACTTGTGTTTTGAGTACTTTTACTATGACAATTAAATCTGTACTTTAATTAATAAATGCAACTTTGATGAATTATGTGATTTTCTGTGTTTCTCCAAAAATCATGAAATTTGACATGTGAGTTTATGTCACTGATATCTACCTTCATGTTTAATTTCAGCTCTGTTTGAATAAGTATGATTTGTTCATAAGTAAAAGCTAATTAAAATGACTTATAAAATAAATAGAATTTGTTAATCCTTTTAGATTTGTATGATTTTTGGTTTTGTTTGACAATCAGGGGATCAGTAGCATGATTTGCTCCCTGGTTATGGATTCCTTTATGCAGATGATCTTTTGTTGCTAATTAGTTACATAACCTTGCTTAATAAAGATAATGAAATTTGCTTAGTAATAATATATAGTTTAATAGCTAAGTTGGTTTTGTTGGTTTGAAACTATACCGTGATGGAAGATTGTACAAATAAATGTCTACAGCTTAGAAAATTTCCATCTTTACCATGATCATGTCATAAGCATTTCATTGATCATGCATATGCACTTCTACGTGTAGATCTCGTTTCGGAAGAACCGGATCCACAGTGGGTTTCTTCTGAGAGTTTGGATCCTTCTGGTTTTTCTGAGTCACCGAACTTCGCTGATCAACAAGGCAAGCCCCGGACATTAACCTATCCTTGTATTTTATAAAGTTATTCATATCACTTGAGTTAATTTGATGCATTAGGTAAATAGGAGATGGGTGAATCCTAGTTGATGCATTACCAACCTTGATGATTCCAATACTTAACCTTGATGCCCGTTTTATGAAAATACTTAGTATGCTTAGCCATGCTTTACTACTTCATTATAGTAGGTGCTTTTAAAAATGGTTGCTATGTTATGGGATTAATGAATCTTGAGATAACATGATAATTATAGTAACTTACATCAAGAATGGAGTCTTGTTGTAAGGTTACTCAACATAGGACCTTATCGTTGTTGGCCTGCTGTGATTGAGACCTTTGAGTACAGCCCACATGCGGTGGTAAGCCTCATCTATAGCTATTCCGATACTTGAGAACGGCCAACCGCGTACTGGGAGTGGAGAGATGGCGGGAGTAGCGTGTACCCTCGGGGCTATGAGATAGTCGGGTTCGAGGTGTACTGTACTCTCGGGTGACGCTGGACCCGTTCTTGTATGGGAGGATCTATAGATAGGGTTGACATATGCAAGATTAAGATCTACATATGTCGTGTGGTACTGAATCCCCAGCTGGGTTTAAACGATTCGAATCGCCGTGTTTCCTCGGATATGGAGCCTCAATCCACTGACCCTCACCGTAGTAATGAATGGGATCTTTATGAGATGCGAACTAAAGATGTGGTATGCTTATGAAAGTTTGAAAATCTTTGGATAGTTATGAAATTTAATCTTGAGTTAAAACTTGAAACTAGGTTTTACTATTAGTAAGCTCTTATGCAAAAGAAATGTTTTGATCTTGCTAAAGCCTTACCTTGAATCCTTATAGCCTTCATACCTGAGTCTTCTCCTCTTTTCTAGACGGTTAAGTCTTGTTGAGTACTTTTGTACTCAGGGTTCGTTACCCTTTGTTGCAGGTGAGTTTATTGATCATCCTTTTGGTGGTCAATGTTTCTTCACTTTGGAGGAGAGTGATGATGACACTGATGTTTGACCTTGGGCAAGTAACCAAAAGTTGTGTGGTATATGTAATATAAAGTTCTGAACCTTTTATGTTTAAGTACTTCTGGGTTGTAAACTTTTAAACTTAAGTTTCAATCTATGTTATATACTCTTTCCGCTTTTACTCTGATTTATCTTATATATAAAACTGTTGTAATACTGTGATGCTTGACGAGGGAATTCCTGAAAAGAATGTAACGTGGATGATTCGGGTTTCCCGAGGACACCCGACAGATCTCTTGAGTCATTTGGAACTCGTGCACGCGCGATCAGAAGTCTTTAGGACAATGATGGGTGCATGTGGGCCACTTAATTCAGGAGGTTCTGCCACAGATCCCTTCTATACTTTTAGCTCTCCGTCTTGTTAGTTACTTAGGGGTTATACACTTAGACTCATATCGCTATCCGTTTCCTTTGGGTTCGATAATAAAACTGGGTTACTCTGGGAAAGTGCTACATCGGTAGATCTTATCTGTGCGCTTGCGGATAAAGTAGAGTGTGCTTAATTATACCAACAAGCATTTTTTGGCGCCGTTGCCAGGGAACGGTAGATCATCTTACGTCTTAAGATAACCTTGTAATCATACTTTTATCTTTCCTTTTTTTTTGTCCCAGTCTTTTCATTATTTTTGTTTTCATTCTTATGAATGTTGTTTTTGAATTCCACTCTTATCTATCTACCCCATGAGAAGCTATAACCAGTAGAATCCTTATACCCATCATAATACCTGGTTATGAGCTATGCCTACCTTCTACTGCACTGGCCCTTGTAATGAGCATAGAAAAAAATATGAAAATATTCCTTCGGGTTTATTCTTGTCACTAACCTTTCCAGGTCTGGAGCAGAAAAGAATGAAGGAACAACAAACACAAGGTATGTCCACCACAATCATCATGCAACATTGAATTACATTCATCCAAATCTTGATTTACAAAATCCAAGCTTGGAGAATAGACTTTCTAAGAATGTTTCTTGCCATGTGCTATGTTGGTTGTCCCTACCTTTAGGATATGCTCATATACTAATCATACTCTTTCATCACCATCTGAATAAATCTCTACAATGCTTTCATATTATCTTTATTTGATATAGTATATTCTTTGGTTTTGAAGTATATCATACACCTTTTAAATTAGGCATGGAGCTTAGTTTAACTGTTTTCATGAATTAAAGTAAGACATGGTGTCTGGTTTTTATTCTTGAGCTAAAAGGTGTGCTGATTTTACCTCTAAAGGCTTTTAAATTAAGTATGGCTTGCTTAGGTTAAAATGCCTTCCTAAATCAAATTAGACGTGGTGTCTAGGTTGATTTCTGAACTGATAGTATGCTATAGTAGATATTGGATATTTTATTGGACTAACCCCTGTAGGAAACTTTCAATATCAATTCGGGAAAGTCTGGAGATGAACTCACACCGGAGATGAAGCAAGGCGTATAATGAACTTCAACAACTCTTGCACAATGAAGACTCAGCTCGTTCATCATAGATGAAAGAACTGTGAGTATCAAAGTCTATTTGTTTTGTCTTCTACTGCAAGATATCTTTTTCCTTGAATCATGTTAAAGTGCAGCCAACACATGAAATACTAGTCTATGCTAAAGTAATCCTAAAAAACATCTTTTTATTAGCATAGATGCAAAATACATATGTTGTAGACAACAACCCATGCTTTAAATTCTTGCAATCCTTCGGGTATATATCCACTAACGTTATGCAGGGAGAGATTTTGTTCATCCATGGTTTGGTGTGAACATTGAAGATCCCAAAACTCAAACCATAGACACACAAACCTACTCTCAGATCACAAATGGTGCTAGCCTAGCTTTCAGTCTTGCTTGGGCGCTGATGACAAACATGATGCAACTTACCTCGTATGAGACAACCTATGCCCAATCATCATAGTCCAAGACATCAAGACAAGAAGTGAGAAGTTATCCTCTTTTCTAATCAAAAGCTAGCTTGGGAGACAAGATGGTACCACTACGACAATAGCAAGATCTATAAGTCAAACACATGAACATGTGTTTGGGAGTCCATCTACATCACAAGCCAGCCTAGGAGAGACAATTCCGTTGTCTAGATATATTTCACAATCAAAGGGAGGAAGGAGAAACCCAACTCAAACATATGGATCTCCTACTCACCACTTTGATCAATACAAACTACTAGATGTTGTCCCAGTCAAGAAGAAGAATATGATCCACCACTCATACTTGGAAGATCGTTCTTGAACGCCATCAATGTTATCATCTATGTCGGACCTGGAGAAGTCAACTCTTAGATCTTTTGCTGATTCTTCAACAACTACATCACTTCTGAGCAGCCAAAGAGAACCAAGAGAAGACGTTGAAGGAAGAAGAACCAACTGCCAAGAATTGAGGAGGGCATCATAAAGGATGAAGCCACTGCACCACAAGAGTTAGAAGATGAAGAGATTACCAGTTAGCAAATCAAGAAGAACAACACGATAAGATTGTCCATCATCTAGACACTATGTGAGGGAGGACAAGTCTCAGTTGTGACATTCCACAAGACAACAGACTATCATAGAGGCACTCGAGTAGCAGCTCTAAATTCAAGTCTCTCACCACCCAATGATTAAAGGGAAAAACAAGAAAGGTTGACAAGAGAAGAATACAGAACTGTCCCTACATCCTCATAGTACAGAATTAATACAAGAAGAGAGAGGATCCTAGTCAGCATACTCGAGGAATAATGCGCCTTCACTGATAAGTCAACACAAGAGAAGGAAGGTCGATACCTATAAAGATGATTCCACTGTGATCTTCCTCCTCTCAATCACACTGTGAGACAAAAACATAGAAGACAAGCCATTCATAAACAACAACCAGCTAGACAAGAGAAGCTTCCACAAGGAGTTTTGACACAATCACTCTTCAGTGACAAAGTAACATTTCAAGGTAAATGACCATCACTTTAAAGTTTCTCTTTCATTCTAGTATGAACATAAATAAAGAGCTAAACATGTTTAAGTTGCACATCACTTGATCCAACCTAATCAACTCAACATGTTTCAGTCCTTTGATCTTTGTTCCTAGCTCTACTCTCTTGTATCTTATTGTCTTAACCAAATGAGCCAAATGTTGTGCATCTAACCTTTGGAAGATGATATATCTCAATTATGAAAAGATCAACACTTTATGCATAGATTATCCTTCCTTGGGTTAAGTAATTTGATCTGTTAAATATTTTAAGATGCTACTTTCATGCTCATCCTCTGATCCTATCACTCATATTAAGATTGAATAGAACACATAAACAAAAAGTTTATCTTGTGCAATGTGCCTAAGGTTAGAGGAGAATAAAACAAAACTTTTGGTTCTGTTGGTTTTTTCCACCCACAGAGCCCATGGCTTGATCTCTACCTTGTCTTTATGAGCAGGACACACTCTTGAGCAAACATGGAGAAGTTTGTCACTCCCAAATTCTACAGAGTGAAGGTCCTAGATCTGCAAGAACATGCACACTGAGCAAGATGCTGCCAGCTTCCATAATTAACGCTTCACTTCAAACTGCTGGACGAATGAATGACATGAGTGACACCATATCAAGAGGCATCAACAAGAAGGAATGATGGAAGACGTCGTAGTCAGAATTAGAGGTCATGAAGTCCCCACAGACTTCTTGATCCTCTACATGAGAAGACGATGATGTCCACCTCATCCTAGGAAGACCATTCCTCTACGCTACAAATACAATCATCTACAAGAGGAAATCCATTTTCACATTCCTGGAGAAAGGTACGATGCTACTTCATCAGCTACATGCCAATGAAGCATCTAAGAAGAATAGAAGTTAAATACGCCGCTCTCAAAGCCAAAGAAGACAAACTATCAAGAATAGAGAGACCAATTACGAAGAAGAAGCTATCGACACTGTCCCAGAAAAGAAAGGAGAGAAACCTCAGATAGTGAACCACAGGAAGTGAAGACTCAGACCAAGAAAGTATGGGAGAAAATGTCTACACCTAAGAGGTACAATCAATAATAACTTTCCAAACGTCTGACATACCTTGAGAGGTCTGAACCAAGGGAAGGTCCGGTTCGTCGGACCTAAATATCCGAACCTTCGCCAAAAGGTAAAATCGGTAGTTATCTTTATTTTGCTGCATATTTCTCATAATTAATCTTAGTCATTTATTGCATCATCATATTTAATCATTGCATCATCATATTTAATTCACAAATATTTTAATTTCTGCATTGCATTAGAAAAGAAAATAAAATGTTGCAATTGTTACACTACATCAAAATCATAAAGCCCCATGTGAATAAATCTTGGTGTGTAAAAACCCACAGGAATGTTCACCGTGGTGGCATAAAAATAATAAAAATAAATATGCATGCATTCATCTTGTTGCATTTCCTCTTGCGAAAAATACAAAAATATTGAGAAAGAGATCTTACTGAAATTCTAGACAGCTAAGGCTTGAGTGGCCAACCATTAATGTTTAATCTGTTCCACAAGTTTTGTTGTCTATTTGAGTTTCACAGGATTTGAAAGGCCAAGAAAAGCTGACTAGCAAGTGAATGCTCCATCCACTATTGGAGCACTGTCTCAACAAACATCAACATCAACCAAAGCTCTAATAGAGGAAGGACATATCCACTGCCAGTTTGCTACATTGCAAGATCGAACGACTACGTCAACATTCAGCTTGGGGAAGGCACCCCATGTATCCACGTAAGTATCTTTATCCTTAAGTTTTTCATTCCATAAACAAATTCAAAACACCAAAAATATGTGAGCACATGAAGGTTCAATCTTAAAAATGAAAAACACCAAAAATATGTGAGCACATGAAGGCTCACCCCTAAAAAGAAAAGAACAAAATATGTGGGCACATGAAGGCTCACCATTAAAAGAAAAGAGCAAAAAATATATGGGCACATGAAGGCTCAACGCTATTAAGAAAACTAGCTTGGGGGAGACGCCCCCGTTATCTTCACGATTCAGGTATGTCTTTATTACTACTACTACTTTATTACCTTTTATATTATATCTTAAAGTGTGTTAGATTAATAAATAAAATAGTGTGATGACCAAAGAAGAACCCTCTCTTTCTAATCTTTTGCATGGAAGTGATGAATAGTTGCTCTATCTAATTTCTTTCAAGTACCTAGCCTTCAAAGCATATGTTCTCCTCATTAATAATGATGCCTTAAAATAAAATTAAATGCATGGTTGGCAAATACTTAATCTAAGGTCTAGGTAGTTGGGATATGACATGTGATGATCTGAGCTGCTTTTGGTTAAACAACACAACACTAAAGTTCCGGAGATTTCTAAATGTAAACATGACTAATAATTGCATTGAGTTAAATTAAGCTTTGTGACCCTGTGAGATGTTATCTTGCCATTGAATTGAGATCACTTACACATTTCATCCATCTTCCGCATAAATGCTCATAATTATCTGTTGCTACCCTCTCAGAAGTTTGTTGGAAGCATGTGGCTATTGAAAAAAAAAGAGAGAAAAGAAAAAAAAGATCCGAGGAAATAAAAAGGGACAAGTGTCCGAAACCTCAAAAAGATAGATCCCGAGGAAATAAAAAGGGACAAGTGTCCGGAACCTCGAAGAAAAAGAAAAAAAAGAGAGAAAAAAAAATTGTTAGAAAAAAAATGGGCACGTGCCCGACAGTAGAATTAGCCTAATAGCCATATGTCTCTGATAAACAGAAGAGAGAGTGAATATATTCTAAAGAGCATTCGACTCCATTTTTCCATACACATACTTCTTGATTCAATGGTTGGTTGACTTTCTCTTTGGATCCAATGTTTAATTTCACAACATATGTATTTATGTTTTTAATAAATTAATTAAAACTCCGGGATAAAGGTGAAGTGAAAGAACTAGAGACATAGTGCTTGATTTGATCGTTCAATCTCTCAATTATTTAAGATCTAAGGTAGAGTAATAAGCCCCATGAAGAATAACATGATATGTTTCGGAGAATTTTTGTTTAACAGCAGGTATACTTGTTGGAAGTGAAGATATAGTAGCAACTCCTGATCCATTGTTAATTTTTGGTTTTGCTAAGGACTAGCAAAGGGTAAGCTTGGGGGAACTTGTTGACGCCGGTTATCTATCAAAACTAAACGATAAATAAATATGAAAAGGGCATGAATTCAATCACCAACAAAGGTTTAGGGTTTCAATTGACAATATTCCACGAGTTTTGGTGAATTGTGATTCTGCAGGGACTAAACCAGGAAACCAGCGCTGATTGCTTCCCTAGAAGGAAACCGACGGGAGATAACGCAACCGCCACGTCAGGATTATTCTAGAAGACTCCAGAGGACGCAAGAAGACACCAGGACGTCGACCACCACGAGAGGCTGAAAGGTGGGACCGACCGGTCCCTCCCTATGACCGGTCGGTCACCCACCGGGCCTGATGGCTTCCGTCTTCTGCAAGCTACTTCCATCGACCTCCAGGATTCATCTCGACCGTACCTCAAGTCGGTTTAATCCAACGGCTGCGGTTGATCCCTCAGGGCTATATAAGCAGCCCCAGACCCCCCTCTCCAGGCATCTCCCTCTTCGTTATTCATCTCCACATCAGAAATTAGGGTTCCAATGTAGAAGTAGAGGTCCCTCTAGATGAATCTCTTCTAGTTCATCTATAATTAGATCTAGTTCATCTAGTTGTAATCAAGAGTTAGCTTTCAAGTAGAAGACTAGATACCTCTCAATTAGGATTAGAACCTAGTCTTATTCTAGAACTAGAAGAGAGAGAGAGAGGAAGAGATCAAGAGGAAGCTCCGGCCTGTCGGATCAACTTGTTCATCTTGTACCTGTGGATTCAAGTTCTTCATCGACTTGCTTCAACGATTGTTTCGGTAATCAACATCTATATTTAAGTTTGAGCCATTGTTCTTATTGTTCTTAAGGTTTATGACTCTCTTTTGAGTACTTTAACTCTAAGTTGCTCTAGAGTTAGAGTAGTTGGATAGTGTAAGCGTGGTGCTTAGACTTGATAGCTCATCATAAATGCCTCCTATAACGCCGGTAGTAGTGGTGTTCGCAAGGGTGACTCTTATAGCCTTGTTGATTCTTCTATAGTCCACTTACCCGTGTGTAGGCTCGGTAGGATTATACATTTGCATAAAAGAATCATACTCTGTTGTGACCTTTTATGGCAAATTCCCCATTAAGAATAATAAACATATCACTCTTAAGTTGGATTTAGATAACCTTAGTGATCCCCTCTATACTTTTAGCTTCTCTGTCCTTGTTAGTTACTCAGGGTTATACACTTGAGACTCATCACTATCTGTTCCTTTGGTTCGATAATAAAACTGGGTTACTCTGGTGAAGTGCTACATCGGTAGATCTTATCTGTGAGCTTGCGGATAAAGTAGAGTGTGCGTTAATTTATACCAACAGTCTCCCTCATGATCAAGTCTAAGAAGGTAGCCGCCTCCTGCTGAACACTGAGCTGATGAGCGCGGTCTCCTACTCTCTCTGAAGCGCCTGGTCCCTCTCCACCGTCAGGTGAGCTAGGTGTGTGGTGAGGAGGTCTATCTCTATGGCATGCTCCTCCTGCCTGCGATGCTGTGCAGCCATATCCTCACTAAGAACATGGTCCAGGTGGTCGTAGCTACATGACAAGCACCCATAGGATAGCCATGAGTGCAGCCATAGCACTCCCAAGCTAGTCCTGCGCAGTGCTCTCGCTCTAAAGACAACGGCCTCAAGCACAGTGGCACCTGGCTGTCGCCACACGACTGGTAAGGGTCCGCCGTAGGAAGATGCTAGCAGTGGCTTGCGCGACCACCTCCTGGTGATCCTCCATAAGTCCCGAGGAACAGTATAGGCAACCCTATTAGCCCCATCCATGGGGTCCTACCTTGTAGTGCGAAGACCGCGGCGGCACCATACATGATCCTATGGATCACGGCTGGGCATGTCCACCTCAACTGTGTATACGTAGCGATCCTCGGAAAGCTGAACACGATGCCAATCATATTGAAGGACCGAGAATGCTAGCAGAAAGCGACCAAAGGGGGGGGTGAATGGGAGCTTCAAAATTCCTTTCGAAAACTTGTCGCCACTGTCCCGTAAATCATCCCCAAAAGCAAACCCTAGAGCTTTCTAGTGTCCACGACCCTAGATGTAGGGTGGATGCTTCCAAGAAGCACAGCGGGAAAACTACACAACTCTAGAAACCCAACGCAAAAGACGGAAACCAAATCCGACAACGAACACGCAAACCGCGAACGAAAACGCGTTGAGCAGTACTGACCGGACTCACCAGTGCGTCCGTTCGTCAGGGATCGGACGCATCGGTCGGTCAGAATCAGGTTTGGGACCTTACTGTGTTGACCGGACTCTGTGAGGCAGTGCCGGTCACAACCTGTGTGTCCGGTCAATTACAAACGGCCCGATGAACAGTAGGTTGAGCGAGTCCGGCCCACAGCTGCTGGAGCGTCCGGTCAGGGTCGGAAAAACTTTCGCGAGATGTTCAACGACCGGACTCTCGGCTCGTGCGTCCGGTCAGCCCGACCCAGCGTCCGGTCACCCCGAGATTTCACAGTTCGTCCACCGATCTCACCCAAAACGAATCCTCTAGGGATCAAACTTGGTGAGAGGAGTCACAACGAGTATAGTGTGAGCTATCTCTAGAGATCATGGCTCGAACCTATCTCCAAATCGATGAATCAAAGAATTTCGGGGGAAGGGAGAAAACTTGAGCCGAAACGAAAATCGATCGATCTCCTAGACCGTGAGGTTAGAAATTAATTCCTTCGGTGGAAAGAAGTGCCATCACTATCTAGAAAAACTTGGTTCAACGGATTTGCAAAAGATGAACCGAGCAAAGAGATCAAGCGTCGGGAAGAACGTGGAGAAAAAGGATTCCTCGAAGAACACCAACAGAATGCGAATCACAACCACGAATTTGCAACCGTGTGGCAACCACACGCTACAATAGTGAGATTACGGTCTCACTTCCTCAAAATCTCACGGGCACAGAGGTATTATTCTCAACTCTGTGGATCTCAGGTTCGCTACAGCACGGAGTGAGAGAGCAGGAAAACTAGAAGCAAAAGAGCAAATGACTGAGATAGAATGGGAGGAGGGTGTCTCCCTCTACTTATCCTAATTTCTATTCCTACTCTACCCCTCTCTATTACAGAGCGAACCAGCTAAACCCTAGGGTTATTCTGACAACTCGATGGTAGTGGTATCCGACGGCCACGCCCGCACAACCGTGGCGTTGCCTCGACGCCAACCTCCCGATTGCCACCACGTGCCGCCCTCGCATGCCACCCCCGGTTTTTGTGGGCCGAACCGGGAAACCAGCTTTTCCAGGCAACCCCCGGTTTTGAGGCCAAACCGGGAAACCAGCGCACCAGCATCTGAGTTTTGAGGCGCCAAACTCTCGCAAACCCGCAGGGCCCATGTTATGAGGCCCATAAACCCGGGAAACCGTCCTCAAGCCCGAGTTTTGTGCCAAACTCGAAAACCCTCAGCCTGAGTTTTGTGGCCAAACTCAGAAACAATCAACCGGAGTTTTTGTGGCCAAATCGGAAACCATCCACGCCCAAGTTTTGAGGCCCAAACCTGGAAACCGTCGACCTGATGGTTTTTTCCTGGCTCAACCCACCAAACCGACGTCGTAGAGGGGATGCACCTCCGTGCACCCCGTCCACTGACACGTGTCCCCAAGTCATGGCTCAGGCAACACATGACCGCAAGTCTTCGCTCGTCGTTGTCCTAGGCTGTCAGCCACCACAGCTGATCCTCGGGCCTCTGGTCCCTCAGTCCAAGCTCACGTCCGCCCTTCGCCACTCTCGGTCCATCGGCACGGCACGTCTCTACTGACCTTCACCTCGCCTCTGATCACTGTATCCGTGCTCAACACCTGCACAACACAAGCCAAAGAACATGCGCATCATCCCAGTTGACAATCACTCATCACTCAGAGCTCGGCAACACCCATGTATCCGCAATCTCCCCTTGATGAGTGCATTGTCAACTACACACTCCACAAATCAAAAGGAAATAGAAGGAGGAAGATAAGAGAAAACTCAACCAAATGACCCAAAAGCATAGCAAAGTCGAAGAAGGTCAAGGGGAAAGAGCAAAACAACTTGGTCCCCAAAGACATGGGCAACGGCTCGACGCAACCAAGCAAAGCAAAGCTAGCCCTCAAGAAGAGGTAGAACAGGCTCAACACCGCTAGCAAGTACCAATTGAATAATCGAAGCAAAATGCTAGTCCCTCAAGAAAGAGGCACAGAGGCTCAACACAACTAGCAAGAAAGCTCGATACCAACTGTTCCATCTTAAAAAGAAGAGCTTGACACCAATTGAAAAATCTGAAAAGCAAATGCTAGTCCCTCAAGAAAGAGGCAAAGGCTCAACACAACTAGCAAACACTCTCCAAACCAATTGAAAATGTCAAAACTCATCCGGAGCAAACTCGCCCTCGAATAGTGCAAACAACCAGGAGAACTCCCCTTAGTTCAACTCGGAAAGCACATGATTTGCAATATTTTATCCCCCTAAGTTAAAACGTTCGGAGAACACATGATTTTTCAATTTTCTCCCCCTTAGTTTGAAAATGCACTTATCAAGTAAAGTGCTCCCCCTCTGCAAATGCACCAACAAAATGTCAAACCAGCGAGTGTCTCCCCTTTCCAAAATGCATATGAGCAAAATGCAAGTTAGGAGCTTCAGGAGTATACTCGAAAGAGTGTAAAGATGCTCTACTGAGTTTGGATCCGATGATGCAGAAAATGCATAGAATGCTAGCAAAGGCGCAAACTGATCACCAAAAATGAAATATTAACATGTGAGCAGTTTTCAGCCGAAAAGGTATTCACCATCAAAATAGCACAAGACATGTATAGACAGGAAGTCAAACAGTGCTAAACATGTATACAAGGTGAACTACCCCTAGCACAGTTCAAACATCATGCTGATACCAATGAAAGCATATACTTGTGATTTCAGATTTTAATCGGAGTTGCAACGGTGAAATTTCACAAGTTTAGAAAATAGCACGTGACTGCGAGAGGTTGAATGCTTGTTATTGCCTAACTTTTCAACTGTGCGAAGCCTATGCAGAAGCAATCAGAAGCTTAAAGCAACAGCAGTGTCGGTCATCCCATACCACATCTCAAATTTTAACCCAAATTGCAATGGGAAACAGTCTCAAAACTGTGAGGTGCTAACAAGCAAACCCATCTTGATCTTTCCAATTCACTTAACTTGGTTTAGCTTTTAGACAGATTATGAACATACCAAGCAAGTGAACGACTCAACACTAGAGACATAGCAACCTAGCATATATGAAAAGCAGAGTGACCTCTACACATTCTACACATGCTAGTTGCAAATCTCAATGGTGAACATTTTCAAATTTTAGGTTCATTAAAGCAAGTTCACCATTCAAAAATAGCTCAGCTCACAGCAAGTATTAGTGATCAGAAAGAGCATAAGCTACAGCATCACAAAGCATCAGAGTAAAGACTACACAGCGCATAGTTAAATTCGTCAGACTATATTCATGAAGCTCAGAATGTAATAGCGTATGCAAAAAAGCAAAAGAAAAAAAGGCAAACGAAAAAGAGCCAGTCAGGGTCAAAATGTTTCTCCCATCTAAAAGGGAAACACACACCAAGCTCACCTCTCAACCGATTAAAGTTGATTGGTCCAAAGCCTTGGTGAAAATATCAGCAAGCTGATGATGAGTATCGACATGGCGTAGGTCGACATCACCCTTCTCATAGTGGTCTCGCAGAAATGAAAGCGCACATTAATGTGTTTGGTCTTCGAGTGCAGCACGGGGTTCTTAGCAACGCTAATCGCACTCGTGCTGTCACAAAGCAAAGGAACGCGAGAAAAGCTCAGACCAAAATCACGCAAATTGGCCATCATCCAGAGTAACTGGGAACAGCAGCTAGCCGCAGCAACATACTCAGCCTCGGTGGTAGACTGGGCGACACTAGACTGCTTGCGAGAGGACCACGATACAAGAGAAGATCCAATAAACTGGCAAGTCCCAGAAGTGGACTTGCGATCAATACGGCAACCAGCAAAATCGACATCGGAATAACCACAGAGGAGAGGTTGGAGGAAGCAGAATACCAAATCCCAAACTCTGGAGTGAAGGATAAGTACCTCATAATGCGCTTCACTGCCTGACGGTGCGAAGTGCGCGGCGACGACTGAAGCGCGCACAGAGGGCACACCGCGAACTGGATGTCCGGGCGTGCCGCCGTCAAGTACAGTAGCGACCCGATCATACTCCGGTACTCTCTTCTGGTCCACTACTTCTCCTTCCTTGTCCGCATCCAGGCCGTCGTGGTCGACATGGGTGTTGGAAGAGGCTTGGCCTCACCCATATCGAACTTCTTCAGAATGTCGCGAGTGTACTTGCCTGGTGCACGAACATCCCTTCCCGGGATTGCTTGATTTGCAACCCGAGGAAAAACGTTAACTCGCCCATCATGCTCATCTCGAACTCCCTGCTCATAGTATCTGCGAACTTGGCAACCAAAGCGTGAGAAGAAGCACCGAAAATGATATCATCCACGTAAATTTGGACCAAGAGAGTATCAGTGCCTTGCTTAAGGAGAAATAGTGTTTTGTCTACACATCCCATTTTAAAACTCTTAGCAAGCAAAAAGGTTTTCAACCTATCATACCAGGCTCTAGGGGCTTGTTTTAAACCATACAAAGCTTTGTGGAGTTTAAATACATGGTTTGGAAACTTGGGATTTTCATAACCGGGGGGTTGTCTAACATAAACCTCCTCTCCTATGTAGCCGTTTAGGAAGGCGCTCTTGACATCCATTTGAAAAAGTTTGAAACCTTTGGATGCAGCAAAAGCCAAGAGTATCCTAATCGCCTCCAAATGTGCTACAGGGGCAAACGTCTCCTCATAGTCTATCCCCTCCTTCTGACTATATCCCTGGGCTACGAGTCTGGCCTTGTTTCTCCCAACATGGCCATCTTCTCCCTGTTTGTTTTTGAAAACCCATTTTGTCCCAATTGGATGACACTCAGAAGGTGGAGACACACCAGAACCCAAACCCGATTTCCTCAAAGTTCTCAAGCTCCTCATGCATGGCATTGACCCAATCTGGATCCGTCAAAGCGTGTCCACATCACGAGGTTCAAAATCAGCAACAAAAGCAGAATGAGCAAAGTGAGAGATTTGCCTTGACCGGGTGACGCGTTCGTCGATGCTGCCGATCATCTGCTGAGGCGGGTGCTGGCGCTGAATGTGTCGTGGCGCCTCCCTAGCCGAAGTGCCTCTCCCCTCAACAGCAGCTGGTGCCTCGCAACTGCCTCGGGTACAAAGGGTACCGCTCGAGGTGGCGGATCTCACGGCCCCATGAAGACGACGTGTCAGGACCGTGAGTCGTCGTAGAAGCCGCTCTTTGCGGCACAGCAGGTGGAAGAGGTGCTGGGTCATCTATCCCTTCAGCACCTTCTTCATCATCATCGAAAAGAGGTTCGCCAACCTCATGATCACCTGCACGCTCAAAACGAGAAGAAGGACAAACCAAGGTCTCGTCGAAGGTGACATCTGATGTCTCCATGACTCGGTTAGTGTCAAGGTTAAGTACACGATAAGCACGAGTATGAGTGCCATAACCCAAAAAACACCGGCAGAAGAACGAGACTCAAACTTGTCCAAGTTGCCCTTTTTGAGTATAAAACAATGGCAACCAAAAACTAAAAAATAACTCACCTTGGGCAGTTTTCTAAAACGCAACTCATAAGAGGTCTTTTTAAGAAAGCTCGAAGAAAAATGCGATTGGAAATGTAGCCTGCAGTGCTCATAGCTTCGGCCTAATATCTCCTAGGAGTCCTATGCTCATCGAGCATCGTCCTGGCCATCTCTACAAGGGTCCGATTCTTCCTCTCCACAACACCATTCTGAGGCGGTGTGTAAGGGGAAGGAAACTGATGCTCTAAACCCAACGAGTTACAAAACTTCTCAAAATCCGAATTCTTGAATTCGGAACCATTATCATTCCTAATAGCTCGCATCGAGTTCAAAGGGAACTCGTTCTGAAGACGCAAAATCAGATTGCGAGCAAAGGAGAAAGTCTTGGTCTTCTCAGTTAAAAAGAAGACCCACGAATATCTCGAAAAATCGTTGACAACAACAAGCACATACCACTTCCCCCAACTGAGCTCACCCGAGCCAGACCAACAAGGTCCATGTGTAAAAGCTCTCCAGGGCGCTTAGTCATGACCTGAGTCACTGGATGGTGGGGAGTGGCAACCATCTTCCCATGTCTACAAGAATGGCAAACAAGATCCTTCTCCATGGATAGCTTGGGCAATCCTCGGATTAGACCAAGTGAACTAAGCCTTGCAAGCAAGTCGAAGCTCAAATGTCTTAGTCTCCTATGCCACTTCCAAAGATCAGAGGAGGAAGGTCCAGCCAAAAGACAACGAGAAATTTCGAACGACTCCGAGAAATCCGCACGAAAGACTTTTCCAAAGGGCGAAATCACACAAACAAGATTGCCCTGAGGATCCAAAATGCGACTGAGATTCGGTTTAAAACGAATCTCATAGTCATCATCGAAAAGTTGCGAAACAGAAAGAAGGTTAAAATGCAAGTTAGAAACAAGAGCAACATCGCGCAACACAAAGTGCTCATAAACTCGCACAGACCCACGAGACAGCACCATACCTTTGCTGTTGTCGCCGAAGGTGATATACTCCTTTCCGGCGACCGGACTAAAACTGGAGAACCACTTGGTGTTTCTGGTCATGTGCCTCGAACACCCAGAATCCACCAAACAAACGTTCTCCAATCGTTTTACCTACATCAATAAAATACATAGGGTGAGCATACGGGCCAACACTGGGGTTAGTGAAGTAAGGGGAATACTAGTGTTGGGCCGACTGCTCAAAAAAATGGTTAGCAGAAAAACCATTCCTAGCACGCCTACGAGAAGAGCGATCACCACGTTGAGCAAAACGTGGTCCGCTAAGGGAGGAGCGTCCATCGCGATACTCAAAACGCGGTAGGGGAAAACGCTCAACTACAAAGCCACCGCCACGGGGTCCACAGCCCACAAATGCAGGCTCCCACCGGGCACGTCCTCTCTTCTGCTGCTGCTAGGCCTAGGAACTTGAGGTTCTGGACCTCTGGGCCTAGCAGCTCTCCTCGGAGCTCTCCTCTGAACATTCGGCACATGTACATCATGGAAAGGATGGTACATGTCCGGGTTGTTCATCTCCCTAGCACAGCGCGCCTCTCTCTTGCGCCGAAAGCAGAACTCACTCAGTGTCCATCTCTCCCACAATGCTCACAATGGTACCTCACCGCTCTCAAGGGGATTGTTGGTACTCACGGTTGTGGGTGTGGATCACCTTGCCCTTCTGTGGCAACTCCTCCTGGATAGGTGGCATTGTGTCCAGCTTGTTCTTTAGGTGGTTGGGTTTGGGAGCCCAATGCTGGCTCTTGGGTGGACCTCTCGGAGGTTCAACAAAGACCCCATCCTTGGTGTTAGGCTTGAGAGGCTCTTTGGGTGGAAGCTTAGTAAGTTTGGGAGTACTGGTGGAGTTGGGCTTCTCACTCGGATTCAGACCACTCGACTCTCCAATCTTCCCAAAAGCAGAAAAATCAACACCCGAGCAAAGCCTACACCGGGACCTCCAGCAGCTCGCTTGAATTGGGAGATCATCATCCCGAGCTGTGGCTCACCACAAGATACCCATGACAAGATGGTCCGAAGTATGTGTTTTCCTCCTCGGTTTGCATCTTGTCATGCTTCACATTCGCAATCTCCATCTCCAAACCCTCACACAAAGCACACCTAGTCACACAAGTGCTACCCGAGCTGGCTTCCTCAAGAGACACAATCTTGGCATTCTTCTCTGCCAACTCGGATTGCAAGACAGGACAAGTCTTGCACGCACCCAACAGTGAAGGTCTAGCCTTCAGCTCATCCACCTCTCCTACCAACGCAACATACTTACTTCTCAAAGTGAGAAGGTCAGTCATGTGCGTGGTGCACATCTCACACTCACCTCCTCATCGGTAACGACCACGGTGGACTTGACCGAATCAAGTTCCTTCACCGTATCTTCCCACTTCTGCCTAAACTCCTTGCGCTCTCTAGCGGCACGCCTAAGCAACTTGTCCTGACTAAGGAGCGCGGCAGTAAGCTTCTCAACCTCAGCAGAAAGCTCGTCGTGGGTGAGAGATACCTGGGAGGTGTCGTTGTCGTCGTCGTCGTTCCGAGGGAATTCACCAGCTCGCCGTCGACCTCCTTGGCAAGCGCCATGGTGCAGAAGCCGTCGTCGTCGGCGAAGAAGCAGAGACCGTTCAGCTTGTCCTCGATCCTCTTCTTCTTCTCGGACTCGTCGTCGCTTGAGCAAGCGGAGTCGTCATCCGAGTCGTCGACGTCACTGAGCGTGGCGAAGAACGCACGCTGCTCAGCCTAGGCCTTCTCCAAGTACTTCTTCTTGATGTACTCCTTGTCGAAGTCGCCCCTCCGCTTGTGCCTTGCGGGGACATACTTCTCCTCCGCCGCGACGGTTCATGCGGTTGTTGTGGAACCGCGAGAACCGGTTGATGAGCAAGGCTAGCTCGTCATCCCCCAAAGACTCAAGCTGGTCCTCTGTTACAGAAAAGAGTGAAGAGAGTGCAACGCCTCCAGGGGGTTAGCAGAAGAGCCAGAAACAAAAGCCATTGACGGGCCAAAAGGATTTTCATAAGAAGCCCTTGCCATGGCGTCATTCTCACTGGACTTGAGCTTGCTAAAGAGCTCGTCGCACGTGAGGGTCTCATAGTTCGGCGATTCGATGATCGCTTGAACCTTGGAATCCCACACCGACCGATCGAGTGTATGCAAAAGATTCAAAGCTCTCTCATGATCGTCGAAAGGCAACAGCTCCTTGTTAGCCCTCATCCTGTTGACATCACCCACCTGAAAGCGAGCGAATAAACTTTCTATGCTCTCGCCAGGCATATGTCGAAAGTTCTCATACTCTCGCTTGAACGACTCATAGAGATGGGTTTTGACTTGAGAAGTTCCATCGTGGAAACGCATGAGGGTAGCCCAAATCTCCCGAGCCATAGCGAGGTGAGAAACGCGATCAAACTCACTCATGCTCAAACATGAGAAAAGAGCATTACGGGCTCAGCTATTGGCATCGTGATCATCGATCTGACATTGAGTCACAAGAGCAGCCAAGACCACATAATTGGCAGAGTTGCAAATATCCCAAATGGAAGCACCAATACTCTGCAGATAGGCCGACATGCGTATCTTCCAATACGCATAGTTCGTCCCATCGAAAAACGGCGGTTTGCCCACACCGCGATCCATGTCGCCTTCTGTGGATCTGGAACCGGCTAAAGTGGAAGATCCTTAACCTGCTCCGATACCAATTGAAGGACCAAAAATGCTACCAGAAAGCGACCAGAGGGGGGTTGAATGGGAGCTTCAAAATTCCTTTCAAAAACTTGTCGCCACTGTCCCGTAAATCAACCCCAAAAGCAAACCCTAGAGCTTTCTAGTGTCCACGACCCTAGATGTAGGGTGGATGCTTCCAAGAAGCACAGCGGGACACTACACAACTCTAGAAATCCAACGCAAAAGACGAAAACCAAATCCGACAACGAACAAGCAAACCGCGAACGAAAACGTGTTGAGCAGTACTGACCGGACTCACCGGTGCGTCCGGTCGTCAGCGATTGGACGCTTCCGGTCGGTCAGAATCAGGTTTGGCACCTTACTGTGTTGGACCGGACTCTGTGAGGCAGTGCGTCCGGTCACAACCTGTGTGTCCGGTCAATTGACAAACGGCCCGATGAACAGTAGGCTGAGCGAGTCCGGTCACACAGCTGCTGGTGCGTCCGGTCAGAGTCGGAAGAACTTCGCGAGATGTTCAACGACCGGACTCTCAGCTCGTGCGTCCGGTCAGCCCGACCCAGCGTCCGGTCACCCCGAGATTTTACAGTTCGTCCACCGATCTCACTCGATCTCACCCAAAACGAATCCTCTAGGATCAAACTTGGTGAGAGGAGTCACAAGGAGTATAGTGAGCTATCTCTAAGAGATCATGGCTCGAACCTATCTCCAAATCGATGAATCAAAGAATTTCGGGGAAGGGGGAGAAAACTTGAGCCGAAACGAAAATCGATCGATCTCCTAGACCGTGAGGTTAGAAATTAATTCCTTCGGTGGAAAGAAGTGCCTCACTATCTAGAAAAACTTGGTTCAAACGGATTTGCAAAAGATGAACCGAGCAAAGAGATCAAGCGTCGGGAAGAACATGGAGAAAAAGGATTCCGCGAAGAAAACGAACAGAATGCGAATCACAACCACGAATTTGCAACCGTGTGGCAACCGCACGCTAGATATTACGGTCTCACTTCCTCAAAATCTCACGGGCACAGAGGTATTATTCTCAACTCTGTGGATCTCAGGTTCGCTATAGAAGGGGAGTGGGAGAGCAGGAAAACCTTGAAGCAAAAGAGCAAATGACTGAGATAGAATGGGAGGAGGGTGTCTCCCTCTACTTATCCTCATTTCTAATTCCTACTCTACCCCTCTCTAATTACAGAGCGAACCATCTAAACCCTAGGGTTATTCTGGACCAACTCGGTGGTAGGTGTATCCGACGGCCACGCCCGCACAACTCGTGGCGTTGCCTTGACGCAACCTCCCGATTGCCGCCACGTGTCGCCTTCGCTCTGCACCCCCGGTTTTGTGGCCCAAACCGGGAAACCAACTTTTCCAGGCAACCCCCGGTTTTGAGGCCCAAACCGGGAAACCAGCCCACCAGCATCTGAGTTTTGAGGCGCAAACTCAGCAAACCCGCAGCACCCAGGTTTTGAGGCCCAAACCTGCAAACCATCCTCAGCCCGTGTTTTGTGGCCAAACTCGGAAAACCTCAGCCCGAGTTTTATGGCCAAACTCGGAAACCATCAGCCCGAGTTTTGTGGCCAAACTCGGAAACCATCCACGCCCAGGTTTTGAGGCCCAAACTTAGAAACCGTCCACCTGATGGTTTTTTCCCGGCTCAACCACCAAACCGACGTCATAGAGGGGATGCACCTCCGTGCACCCCGTCCACCGACACGTGTCTCCAAGTCCATGACTCAGGCAACACATGACCCCAAGTCTTCGCTCGTCGCTGTCCTAGGCTGTCAGCCACCACAGCTGATCCTCGGGCCTCTGGTCCCTCTGTCCAAGCCTCACGTCCGCCCTTTGCCACTCTCGGTCCATCGGCACGGCACGTCTCTACTTGACCTTCACCTCGCCTCTGATCACTGTATCCGTGCTCAACACCTGCACAACACAAGCCAAAGAACATGCGCATCATCCCAGTTGACAATCACTCATCACTCTGAGACTCGGCATACACCCATGTATCCGCAATATTGCGGTTCCAGGCCCTCCTGGAATCCAACCAAGTGCAGCAACCTCCATAAAATGGTAGGCATGCCGAACTCCTCCAGAAAGTCCTCCGACCCCTCAGCAGTCCAGGGTCCCGACATATAGTTAGGCCTCTTGCCTCCAGTCGACTTACGGGCGGTACGCTTGGTGCGGACCATCTGAAAGAAGTTCATCCACATAGTTTTTAATTAGTTGAGAACAACTTTTATTTTAAAGAAACAGGACGGATAACATAAGGAAGGAAGTAAGATTAATGCAAGATTGTATGATCATGATGCATGCGCGTAACATACGTCCTCACTGTCTATCAATCTAACGGCTAGACGGTGGCATACAACGTTCTCTCATAGCGTTAACTAACGTACTACACGATCGTAAGTTAGCATACCTGCAGAAAATCACTTCAGCCCTGCCTACAGTATGAATATCATGCATTGCTGAAATTAAATCTAATACTAACTCAGGTGCACACCCAGTATACACGTAAGCAGTATATGCACCCATCAGAATAGTATTACTCCCACAATCAATAGTTTCACATATACTTGTGTGTAACAGGTATACATGTCGGTACCATTCAAGCACTCCCCTAGATTGGCGGTTGTCCAATCATGCTCTCACAACTCACTTGTTACCTTGGTGTAGAGGCAATTGATCCATACATTACTATTCCGAAGAATAGCACCCATACAATTTCACCCTTGCCGTATGGACGACAGAAACAACAGAATTTAAATATGATGCACAACCCCTAAGTTAGTACTTAAATAGCCACCTAGAAACCTACTGGGCATAAGGACTTGATCATTGGCACACCTTAAACTTCATTTATAAGATTTTCCAAACCCTATGATAGCTTATAAGTTTTTGCAAAGAAAGTTTTTGATTTGAAATATGATTTTCAAATACACTCATGAACAGTAACGCCAACCATGCTCCGATGCCAGCTGTGACAGAACCGACCAATTTATACCAGATTAAGCATCGAATCCCCGCTTTCACAGAGATTTCAGATACTTAAGCTCGTACAAACCCGGTAGTCCGGAAACCTCGAAGGATTTCAAAACATTCAACTTTAGCCAAGATCGTAATAGCTTAGCGTACATGTCCACGAGGTACATTCAGTTCACACATAATTCAAATACATCGGAGTTCAACAGTTATTACAAACCATAGTTCGCATTTCGAAAGCGGAAGCATGATAGTTTTAAACATAAGTTCTCAGTTCACAATACGGTGCCAATGCCTGATCAGTCCACAAAAGCATCAGGGAAGGATAAGAGTTGACCATGCCCATGGTCTAGTCACCACCCTCGACGGGGTATAGTCAGTTCTCGCAATAGCCGAAGAAGCATTGCCCATCTGCAACAACAAGGGAATAGAACCCTGAGTACGAGAAGGTACTCAGCTAGACTTACCCGTCATAAACCAGAAATAAACGACACCAAGGATTATGCAAGGCTGTATCTGGGGTTGGCTGTACTTACCTTTTGCATAAAAGCATTTTCATTATTAAAATCATCATTAGAGTATTAGCAGTCAATTTATGTAATTAGCCTGATTAACTAGATTTGCACCTGATCTAGAGCACTCACTTGGCTAATTAATCAAGCAAGTGTGACTATCTCATCAATAGCCTTTCAGATTCAATACCATAACCATCTTTAGTTCCATAAGTTACTACGGTAACACATGCCCAGTCAAGTTACTCACTAACCAGGAGCGATGGCGATTATAATCGATTCCTACCAGCTGGGGATAAAAATGTCGCACACTCGCCCGATCACACCTTGCGAGGCAGCCGTCGGTGACCACTTCAGGAAATTCGAGAACACAACGCGCGGGACGGTCATGGGCCCTTCTACGCCGGGGGTTATCTCATTGCCAGGTCGCTCAAGCTATAACTGCCCGGTCATGCCAGGTCAGTCAGGCCCCGCCTGTCCATGGACCATGCCAGGTTGCTCAGAATAGTTGCCCACGGTACATATAAGGCCCTGGGTGTTAGGCATCAACATCTCCATCACCGGCTCGAATAGCCCTACTCGGCTTCCCGGGAGGTACTCCGACCTACTCCGTTAAGTGATTGACGCGTTCAAAATGACTGAGGTGTGCCTTCGTCGGGTCCTAATCGACGCAGACGGGAGAATACTAGCACACAGAACCCATGTCCTGCTGCTCCTACATCCCGCCCGGTCTCAAATTAATTATCACATGGTTATCTCCATGATAGAACGAGACAGAAAATCACCCGACTTTTACCGGTCTAAGCAGGCTAAGGAGAAACGAGCCTAGACTTAACAGGGATAACAAGATATAATTGCAGGTGGACAAGGATAAGTAGTAATGCATCAGCGATATCACTCAACTCCTAACCTAATGCAACAAACAAATCAGATTAATTTCGTAAATGCATTTGCAAACGGTAGGAGTGGGATGCTCCGGGGCTTGCCTCGTTCAAAGTCGGAGGGACGGTGGTCGAGGCACTCACGGCAGGTCCTCGACGCCTTCTCTTCTTCGACCTCTGGTCCTGAGTCTCCTCCGGGCACAGCTCCTCCGGTGGCGTGTTCTGGGTCTCCACTACCGATCCTGGATGATGCATAACACGCATAAGTAATATGAATGCACATGGAATGCATGGGGATGCAATAGAAACAAGATCACTCATCAGGAGATAAGCACATGTCATCTACTGCGTTCTCTTTAACAAGGTAGTCACATCGAACTAGTGATTACAAAAGATCAAAACATCAACCAACAATTAACCTACCTAATTAGTTGGTTAGGACTCACAGTTACCACAGCAAGCACTCACTAATTAATTTATTGCCCTTTTATGCTTGCTGAAATAAATCCAATTAATCAAGCTTAGAACAGTAACCCACCCTAGACAGCTTCAGACAAATCTACAAAAATTACTGGAAGTTAACAAACACCTAATCTAGTCCCCTGTTCAAATTTCACTCCATTTGGACTCAAACTCCATTCTCTATGAAAAAGACAAATTCTATCATGAAAAGGTGCTTTGAACTACACACCCTAGCAAAAAGTGTCAAACAACAGATTTCTCATTTTTCTACTGAACTTCTTAGCACAAGAGCAGTGTACAGAAATTCTCAGGTTCAAACTCCTCATATTTTAATTACTAAAAAATAAACAAGAAAACAACATTTATTCATTTTAATTGCTTCCGCTAAAATATTCCACAGAACAACATCATATTACATTTTTCCCAGAAGCTATTCATCAATACAAACCTAACAAAACAATAATCACATTTTTCTGAGCCATATACAGATTGCTATGCATTTAACAAGATTTCAGCCAAAACAATATAGCTACACATAACTTTATCACAAACTGGACATATCATATTTTTCATGCATAAAACTCATCACAACAAACTTAACAAAACTTGTTTCACCTTTTTAGCATTTACAGGACTCAAGATATGAATTAAACAAACTAATCAAACATTCTGAAAACTATTTAAACAAAACCCTGAAAAACTCCTTAACCTAAACTGCTACGCGTACCCAACTACTTGCACCCGGGCCACTAACAACCGGGACCCAAGCCACTGACCCGCGGGCCCCTGGGTCAACATGACCCCACCGGTCATCCCCTCCAGAGCAGGGGAGAGGTTGACCGCGGCGAAGCTCGCCGGCGGCGACCTCTCCAGCGAAACGGACACCACCACTCTGCTCCCCTCCTTCTTCCGCACTCGGCGGTACCACTATCCAGCCCGGCACACGCACGGATTAAGCTCGCCGTCGATGATGGTGGCACGGCGGCACGGCCCTGGCTACGCCGGCCGACTTCGGCCTTCCCGAAGCGAACCGACGACCATCTCACACTCCCCAAACCCTAGCGAACCCTAATCGAAGCAAGGAAGCTAGGGTTGCCATGAGAAATGGCCGAGACCGCGGCTCGTCGTCGATGGCGAGCAGAGCCGACGGCGGATGGCGACGTACGGCCACGACCTAGACCTAAACGGCCAAACCAACTCCACCATTGCCTCCGACGGGCCAAGGTGACTCGCGAACACCAGCTAGGGCGAATGAACGAGCTCGAAAGAAGGGTTGGCCACGGCGGATCGAGCTTGCCGGCCATGGCGGACACGGCGGACGGCGGTGAACCGCGGGCACCAAACCCTAATCGACTAAACCATCGCTCCCTAACTCATCCTCGAGCCTCACGGACCCCTAAACACGAGCTAGAGCGGAGAGATTTGCACGGAGGGAGGGCCGACCACGGCGGACCGAGCTCGGCGGTCATGGCGGCCATGGCGGGAACTCACCCCGTGACCTACCTAGGCGGTTTTGGCGAGCGCCTGCTAGAGCAGGCGATGCGGGAGGTGAAGGCGAGGTTGGCTGGGTGGTTGGATTGACGGTGCGGTGGCAGGACGGCGGTGAACGGCGGCGGCGCTCGCTGTTTTCACCTTTTTCCCACGGACGCCGGCAAAGGAGAGCGAGAGCGAGGGAGGGGACAAAATGGAGGCAAGAGCGGCGCGGCTCGGGCAGCGGGGCGAGCGACAGCTTATGCTCACCACGCCGCGCGCGGGCGTCGCCTCCCCGGCCAGCTCGCGCCACGCGGCGAACGGGCTCTACGCGCGGTCGGCCACGACCGGCGCCGATTCAAACTGAATAGGTTGATTCAGTCGCTGATGGCCGACTGACGGCCGAACTTTGGATGCGATTGACTCCTAATCCACTCGATGAAACGCTAAACCACTTGTTCCATTGAGTAGAGCTACATGCCGACTACAACTTTGGTTACAAGATCAAGCTTTGGTTCGGCCTGGATTGCTCTCGAAAAAGATCCAAATATCACCAGGCGAAACTGTTTCGCTAGTTAGGACTTAGAAGAATTTTCCAAGTCTAATCTCCCCCATTTCTGCCTTGTGGGTCCTAAAACACCTTGTTAAACTCATTTTCATGAGTTGGCCCTTAAACACTTTTTGTTCTACTCTAAATTCTACACATTTTTGGTTAAGGACCCACAGCCATGCAAAGCTTCTATCAAGGAGGTCTCAGTTAGTCAAACAAAAGGGGTCCTAGGGCTCCATTAAGGCATCTAGAGTTAATGACTTGGTTAGCAAAAAGGACCAACACAAACCTAGCTTCATTTCGACTCCTCAACAACGTTCAACTACTAAGGAGACTCACACACTCCAAAAGCAAGTCAAACAAGCATCACACCAAGCATAATATTGCAAGCCAAGACATGAAATGACACTTAACAAACAAAATGCAACATGGGATGATGATGCTTATGCTCATGAGATGTCAAGTTATGCATTTAAGGTTGGTTAACACCAGGGGTGTTACAGCCCTCCCCTCCTTAAAAGAATCTCGTCCCGAGATTTAAGTTACTAACCATTTCTTATAAAAGTGCGGGTACACCTCTTTCAGATAGTCTTCCGTTTCCCAAGTGGCATCTCGTTCATCTTGCTCACTCCAAGATACTTTGTATTGCTTTACTATTCTCCCGCGAGTTATTCTTTCTTTTTCATCAAGCACCCGATACGGTTCCACTGAGTAGGTGAGATCGGATTGCAACTTGATATTGGCCGGTTGTACCTCTTCTTCGGGAACTCGAAGACATTTCTTTAATTGTGACACATGGAATACAGGGAATATAGCCTTCAAATGCTCAGGTAGCTGTTGCTGATAAGCTACTTCTCCCCTCCTTTCCATGATCCTGTAAGGCCCCACAAATCTTGGCGCTAATTTCCTTTTCACGCCGAAGCGTCTAACACCTTTCATGGGTGACACTTTCAGATATACATAATCGCCTTCGCTAAATTTAAGCGGTTTCCTTCTCTTGTCGGCATAGCTCTTTTGTCGAGACTGCGCAACTGCCATATGTTGTTGGATTATTCTAACTTGTTCTTCTGCTTCGTTAACAAAATCAATTCCATAGTATCGACGTTCTCCCGGTTCCACCCAGTTCACAGGTGTCCTGCACCTTCTACCATAAAGAGCTTCAAACGGTGCCATCTGTATGCTTTCTTGATAGCCATTGTTGTAAGCAAATTCTGCTATTGGTAACCATTTCTCCCAAGATCCCTTTGCTGAAATCACACAGGCTCTCAACATGTCCTCCAAGACTTGATTCACTCTTTTGGTTTGTCCTGAGGTTTGGGGATGATAGGCAGAGCTACGGATTAGCTTTGAAGGACCGAATTGGCGACCAGAGGGGGGGTGAATGGGAGCCTCAAATTTCTTCTCGAGAAATGATGGCCCTTGTCCCAGAAAATCACCCCAAAAGCGAAGACTCAGACAACCGGTCAGTTCACGACCTACGAATAGGTGGATACCCTAGGAGATGTCCTAGAGGTACAGCGGAACTACCGACGAACCCCCAAAACGAAGCACCAAAGCAACGGCGCAAAACTGCACAAGCAAGCTCCTAGAACAATCAAACTTCCGATAACGGAACACCCCACTCCTATGGAGAAGAGGAAAGTGTTGGACCCAAACTACTTAGGCCAACTAGTGGAAAAAGCACCTTGGAAAGATCTTTATGAAGTTATGAAACCAACGCAACAAACGGATCTCAAATCGGAGCTCGTATGCAAAAGATACGGACGAAATCAGCAAAACTATGCAGTCGCGGACTGTCCGCTAGTGAACCGCGGACTGTCCGCTATGGAACCCCGGACAGTCCGGGAATGAGTCCTGGACAGTCTGCCGTTCAAAAATGAGAACAGCAACCTCGCTGCCCGTGAGCAGCCCCGACCCCCGGACAGTCCGGGGATAAGTCTCGGACAGTCCGGGAATGCCCAGAAAGGCTAAAAACAGCCCGTATCAAACTCAAATTCGATTGGAACTCAACCAAATCGAACGGGGATGCAACCAAACTTCTCCCAAGTGTTCTTCTATGTGTTGGGAAGCTAATCCTAGGATATCATCGCTTCAATCCAAATAATCCATGAGAAATCCGAAGAACACTAGAAAAGGGGGAAGAACGAAGAACGAACGCGATTTCGACCCGATCTACGAGCTCGTGAGGTTAGAGAAGAAATCCTTCGATGGAAAGAAGGAGCTCACGACATAGAACAATCTGATTCAAATGGAATCGCAAATCGTCGCTCGGAGAGGGAGAACGAGGCAAATCTCCGGGAGGGGAAAAAACCAAAACGCGAAGAACAAAAACGCGATTCGATCCAAATTTCAGCCAACAAAGAGGAGGGGAGAAATTGATCCTTGGATTGCTACTAGATGATGAATTGTGTAGCACTCTGTGTCGGGTTACAAGCCACTCCTCGCGGTACAAAACGCGGATGGCGAAAAGCTTAAGAACAAGAGTCAGTCTCTCCTCTCACCCTAGCCTCCTCTCACCTAAACAAAATGAGAGTGGCACCTCCAAGGATAGGCTGCCCTAACCAGCCCCCTTCATATATATAGGCGCACGTCCGAAGACCAAAACGCCCTCTCATGAAGTACTCAGCCCAAATACCCCCCAGGGGTAAAACTGTCCAACCCTAGCAGTTTTCATCCGACGGCCACGCGCCTTCTCATCCTTCGCTTCGCCTCGACGCAAGCTCCAGGATGCCGCCACGTGCCATCACCGTCGACCGCCACGCTTTCTCACCGATAGGATCGCCGCAACGCAAGCCTCTCAGTGCCGCCACGCGTCCACTGTCCATTTGGACCTTCCCCCAGTTTTGAGGCCCAAACCGGGAAACCTGCCAGCCCAGGTTTTGAGGCCCAACCCTGGGAACCGTCCACCCCGAGTTTTGAGGCCCAAACTCGGAAACCCGCAAGCCCAGGTTTTGAGGCCCAAACCTGGAAACCGTCCATCCTGAGTTTTGAGGCCCAAACTCGGAACCGGCCACCCGAGTTTTGAGGCCCAAACTCGGAAACCGTCGATGGTAGCTTTTTGAGGCTTAGCTACCGAACCCGCGCCATAGATGGGATGTGGTTCACACACCCCGACCACCGGCACCGATGCCGATGCATGTCCAGCGTCCAGGCTGGGCACAATGCCTTCGCCTTCCTTCTTGACTTGGCCGATGCACTTGCGCCGCACGCAAGCCCGTATCCAGCCTGCCGCCAAGTGCCACGACGCCATCGTCTTCGTCCCGACTTGGCCGATGCACCACACATCCCCATGTGCTCTCGCTCGCCGATGCCACGTGCCAGCTACCACAGCTAGTCCTCTGGCCCTCTGGTCCGTCAGTCCAAGCCTCACGTCCGCCCTTCACCGCTCTGGGTACATCGGCATGGCACGTCCTCCGCACGGCACGCCTATCCTTCACCGCTCCCGGTCCGTCGGCATGGCACGTCTCTACTTGACCTTCACCTCGCCATCGACCACTATATCCAAGCTCCACACCTGCACATCAACACAGCCATGAGACACATGTCGCACACGCACACCAACACAGAAACACCACAACTCAACACCACCGGTTAGTCATAAACATTAAGCGCATAGCGAGATATGGACTAAACCGGGTAAAAGCCTCAAACCTTCCTCATCAAAGTCAATAATTAATCATATATGTTCTCAATCTCCCCCTTGATGAATGCATTGACTAAAAATAAAACCACAAAGGAAGGGTTTGAAGGCAAGTCTCATTCCAGTGCCCAAAAGCCAAGCAAAAGCAAAAACAAGGCTACATGAGATGAGGAAGGGTCATGAAAACTCCAAATAAAAGCTCTCGGTCCCAAAAGAAACGGGAAAAGCGGGCAAAGCCTCCACACAACCGAAGAGTCAAGAAAAACAAGAGTTTCATGAAATCCCAAAAGGTACTCGAAAACCAATCTCAAATAAATTGTCAAACAATCATCACAAAAGAAACCAAGGTACTTATCCACTTGGGTTCACTTGGGTCGAAAGTTGGTACCTATCCACTTGGGTTCACTTGGGTCGAAAGTTCTCCCCCTTTTTCTCCCCCTTGATGATTGAATTGACAAAAATTAGGCACATGAGATGGTTTGAGATACCAAAACCGAAAACTTGGTCCCCAAAGACATGGGCAATGGCTCAACGCAACCAAGCAAAGGATCGGATCAACAACTCATCAAAGAGCAAAACTCGATCACATAGAGCAAGAGACTTGGTTCCCAAAGACATGGGCAACGGCTCGACGCAACCAAGTCAAAAATGAGCTAGCCCGCAAGAAAAGGCAGAAAAGGGCTCAACACCACTAGCTCAAAGCTCGATACCAATTGAGGCTGAAACAACGCATTAGAATGCGTCCAATCACAAACAGCCAAGAATTGGTGAAAACAGCTAGTTCCTCAAGACAGAGGCACATAGGCTCGACGTAACTAGCTGAAGGTCCATACCAATCGAAAATACCAAGCAAAAACTGCTAGTCCCTCTAGACAGAGGCAAAAATGGCTCAACATGACTAGCAGGCTTGATACCGACTGAGAAAAAAAACCACAAGAGAAGCTCAACACTAAATGGAGCACAAACACTCGGAGCACGCGGAGAAGCAGCAAGACAAAAGCGACTCCCCCCTGAAAGCAAGCCTATATACAAAAGCTATGCAACAAAGCTCATGACACCAATTACACTCCATACCAAAAGATGGATACCAATTGAAACACATAAAAGTGTTATACTAATTGAAGAAAAACATAAAAGAGCTGAACTCCCCCTAGCTCAAAGCTCTCCCCAAAATGCATGACTCTCCCCTTTGTGCCAACACACAAGCTCCCCCTTGCAAACAGCTTCTCCCCCTTGACAAAAGGGAACATGCTGAGGGGTTTTGGATATTTTTCACAAAGTTGACACAAACACAAGACAAGTCATCCAAAAGCATATGAGGGCAATGAAAAGCACTTAGAGTGACCACAAAGTGTATCGGAGCTGGGGGTATGTACACTAAGCTAAAAATGCATGATATGCACAACGCAACAGCTTCAAGTGTATAGCAATCAGAATGAAAAGATGCTCAAAAGGGTGCTGCCCTGAAAGTGTAGCAACCAATACAAATGCTAGCAAAGGCTCAAACTGATCAAATGAATACGAAATATGAACAAATAAGCATATGAGCAGTTTTAAGCCATTTGAAAAGGAGTCCACCACTAAATAACACTTAGCATGAATAGACAGGAAATCGAGGAAGTGCTAACTCAAGTACAAAAGGTGAACTACCCCTAGCAAAGTTCAATCATCATGCAATAGAATGAAGCATAAACTTGTGTTATTATCAAATTTTTATCGGAATTTGCAGCGGTATTAACACTAAGTTCAAATTAAAAGCATGTGATTGCGAGAGGTTGAAAGCATGGTCATTGCCTAACTTTTCAACCGGGCTAAGGCTATGAAAAGCAATCGGAAGCTTAAAGCACTAGTTTCGGTCTTACACTACACGGCTCAAGTTTAACTCAAATGTGCAATGAGAAACAATCTCGATACCGTGAGGTGCTGACACATGCAATCCCATCTCGATCTTTTCATTTCACTTAGACTTGGATCAAATTTTATCACAAGGTAAATATGAACAATCCAAGCAAGTGAATGACTCAGTGCAAGAGACATAGCAACCTAGCATACAAAAGATAGCACACGTGATCTCAACACATCCTACCCATGCTAGTTGCCAATCTCAATGGTGAACAAATTAAAAGTTTCATAGTTGATTAGTCAAGTTCACCATTTGCAAAAATAGCTTAGCTCATAACACGTATTAAGTGATCAAGAAGAGCCTAAGCTACAAGCATCATCATGAAACAATAGGGCATACCAAAAAGAGCATAGTCTCATTCTCATTATTATATACATGAAGCTCTAAAATGCAAGATATACATGATGAAATGCATGTAAAAGCTAGTCTATCAAAGACGAAGCAAAACTAGCCTAAAAAGGAAAACCCAAAACAAAAGGGTATCGGAGAAGTCAAACTATGAAACATCAAGCAAAATGCTTCCCCAACTAAAAGGGAAACACACACCAAACTCACAAGCGAAGAGCCAAGAAATGCTCAAGCGAACAGCCAGCAAAAACCACATCAAAAAGACCACACAACAGAAAGGGGTCGGAGAAGAAGAGTACCAAAAACCGAACTCAGAAGTGTGTTGGAGGTACATCATGAAGTGCTTAACGGTCTGCTGGTGTGATACCCGAGGGGACGCCTGAATCTGCTGAACTCTCCAGGGCTACTGCCTCGCCGAAGTCGTCTCCCCCTCGCCTGATGCTGTTGCCCCCACAGGTGCAGCTAGTGCTCGCTGGAGAGCTGCTCGAACGAAACCCCAAGTCGTGGAGGAAGTGGGATCGGGTCCGTGAGCCGAAATGCTCTCTCCAGGCTCCTGTTCTCCTGCATACTCAAAAACAGAAGAAAGCACAAGGTATTGTCTCGTCTAGTGTGACCTCAAGGTCTCCACGAAAACGGTTAGTCACATAATAAGCATAAGGTGAACTCTCAACAAAAAAAGATCTACCTATGAATGATACAACAAGAAGATCTAAACCCAACCTAGTCAAGACTACCATGCAACAAGATAAAGCTCTATATAGCAAAATGCAGCCTAAAAACATGATCAACCCAAACATAGTCTAAACCTCAACACATGCTACAATGCAAGAAAATGATATCAATAGATCCAAAAGCATGTAACATGAGAAAATTGTGGAAAGGCTAGTGCTCAACCTAATCATATCAACAGGGTACATGAAGCTAACCAAAACTAGCACCTGAAAAGTGATACCTAATGAACATCATACCTCTACATAGTAAAGCTCATGGAGAAATAAGGTAAAGCATGGCATAATGTTCATGAGGATCACAGACTAGCATGAAAAGTGACTAAACCACCAGGCTATACACAAAGCTAGCTTGACATATGATACAGAAGATAGCACATGCTAGACTAAACAAAACATGATACAAAAGAAAATATACATGCGAAAACTATACAAGTGAGCATATGAACGACCATCTCATACCATAAGAATTAGATCATGGATATACAAGGTATGAGTGTATGAGATAGCTCACCAAACTGCAAAAGCCTCTTTGGAGGCAATTCTAAGCGGGGTGTAGAGAACCATCAAATCTTGATCACATCTAAAAGATCAAGTTCCATGAAGTGCATGTTCTCCACCCCGCGTCCTCATATCTACACACAAGAGGACAAAGTAACCCGAGTCTTGGATCCCGAAGGGTTAGCAAGCATGTACTTGGGAACCCAAAACTTGGTCACAAAACTCATCTTATCATGTGGGTTAGCATGATGCAAATGTTGGTTCAAATGCACTTTTGAAACACCCTTGAAAGCATTCCTCAAAAGGACAACTCGAGGAGAAGAACGAGTCGTACCACGGGAAAAGAGGCAAACATCTTCCAAGGTTTTTGTAGAAGAACCAATAGAAGCATCATGAAAAGCATGACGTGGACCAAGAGAAGAAGCACTAGAAGCATGTCCACGACCATGACCTATCCCACTAGAAAAGGAGTCATAAAACCCATCAACAAAGAGGGGCTTCTTACTAGGAGCACAAGTGTTCATGCCCTGAGAAGGGCTATGAACTACTATCTTCCTAGAAGAGCGAGCTTGGCACAAACGTTTGGCACGCCAATAGCAAAAGCTTTCTTGATGCCCATCTTTCTGACAAAAAGAGCAATGGTATAAAGGCCTATTGGAAGGCACACCATTCTCCGACAAGTGAGAAGTCCCTTGGGGCTTAGAACAAGAAGCATCAACAACCAACTTGGTGCCAACACTAGGAGCACACGTGCCATGGGAAAGGCTACGCGGCTTCCTAAAAGCCTTAGCTCGAATTCGTCGCTCGTGTTTGACACGGCAGAAACAAAAATCGAATGAGTGTCCATCCTTCTTGCAAAAGGTGCAATGGAAAACCGGATTGGGAGCACGAGTCCCAAAAATATTAGAAGCACCCTTATCAAGAGAAGTCCCTTGGACATCACTCGAAGAAACAGCAAGGTTAGGAGTAGCTATGAAAGAGCTATCTGAAACCTTGACACTAGTGCTAACGTCAAAAGACTCACGCGCAACATAAGAACTCAACTCCAGTTGCAAAGATGCAGACTTGGAAACATCAACATCAGAGTTGGAAAATATGCGTGACTCAAAAGACTTAGCACAAAGACTCTTGCATCTTTTGGCTAAAACCTCATTTTCAAACATGAGGCGATCACAAGTACCACATGGAGCATTTTTCAAATTTTCCATCTGAAGGACCGAAAATGCTATAGCAAGGCGACCAGAGGGGGGGGGGGGTGAATGGGAGCCTAAAATTTCTTCTCTAAATTATGAAATATGTCCCAACAAAATCAACCCCAAAAGCTTCGGACTCAAACATGATGCCCACGACCCTCAGAAGGAGGGTGGATGATCCCTAGGATCACAGCGAGGCACCATACACGAGAGCAAACCAAAACTCTCAAAACCCCGAGTCAAGTTCGTGCCTAAAGGACCACTCCCAAACGTAGATAGAGGGCTACGTTGGGATTCCTCCAAATACCGATGCTAATGCGTAGCAAAGATATGTAGAGAGGTTCCTAGGTGAACTCGAGGAGCAAACGAGAACTCCGGAAACAAAGCGGAAAAGCCGCGAGGGCAAACGCACTAAAACTGCACAAGCTGCAGAATCCCGGACAGTTCGCCGTCAGGCTCCCGGACTGTCCGGTGTGGGCCGAACTGTCCGCCGCTAGGGGGCCGGACTGTCCGCCGGCCAAAGAACAAAAGCAGCACTGCTGCTGGACACCCCTGCGCGACTCGCGGACTGTCCGCGCCTGTCACTAGCGGACTGTCCGCCGGTCACCCGAAGGGAAAAGGCCCGAGGCCAACAGCCACTGCTCGGCTGAAACCCCGACTCGCGGACTGTCCGCGGCTGGAGGGGCGGACAGTCCGCTACCACCCAGAATGCCCAAAAACGCCACGGGACAAAACCAAAATCGATTGGATCTTCACCAAATCGAATGGGGCTGCAACCAAACTTCTCCCAAGTGTTCTTCTACGTGTTGGGAAGCTAATCCTAGGATATCATCACTTCAACCCAACTAATCCATGAAAAATCCGAAGAACACTAGAAAAGGGGAAGAACGAAGAACAAAAACGATTTCGGCCCGATCTACTTGTTCATGAGGGTAGGGATGAATCGCTTCGGTGGAAATGTTCTCCTAACTTCAAAGAACAAGTTGATTCAAACGGAATCGCAAAAGACGCAGCGTAGAGGGAGATCGAGCGAGGGGAAAATCGTGGAGAAAAGAAGAACGTGAAGAACAAATTCAAAACGCGAATTCTACCACGAATTTGATCCTTGGATTCAGCAAGATGAATTCTATTAAGCACTCGGTGTTGGGCTACAAGCCACTCCTAGCAAATCAAAGCTTGGATGGCAAAAAGCTCAAGAACAAGAGCCAACTCTTCCTAACCCTAGCCTTCTCTCATAGGAACAAAATGAGAGAGACACCACCTAGAATTCCCAAGGATACGGCTGCCCTAGCAGCCCCCTTCATATATATAGGCGCACGTCCGAAGACCAAAACGCCCTTACATTAAGCACTCGTCCCAAATACCCCCCAGGGGTAAAACCGTCCAGTCCGGTCAATCTTCATCCGTCGGCCACACCCGCACATCCGGTAGCTTCGCCTCGACGCGACCTCCCTGATGCTGCCACGTGCCGTCACCGTCGACCGTCGTGCCTTCTCACCGATAGCTTCGCCGCAACGCAAGCCTCTCGTGCCGCCACGCGTCGACCGTCCTTTTGGACCTTCCCCGGTTTTGAGGCCCAAACCAAGAAACCTGCCAGCCCAGGTTTTGAGGCCCAAACCTGGAAACCGTCCACCCGAGTTTTGAGGCCCAAACTCGGAAACCCGCAAGCCTAGGTTTTGAGGCCCAAACCTGGAAACCGTCCATCCCGAGTTTTGAGGCCCAAACTCGGAAACCGGCCACCCGAGTTTTGAGGCCCAAACTCGGAAACCGTCGATGGTAGCTTTTTGAGGCTCAGCTACAGAACCCACACCGTAGACGGGATGTGGTTCGCACACCCCGACCACCGGCACCGATGCCGATGCATGTCTAGCCTCCACGCCGGGCACAACGCCTTCGCCATCCTCCTTGACTCGGCCAATGGCACTTGCGCCGCACGCAAGCCCGTGTCCGACCTCCCGCCAAGTGTCACGACGCCATCGTCTTCCTCCTGACTCGGCCGATGCATCGCACATCCCCATGTGCTCTCGCTCGCCGATGCCACGTGCCAGCTACCACAGCTGGTCCTCTGGCCCTCTGGTCCGTCAGTCCAAGCCTCACGTCCGCCCTTCACCGCTCTGGGTACATCGGCATGGCACGTCCGCCGCACGGCACGCCCATCCTTCACCACTCTCGGTCCGTCGGCACGGCACGTCTCTACTTGACCTTCACCTCGCCATAGACCACTGTATCCAAGCTCCAAACCTGCACATCAACACAACCAAGAGACACGTGTCGCACACGCACACCAACACAGTAAACACACCACAACTCAACGCCACCGGTTAGTCATAAGCAATAAGCACATAGCAAGATATAGACTCAACCGGGTAAAAGCCTCAAACCTTCCTCATCAAAGTCAATCATTCATCATATATGTTCTCAATCTCCCCCTTGATGAATGCATTGACTAAAAATAAACCATAAAGGAAGGGTTTGAAGGCAAGCCTCATTCAAGTGCCCAAAAGCCAAGCAAAAGCAAACACAAGGCTACTTGAGATGAGGAAGGATCATGAAAACTCAAAATAAAAGCTCTCGGTCCCGACAGAAATGGGAAAAGCGGGCAAAGCCTCCACACAATCAAAGAGTCAAGAGAAACAAGAGTTTCATGAATCCCAAAAGGTACTCAAAAACCAATCTCAAATAAATTGTCAAACAATCATCACAAAAGAGAGACCAAGGTACTTATCCACTTGGGTTTGGGTCAATTTCTCCCCCTTTTTCCCCTTTTTCTCTTTCTCTTTCTCTTTCCCCCCCTTGATGATTGAATTGACAAAAACTAGGCACAAGAGATGGTTTGAGATACCATAACCGAAAACTTGGTCCCCAAAGACATGGGCAACGGCTCAACGCAACCAAGCAAGGGATCGGAGCAACAACTCATCAAAGAGCAAAACTCGATCACATAGAGCGAAAAACTTGGTTCCCAAAGACATGGGCAACGGCTCGACGCAACCAAGTAAAAAATGAGCTAGTCCTCAAGAAGAGGCAGAAAAGGCTCAACACCACTAGCTCAAGGCTCGATACCAATTGAGGTTGAATCAACGCATAAGAATGCAAAACTGATCACAAACAACCAAGAATTGGTGAAAACAGCTAGTTCCTCAAGACAGAGGCACATAGGCTCGACGCAACTAGCTGAAGAGTCCATACCAATCGAAAATACCAAGCAAAATCTGCTAGTCCCTCTAGACAGAGGCAAAAACGGCTCAACACGACTAGCAGGCTCGATACCGACTGAGAAAAATCACAAGAGAAGCTCAACACTAAATGGAGCACAAACACTCGGAGCACGCGGAGAAGCAGCAAGACAAAAGCGACTCCCCCCTGAAAGCAAGGGGTATGAACACTAATCTAAAATGCATGATATGCACAATGCAACAGCTTCAAGTGTATAGCAATCAGAATGAAAAGATGCTCAACAGGGTGCTGCCCTGAAAGAATAGCAATCAATACAAATGCTAGCAAAGGCTCAAACTGATCAAATGAATACGAAATATGAACAATTAAGCATATGAGCAGTTTTAAGCCATTTGAAACTGAGTTCACCACTAAAATAGCACTTAGCATGAATAGACAGGAGCACTTAGCATGAATAGACAGGAAATCGACCAAGTGCTAACTCAAGTATAAAAGGTTGCAATAGAATGAAGCATAGACTTGTGTTATTTTTTTTAAATTTTATCGGAGATTTCAGCGGTATTAACACAAGTTCATATTAAATCATGTGATTGCGAGAGGATGAATGCATGGTCATTGCCTAACTTTTCAACCAGGCTAAGCCTATGGAAGAAAAGCAATCGGAAGCTTAAAGCACCGGTTTCAGTCTTACACTACACGGCTCAAGTTTAACTCAAATGTGCAATGAGAAACAGTCTCGATACCATGAGGTGCTGACACATGCAATCCCATCTCGATCTTTTCATTTCACTAATACTTAGATCAAATTTTAAGCACAAGGTGAATATGAACAATCCAAGCAAGTGAATGACTCAGTGCAAGAGACATAGCAACCTAGCATACAAAAGATAGCACAAGTGATCTCAACACATCCTACCCATGCTAGTTGCCAATCTCAATGGTGAACAAATTAAAATTTCATAATCAATTAATCAAGTTCACCATTTGCAAAAATAGCTTAGCTCATAACATGTATCAAGTGATCAAAAAGAGCCTAAACTACAAGCATCATCATGAATAGACAGGGCATACCAACAAGAGCATAATCTCATTCTCATTGCTCTAAACATGAAGCTCTAAAATGCACTAGAATACATGATGAAATGCATGCAAAAGCTAGTCTATCAAAGACCAAGCCAAACTATCCTAAAAAGGAAAACCCAAAACAAAAAGGGTATCGGAGAAGTCCAACTGAGATACAACAAGCAAAATGCTTCCCCAACTAAAAGGGAAACAAACACCAAACTCACAAGCGAAGAGCCAGGAAACGCTCAAGCGACAGCCAGCAAAATCCACATCGAAAAGACCACACAACAGAAAAGGAGTCGAAGAAGAAGAGTACCAAAACCCGAACTCAGGAGAGAGTCAGAGGTACCTCATGAAGCGCGTGACCGCCTGCTGGTGTGATATCCGAGGGGACGCCTGAATCTGCTGAACTCTGGGGTGCCTACCTTGCCGAAGTCGTCTCCCCCTCGCCTAATGCTGTCGCTCCCTACAGGTGCAGCTAGTGCTCGCTGGAGAGCTTCTCGAACGGAACCCCAAGTCGTGGAAGAAGTGGGATCGGGTCCGTCAGCCGAAATTCCTCTCCAAGCTCCTGTTCTCCTGCACACTCAAAAGCAGAAGAAAACACAAGGCATTGTCTCGTCTAGTGTGACCTCAAGGTCTCCACGAAAACGGTTAGTCACATAATAAGCATAAGGTGATCTCTCAACAAAAAGAGGTCTACCTATGAATGATACCGCAAGGAGATCTAAACTCAAACTAGTCAAGCCTACCATGCAACAGGATAAAGCACTATATAGGAAAATGCAGCCTAGAGACATGATCAACCCAAACACAGCCTGAACCTCAACACATGCTACTATGCAATATAATGATAGCAATAGATCCAAAAGCATGTAACATGATAAAATTGTGGAAAGGCTAGTGCTGAAACTAATCATATCAACAGGGTACATGTGGCTAACCAAAACTAGCACCTGAAAAGTGATACCTAATGAACATCATACCACTACAAATCAAGCTCATGTATAATATGGTAAAACATGGCATATTGTTCATAAGGATCACCAACTAACAAGAAAAGTGGATTAACCACCAAAGCTGTACACAAAGCTAGCATGACATGATATACAAGAGATAGCACATGCCAGACTAAAACAAAACATGTTACAAAAGAAAAATGTACATGTAAGAACTATACAAGTGAGCACATGATGATCCATCTCATACCACAAGACATAAATCATGGAAGTACAAGGTATGAGTGTATAAGAAAGCTCACCAGAAAACAAAAGCCTCTTTGGAGGCAAATCTAAGCGGGGTGTAGAGAACCATCAACTCTTGATCACATCTAAAAGATCAAGCTCCATCAAGCGCATGTTCTCCACCTCGCGTCCTCATATCTACACACAAGAGGACAAAGCAACCCGAGTCTTGGATCCCGAAGGGTTAGCAAGCATGCACTTGGGAAACCAAGACTTGGTCACAAAACTCAACTTATCTTGTGGGTTAGCATGATGCAAATGTTGGTTCAAATGCAATTGTGAAACACCCTTGGAAGCATTCCTCAAAAGGACAACTCGAGGAGAAGAACGAGTCGTACCACGGGAAAAGAGGCAAACATCTTCCAAGGTTTTTGTAGAAGAACCAATACAGGCATCATGAAAAGCATGACGTGGACCAAGAGAAGAAGCACCAGAAGCATGTCCACGACCATGACCTATCCCACTAGAAAAGGAGTCATAAAACCCATCAACAAAGAGGGGCTTCTTACTAGGAGCACAAGCGTTCATGCCATGAGAAGGTCTATGAACCACCAAGTTCATAGAAGAGCGAGCTTGGCGCAAGCGTTTGGCACGCCGATAGAAAAAGCTTTCTTGATGCCCATCTTTCTCACAAAAAGAGCAATGGTACAAAGGCCTACTGGAAGGCACATGTAACAGACTCGCCCAATAATGTGGCCCACCTACACTTGTCATTTGTCCAACGACCTCTGACCGCTATGTAAGTGTGCCACAAGACTGGATTAATCTGTTGGATACGATCGATGTATCCATGGGTCACAGGAATCATCCGAGTGTAATCATTACAGCACATAACATTTCATACAACATATCAGATCGGAGAATTCAGCGGAAGTCTTACATAAACATAATATTACAAACCAGTGTTCATTAATACAACATAGATGAAAAGGAGTTCAAGTTGCGATGGTACTAAGTGCTGGAATGAACGTCTGATAACATAACCATACTAATAAACCCTGCCCAAGGGCACATCACTTATCATCCTCCACCGGGAAGATGGTCATACAACACGGTCCAAAGCACATCTGCTCACCGGGCTCACCTGCAACAAGGGGTCATAGAACCCTGAGTACAGGAGTACTCAACAAGACTTACCCGACTAATAAATTGGGGAGAAGACTCAGGAATGCAGGCTGAGGGGGAGTCAAGGTGAGGTTTTAGCAAGAATCCAAAAGTTTTGCTTTGCATAAAAGCTCCTGCAACTAAGTAGTTGTGTCTTTTCATACTTCTAATATTAGCTAAGTAAATGAATGTACATCTTATAATCAACCCATTAATTCTCCATTGTTTCATCGTTAAACTACGCTGAGGGTGCAAGGACGAGTCTCATTTTCTCGTGGAGCAAACGACGATTCGAACCGCTTGATCTACCCAGCTGGGGCTTCCTTATCACACGACATATGCGAGACCGAACTCGCATATATCAACCATCCCGTGGATCCGCTCAAACCAGACCGGAGCCGCGCCACCCGGGAGTACAGTACACCACCGCCCTACCTCGGCCTTGCTGAGTCCGTCCAACAGGGGACCGAGCAGGGTGGGTACACGCTACTCCCGCCATCTCTCCACTCCCAGTGCGCAGGTGCGCCGTTCCAGTAAGAGCATAGCCACAGTAGGGCTTACCGTAGCATGTGACCAGTACTAACAAATAGTTCTCGATCCAACGGGCCAACAGCGGACGGGTCCTAAGCGACACAGGCGGAAACACTACACCAGGACTCCCTTCCTGTGCAAGTTACCCGCCCGGTCTCAGTTTAATTATACCATCCCAATCGGGGAAGGGTTCCCAACAATAGCATCTCTCTTTTCAAAAACCTACTCTAATGAGCAAGGCTAAGCAATCTAAGCATTTGTAAATAACCCAGTGACAAGGATAGTATAAGGAATAATCAAGGTAGTCAATGCATCAAGTAGGTAACATTCAACTCCTAAACTTAATGCACAAATTTTATCAACAAGTATATTATTTGAAAATTGCACGGTAGGGGCAAATGCACCGGGGCTTGCCTTGGGGTTCTTCTTCAGGCTCATCCCCATAGATATCAAATCCAACTTCGTAGAATACCGGTGCTTCGCGAGCTGCAATCTCCGGTTGCTCCTTGTTCACCTCGGTTTCTAAACGCAATATACGAACGAGCATATATAAGATGCATGTGATGCGAATATGAATGAATGCTCATGATGCTGGACAACTACAAATAGAAGAGTACAGCAGCAAACAACAATCATATATGAATATTAAATAAACATCACAATTGGAACAAAATTTGTATAAATGATAAGCCGAACAGATTTCATGTACCAACTTGTTTCTACCATAACCGGAGCTACAGAATAGCTATTCTGGTGAGTCAGCACAATCTGGAAAGCTTAACTAATTCTCTACAACTTTTCTATAATACACAACAGCTGATTCCAGGATCATATGGACCAAACAATTCATTTGGTTAAACCTGTCCAGATTCTGGACAGATTCAAACACTACTGTTCCACAGATCATATCTGGAGCTCAGAAATATTAACATACGTGATCTAGACCATTCTGGAAAGCTCATGAAATCCTCTACAACTTTCTTGTAATACACCAGATCAGATTCGCAAGTTAAATACCCCAAACATTTCAGTTTTCACAAACTGTCCAGATTCTGGACAGCATCACATACCCAGATTTGAACAGAACATAACTCCCAGAATTTTCATGCAACAATCACGAAATTTTAGGAGCAGCTAGGTATACCAAAAGTACTACAACTTGTGACAATATGATAGCAGAAACAAAATTGTAGAATTAACTAAATCAATCAACACCTATTGTTTAATTAAAGGTTTAATTATAAGGGCTTAAAAATTTAGTTTCACGAAAGAGGCTCAAATTTTTATCAGAGATATGTTATGTGTTGAAAAGTACTGTAAAATTGGTTTCACAATTTTTGGACCTCAGGAACAGTCTATAGAAATTATTCAAAGTGCATTTGTTAATTATTTGACTATTTTAATACCCTAGTAAAACTTGTCCAAATTCAAAGTTTCGTATTTTTACAATTTTCTTCACATCTCAAAGAGGATACACAAAAATTTTCATGTATTTAGGAGCTATAATAAAAATACAGCAAAAATAACAATTTGCTGCATTATTCACATGCGAAAAATGAAAAACCCTAACGCTAAGCCACTGACAAGCGGGACTGGGTCGTCAGGCCGGCCTCGACCTTGTCCAGCGGCGCGGGGTGCGAACTCGAGGCTCAGGCTTGACCTCGAGGGTCTGGCTCGACCTCGAGGGTCAGGCTCGACCTCGGGGGTCAGGCTCGGCCTCGGGCGGGACGCGAATTCGGGGCTCGGCTCGAGGGTCAGGCTCGACTTCGAGGGTCAGGCTCGACTTCGAGGGTCAGAGAGGAAAGGCTTGCCAGCCTCGGGCGAGGCGGAGAAGGAGGGCTGAGGCTGAGGCCGGGTATCAGCTGTCGAGGGTCGAACTGGGCCGAGCCCAGTAAGAGTTAGAGACGGTTGGCTCGACCTCGACCCTGACCAGTGCGCGTGTACGGGGCATGACTCCGCAACGGCGGCGTTGACCACCGGCCCAACTTGCCGGCGGCGAGGCCACGGCTCAGCCGAGGCTACCGACGTGTTCGGGTTTGCCTCGCGAGCACGCCCAAGGTCTCGGTCGGGCTAGTGGGTGAATGCAGACGGACCTAGCTTCGGCTACGAGAATGGCGGCTCGGTTCCGCCGTTCCCGACGCGCGCCGGCGTTCCGCCCAAATCGAGGCGGTAGCGTTGAAAAGGGAGTGAGCATAAGCACCAAGGGCCTCACCTAGGTTCAGTGCTCACGCTAGCTTGGTCGGAGAAGGTCGGGGAGACGAAGGTCGACGGTAGCGGCGAAGATGGCGGCGGACCGGGGCTTTGCGGTGGCGTTCTGGACCCTCCGGCGTGGTAGTGACCTGGACGGTGAGCCAATGTGAATCAGTGAGTTGAGGCGGAGCTAATGGCGCAACCAGTTTGACCCGAGAGTCTCCTTACCCGCCGGACGACGACGAGCGTGGCCGCGTCGGCCGCTCGCCGGAGCTGGGGAAGAAGAAACTCGACCGGGCAATGTGGGCAACGAAGACTCGATTCAGTGGGTCAGGAAGGTGGTCAGGGTTGTGGCGAGGCTGTGGATGAGCGAAGGCTGGTGGTGGAAGCTCGTCGGCGACGAATTTCGCCGCCGAAAACTCACTGCTCTCACCGGCGGAGAACAGAGAGAAGAGAAAGGAGAGGAGTGCGGCAACGGCGAGGTTTTTATAGGCGAGGGGGGGTGTGCGGACGGTGTGCCAACGCATTGCGCATGCGCGTGCATGAGCTGGCGCGTGGAGGCGGCGTGTCGGCGCCGGAAGACGCCACGGCGTGTGGTGGCCGTCGTGGACGCCATGCAAGGCTCCATGAACTGTAGCCACAGTGCAGCTTGTCCCCTTTTGAATTGCGCCAACATTTTGAACTAAAGTGCAAAATCCGTAAGAATGAAAGTTGCTCAGAACTTTGTGATCTACAAACTTGTCTAAAGAACTATGTTCCAATTCGGCCTAGTTTTTGAATTATAGTTTGAATTCAAATTTGCCCCCAACTGAATTCTCAAATTACTTTAAAATTTTCTGAAGAAGTTCAAATTCTGTGAACATGAAAGTTGTCACATCTATGATTTCCTACAACTTTGATTTAAGGACCAAGGTCAGATTCTCAAGAGTTTGAAAGCTGTAGTTCAATGATAGATTCTAGGGTTTAAATAAATTTGTTTCAATTCAAATCCTGTGCAGAATCCACGTTAACTTTATATACCAAAGTTGTTCCATTCATTAGTATCTACAACTTTGTTTTTAGGGCCATGTCCAGATTCCACTTGGATCATAGTCTTTATCATAGGGCCACTATAATGACTTGTGATTTCATGAACCATGTAACCCTATAATCTTATTCTTTCTAGAATTCAGCCACTATGATACCCTAAGCATCACACATCAAATGAGCAGAACAGAATTTAAACACACACATGATGCACTTGAGATCAAGTTCTAAGCAAATTGTAAATGCATCATTAGTGTTGCTACATGAATGCTTTCCATGCTCATGATGACATGTCAGGTTTTATTTGACTTAAACACCAGAGGTGTTACAGCACACCATTCTCCGACAAGTGAGAAATCCCTTGGGACTTAGAACAAGAAGCATCAACAACCAACTTGGTGCCAACACTTGGAGCACACCTGCCATGGGAAAGGCTACGCGGCTTCCTAAAAGCCTTAGCTCGAATACGTCACTCGTGTTTGACACGGCGAAAACAAAAATCGAATGAATGTCCATCCTTCTTGCAAAAGGTGCAATGGAAAACCGGATTGGGAGCACGAGTCCCAAAAATGTGAGAGGCACCCTTATCAAGAGAAGTCCCTTGGACATCACTCGAAGAAACAACAAGGTTAGGAGTAGCTATGAAAGAGCTATCCGAAACCTTGACACTGGTGCTAACGTCAAAAGACTCACGCGCAACACAAGAACTCAACTCCGGCTGCAAAGATGCAAACTCAGAAATATCAACATCGGAGTTGGAAGAAATGCGTGACTCAAATGACTTAGCACAAAGGCTGTTGCATCTTGTGGCCAAAACCTCATTTTCAAACATGAGGCGGTCACAAGTACCACAAGGAGTGTTTCTCAACTTCTCCATCTCCTTTTCAATGCACTCGGCATATGTGGTACGCAAGAGCTCAATCTCCATCTCAAGATTGGCACTCATATCATTGTGCTCAACGAACTTGGTGAAGGACCGAGAAGCACTCAGAAAGCGACCAGAGGGGGGGTGAATGGGAGCTTCAAATTTTCCTTACGGAAACTAGTAGCCACTGTCCCAAGAATAAACCCCAGAAGCAAAACCCTAAAACTTGCAAATGTCCACGACCCTAGATGTAGGGTGGATGCTTCCAAGAAGCACAGCGGGACACTAGACAACTCTAGAAAGCCAACGCAAAAGACAGAAATCAATTCCGTCAACGAACGAGCGAACCGCGGACAAAGCCGTGTGAAAACAGTAGCATCGGATGCTGCCTGCGTCCGATGCCAGACCACCGGACGCGTCTAATGCGAAAACTGCCTCTCGGGAACCCTACTGTTCCACCATCGGACGCTGTGAACAGTGAACAACCAGCGACCGATGCTTTGGCTCCGGCGCGTCCGATGGCCAACGGATGCGTCCGATGCCTAGCGTCCGATGCCACTACAAACGCTCAGAAAGTGACACGCGTCACCGGAGCGTCCGACGCTTAGAACCCTAGCGTCCGATGCTCCCGTGTCAGCGTCCGATGCCCCCGAAAACTGTGCGGTTCTTTGATGATTCAACCTGATTTCCTCCGAATCAAAAGCTCTAGGCCTGGGATTCGATCTGAGGGGTCACAAGGATGTTAGTGAGCTATCTCTAAGAGATCATGGCTCGAACCTAACTCCAAATCGGTGAATCAAGAAATTTCGGGACAAGGAAGCAAAAACACGATCCAAAACCAAAATCGATCGATCTCCTAGACCGTGAGGTTAGAGGTTAATTCCTTCGGTTGAAAGAAGTGCCTCATGATCTAGAACAACTTGGTTCAACCGGTTTAGCAAAAGATGAACCAACCAAAGAGATCAAGCGACGGGAAGAATGTGGAGAAAAAGGATTCCACGAAGAACACCAATGAAACGTGAATCACAACCACGATCTTGCAGCCGAAGCGCAAACACACGCTATGACAAGGAGGTTACGGCCTCCTTTCCTCAAAATCACCAGTACACAGAGTCAAGTCTCTCTGCGGATCTCAGCAGGCTACAGCAGGGGATGGGAGAGCAAGAAACCCTAAGTGCGAAAGAGCAAATGACTGAGATCCGGGAGGAGGGTGTCTCCCCTGACTACTTATCCTATTCTAGACTAAGTCTATTTCCTACTCTACCCCTCTCTATTCTAATTACAGAGCAAACCAGCTAAACCCTAAGGTTATTCTGGACCAACTCAAGTGGTAGGTAGATCCGACGGCCACGCCCGCACAAGTCGTCCGCGTTGCCTCCACGCAACCTTCCGATTGCCGCCACGTGCCGCCCTCGCTCTGCACCCCCGGTTTTGTGGCCCAAACCGGGAAACCAGCCTTTTCCAGCTATCCCCCGGTTTTGAGGCCCAAACCGGGAAACCAGCCCACCAGCGTCTGAGTTTTGAGGCCAAACTCAGCAAACCATCCGCGCCCAGGTTTTGAGGCCCAAACCTGGAAACCGTCCATCGATGGTTTTTCCCTGGCTCTACCACCAAACCGAAGTTGTGGAGGGGATGCACCGCCCGTGCACCCCGTCCACCGACACGTGTCCCCAGGTCCTCGACCCGAGCAACACCGTGCCCCGCAAGTCTCCGCTCGTCGCTGTCCCAGGCTGCCAGCCACCACAGCTGATCCTCAGGCACTCCGGTCCCTCAGTCCAAGCCTCACGTCCGCCCTTCACTGCTCGATCCATCGGCATGGCACGTCCGCCGCACGGCACGCCCATCCTTCATCGCACCCAGTCCATCGGCACGGCACGTCTCAACTTGACCTTCACCTTGCCCTCGATCACTGTCTCCGTGCTCGACACCTGCACAACACAAGCCAGAGAACATGCGATCAAACCCGTTGACAATCACTCATCACTCAGAGACTCGGCATACACCCATGTATCCGCAATCTCCCCCTTGATGAGTGCATTGTCAACTACTCACACAAATCATAATGAGAGAAAGAGAAAAGAAAGAAGAAGGAGAAGAAGAGAACTCGACCAAATGACCCAAAAGCATAGCAAAGCCGAAGAAGGTCAAGTGGAAGAAGCGAAAACTTGGTCCCCAAAGACATGGGCAACGGCTCGACGCAACCAAGCAAAGCAAAGCTAGCCCTCAAGAAGAGGTAGAACAGGCTCAACACCGCTAGCAAAATACCAATTGGAAATCAGAGCTAAAAATGGCAAAATGCTAGTCCCTCAAGATAGAGGCACAGAGGCTCAACACAACTAGCACGAAAACCACTCCGAACCAATTGAAAAACAACTGAAAGGTCTCCGAACCAATCAAAATCAACCTCGACGCCAAATGAGGAAAATGTTGCTAGTCCCTCAAGACAGAGGCAACGGCTCAACACAACTAGCAAAACTCCCCTCGACACGTGCAAGCAACCCGGGACTCCAGGAGACATATGATTTGCAAAAACTCTCCCCCTTAGTTGAAAATGCACTTATCAAGCATAAACTCTTCTCTTGAGCCAACACAGCTCCCCCTTCCAAAATGCATATGAAGTTAGAAATGCAAGTCAGCAGCTTCAGGCATATAGTCAAAAGAATGCAAAAATGCTCTAGTCGGTATAGCTCCAATGGCACAACTTCTGTGGGAGAGATGGACACTTGAGCGAGTTCTGCTTTAGGCGCAAGAGAGAGGCGCGCCGTGCTCGGGAGATGGACAACCCGGACATGTACCACCCTTTCCATGGTGTGCATGTGCCGAACGTCCAGAGGAGAGCTGCTAGGCCCAGAGGTCCAGAGCCTCATGTCCCCAGGCCTAGGCACCAGCAGAGAGCTCCGAGGAGAGACGCTAGGCCTAGAGGTGTTGAGCCCCAGGTTCCTAGGCGTAGGCCTCGTAGAGAGCGTGCCCGACGGGGTCCTGCTTTTGCAGGTGACGGACCCCGTGGCGGAAGCTTAGTTGAGCGCTTTCCCCCACCGCAGTTTGAGTATCGCGGTGAGCGCTTCTTCCCTAGCGGACCACGTTTTCCTCAGCGTGGTGATCGCTTCCCTCGTAGACGTTCTAGGAATGGTTTTTACACTAACCCTTCTTTTGAGCAGCCGGCCCAACACTGGTTTTCCCCTTACTTCACTAACCCCAGTGTTGGACCGTATGCTCACCCTATGTCTTTTTATTGATATAGGTAAGACGGTTGGAGGACATTTGGTTGGTGGATTCCGGTTGTTCGAGGCACATGACCGGAAACGCCAAGTGGTTCTCCAGCCTTAGCCCGGTCGCCGGAAAGGAGTACATAACCTTCGGCGACAATAGTAAAGATAAGGTATTGTCTCGTGGGACTATGCGGGTTAATGAGCACTTTGTGTTGCGCGATGTTGCTCTTGTTTCTAACCTGCATTTTAATTTTCTTTCTGTTTCGCAACTTTTTGATGATGACTATGAGATTCGTTTCAAACCGAACCTTAGTCGCATCTTAGATCCTCAGGGCGATCTTGTATGTCTGATTTCGCCCTTTGGGAAAGTCTTTCGTGCGAATTTCTCGGAGTCGTTTGGTTCTTCTCGATGTCTTTTGGCTAGTCCTTCTTCCTCCAATCTTTGGAAGTGGCATAGGAGGCTCGGTCACTTAAGCTTCGACTTGCTTGCAAGACTTAGCTCACTTGGCCTAATCCGAGGATTGCCCAAGCTTTCGATGGAGAAGGATCTAGTTTGCCATTCTTGTAGACATGGGAAGATGGTTGCCGCTCCCCACCATCCAGTGACTAAGGTCATGACCTCGCACCCTGGAGAGCTTTTACATATGGACCTTGTTGGTCCGGCTCGGGTGAGCTCGGTTGGTGGAAAGTGGTATGTTTTGGTTGTTGTTGATGACTTTTCGAGGTATTCGTGGGTCTTCTTTTTGACTGAGAAGACTGAGACTTTCTCCTTCGCTCGCAATCTGATTTTGCGTCTTCAGAACGAGTTCCCTTTGAACTCGATGCGAGCTATTAGAAGTGATAATAGTTCCGAATTCAAAAATTCGGATTTTGAGAAGTTTTGTAACCGCTTTGGTTTGGAGCATCAGTTTTCTTCCCCCTACACACCGCCCCAAAATGGTGTTGTAGAGAGGAAGAATCGAACCCTTGTTGAGATGGCCAGGACGATGCTCGATGAGCATAGGACTCCCAGGCGCTATTGGGCCGAAGCTATGAACACTGCATGCTACATTTCAAATCGCATTTTTCTGATAGCCTCTTTGAAGAAGACTTCTTATGAGTTGCGTTTTGGTCGCCAGCCCAAGGTGAGTTATTTTAGAGTCTTCGGTTGCCACTGTTTTATCTTGAAAAAGGGGAACCTGGACAAGTTTGAGTCTCGATCTTCTGACGGGGTATTTTTGGGTTATGGCACTCACACGAGAGCATATCGTGTACTTAACCTTGATACTAACCGAGTCATGGAGACATCAGATGTCACCTTCGACGAGACTCTTGTTTCTCCTTCTTCTCGTTTTGAGCGTGCAGGTGATCATGAGGTTGGAGACCCTCTTTTTGATGACGAGGACGAGGGTGCTGAAGGTATGGATGATCCAGCACCCCCTCCACCTGCCGCGCCGCAAAGAGCGGCCTCGACGACGACTCACGGCCCCGACACCTCTTCTTCCTGGGGGCCGTGGGATCCTCCACCTCGTGCGGTATCTTTTGTACCCGGGGTGGAACCAGCTGCTGATGAGGGGGAGGTCACTTCATCCCGGGAGGCACCACGACACATCCAGCGCCAGCACCCCCCTCAGCAGATGATCGGCGATATCGACGAGCGAGTCACTCGCTCCAGGTCACAGCACATCTCTCACTTCACTCACTCTGCTTTTGTTGCTAATTTTGAGCCCCGAGATGTTGGACACGCTTTGACGGATCCGGATTGGGTCAATGCCATTAGAAAACTTTGAGAGAAATCGGGTTTGGGTTCTAGTTCCACCTCCACCTGACTGTAAGCCTATTGGGACAAAATGGGTTTTCAAAAACAAGCAAGGAGAGGATGGCCACGTTGTTAGAAACAAGGCCCGGCTTGTAGCGAAAGGCTATAGTCAGAAGGAGGGGATAGATTATGAGGAGACGTTTGCTCCTGTAGCTCGTTTGGAGGCTATTAGGATACTCTTGGCTTTTGCTGCATCCAAAGGTTTCAAACTGTTTCAAATGGATGTCAAGAGTGCCTTCTTAAACGGCTACATAGAGGAGGAGGTTTATGTTGAGCAACCCCCCGGTTTTGAAAATCCCAAGTTTCCAAACCATGTCTTTAAACTTCACAAAGCTTTATATGGTTTGAAATAAGCCCCTAGAGCCTGGTATGATAGGTTAAAAACCTTTTTGCTTGCTAAGGGTTTTAAGATGGGATGTGTAGATAAGACGCTCTTTCTCCTCCGGCAAGGCAAAGACACGCTCTTGGTCCAGATTTACATGGATGATATCATTTTCGGTGGTTCTTCTCACGCTTTGGTTGCCAAGTTTGCAGATACTATGAGCAGGGAGTTCAAGATGAGCATGATGGGCGAGCTGACATTCTTTCTCGTGTTGCAAATTAAGCAATCCCGGGAGGGGACGTTTGTGCACCAGGGCAAGTACACGAAGGACTTGCTGAAGTGGTTCGATATGGGTGAGGCCAAGCCTCTTCCAACACCCATGTCGACGACGATTGCCCTGGATGCGGATGTGGATGGAGAAGATGTGGACCAGAAGGAGTACCGCAGCATGATCGGGTCGCTACTCTACCTGACGGCGACACGCCCGGACACTCAGTTCGCGGTGTGTCTATGGGCGCGCTTTCAGGCATCGCCGCGCACTTCTCACCGTCAGGCGGTGAAGCGCATCTTCAGGTACCTTCGTTTCACCCCTAAGTTCGGGATTTGGTATTCTGCTTCCTCCACCCTCTCACTTTGCGGTTATTCCGATGCCAATTTTGTTGGTTGTCGCATTGAGCGCAAGTCCACTTCTGGGACTTGCCAATTTATTGGATCTTCTCTTGTTTCGTGGTCTTCTCGCAAGCAGTCTAGTGTCGCCCAGTCTACCACGGAGGCTGAGTATGTTGCTGCGGCTAGCTGCTATTCTCAGTTACTCTGGATGATGGCCACTTTGCGTGATTTTGGTTTGAGTTTTTCTCGAGTGCCTTTGCTTTGTGACAGCACGAGTGCTATTAGCGTTGCTAAGAACCCCGTGCTTCACTCGAAAACCAAACACATTGATGTGCGCTTTCATTTCTTGCGAGACCACCAGGAGAAGGGTGATATCGACCTTCGCAATGTCGATACTCATCACCAACTGGCTGATATTTTCACCAAGCCTTTAGACGAATCAACCTTTAATAGGTTGAGGGGTGAGCTTGGTGTGTGTTTCCCCTTTTAGATGGGGGAAGCATTTTGAGTTGTTTCCTAATCTGACTCTTTTAATTTGATCTTCTTTTCTGTTGCATTTTAGCATATGCATTTACATTCTGAGCTTCATGTTTATAATCACTAGAATGTAACTATCCTCTGTTTAGTATGCTCCGATACCAATTGAAGGACCGAGAAGCACTCAGAAAGCGACCAGAAGGGGGGGTGAATGGGAGCTTCAAATTTTCCTTACGGAAACTAGTAGCCACTGTCCCAAGAATACACCCCAGAAGCAAAACCCTAGAACTTGCAAATGTCCACGACCCTAGATGTAGGGTGGATGCTTCCAAGAAGCACAGCGGGACACTAGACAACTCTAGAAAGCCAACGCAAAAGACAGAAATCAATTCCGTCAATGAACGAGCGAACCGCGGACAAAGCCGTGTGAAAACAGTAGCATCGAATGCTGCCTGCATCCGATGCCAGACCACCGGACGCGTCCGATGCGAAAACTGCCTCTCGGGAACCTTACTGTTCCACCATCGGACGCTGTGAACAGTGAACAACCAGCGTCCGATGCTTTGGCTCCGGCGCGTCCGATGGCCAACGGACACGTCCGATGCCTAGCGTCCGATGCCACTACAAACGCTCAGAAAGTGACACGCGTCACCGGAGCGTCCGACGCTTAGAACCCTAGCGTCCGATGCTCCCGTGTCAGCGTCCGATGCCCCCGAAAACTGTGCGGTTCTTTGATGATTCAACCCGATTTCCTCCGAATCAAAAGCTCTAGGCCTGGGATTCGATCTGAGGGGTCACAAGGATGTTAGTGAGCTATCTCTAAGAGATCATGGCTCGAACCTAACTCCAAATCGGTGAATCAAGAAATTTCGGGACAAGGAAGCAAAAACACGATCCAAAACAAAAATCGATCGATCTCCTAGACCGTGAGGTTAGAGGTTAATTCCTTCGGTGGAAAGAAGTGCCTCATGATCTAGAACAACTTGGTTCAACCGGTTTAGCAAAAGATGAACCAACCAAAGAGATCAAGCGACGGGAAGAACGTGGAGAAAAAGGATTCCGCGAAGAACACCAATGAAACGCGAATCACAACCACGATCTTGCAGCCGAAGCGCAAACACACGCTACGACAAGGAGGTTACGGCCTCCTTTCCTTAAAATCACCAGTACACAGAGTCAAGTCTCTCTGCGGATCTCAGCAGGCTACAGCAGGGGATGGGAGAGCAAGAAACCCTAAGTGCGAAAGAGCAAATGACTGAGATCCGGGAGGAGGGTGTCTCCCCTGACTACTTATCCTATTCTAGACTAAGTCTATTTCCTACTCTACCCCTCTCTATTCTAATTACAGAGCGAACCAGCTAAACCCTAAGGTTATTCTGGACCAACTCAAGTGGTAGGTAGATCCGACGGCCACGCCTGCACAAGTCGTCCGCGTTGCCTCCACGCAACCTTCCGATTGCCGCCACGTGCCGCCCTCGCTCTGCACCCCCGGTTTTGTGGCCCAAACCGGGAAACCAGCCTTTTCCAGCTATCCCCCGGTTTTGAGGCCCAAACCGGGAAACCAGCCCACCAGCATCTGAGTTTTGAGGCCAAATTCAGCAAACCATCCGCGCCCAGGTTTTGAGGCCCAAACCTGGAAACCGTCCATCGATGGTTTTTCCCTGGCTCTACCACCAAACCGAAGTTGTGGAGGGGATGCACCGCCCGTGCACCCCGTCCACCAACACGTGTCCCCAGGTCCTCGACCCGAGCAACACCGTGCCCCGCAAGTCTCCGCTCGTCGCTGTCCCAGGCTGCCAGCCACCACAGCTGATCCTCAGGCACTCCGGTCCCTCAGTCCAAGCCTCACGTCCGCCCTTCACTGCTCGATCCATCGGCATGGCACGTCTGCCGCACGGCACGCCCATCCTTCATCGCACCCAGTCCATCGGCACGACACGTCTCAACTTGACCTTCACCTTGCCCTCGATCACTGTCTCCGTGCTCGACACCTGCACAACACAAGCCAGAGAACATGCGATCAAACCCGTTGACAATCACTCATCACTCAGAGACTCGGCATACACCCATGTATCCGCACTTGGCGCTCATATCATCGCGCATTTGCTTCAAAACCAAAACTTCTTTTTCTAAATCAATGCATGATCTGCAAATGAAATCGGTGGAAGAAACATCACCATTCACATCAAGCAAAGAATCATGAGTAGCACAAGAAGTAGGGCAAGCATTTTTATTCAAAGAGCATGAGCTACAAGGCCTAGAATTTATCTCATCAATTTTAGCCCTAGCATGCTCGAGTTCATCTACACATGTCCTGTGAATGAAACTTAATTCTCTAAGTCTAGCAACAAAAGATTCACAAGAATCACATGGTGACAAAGCATTTGACTTTAGCAAGGTTATTTCAGTTTTAGCACAATCAAGGTCCTTGCGCAAGTCAATGTAAACTAGACATGGTTCAGAAGCATTGGATTTCAACAAATCAATCTCAGATTTTAAGCTAGCAAGACAAAAGCCTAGCTCATCATTCTTCCTAACCAAGTCAACACAGGAGGTGCAAGGCAAAGAGGCACTAGACTTCAACTTAGCGGTGGAGCATTTTAATTTTTCTACCTTTCTACGCAAGGTATCACAAAGCTCATCATCCCTAGAGCAAGCCTCATATAAGTTGTGCAAAGCCACAAGACCACAAGCAAGTGTACCTCTCTTGGCCTTGCCAAGTTGATGTAGGAGATCCTCCGGTGAAAGCTCATCATGTCGTAGAAGGTTCAGCAGATCATTCACCTCGCGATCCCTCTCATCAACTGCACTCCTTCTTCTTCTTCTTCCCAAGATGTCGTCCTTGGGAACATTCAAGCTGAAAGACAAAGACATGCTTGAAGAAGAACTTGGTGCACTTTCTAAAAGCACCATTAGTGTTAGCAAAGCAAAAGCTCAACACCTCGACAAACCACGTCGGAAGCCAAACCACTCTAAAAAGGTCGCCTTCGCGGATCCAGAACCGGTTAAGGTAGAGAGATCCTTAGCTGGCTCCGATACCAATTGAAGGACCGAAAATGCTATAGCAAGTCGACCAGAGGGGGGGTGATTGGGAGCCTAAAATTTCTTCTCGAAATTACGACCTATGTCCCAACAAAATCAACCCCAAAAGCTTCGGACTCAAACGTGATGTCCACGACCCTCGGAAGGAGGGTGGATGATCCCTAGGATCACAGCGAGGCACCATACATGAGAGCAAACCAAAACTCTCAAAACCCCAAGTCAAGTTCGTGCCTAAAGGACCACTCCCAAACGTAGATAGAGGGCTACGTTGGGATTCCTCCAAATACCGATGCTAACGCGTAGCAAAGATATGTAGAGAGGTTCCTAGGTGAACTCTAGGAGCAAACGAGAACTCCGGAAACAAAGCGGAAAAGCCGCAAGGGCAAATGCACTAAAACTGCACAAGCTGCAGAATCCCGGACAGTCCGCTGTCAGGCTCCCGGACTGTCCGGTGTGGGCCGGACTGTCCGCCGCTAGGGGGCCGGACTGTCCGCCGGCCAAAGAACAAAAGCAGCACTGCTGCTGGACACCCCTACGCGACTCGCGGACTGTCCGCGCCTGTCACTGGCGGACTGTCCGCCGGTCACCTGAAGGGAAAAGGCCCGAGGCAAACAGCCACTGCTCGGCTGAAACCCTGACTCGCGGACTGTCCGCGGCTAGAGGGGCGGACAGTCCGCCACCACCCAGAATGCCCAAAAACGCCACGGGACAAAACCGAAATCGATTGGATCTTCACCAAATCGAATTAGGCTGCAACCAAACTTCTCCCAAGTGTTCTTCTACGTGTTGGGAAGCTAATCCTAGGATATCATCGCTTCAACCCAACTAATCCATGAAAAATCCGAAGAACACTAGAAAAGGGGAAGAACGAAGAACACTAGAAAAGGGGAAGAATGAAGAACAAAAACGATTTCGGCCCGATCTACTTGTTCATGAGGGTAGGGATGAATCCCTTCGGTGGAAATATTCTCCTCAATTCAAAGAACAAGTTGATTTAAACGGAATCGCAAAAGACGCAGCGTAGAGGGAGATCGAGCGAGGGGAAAATCGTGGAGAAAAGAAGAACGCGAAGAACAAATTCAAAACGCGAATTCTACCACGAATTTGATCCTTGGATTCAGCAAGATGAATTCTATTAAGCACTCGGTGTCGGGCTACAAGCCACTCCTAGCAAATCAAAGCTTGGATGACAAAAAGATCAAGAACAAGAGCCAACTCTTCCTAACCCTAGCCTTCTCTCACAGGAACAAAATGAGAGAGACACAACCTGAAATTCCCAAGGATACGACTGCCCTAGCAGCACCCTTCATATATATAGGCGCACGTCCAAAGACCAAAACGCCCTTATATTAAGCACTCGTCCCAAATACCCCCCAGGGGTAAAACCGTCCAGTCCGGTCAATATTCATCCGACGGCCACGCCCGCACATCCGGTATCTTCGCCTCGACGCGACCTCCCTGATGCCGCCACGTGCAGTCACCGTCGACCGTCGTGCCTTCTCACCGATAGCTTCGCCGCAACGCAAGCCTCTCGATGCCGCCAAGCGTCGACCGTCCTTTTGGACCTTCCCCGGTTTTGAGGCCCAAACCAAGAAAACTGCCAGCCCAGGTTTTGAGGCCCAAACCTGGAAACCGTCCACCCGAGTTTTGAGGCCCAAACTCGGAAACCCGCAAGCCCAGGTTTTGAGGCCCAAACCTGGAAACCGTCCATCCCGAGTTTTGAAGCCCAAACTCGGAAACCGGCCACCCGAGTTTTGAGGCCCAATCTCGGAAACCGTCGATGGTAGCTTTTTGAGGCTCAGCTACAGAACCCACACCGTAGACGGGATGTGGTTCGCACACCCCGACCACCGGCACCGATGCCGATGCATGTCCAGCCTCCATGCCAGGCACAACGGCTTCGCCATCCTCCTTGACTCGGCCGACGGCACTTGCGCCGCACGCAAGCCCGTGTCCGACCTCCCGCCAAGTGTCACGACGCCATCGTCTTCCTCCCGACTCGGCCGATGCATCGCACATCCCCATGTGCTCTCGCTCGCCGATGCCACGTGCCAGCTACCACAGCTGGTCCTCTGGCCCAATGGTCCGTCAGTCCAAGCCTGACGTCCGCCCTTCACCGCTCTGGGTACATCAGCATGGCACGTCCGCCGCACGGCACGCTCGTCCTTCACCGCTCCCGGTCCGTCGGCACGGCACGTCTCTACTTGACCTTCACCTCGCCATAGACCACTGTATCCGAGCTCCACACCTGCACATCAACACAGCCAAGAGACACATGTCGCACACGCACACCAACATAGTAAACACACCACAACTCAACGCTACTGGTTAGTCATAAGCAATAAGCACATAGCAAGATATAGACTCAACCGGGTAAAAACCTCAAACCTTCCTCATCAAAGTCAATCATTCATCATATATGTTCTCACCATCTCCTTTCTAATGCACTCGACATATGTGGTACGCAAGAGTTCAATTTCCTTCTCAAGGTTGGCACTCATATCATTGTGCTCAACCAACTTGGCGCTCATATCATCGCGCAAAACTTTCAAAGCCAACACTTCTTTTTCCAAACCAATGCATAATGTGCACATGAAATCGGTGGAAGAAACATCACCATTCACATCAAGCAAAGAATCATGAATAGCACAAGTAAGGCATGCATTTTTATTCAAAGAGCACAAGCTACAAGGCCTAGCATTTATCTCAATAATTTCAGCCCTAGCATGCTCAAGTTCATCTACACATGTGGTGTGAGTCAATTTTAGTTTATTAATTTCAGCATGTAAAGACTCACAAGAAACACATGGTAAAGAAGCTTTTGACCTAAGCAAGGCTATTTCAGATTTAGCATAAACAAGATCCTTGCGCAAGTCAAAGCATACAAGACATGGTATGGAAGCATTTGATTTCAACATTTCATTTTCAGATTTTAAGCTAGCAACAAAAAAGCATAGCTCATCATTCTTCCTAACCATGTCACAACAAGAGGTGCAAGGTAAAGATGCACTAGACTTCCAATGAAAAAGGCCACATTTTAACCTAGCAATAGAGCATTTCAACTTCTTGATCTTTCTATGCAAGGTATCACAAAGCTCATCATATCTAATGTTATCATCACAGCACGCTTCAAATCGTTGGGACAAAATCCCAAGACTAGCAACAAGTGTACCTTTCTTGGCCTTGCCAAGTTCACGTATACGATCCTCCGCCGAATGCTCATCATCTCCCAGGAAGTCCAGCAAAGCATCCATCTCACATTCCGACTCAAGAGCCGCACTCCTCCTTCTCGCCAAAATGTCATCCTCGATCACATGTCCAAGACTCAAACCTGAGGACAAAGACACACTAGAAGAAGAACTTGGTGCCATTTCCAAAAGTACCGTTAGTGTTAGCAAAACAAAAGCTCAACACCTCGACAAACACCGTCGGAAGCAAAAGCACTCTAAAAGGTCGCCTTCGCAGATCCGGAACCGGTTAAGGTAGAGAGATCCTTAACTGGCTCCAATACCAATTGAAGGACCGAATTGGCGACCAGAGGGGGGGTGAATGGGAGCCTCAAATTTATTCTCAAGAAATGATGGCCCTTGTCCCAGAAAATCACCCCAAAAGCGAAGACTCAAACAACCAGTGAGTTCACGACCTACAAATAGGTGGATACCCTACGAGATGTCCTAGAGGTACAGCGGAACTACCGAAGAACCCCCAAAACGAAGCACCAAAGCAACGGGGCAAAACTGCACAAGCAAGCTCCTAGAACAATCGAACTTCCGATAACGGAACACCCCACTCCTATGGAGAAGAGGAAAGTTTTGGACCAAAACTACTTAGGCAAACTAGTGGCAAAAGCACCTTGGAAAGATCCTTATGAAGTTAGGAAACTAACGCAATAGACGGATCTCAAATCGGAGCTCGAACGCAAAAGATACGGCCGCTAGAACAAACGAAACTCCGAAAGTAGAACACTTAACTCCTATGGAGAAGAAGGAAGTGTCCGACCAAAAATACTTTGACCAATGGTGGCAAAAGTACTTTGGAATGATCCTTAAGAAGTTAGGAAACCAACGCAACAAACGGATCACAAATCGGAGCTCGTATGCAAAAGATACGGACGAAATCATCCAAACTGTGTAGTCGCGGACTGTCCGCTAGTCCGCTATTGAACCCCGGACAGTCCGGGAATGAGTCTCGGACAGTCCGCTGTCATGCTCCCGGACTGTCCGGTGTGGGCCGGACTGTCCGCCGCTAGGGGCCGGACTGTCCGCCGGCCAAAGAACAAAAGCAGCACTGCTGCTGGACACCCCTGCGCGACTCGCGGTCGGACTGTCCGCGCCTGTCACTGGCGGACTGTCCGCCGGTCACCTGAAGGGAAAAGGCCCGAGGCAAACAGCCACTGCTCGGCTGAAACCCTGACTCGCGGACTGTCCACGGCTGGAGGGGCGGACAGTCCGCCACCACCCAGAATGCCCAAAAACGCCACGGGACAAAACCAAAATCGATTGGATCTTCACCAAATCGAATTAGGCTGCAACCAAACTTCTCCCAAGTGTTCTTCTACGTGTTGGGAAGCTAATCCTAGGATATCATCGCTTCAACCCAACTAATCCATGAAAAATCCGAAGAACACTAGAAAAGGGGAAGAACGAAGAACACTAGAAAAGGGGAAAAACGAAGAACAAAAACGATTTTGGCCCGATCTACTTGTTCATGAGGGTAAGGATGAATCCCTTCGGTGGAAATATTCTCGTCAATTCAAAGAACAAGTTGATTCAAACGGAATCGCAAAAGACGCAGCGTAGAGGGAGATCGAGCGAGGGGAAAATCGTGGAGAAAAGAAGAACGCGAAGAACAAATTCAAAACGCGAATTCTACCACGAATTTGATCCTTGGATTCAGCAAGATGAATTCTATTAAGCACTCGGTGTCGGGCTACAAGCCACTCCTAGCAAATCAAAGCTTGGATGGCAAAAAGCTCAAGAACAAGAGCCAACTCTTCCTAACCCTAGCCTTCTCTCACAGGAACAAAATGAGAGAGACACCACCTGGAATTCCCAAGGATACGACTGCCCTAGCAGCCCCCTTCATATATATAGGCGCACGTCCGAAGACCAAAACGCCCTTATATTAAGCACTCGTCCCAAATACCCCCCAGGGGTAAAACCGTCCAGTCCGGTCAATATTCATTCGACGGCCACGCCCGCACATCCGGTAGCTTCGCCTCGACGCGACCTCCCTGATGCCGCCACGTGCCGTCACCATCGACCGTTGTGCCTTCTCACCGATAGCTTCGCCGCAACGCAAGCCTCTCGATGCCGCCACGCGTCGACCGTCCTTTTGGACCTTCCCCGGTTTTGAGGCCCAAACCAAGAAACCTGCCAGCCCAGGTTTTGAGGCCCAAACCTAGAAACCGTCCACCCGAGTTTTGAGGCCCAAACTCGGAAACCCGCAAGCCCAGGTTTTGAGGCCCAAACCTGGAAACCGTCCATCCCGAGTTTTGAGGCCCAAACTCCGAAACCGGCCACCCGAGTTTTGAGGCCCAAACTCGGAAACCGTCGATGGTAGCTTTTTGAGGCTCAGCTACAGAACCCGCACCGTAGACGGGATGTGGTTCGCACACCCCGACCATCGGCACCGATGCCGATGCATGTCCAGCCTCCACGCCGGGCACAACGCCTTCGCCATCCTCCTTGACTCGGCCGACGGCACTTGCGCCGCACGCAAGCCCGTGTCCGACCTCCCGCCAAGTGTCACGACGCCATCGTCTTCCTCCCGACTCGGCCGATGCATCGCACATCCCCATGTGCTGTCGCTCGCCGATGCCACGTGCCAGCTACCACAGCTGGTCCTCTGGCCCTCTGGTCCGTCAGTCCAAGCCTGACGTCCGCCCTTCACCGCTCTGGGTACATCAGCATGGCACGTCCGCCGCACGGCACGCTCGTCCTTCACCGCTCCCGGTCCGTCGGCACGGCACGTCTCTACTTGACCTTCACCTCGCCATAGACCACTGTATCCGAGCTCCACACCTGCACATCAACACAGCCAAGAGACACATGTCGCACACGCACACCAACATAGTAAACACACCACAACTCAACGCCACCGGTTAGTCATAAGCAATAAGCACATAGCAAGATATAGACTCAACCGGGTAAAAGCCTCAAACCTTCCTCATCAAAGTCAATCATTCATCATATATGTTCTCACCATCTCCTTTCTAATGCACTCGGCATGTGTGGTACGCAAGAGTTCAATTTCCTTCTCAAGGTTGGCACTCATATCATTGTGCTCAACCAACTTGGCGCTCATATCATCGCGCAAAACTTTCAAAGCCAACACTTCTTTTTCCAAACCAATGCATGATGTGCACATGAAATCGGTGGAAGAAACATCACCATTCACATCAAGCAAAGAATCATGAATAGCACAAGTAAGGCATGCATTTTTATTCAAAGAGCACAAGCTACAAGGCCTAGCATTTATCTCAATAATTTCAGCCCTAGCATGCTCAAGTTCATCTACACATGTGGTGTGAGTCAATTTTAGTTTACTAATTTCAGCATGTAAAGACTAACAAGAAACACATGGTAAAGAAGCTTTTGACCTAAGCAAGGCTATTTTAGATTTAGCATAAACAAGATCCTTGCGCAAGTCAAAGCATACAAGACATGGTATGGAAGCATTTGATTTCAACATTTCATTTTCAAATTTTAAGCTAGCAACAAAAAAGCATAGCTCATCATTCTTCCTAACCATGTCACAACAAGAGGTGCAAGGTAAAGATGCACTAGACTTCCAATGAAAAAGGCCACATTTTAACCTAGCAATAGAGCATTTCAACTTCTTGATCTTTCTATGCAAGGTATCACAAAGCTCATCATATCTAATGTTATCATCACAGCACGCTTCAAATCGTTGCGACAAAATCCCAAGACTAGCAACAAGTGTACCTTTCTTGGCCTTGCCAAGTTCACGTATACGATCCTCCGCCGAATGCTCATCATCTCCCAGGAAGTCCAGCAAAGCATCCATCTCACATTCCGACTCAAGAGCCGCACTCCTCCTTCTCGCCAAAATGTCGTCCTCGATCACATGTCCAAGACTCAAACCTGAGGACAAAGACACACTAGAAGAAGAACTTGGTTTCATTTCCAAAAGCATCGTTAGTGTTAGCAAAACAAAAGCTCAACACCTCGACAAACACCGTCGGAAGCAAAAGCACTCTAAAAGGTTGCCTTCGCGGATCTGGAACCGGTTAAGGTAGAGAGATCCTTAACTGGATCCGATACCAATTGAAGGACCGAATTGGCGACCAGAGGGGGGGTGAATGGGAGCCTCAAATTTCTTCTCAAGAAATGATGGCCCTTGTCCCAGAAAATCACCCCAAAAGCGAAGACTCAAACAACCAGTGAGTTCACGTCCTACGAATAGGTGGGTACCCTAGGAGATGTCCTAGAGGTACAGTGGAACTACCGAAGAACCCCCAAAATGAAGCACCAAAGCAACGGGGCAAAACTGCACAAGCAAGCTCCTAGAACAATCGAACTTCCGATAACGGAACACCCCACTCCTATGGAGAAGAGGAAAGTGTTGGACCAAAACTACTTAGGCAAACTAGTGGCAAAAGCACCTTGGAAAGATCCTTATGAAGTTAGGAAACTAACGCAATAGACGGATCTCAAATCGGAGCTCGAACGTAAAAGATACGGCCGCTAGAACAAACGAAACTCCAAAAGTAGAACACTTAACTCCTATTTAGAAGAAAGAAGTGTCTGACCAAAAATACTTTGACCAATGGTGGAAAAAGTACTTTGGAATGATCCTTAAGAAGTTAGGAAACCAACGCAACAAACGAATCACAAATCGGAGCACGTATGCAAAAGATACGGACGAAATCATCCAAACTGTGTAGTCGCGTACTGTCCGCTAGTCCGCTATTGAACCCCGGACTGTCCGGGAATGAGTCTCGGACAGTCCGCCGTTCAAAAACGAGAACAGCGACCTCGCTGCCCGTGAGCAGCCCCGACCCCCGGACAGTCCGGGGATAAGTCCCGGACAGTCCGGGAATGCCCAGAAAGGCTAAAAACAGCCCGTATCAAACTCAAATTCGATTGGAACTCAACCAAATCGAACGGGGCTGCAACCAAACTTCTCCCAAGTGTTCTTCTACGTGTTGGGAAGCTAATCCTAGGATATCATCACTTCAATCCAACTAATCCATGAGAAATCTGAAGAACACTAGAAAAGGGGGAAGAACGAAGAACGAACGCGATTTCGACCCGATCTACGAGCTCGTGAGGTTAGAGAGGAAATTCTTCAGTGGAAAGAAGGAGCTCACGACATAGAACAATCTGATTCAAATGGAATCGCAAATCGTCGCTCGTAGAGGGAGAACGAGGCAAATCTCCGGGAGGGGAAAAAACCAAAACGCGAAGAACAAAAACGCGATTCGATCCAAATTTCAGCCAACAAAGAGGAGGGGAGAAATTGATCCTTGGATTGCTACTAGATGATGAATTGTGTAGCACTCTGTGTCAGGTTACAAGCCACTCCTCGCGGTACAAAACGCGGATGGCGAAAAGCTCAAGAACAAGAGTCGGTCTCTCCTCTCACCCTAGCCTCCTCTCACCTAAACAAAATGAGAGTGACACCTCCAAGGATAGGCTGCCCTAACCAGCCCCTTTCATATATATAGGCGCACGTCCGAAGACCAAAATGCCCTCTCATGAAGTACTCAACCCAAATACCCCCCAGGGGTAAAACTGTCCAACCCTAGCGGTTTTCATCCGACGGCCACGCGCCTTCTCATCCTTCGCTTCGCGTCGACGCAAGCTCCAGGATGCCGCCACGTGCCGTCACCGTCGACCGTGAGGATACATGGGTGTATGCCGAGTCTCTGAGTGATGAGTGATTGTCAACTAGGATGATGCGCATGTTCTTTGGCTTGTGTTGTGCAGGTGTCGATCACGGATACAGTGATCAGAGGCGAGGTGAAGGTCAAGTAGAGACGTGCCGTGCCGATGGACCGAGAGTGGCGAAGGGCGGACGTGAGGCTTGGACTGAGGGACCAGAGGCCCGAGGATCAGCTGTGGTGGCTGATGGCCTGGGACAGCGACGAGCGAAGACTTGCAGTCATGTGTTGCCTGAGTCGTGGACTTGGGGACACGTGTCGGTGGACGGGGTGCACGGAGGTGCATCCCCTCTACGACGTCGGTTTGGTGGTTGAGCCAGAGAAAAACCATCGGATGGATGGTTTCCAGGTTTGGGCCTCAAAACCTGGGTGCGGATGGTTTCCGAGTTTGGCCACAAAACTCGGGCTGAGCACGGTTTCCAGGTTTGGGCCTCAAAATCTGGGGGTTGCGGGTTTGCTGAGTTTGGGCCTCAAAACTCAGGCGCTGGTGGGCTGGTTTCCCGGTTTGGGCCACAAAACCGGGGGTTGCCTGGAAAGGCTAGTTTCCCGGTTTGGGCCATAAAACCGGGGGTGCAGAGCGAGGGCGGCACGTGGCGGCAATCGGGAGGTTGCGTCGAGGCAACGCTACGAGTTGTGCGGGCGTAGCCGTCGGATCCACCTACCACCGAGTTGGTCCAGAATAACCCTAGGGTTTAGCTGGTTCGCTCTGTAATTAGTTGAGGGGTAGAGTAGGAATTAGAATCAGGATAAGTAGAGGGAGACACCCTCCTCCCATTCTATCTCAGTCATTTGCTCTTTGCTTCTAGGGTTTCCTGCTCTCCCAATCCCCTGCTGTAGCTAGCTGAGATCCGCAGAGAACCATACCTCTGTGTACTAGAGATTTTGAGAAAGTGAGGCCATAACCTCACTGGTGTAGCGTGTGGTAGCCACACGGTTGCAGATCGATGTGTTGATTCGCGTTTTGATTCGTGTTCTTCGCGTTCTTCGTTTCTCCGCGATTTTTCCATCACTCGATCTCTCTCCCTACTGCGTCTTTGCGAAATCCGTTTGAATCAACTTGTTCGTATTTGAAAGGAGATCATTTCCACCGAAGGAATTTATCTAACTCCTTACGAACAAGTAGATCGGGTTGATTTCATTTTCGTAGCACTTTTTCATTCATACTCCTTCCCTTTCGATTTCCCGGTGTTTGAGTTGATTTGAGCGGATGATTTCTTGGGGATAGTCTCCTAACTACTCCGTGATCATCCTCTCCAAGTTTGGGAACGTGGGATTGTGAGTTGACTCGATTTGGGGAAGATTTGGGTGAAGGGCGATCAAAATCACCCTCCCTGAGTGACCGCGGACAGTCCGCCACTCAGGGCGCGGACAGTCCGCGCGTCGGGGACGAGCCAGACTAGTGGCACTGTTCTTCGGCTGTTTGGCTTTTGTTTGACCGGCGGACATTCCGCTGTTGGAGTTCGCGGACAGTCCGGGAACGTCCATGGGACTTGCACCAGCTCCGCTGATTTGGGTTTTCTGCCAGCGGACAGTCCGCCAGTGAACCGCGGACAGTCCGGCCTTGGGCGGACAGTCCGGGACTCCAGGTCCGGATAGTCTGGGAATTGCCTGAAGCTTCCGGTTTAGTGCGTTTGCTCTCCCGGCTTCCTCGCTTGGTTTCCGGACTTCTCGTTTGGCCCTAGAGTTGACCAAGGAACCTCTCTAGGTATCTTTGCTACTTGTTAGCATAGGTATTTAGGAGTTTCTCGACGTAGTCACCTATCTACGTTCGAGACTTGGTTTTTGGGGTTGTGTTTGAGCCGGTGCTTTTGGCGTTTGGTTTGCTACCTCTTTGTGGTGCTCCGCTGTGATCCTAGAGATCATCCACCCTCTTCCAAGGGTCGTGAGCATCACGGTTTCGATCGCCGTTTCTCGGGGTTGATTTTGGGACATTTGGCCAAAGTTTCAAGAGAAATTTTTTTTGATCTCCCATTCACCCCCCCTCTGGTCGCCTTGCTAGTGCTTTCTTGGTCCTTCAATTGGTATCAGAGCGGGTTAAGGATCTTTCACCTTAGCTGGTTCCAGATCCACAGAAGGCAACATGGATCGCGGCGTGGGCAAACCGTCGTTTTTCGATGGGACCAACTATGCGTATTGGAAGATACGCATGTCGGCCTATCTGTAGAGTTTGGGTGCTTCCATTTGGGATATTTGCAACTCTGCTGATTACGTGGTCTTGGCTGCTCGTGTCTCTCAGCTTCAGATCGATGAGCACGATGCCAATAGCCGAGCCCGTAATGCTCTTTTCTCATGTTTGAGCATGAGTGAGTTTGATCGCGTTTCTCACCTCGCTATGGCTCGGGAGATTTGGGCTACCCTCATGCGTTTCCATGAGGGAACCTCTCAAGTCAAATCTCGTCTCTACGAGTCGTTCAAGCGAGAGTACGAGAACTTTCGACATATGCCTGGAGAGAGCATAGAGAGTTTATTCGCTCGCTTTCAGGTGATTGTCAACAGGATGAGGGCGAACAAGGAGTTGTTGCCTTTCGACGATCATGAGAGAGCTTTGAAGCTTTTGCACACTCTCGATCGGTCGGTGTGGGACTCCAAAGTTCAGGCGATCATCGAATCACCGAACTATGAGACTCTCACGTGTGACGAGCTCTTTAGTAAGCTCAAGTCCAGTGAGATCGATGCCATGGCGAGGGCTTCTTATGAAAATCCTTCTGGCCAATCGATGGCTTTGGTTTCTGGCTCTTCTGCTAACCCCTCTGGAGGCTTTGCGCTCTCTTCACTCTTTTCTGTCACAGAGGACCAACTTGAGTCTTTGGGGGATGACGAGCTAGCTTTGCTCGTGAACCGGTTCTCGCGGTTTCACAACAACCGCATGAACCGTCGCCACGGAGGAGGATGCTCGGGATGCTACGAGTGCGGCGACCCCGACCACTTCATCGCCAACTGTCCCAACAAGAAGAACTCATCTGGGAAGGGCGATCATGGGCACAAGTACGACTCCGGCAAGCGCAAGGAGAAGTACGTCCTCGCGAGGCACAAGCGGAGGGGCGCCTTCGACAAGGAGTACATCAAGAAGAAGTACTTGGAGAAGGCCCAGGCTGAGCAGCGTGCGTTCTTCGCCACGCTCAGCGACGTCGACGGCTCGGATGACGACTCCGCTTGCTTAAGCGATGACGAGTCCGAGAAGAAGAAGAGGATCGAGGGCAAGCTGAACGGCCTCTGCTTCTTCGCCGACGACGACGGCCTCTGCACCATGGCCCTCGGCAAGGAGGTCGACGGCGAGCTGGTGAACTCCCCTCGGAACGACGACGACGACGACACCTCCCAGGTTTCTCTCACCCACGACGAGCTTTCTGCTGAAGTAGAGAACCTTACTGTCGCGCTCCTTAGTCAGGACAAGTTGCTTAGGCGTGACGCTAGAGAGCGCAAGGAGTTTAGGCAGAAGTGGGAGGACACGGTGAGGGAGCTTGAGTTTGCTAAGTCCACCATGGTCGTTTCTGAGGAGGTTGAGTGTGAGATGTGCACCACGCACATGACTGACCTTCAAACTTTGAGAAGTAAGTATGTTGCATTGGTAGGAGAGGTGGATGAGCTGAAGGCTAGACCTTCGCTGTTGGGTGCGTGCAAGATTTGTCCTGTCTTGCAATCCGAGTTCGCAGAGAAGAATGCCAAGATCGTGTCTCTTGAGGAGGCCAGCTCGGGTAGCACTTGTGTGACTTGGTGCACTTTGTGTGAGGGTTTGGAGATGGAGATCGCTAACGTGAAGCATGACAAGATGCAAACCGAGGAGGAAAACACATACCTTCGGACCATCTTGCCATGAGTATCTAGCGGTGAGCCACAGCTCGGGATGATGATCTTTCAATTCAAGCGAGCTGCTGGAGGTCCCGGTGTAGGCTTTGCTCAGGGTGTTGATCTTTCTGCTTTTGGGAAGATTGGAGAGTCGAGTGGTCTGAATCCGAGTGAGAAGCCCAACTCCACCACTACTCCCAAACTTACCAATCTTCCACCCAAAGAGCCTCTCAAGCCTAACACCAAGGATGGGGTCTTCGTTGAGCCTCCGAGAGCTCCACCCAAGAACCAGCAATGGGCTCCCAAACCCAACCACCTAAAGAACAAGCTAGACACAATGCCACCTATCCAGGAGGAGTTGCCACAGAAGGGCAAGGTGATCCACACCCACCACCGTGAGTACCACCAACCCCCTTTGAGAGTGGTGAGGTACCACTGTGAGCACTGTGGGAGAGATGGACATCTGAGTGAGTTCTGCTTTCGGCGCAAGAGAGAGGCGCGCCGTGCTAGGGAGATGAACAACCCGGACATGTACCATCCTTTCCATGATGTACATGTACAGAATGTTCAGAGGAGAGCTCCGAGGAGAGCTGCTAGGCCTAGAGGTTCAGAACCTCAAGTTCCCAGGCCTAGGCAGAGGAGAGCTCCGAGGAGAGATGCTAGGCCAGGAGGTGCAGTGCCTCAAGTTCCTAGGTCTAGACCTCGTAGAGAGCGTGCCCGGCGGGAGCCTGCAGTTGTAGGCTATGGACCACGTGGCGGTGGCTTTGTAGTTGAGCATTTTCCCCCACCGCGTTTTGAGTATCGCGATGGACGCTCCTCCCTTAGCGGACCACGTTTTCCTCAACGTGGTGATCGCTCTTCTCGTAGACGTGCTAGGAATGGTTTTTCTACTAACCATTCGTTTGAGCAACCGGCCCAACACTGGTATTCCCCTTACTTCACTAACCCCAGTGTTGGCCCGTATGCTCACCCTATGTCTTTTTATTGATGTAGGTAAAACGATTGGAGAACGTTTGGTTGGTGGATTCCGGGTGTTCGAGGCACATGACCGGAAATGCCAAGTGGTTCTCCAGTCTTAGTCCGGTCACCGGAAAAGAGTATATCACCTTCGGCGACAACAGCAAAGCTAAGGTGTTGTCTCGTGGGTCTGTGCGAGTTAATTGTTGACGCTCACTAAGTGTCATATTTCTAGCATCAACAAGGTCATATAACACAACAAAAGAGCCTAAAATCAACCAAAAACCTTATATAAACTAACGATTTCCACTTGTCCTTAAGTTTTATTTGAATGTAGGAAATTGCAGGGTTTTTGAGCAAAATGACCAAATGGACCCACCAAGGAGCAAGCCCACGTGCCTGGGCTCACTCTGGGCCGAGGAGGGGTGGCGCCCGCCACCCCTAGCTGGCGGCCGCCAGGGGGGAGAAGCCCAAACTCCCCACTGCCACGTCACTGATCCAGGGGAAGCACTCCACGCTCATTTGTAGTCGTTGCTCACCCAAGTCGGTTCATCCAAGGGCTAAGAAGCAATGTCACATGGATCAAGGCCTAATTGCCCATGTGACGGTTATTGGACAACCCTAACCGAACTCTAACCGACTTGGAGGACCTCCTGGATGCCGCTGATGAAGAGGCGGTGGATCCAAGGGCCACGGGAGTGGCGCCCGCCACCTAGGGCTGGCGCCCGCCAGCCCACTTACCCCCCTGACCTAACCCTAGGCCCATAAGTACCCCCTAGGTCCCTTAGGCTATAAATAGGACCCCCCGAGCTCATTTGTACTTAGACCTCACCTCATTAGTCCCACTCTCTTGTAAGCGAAGCTTTGGTGAAGGAACACTCTAGTTGAGAGACTTAGAGTGAGAGCGAGAGTGTAGAAGAAGAGAAGAGCTGGAGTTGTAATAGAGGATCTTCCAAGTCTCTGGTATAATTACAATTCTTCCTTCATTTATCTTAGTGTTCTTCTACTTTCAGCATTTACTTTAAGTTCTTTACTTATTGTTCTTGTTGAGTGCTTTCGATCATAGATAGCTTAGTGTTTAGTCTATATCTAGTTTGGGTTCTTCGCTGAGTAATCAGTGCTCTAGTTTTGGACGCAAGATTAGAGTAGTATATATTAGTGTAAGCGCGGTGCTTAGACTAGTTATACCTTAGTTTGTGGCTAGCCCCCCGGATAGCTGTGGTAGCAAACAGGTGGTGACAGCCCTGGGAGCCTTGAATTCCACCACGTAGTTGGGTTAGTTCTTAAATCATAAACCTCGTTGTGCACGTCTGAGGTAAATAGTCCAGAGGGTGTGTACGGTTCCAAGAACTAGATAGAACCTTTATTGCTAAGTTAGTTGTGATCGTTAGTGTGTAGGAAAACATTAATCTGTTCATCGGCCAGACCCCGCCGATTTAGGTTAGTAGTAGTTAGTCTTTCTTTTCCTTTTAGTAGTAGTAGAAACCAACCCCCATTCATACATTTCGATCAACCCTGCTAGACTCACTAGTTGTTCATATCAGTCCTAGTGTTAGTTCTGCCATAGTAGCTTCCCTGTGGAAATAAATACGATACTCGGTTACTCCCAGGTGAAGTGCTACAATAGACTTATTCTGTGCGCTTGCGGAACCTACCAATAGTCATACGAATAGTTAGTTATACTTCTTACACTAAGAAGTACCAACAAACCTTTCTGGTGCCGTTACCGGGGATAGATTCATAGTCTACTCCTTGTGACGACGTTAGCAAGGGTCAACAAGCATTTCTGGCGCCGTTGCCGGGGAAGCAATTCGCTAGAACTAATTCTTTGTGATTTCTATTGAATTAACCCTCGTAGTTCTAGCGGGTATATATATCGTCTGTTGTTTGTGACCGTTCAAGTAGTCATGGCCGGATTCAATCTTCTGAGTGACTACCAAGAAGATCCTGAGGCCATTCTTAGAAGAGCGAGAGCTAATCTCACTCCTCCGAGGAAGAACCTGGACTTTCGTGAGAGGAGTTCGTCGAGACAAGAATCCCAGTCAATAGTGACTGACGAACCAAGCTGCTCCAATGATCAATCAACATCGACGTCGACCAAAACACTCTGTGAGTATTCCATGCCTACTCTTGCTCACATTCCAGTGTTACCTTCTACTAGTAATGTAGATTTTGAGCTTAAACCTCACTTAATACGTATGGCTCAAGCTATTGCATTTAATGGCAAACCTTCCGAGGATGCCAATGCTCACCTCCAGAATTTTCTGGAGATATGTAGTACAATTTCTGTGCAGGGAGTTTCACAGGATGCCATCAGACTTCGTCTTTTTCCATTTTCATTAGTGGAAAAAGTGAAGCTGTGGTTCCTCTTCAACTCTGGACACTTGCTGACGTGGGTGAGATGCGCGGATCCATTCCTCAACAAATTCTGCCCGATAAGTCGGACTATTCTTGTTCGTAGCAAGATTTCCAACTTTGGATAGGGAGACGAAGAAACAATCACTCAAGCTTGGGAGAGACTACAAGAGTATGTTAAGTACGGTCCTCACCATGGTATGCAAGACTGGTACTTGATCCAGAGCTTCTACAATGGACTCCAGCAAGAATCTCGACAACACATTGATGCTGCCGCCGGAGGTGCATGCCTCTCTCTCACTATAGAGAAGGCAACCAATCTGATCGAGACAATGGTGGCAAATCAAGGATGGACAGAAACATGTGCTAGAGGTATGTCTGAAATTAAGCAAGCTGATTCAGTCACCCTGCAAACTTTGGTAAAATTGCTAGAGCAAAGGATAAATGAGAAGAGAGATCGTGCTGCAAAGGAGTACTACACCAAGCAAAGAGCCGCTTCGTCAAGTGAAGGTCAAGCAGAAATTAAGAAAGAGGATGCCAAATCCCTTCTTAATAATGGTGGCTACGGAGAACCTCCAATTCCAATGATCCAACAATGGAATAATAAAGGTATGCCTCAAACCTCCGTATTCATTTCTCCTATTGGAAAATTAGTTTCTAATCAAGGTAGAATTAATGATAGCATAAAAAGTAAATTAATTGAACATGATAAAATGTTAGAAGGAATTTATGCTAAACTAAAAGATTTTTCTGAAGCATTTAAGGAACAAATTAATTTTAGTAAGAGATTAGAGCAAAAAGTAGATAACATTAAATCTCAAATTAAATACTATGAGGAGGTAAAAGCTGTAACCACGAGAGGTGGTAAAACCACTCGTGACCCCCTCATCCTAATTTAGTTACTAGTAGTAATACTGCTTCAAAGAAAAATATTGTTAATGTTGAAGAACACGAAGAAGAGGAGACCCCAGCTGAACCTTCAACCAAGGTACGAACTGCTCCTCATGAATTCTATGATACACATGTATTACCTTTTCCAGGTTGAAACTGAAATCCGACGGAAGACGACCAATTCAAGAAGTTCGTCGAGGTAATTCAAAAATTATATATACATGTGCCATTTATTGACGTTATGCAGGTTCCAACTTATGCAAAATATCTGAGAGACATGCTCAATAAGAAGAAACCAATTCCAAGTAGGGATGTGGTTAAATTGACCGAAGATTGTAGTGCGGTCATTTTAAACCAACTCCCAGAAAAGAAGAAGGAACCAGGAAATCCAACGATCACATGTTCAATTGGAGAGCAGCACTTCGAGCATGCACTCTGTGATCTGGGAGCAAGCGTCAGCATCATGCCCAAGGTAATTTATGATAAATTAAATCATCATATCTTGTCCCCTACTTCTATGTGTTTGCAGCTAGCCGATCAATCGCTCCGATATCCCGCGGGAATAGCAGAGAATATTCTGGTGAAAATTTGGAATCTCTTTGTCCCAGTGGATTTCGTGGTTTTGGATATTAATCCTGACCACCGGACGCCATTGATCTTGGGACGGCCATTTCTGAGCACTGTAAAAGCCACCATTGATGTAGGAGCTAGGAAATTCAGCTCCACATCAGTGGAAAGGAGGAGAAATTCGAGTTCACACCGCGACCGTAAAAACACCCGTCATCAAAGTTCGTCGGTGCCGACAATCCACCGCAACCACCGTGAAGGCGACACTAATCGGGAATCCAAGGCGGCTAACCAAGGTAAGTTAGGCCAAGGTAAGTCTTTATCCCCTCATTTAAATTTTCGTTTTTACTTAAGCAATTTAATTTTCTGCAAAGTAGATGTTTACTAGAGTAATTAGGTGGCACCTAGGGGGCTTAAGGCAACCATAGGGGTGGCGCCCGCCACCCCATGCTGGCGCCCGCCACCCTAGGGGGCACTAGGGAACACTAGCCAATCTCTAGACTATTACACCTACCCCTAGACCCAAATAACACCAAGGGAGACCCATGGCTTTGGTCATTTCAATACAATCACTCACTTCCATGTCTCCCCTTGTCTCCCCCTCTTGACTCCACCTTTTGGACACACCTCCACCCAAAAATTCTGGTGCACATGTGATGGAAAATGACAAGGAAAGCACTAGGTGAAAGGAGGGGTGAGTTGGAGTGAAATTTCAGCCGAGTGGGTGGCGCCCGCCACATTTTTCTGGCGCCCGCCACCTCTATTTCCACATTTCGGTACAAAACTGCTCCCGAGTAAGTTTCCCACTATCCTTGGTATAAAATGTGACCAGGATGAAGAAGTGGTCTTTGAAATTTTCAGCCCACTTTAGGAGGATGCACTCTTTTCACTTTGCACCGAACCTACCACTTTATTCCCCACTTGGAATTTCAGTGGACATTACATGGGAAACCTCATGTGTCGGTTGCAGATAATTTTGGGCAAGGTAGGGTGGTGCCCGCCACTTATTAGTGGCGCCCGCCAGCATGGTGAGGCTCACAGCCTCCCCCCTTCCATCCTCAGCCTATAAATGCTACCCACACCCCATGCAAGTTCTCACAACTCATTCAAACACAAAAACATCAGCCATCCTAAGCACTAGCAAAGAGTCATGGGCCCTCTCAAGAACTTCTTCACCGGAAAGAAGAAGAAGAGTAAGGGTGAGGGAAGTTCATCGAGAGCAAACACCCACATTCGCTTTGCCGGGAGTGATGAGGAGAGCACTTGGAGGGGTACTTCATCCACCGATGCAATGTCGATGGATCGGAACTCTCCGTTCTCGCACTGGGCTGGACCGACCATCCGCATCCTGAACTCTGTCAATGATATCATCTGGCAGAGTGACCGGGAACGGCAGGCCCGGAACATCCTCAGTGAAAGGGAGTTCGTTCACACCCGCTGCATTGACGACGACTTGCTACATCGCACTGGTATGGATAGTGAGTTTCTCTACATTTCTCGAACCTTGGGATGGGAAAACGCATGGATGGTTAATGAGGAGGGAATCCTTCCCCTCACAATGGAATTTCTAGCTACCATGCAATTGTCTGCCACTCACATAACATTCTGGCTTCTCAATGAAGAGCACACTCTTTCGTGGGGACAGTTTAGCAAGCACTTAAATTTTGATGATTCATGCCTGCTAAACCTGGAATCTGCTTGTACGGGTTTCAATAGAAATGATTTTTGGAAAAGCATTGCTGGGAACAGAGACCCAGACTTGCCCCATACAAGTAATATCCACAACCCCACGCTCAGGTTCTTTCACAAGTACATTAGTATCACACTTTTTCCAAGACCTGACTTGAGACCAATCAAAAAGCCCGAAATGTTGCTGCTTTATGCTCTAGTTAACCACATAAAAGTATCACCCGCCAAGGCCATGGCGGATTACTGGTCTAAATTTAATCAATGCTCTGAAAATATTGAAATGACATCTTGGATAACTAGACTGGCCTTTAACATGGGTCTGCTGAACACCGCCATATACTCCTACATTCCTAGTGACCGAGACATTTTGACCATGGAGCATTTCTCGCAAGGACACCTCTTGCGTGAAAATCAGGAGACCGGTGAGATTCACATGATCTACCAAGATTATGTGAATAAAATCGCTCTTCCTGACATGTCACTTTGGTTGGTGAATGCACCAACATTTCTTTTGGCCCTAGAAACCGAGGCAGAACAAAACCGCAGGTTGGCCCGAGAAAATATCATGCAGGTTTCCAGGAGGAGGACGCGAGCGTAGACCCGTGCAGCAGAAGAGGCCGCAAGAGCCGCAGCAGCGGCACAAGAGTTTGACCCTTTCCATGCAGGGCATTATGAAGGAGTAGCACACTATGGTCATTTGACACCCCCTGGCTCGCACCAAGCAGGAGGGTCAAATTGGCAACAACCGCAACATCCGCGGTGGGAATATGGCCAAGAGGCGTCCTTTCACACATCCCAGTTGGGGAGTTCAACCCATTCATTGGGAGGATCTACCCGGTACACTGGCCGTGGTGATGAGTTCGTCCATAGGGGAATCTCGCCGCAGGCCGCTCGTCATTCGTCCTTTCACCAGGACGAGTGGATGCGCGACATGGGATATCTCCAGCACCAAATGAGTGGACTCACCATGGATTCTGCCAACATCCGCCAGGACTTGAACAACTTGAACCAAGATTTCCAGGAATTCCGCCAGGAAACTGGTGGAGAACTGGGTAATATTTCTCTCCTGCAGCAGAACCAGCAGAACTGGGAGGACATGTACCGTCGTCAAGAATGGATGTGACCCAACCACGCCAAAAGCCAGCTTGGGGGAGGACCCCCGTCATCGAGGTAAGTATCACTATCATTTTTATTTCTATCAGTTTTATTTCAGTAATTTAAATTTAATTTTTATCTTAGTTAATTTCCAGTTTAAAAAAATTATTATATAATTATTAGTAATGAATAAATAGCAATAAATGAAACGCTCTCATTGTAAGTCTTTCTAATAAAAATGTATGCCATGCATTAGAGTTATCATGGGAAAACGTATGCTAGAACTAAACTTGAGACATGAGCATTAGACTAAGTAAAGGGGAAATAAGTTTCTACTTTGACTTGAGCAAGTCGAGCTTGTGGAGTGATTATTTTGAAAATTTTAAAAACTTGCTCTAAGTACTTCTGTGGCAAAGAAAGTCCTACCAAAGCCAAATAACTTTTTACTCTAGAGTAGGAGCTTCCACCTGCTGCATGTTAGTGTTGAGCCTAGTTAGACTTTTGTTGATAGTCATGGTAGAGAAACTTGTCATATCTTTAAGACCAAGGAATTCACTTGCACCCACCTATATAGTGCTATTCTTACACTGAGAATACGCACACAACATGCCTTTATTTCCATTCATTGTTAGGAATACTTCATGGCAAAATATCATGCTCCATAATGAAATCTCAGGGACATGGCTATTCTCATTCAAAAAAAAAGAGCAAGTGCTCTAGAAAGAAACGAATATTCAAAAGATCAAGTGCTCTAGAAAGAAAGTTCAAAAGAGCAAGTGCTCTATAAAGAAGAGAATATCCATAAGAGCAAATGCTCTCATTCATAGCCATGATCCCACAAATGAGATAGAAAGGAGAAGTGCCATGAAAGTAGTAACCACAATAAATACCACACACTTGCACATTCCTGGTCTGAACCTATGACTTGTTGCTCCTTTGCTCCAATTGTCTAACCTGGCAAAATTATGCTAGCATTGCATGCTCACTTTTATCCTACCCATTAAACTCCACATAAAGCCTTAGTGAGAGGATAACTCTTCCATTTCGACATACAAATATGAGTGATTGAGTGAGCCACAGAAGTTACTAAGCATGCTTTCTCTTGAACAAAACTTGCAAAAAACTCCACATGTCTTGATCAGCAAAATAGGCAAGGGAAAGACAAACCTTCTTTCTTGCTGGTCTTTTGTTCTAATCTTGAGTGCAGGGAAGGCTACCAATTCCTTGGTGATGAAAATAATATGGGCATACACAACAAAAACACCGAGTTTCCAAAATTTATTTGAAGTCCATGCTTGCTCAAGGACGAGCAAGAGGTAAGCTTGGGGGAGCTTGTTGACGCTCACTAAGTGTCATATTTCTAGCATCAACAAGGTCATATAACACAACAAAAGAGCCTAAAATCAACCAAAAACCTTTTATAAACTAACGATTTCCACTTGTCCTTGAGTTTTATTTGAATGTAGGAAATTGCAGGGATTTTGAGCAAAATGACCAAATGGACCCACCACGGAGCAAGCCCACGTGCCTGGGCTCACTCTGGGCCGAGGAGGGGTGGCGCCCGCCACCCCTAGCTGGTGGCCGCCAGGGGGGAGAAGCCCAAACTCCCTCCTGCCACGTCACTGATCCAGGGGAAGCACTCCACGCTCATTTGCAGCCGTTGCTCACCCAAGTCGGTTCATCCAAGGGCTAAGAAGCAATGTCACATGGATCAAGGCCTAATTGCCCATGTGACGGTTGTTGGACAACCCTAACCAAACCCTAACTGACTTGGAGGACCTCCTGGATGTCGTTGATGAAGAGGCGGTGGATCCAAGGGCCAGGGGAGTGGCGCCCGCCACCTAGGGCTAGCGCTCGCCAGCCCACTTACCCCCCTGACCTAACCCTAGGCCCATAAGTACGCCCCTAGGTCCCTTAGGCTATAAATAGGACCCCCCGAGCTCATTTGTACTCAGACCTCACCTCATTAGTCCCACTCTCTTGTAAGCGAAGCTCTGGTGAAGGAACACTCTAGTTGAGAGACTTAGAGTGAGAGCGAGAGTGTAGAAGAAGAGAAGAGCTGGAGTTGTAATAGAGGATCTTCCATGTCTCTGGTATAATTCCAATTCTTCCTTCATTTATCTTAGTGTTCTTCTACTTTCAGCATTTACTTTAAGTTCTTTACTTATTGTTCTTGTTGAGTGCTTTCAATCATAGATAGCTTAGTGTTTAGTCTATATCTAGTTTGGGTTCTTCGCTGAGTAATCAGTGCTCTAGTTTTGGATGCAAGATTAGAGTAGTATATATTAGTGTAAGCGCGGTGCTTAGACTAGTTATACCTTAGTTTGTGGCTAGCCCGGCTGTGGTAGCAAACAGGTGGTGACAGCCCTGGGAGCCTTGAATTCCACCACGTAGTTGGTTAGTTCTTAAATCATAAACCTCATTGTGCACGTCTGAGGTAAATAGTCCAAAGGGTGTGTACGGTTCGAAGAACTAGATAGAACCTTTATTGCTAAGTTAGTTGTGATCATTAGTGTGTAGGAAAACATTAATCTGTTCATCGGCCAGACCTCGCCGATTTAGGTTAGTAGTAGTTAGTCTTTCTTTTCCTTTTAGTAGTAGTAGAAACCAACCCCCATTCATACATTTCGATCAACCCTGCTAGACTCACTAGTTGTTCGTAGCAGTCCTAGTGTTAGTTCTGCCATAGTAGCTTCCCTGTGGAAATAAATACGATACTCGGTTACTCCCGGGTGAAGTGCTACAATAGACTTATTCTGTGCGCTTGCGGAACCTACCAATAGTCATACGAATAGTTAGTTATACTTCTTACACTAAGAAGTACCAACAAACCTTTCTGGTGCCGTTACCGGGGATAGATTCATAGTCTACTCCTAGTGACGACGTTAGCAAGAGTCAACATTAATGAGCACTTTGTGTTGCGCGATGTTGCTCTTGTTTCTAACTTGCATTTTAACCTTCTTTCTGTTTCGCAACTTTTTGATGATGACTATGAGATTCATTTTAAACCGAATCTCAGTCGCATTTTGGATCCTCAGGGCAATCTTGTTTGTGTGATTTCACCCTTTGGAAAAGTCTTTCGTGCGGATTTCTCGGAGTCGTTCGGAATTTCTCGTTGTTCTTTTGACTGGACCTTCCTCCTCTGATCTTTGGAAGTGGCATAGGAGACTAGGTCACCTGAGCTTCGACTTGCTTGCAAGACTTAGCTCACTTGGCTTAATCCGAGGATTGCCCAAGTTGTCCATGGAGAAGGATCTTGTTTGCCATTCTTGTAGACATGGGAAGATGGTAGCCGCTCCCCACCATCTAGTGACTCAGGTCATGACCAAGCGCCCTGGAGAGCTTTTGCATATGGACCTTGTTGGTCCGGCTCGGGTGAGCTCGGTTGGGGGGAAGTGGTATGTGCTTGTTGTTGTCGACGATTTTTCGAGATATTCGTGGGTCTTCTTTTTAGCTGAGAAGACCGAGACTTTCTTCCTTGCTCGCAATCTGATTTTGTGTCTTCAGAATGAGTTCCCTTTGAACTCAATGCGAGCAATTCGGAGTGATAATGGTTCCAAATTCAAGAATTCAGATTTCGAGAAGTTTTGTAACTCTTTGGGTTTAGAGCATCAGTTTTCTTCCCCCTACACACCGCCTCAGAATGGTGTTGTAGAAAGGAAGAATCGGACCCTTGTAGAGATGGCCAGGACGATGCTCGATGAGCTTAGGACTCCTAGGCGATATTGGGCCGAAGCCATGAGCACTGCATGCTACATTTCAAATCGCATTTTTCTTTGAGCTTTCTTGAAAATGACCTCTTTATGAGTTGCGTTTTGGAAAACTGCCCAAGGTGAGTTATTTTCGAGTTTTTGGTTGCCATTGTTTTATACTCAAAAAGGGCAACTTGGACAAGTTTGAGTCTCATTCTTCTGACGGTGTGTTTTTGGGTTATGGCACTCATACTCGTGCTTATCGTGTACTTAACCTTGACACTAACCGAGTCATGGAGACATCCAATGTCACCTTCGACGAGACCATGGTTTGTCCTTCTTCTTGTTTTGAGCGTGCAGGTGATCATGAGGTTGGCGAACCTCTTTTCGATGATGAAGAAGAAGGTGTTGAAGAGATAGAAGACCCAGCACCTCCTCCACTTGCTGTGCCGCAAAGAGCGGCTTCTACGACGACTCACGGCCCCGACACGTCGTCTTCCTAGGGGCTGTGGGATCCGCCACCTCGAGCGGTACCCTTTGTACCCAAGGGGGCACCAGCTGCTGTTGAGGGGGAGGTCACTTCGGCTAGGGAGGCGCCACGACACATTCAGCGCTAGCACCCGCCTCAGCAGATGATCTGCAGCATCGACGAACGCGTCACCCGGTCAAGGCAAATCTCTCACTTCACTCATTTTGCTTTTGTTGCTGATTTTGAACCCCGGGATGTTGGACACGCTTTGACGGATCCAGATTGGGTCAATGCCATGCATGAGGAGCTTGAGAACTTTGAGAGAAATCGGGTTTGGGTTCTAGTGTCTCCACCTTCTGAGTGTCATCCAATTGAGACAAAATGGGTTTTCAAAAACAAACAGGGAGAAGATGACCATGTTGTGAGAAACAAGGCCAGACTCGTAGCCTAGGGATATAGTCAGAAGGAGGGGATAGACTATGAGGAGACGTTTGCTCCTGTAGCTCGTTTGGAGGCTATTAGGATACTCTTGGCTTTTGCTGCATCCAAAGGTTTCAAACTTTTTCAAATGGATGTCAAGAGTGCCTTCTTAAATGACTACATAGAAGAGGAGCTGTATGTTAGACAACCCCCCGGTTTCGAAAATCCCAAGTTTCCAAACCATGTCTTTAAACTTCACAAAGCTTTGTATGGTTTGAAACAAGCCCCTAGAGCCTGGTATGATAGGTTGAAAACCTTTTTGCTTGCTAAGGGTTTCAAAATGGGATGTGTAGATAAGACGCTCTTTCTCCTCAAGCAAGGCACTGATACTCTCTTGGTCCAAATTTACGTGGACGATATCATTTTCGGTGGTTCTTCTCACGCTTTGGTTGCCAAGTTTGCAGACACTATGAGCAGGGAGTTTGAGATGAGCATGATGGGCGAGTTGACGTTTTTCCTCGGACTGCAAATCAAGCAGTCTCGTGCACCAGGGTAAGTATACTCGGGACATTTTGAAGAAGTTCGATATGGGTGAGGCCAAGCCTCTTCCAACACCCATGTCGACCACGACGGCCCTGGATGCGGACAAGGAGGGAGAAGCAGTGGACCAGAAGGAGTACCGAAGTATGATCGGGTCGCTGTTGTACCTGACGGCGACACACCCAGACATTCAGTTCGCGGTGTGTCTTTGTGCGCGCTTTCAGTCGTCGTCGCGCACTTCGCACTGTCAGGCGGTCAAGCGCATTATGAGGTACTTATCCTTCACTCCGGATTTGGGATTTGGTATTCTGCTTCCTCCACCCTCTCACTTTGCGGTTATTCTGATGCTGATTTTGCTGGTTGTCGTATCGAGCGCAAGTCCACTTCTGGGACTTGCCAGTTTATTGGTTCTTCTCTTGTATCGTGGTCTTCTCGCAAGCAGTCTAGTGTCGCCCAGTCTACCACGGAGGCTGAGTATGTTGCTGCGGCTAGCTGCTATTCCCAGTTACTCTGGATGATGGCCACTTTGCGTGATTTTGGTCTGAGCTTTTCTCGTGTTCCGTTGCTTTGTAACAGCACGAGTGCTATTAGCATTGCTAAGAACCCTGTGCTTCACTCGAAGACCAAACACATTGATGTGCGCTTTCATTTTCTGCGAGACCACTATGAGAAGGGTGATATCGACCTTCGCCATGTCAATACTCATCATCAGCTTGCTGATATTTTCACCAAGCCTTTGGACCAATCAACCTTTAATCAGTTGAGAGGTGAGCTTGGTGTGTGTTTCCCCTTTTAGATGGGGGAAACATTTTGACTCACTGACGTTTAGTTTTTCAGTTGGTTTTGCTTCTTTTTGTTTTCCTTATGCATCTTTGCATTTTAACATACGCTTTTACATTCTAAGCTTCAAGAATATTGTCTGAAGAATGTAACTATGCTCTGTGTAGTATTTACTCCGATGCTTTAAGATATTGTAGCTTATGCCCTTTCTGATCACTAATAGATGTTGTGAGCTGAGCTATTTTTGAATGGTGAATTTGTTTAATAACCTTAAAATTTGAAAATGTTCACCATTGAGATATGCAACTAGCATGTGTAGGGTGTGTTGAGATCACTCGTGCTTTTCATATATGCTAGGTTGCTATGTCTCTAGTGTTGAGTCATTCACTTGCTTGGTATGTCATATTCTGTTCAAAATCTGAACCAAGTTAAGTGAATTGGAAAGATCGAGATGGGTTTGCTTGTTAGCACCTCACAGTTTCGAGACTGTTTCCCATTGCACCTTTGGGTTAAACTTGAGTTGTGTAGTGTATGACCGAAACTGTCGCTTTAAGCTTCTGATTGCTTCTGCATAGGCTTCGCACAGTTGGAAAGTTAGGCAATAACAAGCATTCAACCTGTCCCAGTCACATGCTGTTTTCTGAACTTATGTAATTTCACCGCTGCAACTCCGATTAAAATTTGAAATCATAAGTATATGCCTAATTTGGTATCAGCATGATGATTGAACTATGCTAGGGGTAGTTCACCTTGTATACAAGTATAGCACTTGTTTGACTTCCTGTCTATACATGTCTTGTGCTATTTTGATGGTGGATACCTTTTTCGGCTGAAAACTGCTCACAGGTTCATACTTCATTCTTAGTGATCAGTTTGAGCCTTTGCTAGCATTCTGTGCATTTTCTGCATCATCGGATTAGAACTCTATAGAGCATTTTTGCACTCTTTTGATTCTACTCCTGAAGCTCCTAACTTGCATTTTGTCACTCATGTGCATTTTGGAAGGGGAGAAATCTGTGTGTTGGCACTTTTTGATGGTGCATTTTCTGAGGGGGAGCATTGTTTCTTGATAAGTGCATTTTCAACTAAGGGGGAGAAATTGCAAATCATGACTCTCTCTTTGCTTAGGGGGAGCTTTTCTGGTTACTTGCACTATTCAAGAGAGAGCTTGCTCCGGAAGAGTTTTTGACATTTTCCAGTTGGTTTGCAGCGGTTTGCTAGTTGTGTTGAGCCTTTGCCTCTTTCTTGAGGGACTAGCATTTGCTTTTCAGTTTTTCAATTGGTGTCGAGCTCTTTCTCTTAAGATGGTAACAGTTGGTATCGAGCTTTCTTGCTAGTTGTGTTGAGCCTCTGTGCCTCTATCTTGAGGGACTAGCAATTTGCTTCGATATTTTCAATTGGTATTTGCTAGCGGTGTTGAGCTTGTTCTACCTCTTCTTGAGGGCTAGTTTTGTTTTGCTTGGTTGCGTCGAGCCGTTGCCCATGTCTTTGGGAACCAAGTTGTTTTGCTCTTTCCACTTGACCTTTTTCGGCTTTGCTATGCTTTTGGGTCATTTGGTCGAGTTCTCTCTTCTCCTTCTTCCTTCCTACTTCTGCTACTATTATGATTTGTGTTGGTAGTTGACAATTCACTCATCAAGGGGGAGATTGCGGATACATGGGTGTATGCCGAGTCTCTGAGTGATGAGTGATTGTCAACTGGGATGATGCGCATGTTCTTTGGCTTGTGTTGTGCAGGTGTCGAGCACGGATACAGTGATCAGAGGCGAGGTGAAGGTCAAGTAGAGACGTGCCGTGCCGATGGACCGAGAGTGGCGAAGGGCAGACGTGAGGCTTTGACTGAGGGACCAGAGGCCCGAGGATCAGCTGTGGTGGCTGACAGCCTGGGACAGCGACGAGCGAAGACTTGCAGTCATGTGTTGCCTGAGTCGTGGACTTGGGGACACGTGTCGGTGGACGGGGTGCACGGAGGTGCATCCCCTCTACGACGTCGGTTTGGTGGTTGAGCCAGAGAAAAACCATCGGATGGACGGTTTCCAGGTTTGGGCCTCAAAACCTGGGTGCGGATGGTTTCCGAGTTTGGCCACAAAACTCGGGCTGAGGACGGTTTCCAGGTTTGGGCCTTAAAACCTGGGTGTTGCAGGTTTGCTGAGTTTGGGCCTCAAAACTCAGGCGCTGGTGGGCTGGTTTCCCGGTTTGGGCCTCAAAACTGGGGGTTGCCTAGAAAGGCTGGTTTCCCGGTTTGGGCCACAAAACCGGGGGTGCAGAACGAGGGCGGCACGTGGCGGCAATCGGGAGGTTGAGTCGAGGCAACGGTACGAGTTGTGCGGGCGTGGCCGTCGGATCCACCTACCACCGAGTTGGTCCAGAATAACCCTAGGGTTTAGCTGGTTCGCTCTGTAATTAGTTGAGGGGTAGAGTAGGAATTAGAATCAGGATAAGTAGAGGGAGACACCCTCCTCCCATTTTATCTCAGTCATTTGCTCTTTGCTCATAGGGTTTCCTGCTCTCCCAATCCCCTTTTGTAGCTAGCTGAGATCCGCAGAGAACCATACCTCTGTGTACTGGACATTTTGAGGAAGTGAGGCCGTAACCTCACTGTTGTAGCGTGTGGTAGCCACACGGTTGCAGATCGATGTGTTGATTCGCGTTTTGATTCGTGTTCTTCGCGTTCTTCGTTTCTCCGCGATTTTTCCGTCACTCGATCTCTCTCCCTACTGCATCTTTGCGAAATCCGTTTGAATCAACTTGTTCGTATTTGAAAGGAGATCATTTGATACGAAGGAATTTATCTAACTCCTTACGAACAAGTGGATCGGGTTGATTTCGTTTTCGTAGCGCTTTTTCATTCGTACTCCTTCCCTTTCGATTTCCCAGTGTTTGAGTTGATTTGAGCGGATGATTTATTGGGGATAGTCTCCTAACTACTCCGTGATCATCCTCTCCAAGTTTGGGAACATGGGATTGTGAGTTGACTCGATTTGGGGAAGATTTGGGTGAAGGGCGATCAAAATCGCCCTCCCTGAGGGACCGCGGACAGTCCGCCACTCAGGGCGCGGACAGTCCATGCGTCGGGGACGAGCCAGACCAGTGGCACTGTTCTTCGGCTGTTTGGCTTTTGTTTGACCGGCGGACAGTCCACCGTTCGAGTTCGCGGACAGTCCGAGAACGTCCAGGGGACTTGCAGTAGCTCTGCTGATTTGGGTTTTCTGCCGGCGGACAGTCCGCCAGTGAACCGCGGACAGTCCGGCCTTGGGCGGACAGTCCGGGACTCCAGGTTCGGACAGTCCGGGAATTGCCAGAAGCTTCCGGTTTAGTGCGTTTGCTCTCCCGGCTTCCTCGCTTGGTTTCCGAACTTCTCGTTTGGCCCTAGAGTTGACCAAGGAACCTCTCTAGGTATCTTTGCTACTTGTTAGCATAGGTATTTAGGAGTTTCTCGACGTAGTCGCCTATCTACATTCGAGACTTGGTTTTTGGGGTTGTGTTCGAGCCGGTGCTTTTGGCATTTGGTTTGCTACCTCTTTGTGGTGCTCTGTTGTGATCCTAGAGATCATCCACCCTCTTCCAAGGGTCGTGAGCATCACGGTTTCGGTCGCCGTTTCTCAGGGTTGATTTTGGGACATTTGGCCAAAGTTTCGAGAGAAATTTTTTTTGAGCTCCCATTCACCCCCCCCCCTCTGGTCGCCTTGCTAGTGCTTTCTCGGTCCTTCAGACCGCCACGCCTTCTCAACGATAGCTTCGCCGCAACGCAAGCCTCTCGGTGCCGCCACACGTCCACTGTCCGTTTGGACCTTCCCCCGGTTTTGAGGCCCAAACCGGGAAACCTGCCAGCCCAGGTTTTGAGGCCCAAACCTGGAAACCGTCCACCCCGAGTTTTGAGGCCCAAACTCGGAAACCCGCAAGCCCAGGTTTTGAGGCCCAAACCTGGAAACCGTCCCTCCCGAGTTTTGGGGCCAAAACTTGGAAACCGGCCAACCGAGTTTTGAGGCCCAAACTCGGAAACCGTCAAGGGTAGCTTTTTGAGGCTTAGCTACCGAACCCGCGCCATAGACGGGATGTGGTTCGCACACCCCGACCACCGGCACCGATGCCGATGCATGTCCAGCCTCCATTCCGGGCACAACGCCTTTGCCTTCCTTCTTGACTTGGCCGACGGCACTTGTGCCGCACGCAAGCCCGTGTCCGACCTCCCGCCAAGTGCCACGACGCCATCGTCTTTGTCCTGACTCGGCCGATGCACCGCACATCCCCATGTGCTCTCGCTCGCCGATGCCACGTGCCAGCTACCACAACTAGTCCTCTAGCCCTCTGGTCCGTCAGTCCAAGCCTCACGTCCGCCCTTCACCGCTCTGGGTACATCAGCATGGCACGTCTGCCGCACAGCATGCCCATCCTTCACGCTCCCGGTCCATCGACACGACACGTCTCTACTTGACCTTCACCTTGCCATCGACCACTGTATCCGAGCTCCACACCTGCACATCAACACAGCCAAGAGACACATGTCGCACACGCACACCAACACAGAAACACCACAACTCAACACCACCAGTTAGTCATAAATATTAAGCGCATAGCGAGATATGGACTAAACCGGGTAAAAGCCTCAAGCCTTCCTCATCAAAGTCAATCATTCATCACATATGTTCTCAAGCTTCGTGCCTAATTCCTTTTGCAGTTTCTCCCAAAACGGTGCAGTAAACGGTGTTCCACGATCCGAAACTATAACCTTGGGTATACCATGCACTCGAACGATTTGATTGATATAAATCTCCGCATAGTCCGGTGCTAGATAACAGGTTTTGACTGGAATAAAATGAGCGGTCTTGGTAAGACGATCGATTATCACCCAAATTGAATCATTTCCTTTCTGAGTGGTTGGCAAACCGGTGATGAAATCTATACCTATTTCTTCCCATTTCCACTCGGGTATCGATAACGGTTGAAGTGTTCCGGCTGGCTTCAGGTGAATAGCTTTTACTCGACAACACGTGTCGCATCTGGCTACGTACGCGGCAATCTCTTTCTTCATCTTGGTCCACCAGAACCTTGGACGCAAATCTTGATACATCTTAGTGCTTCCAGGATGAATGGATAACTTAGATAAATTGGCTTCATCCATAATCTGGTTTTTGAGTTCCCTATTCTTAGGCACTACTAGGCGCTGGTCAAACCACAACACTCCCTTATCATCAATCCAAAAATGTTTTACCGGTTCAGTTGCGGTCTTCAACCTTTTCTTGATATGATAAATTCTCTTGTCTGTTTTCTGCCCTTCAAGAATCTGATCAACTAAGGTGCCTTGCAGGTTGATATTGTGTAAAATCACTGGGTGTACGAGACTAAACTCGTTTCTGGTGGTAACCTCAAATTATTGCAGTGTGATTTCCGACTCAAAGCGTCGGCAACCACATTTGCTTTCCCTGGATGATAATGTATCTGTAGATTGTAATCCTTGATTAATTCAAGCCATCTTCTCTGCCTCATATTCAGTTCAGGTTGAGTGAAGATATACTTGAGACTTTTGTGATCGGTGTACATATTACAGACGTTACCAAGCAGATAATGTCTCCAGATTTTTAGAGCGTGAACCACAGTGGCTAACTCTAAATCATGCGTAGGATAGTTAATCTCATGTTTCCTCAATTGTCGGGATGCATAAGCAATCACTCTGCCTTCTTGCATAAGAACACAACCTAATCCAACCTTCGATGCATCACAAAAGACATCAAAAGGTTTCTCGATATCTGGTTGGGCTAAGATAGGAGCAGTGGTCAATAGTCTCCGCAAGGTACGGAAAGCTAATCCACACTTCTCTGTCCATTCAAACTTCTGATCTTTCTGGAGCAAGATTGTCATTGGTTTGGCAATCTTAGAGAAGTCAGGAATGAAATGACGATAGTACTGTTGACACTTCTTAGCGTCGCTACCAAGAATAGGGTTTGAATCTATCCCCGGCAACGGCGCCAGAAATGCTTGTTGGTATTTCTTAGCGAAGCAGCAAAGTCCGCAAGCGCACGGAAGATACCGTTGTAGCACTTCACCCGGTGGTATTCAGGGTATCGTAATTTCTCAGGGAACGGAAGTGTTCAAGGTCACGGATCTAATAAACCCTAGAGAGAAAAGAGGGGAACGACTTAGGTAGCGAGGTTCTTCTAATGCTTAGAAGCCTCGAACAAGGTAACGTGTTTTCACAACCTTACTTCGTGCACCGGCTTATACCTGGTCTACCAAGTAACTCCGGCCTATAGCTCTACGCCGTATCCGAACGTGGGGGAAACTAAGGGCAAACAGGGCTGTCACCACCTGCCGCCGACCCCTCACCCGTGGGATACGAGGCAAACGAGGGTAGCTCTTAGCTTAGACACCATGTTTACGCTATTAGCTACTACTCTAGCATTGGCCAGGAACCCCTCCAAATGATTCAGAGGTTCCTCTACTAGAGTACCCACCAAAAGATGGACAACAAACCCGCAAGATTGTAAGAACAAGATAACAATGCTCAAGAACTTACTAGAACAAAAGTAGAACTCAACCTTTTCTTACTCCAATGCAGTAAGTCGGGTTGCAGAGGTACAACGCAGGAAGTAGTCAATACTTCGGCCTCCCGACTAGTGCAACTAGGGGATCGAGCCGGTTACTTGCTACTTCTCTTACTCTACTCTCTATCTCGCTCCCTATTCTATTCCTAACCTAGAGGCTAAGGATATGAGTGAAGCTCTTCCTCTCTACTTCTTCTCTTGTATCTTGATACTTGATGTCTTGAGAGGTCCTCTCCCCATGCTTATATAGGGGTTCTAGGTCGGTTCAATAGGGGGTTTGCTGCAAATTTCACCCAGCACCGCCTTTGGAGCATTGATTGTACCGCCTCTGCAAAGGCGGTGGACAAGTGACGTCACCAGGGGGCGGCCGCCCCCTGGCTGGGCCCCCGTGGGCTGGGCCAAAGCCCATTTGGCCTGAAACGTCATGCTGAGTCTGAATCTGGTTGAAGTTTGATACACTTTGGTACTTGGTTTTGATTTTTCCTTCAATTCTTCCTTTACTTTCGGCCCAAATCACGTTGTTCCTGTATAAATACATGTTCACCAAAACTGTGGAATTTGTTAGTGTAAAAAGGCCCTACCTCTAGTTTGGTGACATTTTTATAGAGAATCATATGCATGTTGGCGATATAGAATATGTGTTAAGAATCGCCAACAAACTCCCCCACACTTAGTCCTTTGCTCGTCCTCGAGTAAAGTTTTGTGTTTGGACTAAGATGGTTCCTTTTCTCATGATAAAAGATCTGCATACAAGTTATTCCAGGCTTCACCTGAACTTATGAGCATTCAGAAGTGTCTACCAAGTCATCTTGAGTAATTGAAAAATGGAACAGTGTGGAATCAACTCTTCTTATTCAACTCTGCTTAAAACTTGGGGTTTTGTATTTTGATAAAAGAAATAGCCCTGCTCTTCAAATGATACTCTCAAGTCACTCAAGAAGTGTATGATCCTCACCAAAGGCTTTTGCCCATTTTTCATTCTACCAACTAAAGCTGTATCTGGAGTTTTGGGTAGAGAAAGAATTAGGCATACTTGTATTGTAGGTATTGCAAAGTCAAAGAATTGGACCTTAGGAGACTTCAGTCATACACTTAGATCAAGAAGTGCAAGTGTGTGGAATATTCTCTTTTTTGAATACTCCTTTTTCTCATGTCTTTCTCCCTTTGGAAAATTGGGAACTATGGGCTATCTTTATTCATTGAGAGAGGCGGGTATCGGAGTACCCATTGTTTTTCATTTGGACACTTGTCCGTTTTTTTTACTCTCTTATTCATCATCATTTTTTTTAGAGAGAGGCGGGCATCGGAGTACCCATTGTTTTCATTAGGACACTTGTCCATTTTTTTACTCTCTCATTTTTTTTTGAATAGCCCATAGTTCTTTTCAAGATTTTCGGGAGAGAAAGATCATGATCAACGGTGGAGTATTTATTTTTGTGGTGGATGCATGACATGTCTTGCGTAACTCTTAATGCAAGAGTTAGCTTTAGTTGGTGGGTGTACGTGAATCTTGATCTTGAATGCATGAAAGAAGTCTACACATAGGTCACAACTATTTGAATAAGCTCAATACAAATACAAGCAGCATATGAATATACGGTTTGCAAAGTTTTTCATCATATGGCTCTGGTAGGATATATCTTAGAAGAGCAGGTTTTTGAATTTGATTTGTAAAATAAATCCCAAGTTCGTTGCAAGAGTGAACAAGTTCATATCATCCTACTATATCGCAAATTTCAATTACTTAGAGAATTGGGGTCCCTATAGCAAGTTGCTCATGAGTCATAGGAATTTTAGCGAGGAATAAAGAGTATGCAAATCATTTTCAATGATAGAAAGGAATTGGAGTAATTCTCTCTTTTTTTTTATTGTCATGGGAGGAACAAAAGAATGTTGGTGAAATTGCTATGTAGATATACCTTAGTGTTGATTCCTCCTCCCCCACACTTGTTTTTGTACCTATCTTTTGATTTAAACAAGTAGACACAAAGAATACAAAAACAAGTGGAGACAAATATATTCAAATAAAGGAACATCATTTATTCTGTTCTTATTCAAGTTTTTATTTTGAAAATTCTAATCCCAATTAACCAATTTTATTCTTTCAATTTCTTTTTCAAAAGTGGGTTCTAGGAAAACTTTTAAACGTTGACCATTTACCTTTGTAATATTACCGTTGTCGTCTTGAACGGTGATCGCTCCATGTTCAGATGTGTTGACGACAGTGTATGGTCCTTTCCACTTGCTTCGAAGTTTTCCTTCACCGAATAATTTTACCTTGGAGTTGAAGAGCAGAACGTGATCGCCTATCTTGAACTCCTTCGGCTTGATCCGGTGGTCGTGCCATCTTTTTGTTCTTTCTTTGTATAGCTTGGCACTGGGGTAAGCTTTTTCTCGCCATTCTTCAAGCTCGGATATTTGTCTTTGCCTATTTCTTCCGGCTAGCGTGACGTCTATGTTCCACTTCTTTATTGCCCAGTGAGCTCGGTGCTCAAGCTCAACAGGGAGATGGCATGTTTTGCCATAAACCATTTGGAACGGTGACATGCCTATGGGGGTTTTATAAGCAGTCCGGTATGCCCAAAGGGCATCTGGAAGCTTATTCTTCCAACCTTTCCCCATTTCGTCGACTGTTTTCTGCAAGATGTTCTTTATCTGTTTATTTGAAGTTTCTGCCTGTCCGCTTGTTTGAGGGTGATATGGGGTAGCTATGTTGTGTTTTGCACCGAGTTCACGCAAGAAGCTTCTGAATGTTTTGTCGATGAAGTGTGATCCTCCGTCACTTATGACCATCCTTGGTGTTCCAAACCGAGGAAAGATCACTTCATGGAACATCTTCCGTGCGTGCTTGGCGTCTGCAGCTCGGCATGGTAGTGCTTCTACCATTTTGACACATAGTCCACAGCCACCAGGATATACTCGCAATCATGGGACTTCTGAAATGGTCCCATGAAGTCAATGCCCCACACATCAAATATTTCTATTGGCATATTGTAGTGGAGAGGCATTGCATTGCGTGCAGTGATGCCTCCTTGGAGCTGACACTTTCGACACCTTCGGATGAATTCTCTGGTGTCCTCATACATCATTGGCCGGAAGAATCCGCACTGCCAGATCTTGGATTGTGTGCGGAAAGCTCCGTAGTGGCCTCCGTATGGTGCCGAATGACATTGCTCTATGATCTGTTCTCCTTCTACGGCTGGTATGCACCTCCTCAAAAGTCCGTCAGAACAGATCCGGTACAGGTACGGGTCGTCCCAAAGGTGGCAGCGGCTTTCTACTTGCAGTTTCTTCCTGTTCTCGCCCGGTGGTACGTACCCTGTGACCATGTAGTTGACGATGTTGGCGTACCACGGGTTCAAGTCGGTCACCTTCAACAGCATGTCATCGCGCAAGAAGTCGTTGATGGGCAGCTCCTGCATGTTAGTGACTTGCATGCGCGAAAGATGGTCTGCTACTGTATTTTCTATTCCTTTTTTATCTTTTATCTCTAAATCAAATTCTTGAAGTAACATAATCCATCTAATTAGGCGAGGTTTTGCATCTTTCTTAGTGAGCAAATATTTTAATGCAGCATGATCAGTGTAAACAATGATTTTTGCTCCAACTAAGTAAGATCTGAATTTATCAATAGCAAAAACTACTGCAAGGAGTTCTTTTTCAGTGGTAGCATAATTCAATTGAGCTCCTGTCAAAGTTTTGCTAGCATAGGCAATTGCATGATGCTGTTTATCTTTTGTTTGACCCAGAACTGCCCCTACAGCATAGTCACTAGCATCACACATTATCTCAAACGGTAGCTACCAATCTGGGGGTTGAATGATTGGCGCTGAGATGAGTGCTTTCTTAAGGGTGTGGAAAGCATTAAGACAATCATCAGTGAACTCAAAGGGTGCGTCCTTAGCTAAAAGGTTCGTGAGGGGTCTAGAAATCTGAGAGAAGTCCTTGATAAACCGTCTATAGAACCCTGCATGACCCAGGAAGCTTCGGATTCCCTTAACGTTCACCGGGGGTGGTAGACGTTCTATAACCTCAATCTTAGCCTTGTCTACCTCGATCCCCCTCTCAGACACTAAGTGTCCAAGAACTATGCCCTCCCTGACCATGAAATGGCACTTTTCCCAGTTAAGTACCAGGTCTTTTTTCTAGGCATCTTTGTAGAACTTTGTCTAGATTCTCCAGACAGTGATCAAAAGTTTTTCCATAGACTGAAAAATCGTCCATGAAAACTTCCATCATTTCTTCTATCATGTCTGAGAAAATAGACATCATGCACCTTTGAAAAGAGGCGGGCACATTGCATAGTCCAAAGGACATGCGCCTATAAGCAAATGTTCCGTATGGACATGTGAACGTGGTTTTGCTTTGGTCGTCAGGGTGGATAGGTATCTGATGATAACCTGAATACCCATCAAGGAAACAAAAGAAAGAATGTTTTGCCAACCGCTCTAGCATTTCATCAATGAAGGGCAGCGGAAAATGGTCTTTCTTTGTTGCTTTGTTAAGTTTCCGGTAGTCAATGCACATCCTCCACCCTGTTGGCAGTCGTTGAGGAATTAGCTCATCTTTAGCATTCTTAACGACTGTCATTCCTCCTTTCTTAGGGACCACTTGAACAGGACTAACCCAATCACTATGTGGTACGGGATAGATGATCCCGGCGTGAAAAAGTTTGAGAACCTCCTTTTTCACGACTTCACGCATCGCATTATTAAGCCTACGCTGATGCTCACGAGAGGGTGTCAAATCAGGGTCTGTAGGTATGTGATGTGTGCAAAGGGTTGGGCTTATTCCCTTAAGATCTTATAGGGAGTACCCGAAGGCTGCTCTATGCTTTTCTAAAACAGCAATGAGTTTGTCTGTCTCCTCGTCGGATAACTTATCACTGATGATGACGGGAGTTTCTTTGTTGCCATTAAGAAAAACATAGCGTAAGCCAGCGGGTAAGGGTTTAAGCTCAACCGGGGGTTTTGGCGGTGTTTCACCCTTGGGGAGCTCAATCGTTTCTCCTAACTCGTCTTCTTCTTGGATGAAGGACTCAGCATCTTTATCTAAAGACGATTCGGGTGTTTCAAAGGGTGAAACGACCATCACCTCCTTGGGCATCTTGAGGTTAGGGAGAGAGTCTGACACTGAGTTTTTGGCTCAAGTGATTGGAATGGTAAAAGTGTCTCTCCCTAAGTGTAAGTCCAGAGCCCCTGTAGGTGGGATAACGTTGGCTAAGCTTTCTAAGGGTTGCCTAATCAAAAGGTCAAAACTTTGTATGTCAAAGACATAAAAGTCGAGACACAATTTGATGTTCTCAAATCGTACTGTAGTTTGGTGGAGAATTCCACAACTTTGCAAATTAGTACGAGGGGCAAACCTAAGAATTTTGTGAGTTGGAGTGAGACGCTTATCACCAAAATAGGTGGTGGCGAAAGATTTTGACATCAAATTCACTCCAACATGAGGGTTGTATAGCACGTAATCCCAGCTACCTCGAACTTCACAACGGATGGAAGAAGATGGGAAAGTAATCCGAAGAATATCGGGGGAACCTTCCATTTCTTCCGTCCATTCACTACTCATGATCACTGTGAGTTGTTTGATAGAATTGCTTATGAACTCCTCATCCAGCTGATCAGTGGTAGCGGCAACTTGAGGTTTTCTTTGGCTCGAGTATTTTGAGGTGTTTCCGTAATCTTCAAAAAGATCATCCTCGAAATCCGGGAGGTCCAAGGAATGATAAAATTCCTTAGGAGGTCCCAACTCGGGTGGAAGTGTCTCTAATGGTGTGCTTTTAGTGGTAGCTATGGACACTTCCGCAACTTCTGGTTCGGGTTCCACACGGAGGGGTTCTAGCGGAGGAGTGTTTTCTAGAATGCGATCTAGCAAAGCTTCTCCTTCCACTGTGGTTTTATGGTTAAACGAACCTCCGGCAGCTAGGTCTAGTTGCAGGGCCGATTCCTTGTGAAGACCTAGCCAAAAATGTTGTAAAAGAACATGGCTAGGTATTGACAACTCAGGGCCAGAACGGGTAAGGATTAAGAATCTATCCCAGGCTGCACCTATGGTTTCCTTCTCTTTTTGTTGGAAGCTGAGAATCTCTTGTCGTAGGGCAGCAACTCGAGATATAGGGAAAACCGTGAGACAGAATCTATTCCTCAGTTCTTCCCAATCTCCACTTACTTTCCCTACGTTGTGGGCGTACCACTGTTTCGCCTCCTCTTCAAGCGAGAAAGGGAACAGTTTCCACCTAAGAGTTTCTTGTGACATGCCTGAAATGGTCAGGCATGCACAGAGTTGCTCAAACTCCCGCAAGTGATGGTATGGGTTTTCGTAGTCTAAACCAGAGAAGGGTTGTTCCCGAACCATGGCTATAAAACCAGGACGGAGCTCATAACCTAAAGCTGTGATGGGCTTTGACGATTGCGGTGGTTCTATGAGCTCGCCATTGGGAGCAGAAAGTTGGTAAATAGAGTTTTGCTCCATTGGGTATAAAGAAAAGGTAAAAGAAATAAGAAAAGAAAGAGATACACGGGCAACTAGGTCCGAACACAAAAATGACAACCGTTCCCCGGCAACGGCGCCAGAAATGCTTGTTGACACTTCTTAGCGTCGCTACCAAGAATAGGGTTTGAATCTATCCCCGGCAACGGCGCCAGAAATGCTTGTTGGTATTTCTTAGCGAAGCAGCAAAGTCCGCAAGCGCACGGAAGATACCGTTGTAGCACTTCACCCGGTGGTATTCAGGGTATCGTAATTTCTCAGGGAACGGAAGTGTTCAAGGTCACGGATCTAATAAACCCTAGAGAGAAAAGAGGGGGAACGACTTAGGTAGCGAGGTTCTTCTAATGCTTAGAAGCCTCGAACAAGGTAACGTGTTTTCACAACCTTACTTCGGGCACCGGCTTATACCTGGTCTGCCAAGTAACTCCGGCCTATAGCTCTACGTCGTATCCGAACGTGGGGGAAACTAAGGGCAAACAGGGCTGTCACCACCTGCCGCCGACCCCTCACCCGTGGGATACGAGGCAAACGAGGGTAGCTCTTAGCTTAGACACCACGTCTACGCTATTAGCTACTACTCTAGCGTTGGCCAGGAACCCCTCCAAATGATTCAGAGGTTCCTCTACTAGAGTACCCACCAAAAGATGGACAACGAACCCGCAAGATTGTAAGAACAAGATAACAATGCTCAAGAACTTACTAGAACAAAAGTAGAACTCAACCTTTTCTTACTCCAATGCAGTAAGTTGGGTTGCAGAGGTACAACGCAGGAAGTAGTCAATACTTCGGCCTCCCGACTAGTGCAACTAGGGGATGGAGCCGGTTACTTGCTACTTCTCTTACTCTACTCTCTATCTCGCTCCCTATTCTATTCCTAACCTAGAGGCTAAGGATATGAGTGAAGCTCTTCCTCTCTACTTCTTCTCTTGTATCTTGATACTTGATGTCTTGAGAGGTCCTCTCCCCATGCTTATATAGGGGTTCTAGGTCGGTTCAATAGGGGGTTTGCTGCAAATTTCACCCAACACCGCCTTAGGAACATTGATTGTACCGCCTCTGCAAAGGCGGTGGACAAGTGACGTCACCAGGGGGGCGGCCGCCCCCTGGCTGGGCCCCCGTGGGCTGGGCCAAAGCCCATTTGGCCTGAAACATCGTGCTGAGTCTGAATCTGGTTGAAGTTTGATACACTTTGGTACTTGGTTTTGATTTTTCCTTCAATTCTTCCTTTACTTTCGGCCCAAATCACGTTGTTCCTGTATAAATACATGTTCACCAAAACTGTGGAATTTGTTAGTGTAAAAAGGCCCTACCTCTAGTTTGGTGACATTTTTATAGAGAATCATATGCATGTTGGTGATATAGAATATGTGTTAAGAATCACCAACAAGTACCCTGCTAATCCAAGGAAACTCCAAATTTCACCAACTGAAGTAGGAGCTTCCCACTCCATTACTTCTTGTACCTTACTGGGGTCCACAGAAATTCCTTCTTCTGACAAGATGTGACCAAGAAATTGTACTTGCTTCAACCAAAACTCACATTTGCTAAACTTTGCATAAAGTTTATGTTCCCGGAGCCTCGTCAAAACAACCCTCAAATGTTCTGCATGATCTTCCGGGTTTTCAGAGGATACTAGAATGTCATCAATGAATACCACTACAAACTTATCCAATTCTGGCATGAATATCGAGTTCATCAGACTCATGAAATATGTTGGGGCATTTGTCAATCCAAAAGACATGACAAGATACTGATATAATCCATATCTAGTCGAGAAAGCAGTATTTGGGATATCCTGTGGTTGAATTCTAATCTGGTGATAACCTGACCTCAAATCGATCTTGGAAAACACCTTAGCTCTGGATAACTGGTCAAACAGAGTATCTATCCTTGGCAACGGATACTTGTTCTTAACAGTCACGGCATTGAGTGGCCGATAATCCACACACATCCGTAGTGACTTATCCTTCTTTTTGACAAACAATGTTGGGCAACCCCACCCGGATATACTAGGTTGAATGAATCCTTTGTCCAAAGTTCCTTGATTTGAGTTTTAAGTTCAGCTAATTCATTAGGCGGCATACGGTAAGGTCTTCTAGAGATTGGTGTAGTTCCAGGTAACAACTCAATTGCAAATTCCACTGCCCGCTTGGGCGGTAACCCTGGTAATTCATCCGGGAAAACATCCGGAAAGTCTCGGACGACTGGGATTTTGGATAGGTCTTCTATAGATAAAGTGCATGATAAATCAACAAAGTCTGCACCTCAAGGAAGAGAGATGCGTAGCTTCGTATTTGTCCTCCCATCCGATAAAGTAAGAATCCTATTGGCAGTGTCTAACACCACATTCCACATACTCATCCAACTCATCCCTAGGACTACATCCATACTTAGTCCTGGCAAAACTAATAAATTAGCCCCAAATTTGTGCCCACCAAAGTCGATGGTTGCATTACTAACCATCTGCCTAGACAACACGCTACTCCCCACGGAGCTTACGCAAAACCCATAATCCATTTCAGACACCTCTTGATTATGTTTTTGTGCAAATGCTTTGCTCATGAATGAATGTGATGATCTCGTATCAAATAAAACAACTGCACGATGATGGTTAACAAGACACATACCGGCAGTCACGGGCTCTCTGGAACGAGCTTCTTCAGCGGTCATGTTGTGCAGACGTGTGGGGTAGTTAGCTTGCTGCTTCTTTGGGTGAGGGCAATATCTTGCAAATTGCCCCTCTTGGTTGCAGTTGTAACATGGCCCACGAACTGAAGGTTTTCCTCCGGTCGAGCTGCCCTGGCCTCCACGAGCTTGGTTAGCAGCTACTTTGTATGGCCTTTGATTGCGCTGAGCTTGCGGCTGATTTTTCTTCTGCGGCGGCCTGAAACGTGCCCCCGGCGCTGGTGGTTGATATTGGGTTCATTGAGCTGGTGGTCCCCTAGGTTGAGATGGTCCGGAATCAAAGGTCCTCTTCCGGGCCTTACTTGCAGCATGCTTGTTATTGTGATTCTCTTGAATTAGGCAATCACTAATAAAGTCATTGAAGACTGTACGAGAAGATGTCCCCACTGATTTTCCCATTTTGGTGTTCAAACCTCTCTTGAAACTAGCAATCTTTTTAGCATCTGTGTTCACGAAGTCTGGAGCATAACGTGACAAGGAGTTAAACAAGTGATGGTACTCGGTAACAGATCGAGTCCCTTGTGTCAATGAAGGACCGGATTAGCGACCAGAGGGGGGGGGGGTGAATGGGAGCTTCAAATTCAACTCGTGAATTGTATAGCCCTTGTCCCAGAAAATCACCCCAAAAGCGAAGTCTCGAAACGACCAGAGAGTTCACGACCTACAAGTAGGTGGATACCCTAGGAGATGTCCTAGTGGTACAGCGGAACCTCCGGAGGAAACCCAAAAGCAACTGCCAAAGCCACGGAGAAAAACTGCACAGACTGCAGATTCGCGGACTGTCCGGGGTCAGAGTCCCGGACTGTCCGCCGTTGAGTCCCGGACTGTCCGCTACTGGGAGCCGGATTGTCCGCCGGCAAAAACGCAGAAACCAAACAGTTCTATACGTCTGCTGGACAGGTCCCGTACTGTCCGTGGGTTTGAACCGTGGACTGTCCGCCGTTCACTTGACAGTGAACAGTCAGGGGGCTGCGCCTGACTGACCTGACCAAGTCCCGATCCGCGGACTGTCCGCCGTCAGAGGCGCGGACTGTCCGCCACCACCCAGAAAACACAATCTTGCTCGGGTTCTAGTCAAACTCTAAATCGATCTCAACCAAAATGAAAGGAACTTCGATCAAACTCCTCCCAGGTGATCCTCTACGTATTGGGGTGCTAATCCTAAGAAATCATCGCACCAAACCAAGTCAATCAAGAGATTTTCGTGGATCACTGAGAAAGGGGGAAGAACGAAGAACGAACGCGAAATCAACCCGATCTGTGGATTCGTGAGGTTAGAAGAGAATCCCTTCGGTAGAAAGAAGGGGCTCACGACTAAGATCAAATTGATTCAAGTGGAATCGAAAATCATCTCGCGGAGAGGAAGAACGAAGCAAATCTCCGGAAGATGAAAAACCAAAACATGAAGAACACAGAACACGATTCGATTTCAGCCGAAATTCCTCCACACGAGGAGACAACGAGAATACGGTCTCGTTTCCTCAAAGATCCAAATACATAGAGGTATGATTGCTGTCTCTGCGGATCGCTTGCAGCGAGGTATGATTAGAACCTAAGCGAGGGCTAGAGATAGAGAGCTCAGGAACAATGACTGCAAGGATGGAAGGAGAGGAGGGGTGCCTCTCTTATTTATAGCCTAAAACAATAATCCCCTTACTACCCCTAGATACATGAGCAAAACGGCCAACCCTAGGTGTATCCCGATCCAACTCTGCTAATAGTTGATCTGACGGCCACGCGCCTTCCTCATCCGTAGCTTCGCCTCGACGCAAGCCTCAGGATGCCGCCACGTGCCGCCCAATCGACCGCCGCGCCTACCTCGTGGATAGCCTCGCCTCCGCGCCAGCCTCTCCATGCCGCCACGCGTCGACCGTCCTTTTTGCGGACCTCCCGCCGGTTTTGAGGCCGAAACCGGGAAACCTGGGCCTTCCCCCGGTTTTGAGGCCGAAACCGGGAAACCTGTCCTCAGGCTGAGTTTTGTGGCCCAAACTCAGAAACCCGCGCGCCCAGGTTATGAGGCCCAAACCTGGAAACCGTCCTCGCCGAGTTTTGAGGCCCAAACTCGGAAACCGGCCACCCCGAGTTTTGAGGCCCAAACTCGGAAACCGTGGAGGGTAGCTTTTCGAGGCTCAGCTACCAAACCCGTGCCGTAGACGGGATGTGGTTCGCACACCCCGAGTTCCAGCACCGATGCCGGAGCATGTCCAGCATCCATGCCGGGCAACCTCCCGACTCGGCCGATGCACCGCACATCCCCATGTACTCTTGCTTGTCAACGCCATGTGCCAGCTACCACAACTGGTCCTCAGATCTCCTGGTCCGTCGGTCCAAGCTCCACGTCCGCCCTTCACCGCTCCCGGTCCGTCAGCACGGCACGTCCCTACTTGACCTTCACCTCACCTTCGACCACTGTCCGAGCTCCACACTTGCGCATCAACACAACCAAGAGACATGTTGCCCGTTGATCGATCACTCATCACTCAGGAAGGGAACCACAAGGGCACATATCAACCTTGTGTTCTCAATCTCCCCCTTGATGAGTGCATCGTCAACTCATAGTATCCGTAACCAGAATAGGAGAAAGCAGAATTAGATAGAAAGGGAAAAACTCACTCGAAATGTCCCAAAGCCAGAGAAAAGGCCGAAGAAGAACAATTCGAGATAAGCAAAGCTTGGTCCCCAAAGACATGGGCCACGGTTTGACACAACCAAGCAAAAATCAGAGCAACAACACATCAGAAGCAAAACTCGATCACAAGACTTGGTTCCCAAAGACATGGGCAACGGCTCGACGCAACCAAGTCAGAAACAAGCTAGTCCTGAAGAAGAGGTAGAATGGGCTCAACACCACTAGCTAAAAGCTCATAACTCAAAACAGGCAGAAAACTCCCCCTCACTCAAAGAACTCCCCCTCAGCAAGTGAAGCATAAGTTGCAAATTGTCACCACAGAAAATCAAAATCTCATCTTCAAAAGCATTCTCCCTCTTGGGGGCAATTTGCAAACAAAAAGAGAGGAGAAAGAGCTCAAGTGAGTCAAGCGAAGCTAGGTCATGCCTATCGGAGTCAAGCACATGCACATGAGTCAAAAATGCATGTTAGCAGCTTCAGGTATATATTCGAAAGAGTGACGAATGCTCTAATGAGTGCTGATCCGACGACATAGCATCATACACAAATGCTAGCAAAGGCTCAAACTGATCACCGAAAACAAGATATGAATGCATAAGCCCAGTGAGCAGTTTAAAGCCATTCAGAAAGAGGGTTCACCATCAAGTTAGCACTAAGCATATATAGACAGGAAGTCAAACAAGTGCTAAGCATATATACAAGGTGAACTACCCCTAGTAAGGTTCAACCAGCATGCTATAGAGTGAAACATAAACTTGTGTTTTTAGATTTTATCGGAGAAATTTGCAGCGGTTTTTACACAAGTTCAAATTCAGCATGTGATTGCAAGAGGTTGAAAACTTGTCATTGCCTAACTTTTCAACCGTGCTAAGCCTATGCATATGCAATCAGGAGCTTAAAGCATCGGTTTCGGTCTTACACTACACGGCTCAAGTTTAACTCAAGGTGCTATGAGAAACAGTCTAGATACCGTGATGTGCTGACAAAGCAATCCCATCTCGATCTTACCAATTCACTAAAACTTGGTTCATTTTAAGTAGATTATGAACAGTCCAAGCAAGTGAATGACTCAGAACTAGAGACATAGCAACCTAGCATATATGAAATAGCTCATGTGGTTTCAACACATCCTACACATGCTAGTTGCCAATCTCAATGGTGAACATGTATCAAAATTTTAAGTTCATTAAGCATGTTCAGCGTTCTGAAAGAAATAGCTTAGCTCACAAGTTGTAACAGTGATTAAGAGAGCCTAAGCTACAAGCATCATCATATATCATCGAAGCATACCCTAATCAGAGCATAAATTCATTCTAAGGGATATAGACATGAAGCTCGAAAGAAAAAGAAGTATGCATGATGAAGTAAGAATCAGAGCCAAAGAAAAAAAATCAAAAAGACTCAAGACCCAAAAACAAAAAGAATTAGAAAGTCAGATTATAGAACAACAAGTAAAATGTTTCCCCCATCTAAAAGGGGAAACACACACCAAGCTCACCTCTCAACCTAGCAAAAGTTGAGATATCCAAAGGCTTGGTGAAAATATCCGCAACCTGATTATGTGTGTCTACATGCCTAAGATCAATGTCACCTTTCTCATAGTGATCACGAAGAAAGTGAAAGTGAATATCGATGTGCTTGGTCTTGGAGTGAAGAACAGGGTTCTTTGCTACACTAATGGCAGAAGTGTTGTCGCAAAGCAAAGGGACCTGACTGAAATCTAGACCAAAATCACGCAAAGTAGCAACCATCCATAAAAGCTGCGAAGCACAAGAAGCAGTGGCAACATACTCGGCTTCAGTAGTAGACTGGGCTACGTTCGACTGCTTGCGAGAAGACCATGAAACCAAAGAAGAGCCAAGAAACTGACACGTCCCAGAAGTAGACTTACGCTCAAGCCGACAGCCGGCAAACTCCGCATCGGAATAACCACAAAGCGAAAGAGTCAAAGAAGAAGAGTACCAAAGTCCGAACTCAGGAGTGTATCGGAGGTACCTCATGATGCGCTTGACTGCTTGCTTGTGGGAAGTCCGAGGTGACGCCTGAAAACGAGCGCACAGACACACAGAAAACTGTATATCTGACCTCGTTGCCGTCAGGTACAGAAGCGAACCAATCATGCTTCTGTACTCCTTCTGGTCAACCGGCTCTCCGTCCTGGTCCGCGTCCATCGCTGCAGTCGTCGGCATGGGTGTCGTAAGAGGCTTGGCCTCGCCCATATCGAACTTCTTCAGGATGTCCTTCGTATATTTGCCTTGATACACGAACGTCCCGTCTCGGGTTTGCTTGATTTGCAACCCGAGGAAGAAAGTCAACTCACCCATCATACTCATCTCGAACTCCCTGCTCATGGTTTCTGAAAACTGTGCAACAAGCGCATGAGAAGAGCCACCAAAGATGATGTCATCCACGTAAATCTGGACTAACAGGGTATCATTGGCCTTGCTTGAGGAGAAACAAGGTTCTATCGACCCGTCCATTTTAAATCCCTGGAGAGTAAAAAGTTTTTCAAACGATCATACCACGCTCTCGGGGCTTGTTTCAAACCATACAACACTTTTGAAAGTTTATAAACATGGTTTGGAAACTTGGATCCTCAAAACCAGGGGGTTGCCTAACATAAACCTCTTCCTCTATATACCCATTCAAGAAGGCACTCTTGACATCCATCTGGTAAAGCTTAAAACCCTTCGAAGCAGCAAAGGCTAGAATGATTCTAATGGCTTCTAACGGGCTACAGGGGCAAAGGTTTCATCATAGTCTATACCCTCTTTCTGGCAGAACCCCTGGCTACTAGCCTAGCCTTGTTCCTCACAACCATCCCATCCTCACCCTCTTTGTTTTTAAAAACCCATTTGGTACCTATAGGGTGGAATTGTGTGGAGGTGGAACTAGGGTCCAAACTTGGTTTTGCTGAAAGTTTCTAGCTCCTCATGCATGGCATTGACCCAGTTAGAATCAGAAAGTGCGTGTCCAACATCTTTGGGCTCAAAAGACGCAACAAATGCAGAATGAGCAAAGTGAGAGATTTCATACGCTTGCGACCGCGTGACTCGCTGGTCGATGCCGCCGATCATATGTCCGCGGGGGTGAACTTGCTGAACGTTTCGGGGCGCTTGCCTCGCCGAAGTCGCCTCCCCATCGCCAATGCTGTCGCTCCCTCAGGTGCAGCGGGTGCTCGCTGGATAGGTGGCTCTAGAGGACCCATGAAGAAGATGTAGTGGGATCTGGTCCTCGAGCTGAAGTAGACGTCGCAGGGTCGACGGGGGCAGCCAGTGGAGTTGGCTCGGATCACCCCAATCGGCATTCTCCAGCTCCTCCTCCACAAAGATGGTCCTCTCCCATCTCCTGCTCTCCTGCAACCTCAAAAGCAGAAGAAACACAAGGCATAGTTTCGTCGAATGTGACCTCGCAGGTTCCTCACTATCCGGTTAGTTTCAAGGTTAAGAACTCGATAAGCCCGTGAATAAGAGGCATAACCAAGAAACACCCCATCGGCAGAGCGATATTCAAATTATCCAAATTGCCTTGCTTCAGGATAAGCACTTACACCCAACACCCGAAATGAGACACTTAGGTACCGTCCAAAACGCAACTCATAAGAAGTATTTTTCATTAAAGCACGAAGAAAGTGCGATTTGAACATGGCAAGCGGTGTTGATCGCCTCGGCCCAAACGCCTAGGAGTCCTATGCTCATCGAGCATCGTCCTGGCCATCTCAACAAGGGTCCGGTTCTTGCGCTCAACAACACCGTTCTGCTGAGGGACATAAGGAGAAGAGACTGATGCTCGATTCTATTAGAAGAACAAAAGAAGCAAACTGAGAATTATCAAACTCAGTACCATTATCGCTACGATACTCTAATGGTATCAGAGGAAAACTCAGTTTTCAACTCAAGATTAAGTCATGAGCAAAAAAACGCTTCATCCTTACCCTCCATGAAAAATACCAAAAGTACCTCAAAAAATCGTCAACGATCACTAGAACGTACCACTTCCCACCCGCTGAGCAAACCCGAGCTGGACCACTGTGTCCATGTGAAAAAGCTCGCCGGTCGCTTTGTCATCACACTGAGTAACAGGTGGGTGAGAAGCAGCAACCATCTTCCCGTGATGACATGGATGGCAAACGGGTCCTTCTGAAACTTAAGCTTGGGCAATCCTTGGATTAGTTCAAGTGAGCTAAGCCTTGCAAGCAAGTCAAAACTCAAGTGACCGAGCTCCTATGCCACTTCCACAAATTAGAAGAAGGACCAGCATCAAACACCTAGCAGAGCAGAAGACTGAGAAAAGTTGGCTCTGAAACACGGCCAAAAGGGACGATCCGACAAACAAGATCTCCCCGAGGGTCTAAAACGCGACTCAAACCCTCTAAAGCGCACTTCCAATCATCCTCAAGAAGTTGTGAAACAGAAAGCAAATTGAAATGCAATTAGAAACCAAAGCAACATTCTTCAGGACAAGTTCTCATTGAGCCGAATGGCTCCCTGAGAAACAACCTTACCTCTACTATTATCCCCGAAAGTGATGTACTCCTTGTGCATCATGGGGCTAAGGCTGAGAACCATTCCTTCTTTCCGGTCATGTGGCGCGAACACCCGGAATCCGTTAGCCACATGTTCTCCAACCGAAGTTCCTGCATCAATAGAAGGCAGCATGAGCATGTGGCACAACACTGGGTGTAGTGATGAGACTGAGGGTTAGGTATACTGAGAGATACCAGTGCTGTTCATAGGCCCGAGAAAGTGTTAGGAGCAACACCAAACTGTCCTCGTCCCATGGGTGGATAGCGATCACCACCAACCTCAAAGGGTGGTCCGCTATGGAACGGAAAACCTCCAAACTGACCTACCTGTCCCATCTGAGCAAAGCGATTACCACCATACTGAAAAGGTGGTCCGCTATGGGACTGAGCAGCAAAACCTCTTACACTCGGCTCACGGTCGTATAGAGGACGACCAGAACCGCGACGGGCACGACCACCACCCAGTGGTCTAGCTGCCTGGGGCCTAGCAACCTGGGGGGGTGCACCTCCAGTTCTAGCGCCCTGCCTCTGAACTCCCCGACCTTGCACACCATGGAGATGGTGGTGCCTGGCCCGGTAGTTCAGCTCCAACTCCTTCCTAGCGTCTCTCTTCCTTCGAAAGCAAAACTCAGCTAGGTGACCCTCACGGTGACAGTACTCGCACTCAAACCTCACCACTCTCTTGAGTTGTTTGTTCCTATTGTTGCGAGGGTTGTTCACTCTGGCTGGCTGCTTGCCCTTTGGAAGGGGATCACTAGAGACGTCAGGAAGGGTGTCAAGTGTGTTCCTAAGATGGTTAGTTTTGGAGCCCACACTTGCTTGCGAGGTGGAGCCTTGGGAGGTTCATCAAGGATGCCATCCTTGGTGATAGGCTTAGGAGGCTCAGGTGGGGTGATCTTGTGAGCTTAGGGATAGCGGATGGTTTCTCACTAGGATTCACTCCGCTAAACTCACCAATCTTACCAAGTTACTAGCACTCTTCCCACCTGAAGTAAAGCCTACTCCCGAGCAATCAGTTCCCCTCTTGAACTGTCTGATCATCATGCCCAACTGCGGCTCACTACATGACACCCAACTCAGGATGGACCGAAGGTATGTGTTTTCTTCCCCGGTTTGCATCCTGTCATGCCGACAGTTGGCAATCTCCAGCTCCAACCCCACGCATCGCTCACATGGAGCAGACAAGGTGCTAACTGAGCTGGCCTTCAAGGCTTCAGCAAGCTTGGCATTAACTCCTGCCAACTCAGTTCGCAAGCTAGGACAAAGCTTGCACGCACCTAGCAAAGAACACCTAGCCTTTAGTTCCTCCAGCTCTTTCTTCAGGGAGGGACACTCTTTGCAATCACCCACCAAGTCTAGCCTACTCTTCAGCTCATCATACCCTCAATCAAAGAGGCATACTTGGTTTGCAGTGTGGCAAAGCTTGTCATGTGCATCGTGCACTCCTCACACTCCTCCACATCGACCACCTTCCTCGGACCTACAATTTCTAGTTCCTTACGTGCCTCTTTCTACTTAGCCTTAAACTCAACGCGCTCTTGGAACACTTCTATAAGCCTCTTCTCCAAGACACCGACTAGATCCACAAACTTATAACGCTCCTCAATGATACGATCGACTTCAGAAGAATCTGGTACCTCAGAAGCATTGCTGTCGTCGTCGTTGTGAGCGTCATCGGCGTCCTCTGCCTGGTGCTTGCTGTCCTCTTCATCCAACGCCATGGTGCAAAAACCCTTGGAGGAGTTGCCGAAGAAGCAGAGTCCGTTAAAACGATCCTCCATCTTGTGCTCGGACTCGTTGTCGCTGGAGTCGCCGTCGGAAGTCTTCTCGCCATCGCCGACAGTGGCAAAGAAGGCACGCTTGCCGGCGTCGAAAGCCTTCTCCATGTCCTTCTGGCGGTAGAGACCGTTCTTGTTGTTCTTCCCGGCCTTGTACTCTGGCTTGCCCTTGCGCCTAAAGTTGCGGTTCTTGCCGGGGAAGTTCTTGACATTCTTGGGGCAGTTCACCATGAAGTGGTCTAGATCACCACACTTGTAGCAGCCCTCGCGTGCGCCACCACGCCGGCGATTCAGATGGTTGTTGTGAAACCGCGAGAACCGGGTGATGGCGAGGGCAAGCTCATCGTCTCCCAGCGCCTCCAACTGCTCCTTCGTGACTGTATGCAAAGAAGACAAAGCAACAAGAGGAGGTGAAGCGTCAGCAGAGAAAGTCGATCCACCTGTGCCTGAGACCAAAGCCATGGTCTGTGAAGATGGGTTCTTTAGCTTGGCCTGAGTCAGGTGATTGATTTGAGTGGACTTGAGCTTGCTGAACAGCTCGTCCACGGTGAGGGTGTCGTAGGTAGGAGACTCAATGATAGTCGACACCTTCACCTCCCATACCCTCCGATCCAGGGCGTATAGCAACTTGAGAGCCCTCTCATGATCGTCATAGGGTAGGTTGGCCTGATTGGCACGCATCTTGTTCACAATCGTTTGGAAATGTGCGAACATGGCGTCAATCGTCTCTCCCTCCAACTGAACAAAGCTCTCGTACTCTCGCTTGTAGGTCTCGAAGAGTCTGGTTTTAACATGGGCGGTTCCCTCGTGATAGCTTTGAAGCTTCACCCAGATCTCTCGTGTCGTCTCAAGCTCTGAGATACGTTCGAACTCAGGAAGGGAGAGGCTGGCCAGAAGAGCATTACTGGCCTTGGAGTTGGCCTCATGTTGGTCAATCTGGATCTGACCCACACGAGCCGCAAGGACCACGTACTCAGCGTTCTCACATATCTCCCAGACAGAAGACCGAGGTTGTTGAGATATGCACGCATCCGAATCTTTCAATAGGGATAGTTCGTTCCAGCGAACCAAGGAGCCTTGCTATTCCCTCGTTCCATGTCACCCTTAGGATCCAAAACCGATTAAGGTAGATGAAGGACCGAGAAGCTAACCGAAAGCGACCAGAGGGGGGGGTGAATGGGAGCTTCAAAATTTCCTTTCGGAAACTAGATGCCACTGTCCCAAAATCGACCCCAAGAGCGAACCCTAGAGCTTGCTAATGTCCACGACCCTATATGTAGGGTGGATGCTTCCTAGAAGCACAGCGAGACACTAGACAACTCTAGAAAGCCAACGCAAAAGACGGAAATCAATTCCGACAACGAACGAGCGAACCGCGGACGAAGCCGTGCGAAACCAGTCACATCGGACGCTGGCCTGCGTCCGATGCCAGACCACCGGAAGCGTCCGATGCAGACTGGACGGTTCTGGAACCTTACTGTTCCCACCATCGGACGCTGTGAACAGTAATCACCCAGCGTCCGATGCAAAGGCTCCGGCGCGTCCGATGGACAACGGACGCGTCCGATGCCTAGCGTCCGATGCAAACTAAACGCCGAAAACGTGACACGCGTCACCGGAGCGTCCGATGCTAGGGACCCTAGCGTCCGATGCTCCCGTGAAAGCGTCCGATGCCCCGAAAACAGCGCAGTTCTTTGATGATTCAACCCGATCTCCTCTAAATCAAAAGCTCTAGGCCTAGGATTCGATCTGAGGGGTCACAAGGATGTTAGTGAGCTATCTCTAAGAGATCATGGCTCGAACCTAACTCCAAATCGGTGAATCAAGAAATTTCGGGGCATGGAGGCAAGAACACAATCAAAAACGAAAATCGATCGATCTCCTAGACCGTGAGGTTAGAGTTTAATTCCTTCGGTGGAAAGGAGAGCCTCACGATCTAGAACAACTTGGTTCAAACGGTTTTGCAAAAGATGAACCGAGCAAAGAGATCAAGCGACGGGAAAATCGTGGAGAAAAAGGATTCCGCGAAAACAGAACACAAAGAAAACGCGAATCACAGCCACGAACTCGAATTAAGGACGCAAATCAAGCCATCGATCTGTGCTCCAAGGTGAGGATACGGCCTCACTTCCTCAAATCAACAGTACACAGAGTGGAGTCTCTCTGCGGATCTCAACTAGCTAAGCAGGAGGTGGGAGAGTGGAAACCCTAGGAATGAAGCTCTAACTGCGATTGAGATGGGGAGGAGGGTGTCTCCCCTAGACTACTTATACTAACCTAGCCTAAGTCTATTTCCTACTCTACCCCTCTCTACTCTAATTACAGAGCGGACCAGCCTAACCCTAAGGCTATTCTAGTCCACCCGCTGGTAGGTAGATCCGACGGCCACGCCCGCACGGTCTTCCGCGTCGCCTCCACGCAACCTTCAGATCGCCGCCACGTGCCGCCACCACTCTGCACCCCCGGTTTTGCGGCCCAAACGGGAAACCAGCCTTTTCCATCAGCCCCCGGTTTTGAGGCCCAAACCGGGAAACCAGCCTCCAGCCCGAGTTTTTGTGGCCAAACTCGGAAACCCTCAGCGCCCGAGTTTTGAGGCCCAAACTCGGAAACCGGCCCACGCCCAGGTTTTGAGGCTCAACCTGGAAACCGTCACGCCCAGTTTTGTGGCTCAACCTGGAAACCCAGCACCCAGGTTTTGAGGCCCAAACCTGGAAACCGTCCACCGTTGGTTTTTCCCGGCTCTACCAACAACCGGCGTCGTAGAGGGGATGCACCGCCTGTGCACCCCTTCCACCGACATGATCGCACTTCTCCGCTTGTCGCTGTCGCAGGCTGCCAGCCACCACAGCTGATCCTCCGGCCTCCAGTCCATCAGTCCAAGTCCACGTCCGCCCTTCACCGTCCGATACATCGGCATGGCACGTCCGCCGCACGGCACGCCCATCCTTCATCGCGCCCAGTCCGTCGGCACGGCACGTCGCAACTTGACCTTCACCCGCCATCGATCACTGTCTCCGTGCTCGACACCTGCACAACACAAGCCAAAGAACATGCGCATCATCTCCGTTGACAATCACTCATCACACAGAGACTCGGCATACACCCATGTATCCGCAATCTCCCCCTTGATGAGTGCATTGTCAACTCCACAACAAATCATGAATAAGAAGAAGGAGGTAGGAAGGAGTGGGAAGAGAAACCCAACCAAATGACCCAAAAGCCTAACAAAGCCAAAGAAGGTCAAGTGGATGAAGCGAAAACTTGGTCCCCAAGACATGGGCAACGGCTCGACGCAACCAAGCAAAGCAAAGCTAGCCCTCAAGAAGAGGTAGAACAGGCTCAACACCGCTAGCAGATACCAATTGAAGATCGGAGGACAACAGAAGCAAAATGCTAGTCCCTCAAGATAGAGGCACAGAGGCTCAACACAACTAGCAAGAAAATCACTCCGAACCAATTGGAATCAACCCAAACCAAATGGGAATGCACACCAGACGATACCAATTGAACGCCAAATGAAAAGCTTATGAAAGCTCATGAAAGCTAGGAACGTTTGCTAGTCCCTCAAGACAGAGGCAACGGCTCAACACAACTAGCAAACTCCCCCTCGACAAATGCAAGCAACTAGGACAAAAGATTTTCAGGGCATATGATTTGCGTAAATTTCTCCCCCTAGTTGAAAATGCACTTATCAAGGCCAAAGGTATCGGAGAAGCAACTCTCTTCACATAAACTCCCCCTGAACACAAGATCTCCGTCCACAATGCATATGGAGTCAAAATGCAAGTTAGGAGCTTCAAGTATATAGTCAAAAGAGTGCAAAGATGCTCTAATCAGTATAGCTCCAACATCTCAATTAAGCACTCAAATAGCAAAGGCTCAAACTGATCACTTGTACGAAATATGAAGCATATGAGCATGTGAGCAGTTTTAAGCCAAAAGATAGTCACCATCAAAATAGCACTAGACATGTATAGAAGGAATCCAAACAAGTGCTAAGCATATATACACGGTGAACTACCCCTAGCAAAGTTCAATCATCATGCATAGGAATGAAGCATATACTTGTGATTTCAAATTCATATCGGAGTTGCAGCGGTAAAAGAATTCACAAGTTCATTTTTAGCATGTGATTGCGAGAGGTTGAAAGCTTGTCATCGCCTAACTTTTCAACCGTGCGAAGCCTATGCCGAGCAATCAGAAGCTTAAAGCAACGGTTTCGGTCATACACTACATGGCTCAAGTTTACTCAAAGTGCAATGAGAAACAGTCTCAATACCATGAGGTGTTGACAAGCAATCCCATCTCGATCTTTTCAATTCAACAATACTTGGTTCAGATTTTAAGCAAGTTATGAACAACCAAGCAAGTGAATGACTCAGAACTAGAGACATAGCAACCTAGCATATATGAAAGCAGGAATGGACTCAACACACCCTACACATGCTAGTTGCATATCTCAATGGTGAACATTTTCAGATTTATATACGTTAGGCATAATTCACCATTCCAAAAATAGCTCGCTCATAATATGTAACAGTGATCAGATAGAGCATAAGCTACAAGCATCATCATAAGTATCGGAGCAATACTAACAAGAGCATAATTACATTCTAGTGAATATAGACATGAAGCTCAGAATGTAAATGCGTATGCCCGACACAAAACTGAAAGAAAGAAGATACCAAATGGAGAGACTCAAGAACTCAAAGAAAAGAGCCTCAAAATAAAAGAGTCAGTCTGTACGTCTCAAAATGCTTCCCCCATCTAAAAGGGAAACACACACCGCCACCCCCCTCTCACCCTATAAAGGTTGATTCGTCTAAAGGCTTGGTGAAAATATCAGCCAATTGGTGATGAGTATCGACATGGCGAAGGTCGATATCACCCTTCTCCTGGTGGTCTCGCAAGAAATGAAAGCGCACATCAATGTGTTTGGTTTTCGAGTGAAGCACAGGGTTCTTAGCACGCTAATAGCACTCGTGCTGTCACAAAGCAAAGGAACTCGAGTAAAGCTCAAACCAAAATCACGCAAAGTGGCCATCATCCAGAGTAACTGGGAACAGCAGCTAGCCGCAGCAACATATTCAGCCTCCGTGGTAGACTGAGCGACACTAGACTGCTTGCGAGAAGACCACGACACCAGAGAAGACCCCATAAACTGGCAAGTCCCAGAAGTGGACTTGCGCTCAATGCGACAACCAGCAAAATCAGCATCAGAAAAACACAAAGCGAGAGGGTGGAAGAAGCAGAATACCAAATCCCGAGCTCAGGCGTGAAACAAAGGTACCTGAAGATGCGCTTCACCGCCTGACGGTGAAAGTGCGTGGCGAAGCCTGAAAGCGCGCGCACAAGCACACGGCGAACTGAATGTCCGGCCGTGTCGCCGTCAGGTAGAGCAGCGATCCAATCATGCTGCGGTACTCCTTCTGGTCCACTGCTTCTCCATCCGTGTCAGCATCCAGGGCAGTCGTCGTCGACATGGGCGTCGGAAGAGGCTTGGCCTCACCCATGTCGAACCGCTTCAGCAAGTCCCTCGTGTACTTGCCCTGGTGCACAAACGTCCCCTCTCGGGATTGCTTAATTTGCAACCCGAGAAAGAAAGTCAGCTCGCCCATCATGCTCATCTCGAACTCCCTGCTCATAGTATCTGCAAACTTGGCAACCAAAGCGTGAGAAGAACCACCGAAAATGATATCATCCACGTAAATTTGGACCAAGAGAGTATCTTTGCCTTGCCGAGGAGAAAGAGCGTCTTATCTACACATCCCATTTTAAAACCCTTAGCTAGCAAAAAGGTTTTCAATCTCTCATACCAGGCTCTAGGGGCTTGTTTCAAACCATACAAAGCTTTGTGGAGTTTAAAACATGGTTTGGAAACTTGGGATTTTCAAAACCGGGGGGTTGCTGGACATAGACCTCCTCCTCAATGTAGCCGTTTAAGAAGGCACTCTTGACATCCATTTGAAAAAGTTTGAAACCCATGATGCAGCATAAGCCAAGCGCATAACCAGATATCCTCCAAACGATCCAACAGCTACAGGAGCAAAGGTCTCCTCATAATCTATCCCCTCCTTCTGACATAACCCTTCGCTACAAGCCGGGCCTTGTTTCTCACAATGTGGCCCTCCTCTCCTGCTTGTTTTTAAATACCCATTTTGTCCCAATAGGTTTACAGTCAGGAGGTGGTGGCACTAGAACCCAAACCCGATTTCGCTCAATTCTCTAGCTCCTCATGCATGGCATTGACCCAATCCGGATCCGTCAATGCGTGTCCAACATCTCGGGGTTCAAAACGCAACAAAAGCAGAATGAGCAAAGTGGCTAGATGTGCTGTGACCTGGAGCGAGTAACCCGCTCGTCGATGTCGCCGATCATCTGTTCAGGGGGGTGCTGGCGCTGGATATGTCGTGGCGCCTCCCGGGAAGAAGTGACCTCCCCCTCAACAGTAGCTGGTTCCACCCCGGGTACAAAAGGTACCGCGCGAGGTGGAGGATCCCACGGCCCCCAGGAAGAAGAAGTGTCGGGGCCGTGAGTCGTCGTCGAGGCCGCTCTTTGCGGCACGGCAGGTGGAGGGGTGCTGGATCATCTATACCTTCAGCACCCTCGTCCTCGTCATCAAAAAGAGGCTCTCCAACCTCATGATCACCTGCACGCTCAAAACGAGAAGAGGGACAAACAAGAGTCTCGTCGAAGGTGACATCTGATGTCTCCATGACTCGGTTAGTGTCAAGGTTAAGTACACGATAAGCTCGAGTGTGAGTGCCATAACCCAAAAACACACCGTCAGAAGAACGAGACTCAAACTTGTCCAGGTTGCCTTTTTTCAATATAAAACATGGCAACCAAAGACTCTAAAATAACTCACCTTGGGCTGGCGACCAAAACGCAACTCATAAGAGGTCTTCTTCAAAACGCTCTCAGAAAAATGCGATTCGAAATGTAGCATGCAGTGTTCATAGCTTCGGCCCAAAAAGCGCCTAGGAGTCCTATGCTCATCAAGCATCGTCCTGGCCATCTCAACAAGGGTCCGATTCTTCCTTTCTACAACACCATTTTGGGGCGGTGTGTAGGGGGAAGAAAACTGATGCTCCAAACCAAGGCGGTTACAAACACCTCAAAATCCGAATTCTTAAACTCGGAACCATTATCACTTCTAATCGCTCGCATCGAGTTCAAAGGGAACTCGTTCTGAAGACGCAAAATCAGATTGCGAGCGAAGGAGTATGTCTCGGACTTCTCAACTAAAAAGAAGACCCACGAATACCTCGAAAAGTCGTCAACAATAACAAGCACATACCACTTCCCACCAATCGAGCTCACCCGAGCCGGACCAACAAGGTCCATATGCAAAAGCTCTCCGGGGTGCGAGGTCATAACCTTGGTCAAAGGATGGTGGGGAGCAGCAACCATCTTTCCATGCCGGCAAGCATGGCAAACTAGATCCTTCTCCAACGAAAGCTTGGGCAATCCTCGGATTAAGCCAAGTGAGCTAAGTCTTGCAAGCAAGTCAAAACTCAAGTGACCGAGCCTCCTATGCCACTTCCAAAGATCAGAAGAAGAAGGACTAGCCAAAAGACAGCGAGAAGATCCAAACGACTTTGAGAAATTCGCGCGAAAGACATTCCCAAAGGGTGAAATCAGACATACAAGATCACCCTTAGGATCTAAGATCCGGCTAAGGTTCGGTTTGAAACGAATCTCATAGCCTTCACGAAAAAGTTGCGAAACAGAAAGCAAGTTAAAATGCAGGTTAGAAACAAGAGCAACCTCGCGCAACACAAAGTGCTCATTAACCCGCACTGCACCAACGGACAATACCTTGCCCTTACCTTTGTCGCCGAAGGTTATGTACTCCTTTCCGGCGACCGGACTATGGCTGGAGAACCATTTGGCATTTCCGGTCATGTGCCTCGAGCAACCGGAATCCACAAGCCAAATGTCCTCCAACCGCTCCTCCTACATCAATAAAAAGACATAGGGTGAACATACGGTCCAACACTGGGGTTAGTAAGATAAGAAGGAAACCAGTGTTGGGCCGGCTGCTCAAAAGAACGGTCAGTGTAAAAACCATCCTGTCTAGGGGATAGCGATCACCACGCACAGGAAAACGTGGTCCGCTGGGGAAGAAGCGCTCACCGCGAAACTCTACCTGCGGTGGGACAAAGCGCTCAACAAAGCCTCCGCCACGGGGTCCGTTACCTGCAAAAGCAGGACCCGTCGGGCACGCTCTCTACGAGGTCTACGCCTAGGAGCATGCTGCTCAACTCTAGCGTCCCTCCTCGGAGCTCTCTGCTGCCTAGGCCTAACAAACTGAGGTGCTCCACCTCTAGGCCTAGTCTCCCTCCTAGGGGCTCTCTCCTGCTGCCTAGGCTGGGTATGCTTCCCTCCAGACCTAGCAGCTCTCCCCTGAGGCTTCGGAGCATGTCCACCACGAGCTGGGTGAAACATGTCCGGTTTCTGTCTGCATCTCCCTAGCACGGCGCGCCTCTCTCCTGCGCCTAAAGCAGAACTCACTCAGGTGACCATCCCGCCCACAAAAGTCACACTGAAACCTCACCGCGCGCAAAGGGGGTTGTTGGTTTGCAGGGATGTGGGTATGGTTCACCTTGCCCTTGCCCTTCTGTGGCAACTCCTCTCGGATGGGTGGCATTGTGTCAAGCTTGTTCTTTAGGTGATTGGGCTTGGGTTGCCATTGTGGATTCTTGGGTGGAGCCTTGGGGGGTTCAACTACAACTCCATCCTTGGTGACAGGCTTGGCAGGCTCTTTGGGTGGAAGCTTGGTTAGTTTGGGAGTAGTGGTGGAGTTGGCTTCTCACAGGGGTTCAGACCACTAGACTCTCCAATCTTACCAAAAACTGAAAGATCAACACTCTGGCCAAGACCTACACCAGGAGCCCCAGCAGCTCGCTTGAATGGGAGATCATCATCCCGAGCTGAGGCTCACCACAAGACACCCATGACAAGACGGTCCGAAGGTATGTGTTTCCTCCTCGGTACGCATCTTGTCATGCCTCACATTGGCCATCTCCTGCTCCAGGCCCTCACACAAAGCACACCTCTTGACACAAGTGCTATCCGAGCCGGCCTTCTCAAAAGACTCAAGCTTGGCATTCTTCTCTGCCAACTCGGATTGCAAGACAGGACAAGTCTTGCACGCACCCAACAGCTGCGGTCTAGCTCGGAGCTCATCCACCTCATCTACCAGCGCAGCATGCTTACTCCTCAGAGTGAGAAGATCCGTCATGTGCGCGGTGTGCAACTCTCGCACTCCAACTCCTCCGACACAACCACGGTGGACCGAGCGAACTCAAGCTCCTTCACCGTGTCCTCCCACTTCTGCCTAAACTCCTTGCGCTCTCTAGCGGCACGCCTAAGCAACTTATCTTGGCTAAGGAGGGCAGCAGTCAACTTCTCAACCTCGGAGGAAAGCTCGTCGTAGGTGAGAGATACCTGGGAGGTGTCGTCGTCGTCGTCGTTCCGAGGTGTGTGCTCCAGCTCGCCACGGACCTCATCTCCGAGCGCCATGGTACACAGGCCTTCGTCGCCGCGAAGAAGCCAAGCCGTTGAACGTGTCCTCCACCTCGGACTCGTCATCACTCGATCGATGAACGTGTTCTCCTTCTGTGCTCTCCTCATGCACTCACTCTCTCGATCGTTTGTCCGTCGAGTCGTTCTGCGTCGCGTACTCTCGCGTGACTCGTGAGCGACGCGCTGCTGCTTCTCCAAGTACTTCTTCTTGATGTACTCCTTGTCGAAGCCGCCCCGCTTCTTGTGCCTTGGGGGAACGTGCTTCTCCTTGTACTTGAAGTCGCGCCTGTGGCCGTGATCGCCCTTCCCAAGATGCTTGTTCTTCTTCTTGGGCAGTCGGCGATGAAGTGGTCGGGGTCGCCGCACTCGTAGCATCCGGCGCGTCCTCCTCCACGACGGCGGTTCATGCGGTTGTTGTGGAACCGCGAGAACCGGTTGGCAAGCAAAGCCACTCGTCGTCTCCCAAAGACTCCAGCTGGTCCTCTGTCACAGAAAAAAGAGAAGAAAGTGCAAAACCAGCTGAGGGGTTAGAGGAAGAGCCGGAAACCAAAGCCATGGACGGGCGAGAAGGATTTTCAAAGGAGGCCCTCGCCATAGCATCAATCTCACTGGACTTGAGCTTACTGAAGAGCTCGTCGCAGGTGAGAGTCTCATAGTTCGGGGATTCGATGATCGCCTGAACTTTGGAGTCCCACACCGAACGGTCAAGAGTGTGCAAAAGCTTCAAAGCACGCTCATGATCGTCAAATGGCAACTGCTCTCTGTTAGCCCTCATCCTGTTGACAATCACCCTGAAAGCGAGCGAATAAACTTTCTATGCTCTCGCCAGGTTGATGTCTAAAGTTCTCATACTCTCGCTTGAACGACTCGTAGAGTCGGGTTTTGACTTGAGAGGTGCCCTCATGAAAACGCATGAGAGTGTCCCAGATCTCCCGAGCCGTAGCGAGGTGAGAAACGCGATCAAACTCACCCATGCTCAAACAAGAGAAAAGAGCATTACGGGCTCGGCTATTGGCATCGTGCTCATCGACCTGCTGTTGAGTCACACGAGCAGCCAAGACCACGTAATCAGGGGAGTTGCAAATATCCCAGATCGAAGCGCCCAAGCTCTGCAAATAGGCCGACATACGTATCTTCCAATACGCATAGTTCGTCCCATCGAAAAACGGCGGTTTGCCCACGCCGCGATCCATGTCGCCTTCGGTGGATCTGGAACCGGCTAAGGTGGAAGATCCTTAACCTGCTCCGATACCAATTGAAGGACCGAGAAGCTAACCGAAAGCGACCAGAGGGGGGGGGGGTGAATGGGAGCTTCAAAATTTCCTTTCGGAAACTAGATGCCACTGTCCCAAAATCGACCCCAAGAGCGAACCCTAGAGCTTGCTAATGTCCACGACCCTATATGTAGGGTGGATGCTTCCTAGAAGCACAGCGAGACACTAGACAACTCTAGAAAGCCAACGCAAAAGACGGAAATCAATTCCGACAACGAACGAGCGAACCGCGGACGAAGCCGTGCGAAACCAGTCACATCGGACGCTGGCCTGCGTCCGATGCCAGACCACCGGAAGCGTCCGATGCAGACTGGACGGTTCTGGAACCTTACTGTTCCACCATCGGACGCTGTGAACAGTAATCACCCAGCGTCCGATGCAAAGGCTCCGGCGCGTCCGATGGACAACGGACGCGTCCGATGCCTAGCGTCCGATGCAAACTAAAACGCCGAAAACGTGACACGCGTCACCGGAGCGTCCGATGCTAGGGACCCTAGCGTCCGATGCTCCCGTGAAAGCGTCCGATGCTCCCGAAAACAGCGCAGTTCTTTGATGATTCAACCCGATCTCCTCTAAATCAAAAGCTCTAGGCCTAGGATTCGATCTGAGGGGTCACAAGGATGTTAGTGAGCTATCTCTAAGAGATCATGGCTCGAACCTAACTCCAAATCGGTGAATCAAGAAATTTCGGGGCATGGAGGCAAGAACACAATCAAAAACGAAAATCGATCGATCTCCTAGACCGTGAGGTTAGAGTTTAATTCCTTCGGTGGAAAGGAGAGCCTCACGATCTAGAACAACTTGGTTCAAACGGTTTTGCAAAAGATGAACCGAGCAAAGAGATCAAGCGACGGGAAAATCGTGGAGAAAAAGGATTCCGCGAAGAACACAAAGAAAGCGCGAATCACAGCCACGAACTCGAATTAAGGACGCAAATCAAGCCATCGATCTGTGCTCCAAGGTGAGGATACGACCTCACTTCCTCAAATCAACAGTACACAGAGTGGAGTCTCTCTGCGGATCTCAACTAGCTAAAGCAGGAGGTGGGAGAGTGGAAACCCTAGGAAATGAAAGCTCTAACTGCGATTGAGATGGGGAGGAGGGTGTCTCCCCTAGACTACTTATACTAACCTAGCCTAAGTCTATTTCCTACTCTACCCCTCTCTACTCTAATTACAGAGCGGACCAGCCTAACCCTAAGGCTATTCTAGTCCACCCGCTGGTGGTAGGTAGATCCGACGGCCACGCCCGCACGGTCCTCCGCGTCGCCTCCACGCAACCTTCAGATCGCCGCCACGTGCCGCCACCACTCTGCACCCCCGGTTTTGCGGCCCAAACCGGGAAACCAGCCTTTTCCATCAGCCCCCGGTTTTGAGGCCCAAACCGGGAAACCAGCCTCCAGCCCGAGTTTTGTGGCCCAAACTCGGAAACCCTCAGCGCCCGAGTTTTGAGGCCCAAACTCGGAAACCGGCCCACGCCCAGGTTTTGAGGCTCAACCTGGAAACCGTCACGCCCAGGTTTTGTGGCTCAACCTGGAAACCCAGCACCCAGGTTTTGAGGCCCAAACCTGGAAACCGTCCACCGTTGGTTTTTCCCGGGCTCTACCAACAAACCGGCGTCGTAGAGGGGATGCACCGCCTGTGCACCCCTTCCACCGACATGATCGCACTTCTCCGCTTGTCGCTGTCGCAGGCTGCCAGCCACCACAGCTGATCCTCCGGCCTCCAGTCCATCAGTCCAAGTCCACGTCCGCCCTTCACCGTCCGATACATCGGCATGGCACGTCCGCCGCACGGCACGCCCATCCTTCATCGCGCCCAGTCCGTCGGCACGGCACGTCGCAACTTGACCTTCACCCGCCATCGATCACTGTCTCCGTGCTCGACACCTGCACAACACAAGCCAAAGAACATGCGCATCATCTCCGTTGACAATCACTCATCACACAGAGACTCGGCATACACCCATGTATCCGCAGTAGAAGAGATCCTTGACCGGCTCCGATACCAATTGAAGGACCGGATTAGCGACCAGAGGGGGGGTGAATGGGAGCTTCAAATTCAACTCGTGAATTGTATAGCCCTTGTCCCAGAAAATCACCCCAAAAGCGAAGTCTCGAAACGACCGGAGAGTTCACGACCTACAAGTAGGTGGATACCCTAGGAGATGTCCTAGTGGTACAACGGAACCTCTGGAGGAAACCCAAAAGCAACTGCCAAAGCCACGGAGAAAAACTGCACAGACTGCAGATTCGTGGACTGTCCGGGGTCAGAGTCCCGGACTGTCCGCCGTTGAGTCCAGGACTGTCCGCGACTGGGAGCCGGACTGTCCACTGGCAAAAACGCAGAAACCAAACAGTTCTGTACGTCTGCTGGACAGGTCCCGGACTGTCCGCGGGTTTGAACCGCGGACTGTCCGCCGTTCACTTGACAGTGAACAGTCAGGGGGCTGCGCTTGACTGACCTGACCAAGTCCCGATCCGGGGACTGTCCGCCGTCAGAGGTGCGGACTGTCCGCCACCACCCAGAAAACACAATCTTGCTCGGGTTCAAGTCAAACTCTAAATCGATCTCAACCAAAATGAGTGGAACTTCGATCAAACTCCTCCTAGGTGATCCTCTACGTATTGGGGTGCTAATCCTAAGAAATCATCGCACCAAACCAAGTCTATCAAGAGATTTTTGTGGATCACCGAGAAAGGGGGAAGAACGAAGAACGAACGCGAAATCAACCCGATCTGTGGATTCATGAGGTTAGAAGAGAATCCCTTCGGTAGAAAGAAGGGGATCACGACTAAGATCAAATTGATTCAAGTGGAATCGAAAATCATCTCGCGGAGAGGAAGAACGAAGCAAATCTCCGGAAGATGAAAAACCAAAATGTGAAGAACACAGAACACGATTCGATTTCAGCCGAAATTCCTCCACACGAGGAGACAACGAGAATACGGTCTCATTTCCTCAAAGATCCAAATACACAGAGGTATGATTGCCGTCTCTGCGGATCACTTGCAGCGAGGTATGATTAGAACCTAAGCGAGGGCTAGAGAGAGAGCTCAGGAACAAATGACTGCATGGACGGAAGGAGAGGAGGGGTGCCTCTCTTATTTATAGCCTAAAACAATAATCCCCTTACTACCCCTAGATACATGAGCGAAACGGCCAACCCTAGGGGTATCCCGATCTAACTCTGCTGATAGTTGATCTGACGGCCACGCGCCTTCCTCATCCGTAGCTTCGCCTCGATGCAAGCCTCAGGATGCCGCCACGTGCCGCCCAATCGACCGCCGCGCCTACCTCGTGGATAGCCTTGCCTCCGCGCCAGCCTCTCCACGCCGCCACGCGTCGACCATCCTTTTTGCGGACCTCCCCCTGGTTTTGAGGCCGAAACCGGGAAACCTGGGCTTTCCCCTGGTTTTGAGGCCGAAACCGGGGAACCTGTCCTCAGGCTGAGTTTTGTGGCCCAAACTCAGAAACCCGCGTGCCCAGGTTTTGAGGCCCAAACCTAGAAACCGTCCTCGCCGAGTTTTGAGGCCCAAACTCGGAAACCGGCCACCCCGAGTTTTGAGGCCCAAACTCGGAAACCGTGGAGGGTAGCTTTTCGAGGCTCAGCTACCGAACCCGTGCCGTAGACGGGATGTGGTTAGCACACCCCGAGTTCCAGCACCGATGCCGGAGCATGTCCAGCCTCCATGCCGGGCAACCTCCTGACTCAGCCGATGCACCGCACATCCCCATGTACTCTTGCTTGTCAACGCCATGTGCCAGCTACCACAGCTGGTCCTCAGGTCTCCTGGTCCGTCGGTCCAAGCTCCACGTCCGCCCTTCACCGCTCCCGGTCCGTCGGCACGGCACGTCCCTACTTGACCTTCATCTCACCTTCGACCACTGTCCGAGCTCCGCACTTGCGCATCAACACAGCCAAGAGACATGTTGCCCGTTGATCGATCACTCATCACTCAGGAAGGGAACCACAAGGGCACATATCAACCTTGTGTTCTCAGTCAAACTCATGAATTCTGCTACTTTCATCTGAGTCAGGCCTGGCGGAATATAGTGCCCTCGTACAGCTTCGGTGAATACCCTCCAAGTGACAGGAATGTTGGTAGGATAGGTGGTGCGGTGATGCCCCCACCAAATCCCGGCTGGACCCTGCAGCTGATGCGCGGCATACTCTGCCTTGAGCTCCTCTGTCAGCCTTAGCAAACGAAACTTCTGTTCCATGGTATGTAGCCATTCTTCTGCCTCTAAGGGTTCAGTAGCTTCCTTGAAAATGGGTGGCCTGGTATCCAAGAAATCCCTGAACGAACTATACTGATTTGGCTCGGGACACGGTTGACCGTGGGCCAAATTCTCACGCAGCAAAGCTTCAATGTTGCGCCGACTTCCCAGGAACTGAGCGAAAAGCTGCTCGGGTGTGGCTGGTGGAGGAGGTGGTGGGTTACGGTTATCCCTGGAATCCTCATTTCCACCACTACCGCCAGCTCCACTACGAGTTGTCGTCATCTGTATGTATTCACAACAAGTGATTATTAGGTGGAGTTGCAATTGTTGTAGAGAACAATAGATCATGCCAACTGAATTTATTCGGAAAACAAATTCGCCAAACAATCACAGAGGCATAATAAATTTCAGTCCACATCGCTGCATCACATAATAAGATCGCTTAATACATAACTTACAAAAACCAACATAAACATCCATAGTTTTGCCCATACATATGGGACTTCCCAAGGTCTTACACCACGTGCACATAAAAGTTCACTACTCATGCTTACATCCAGCCCACAGCAAAAGCAAAAGATTGGGCTTGCCAACACACACAAAGATCACTGGGCTCTAAGCATACGATCTAGGCTACTCTCTAGCGATGTCACCAACGTCACCATCCCCACTAGACATATCCGAAGAACTGCTAGAAGAGCTACTCGGATCCGGGTCCTCCTGTGGAAGGATGGGGTTCCTCTCATTCTCCCTGCGGTGGATCTCCTCGTGCAGACGGTCATTGTAGTCCTGCAGGTGGTGAAGTTGCAGCTCTAAGTCTCCTACTCGCAACCTCAACAGCATGTTCTCCTCTGAAGCACGTATGCCCTCAATACACACACCACGAAGCGACTCCTCGGTCTCCCTCATGATCAAGGCTAAGAAGGTAGCCGCCTCCTGCTGAACACTGAGCTGATGAGCGGTCTCCTGCTCTCTCTAAAGCGCCTGGTCCCTCTCCACCGTCAGGTGAGCTAGCTGTGTGGTGAGGAGGTCTATCTCTATGGCATGCTCCTCCTGCCTGCGATGCTGTGCAGCCATCTCCTCACTAAGAACATGGTCCAGGTGGTCGTAGCTACGTGACAAGCACCCATAGGTAGCCATGAGTGCAGCCATAGCACTCCCAGTTGGTCCTGCGTAGTGCTCTCGCTCCAAAGAACTGGCCTCAAGCACAGTGGCACCTGGCTGTCGCCACACCGACTGGTAAGGGTCCGCCGTAGGAAAGATGCTAGCAGTGGCTTGCGCGACCACCTCCGGGTGATCCTCCATAATGTCCCAAAGAACAGTATAGGCAACCCTGTTAGCTCCGTCCCATGGGGTCCTACCTTGTAGTGCGAAGACCCGGCGGCACCATACATGATCCTGCGGATCACGGCTAGGCACGTCCACCTCATCTGTGTATACGTAGCGATCCTCGGAAAGCTGAACACGATGCCAATCATATTGCGGTTCCTGGCCCTCCTGGTATCCAACCAAGTGCAGCACCCTCCATAAAATGGTAGGCATGCCGAACTCCTCCAGAAAGTCCTCCGACCCCTCAGCAGTCCAGGGTCCCAGCATATAGTTAGGCCTATTGCCTCCAGTCGACTTACGGGCGGTACGCTTGGTGCGGGCCATCTGAAAGAAGTTCATCCACATAGTTTTTAATTAGTTGAGAACAACTTTTATTTTAAAGAAACGGGACGGATAACATAAGGAAGGAAGTAAGATTAATGCAAGATTGTATGATCATGATGCATGCGCGTAACATACGTCCTCACTGTCTATCAATCTAATGGCTAGACGGTGGCATACAACGTTCTCTCATAGCGTTAACTAACGTACTACACGATCGCAAGTTAGCATACCTGCAGAAAATCACTTCAGCCCTGCCCACAGTATGAATATCATGCATTGCTGAAATTAAATCTAATACTAACTCAGGTGCACACCCAGTATACACGTAAGCAGTATATGCATCCATCAGAATAGTATTACTCCCACAATCAATACTTTCACATATACTTGTGTGTAACAGGTATACATGTCGGTACCATTCAAGCACTCCCCTAGATTGGCGGTTGTCCAATCATGCTCTCACAACTCACTTGTTACCTTGGCGTAGAGGCAATTGATCCATACATTACTATTCCGAAGAATAGCACCCATACAATTTCACCCTTGCCGTATGGACAACAAAAACAACAGAATTTATATATGATGCACAACCCCCAAGTTAGTACTTAAATAGCCACCTAGAAACCTACTGGGCATAAGGACTTGATCATTGGCACACCTTAAACTTCATTTATAAGATTTTCCAAACCCTATGATAGCTTATAAGTTTTTGCAAAGAAAGTTTTTGATTTGAAAATACGATTTTCAAATACACTCATGAACAGTAACACCAACCATGCTCCGATGCCAGCTGTGACAGAACCCACCAATTTATACCAGATTAAGCATCGAATCCCCGCTTTCACAGAGATTTCAGATACTTAAGCTCGTACAAACCCGGTAGTCCGGAAACCTCGAAGGATTTCAAAACATTCAACTTTAGCCAAGATCGTAATAGCTTAGCGTACATAGTTTAAATTCATCGGAGTTCAACAGTTATTACAAACCATAGTTATTAACCCGGTAGTCCACGAGGTACATTCAGTTCACACATAATTCAAATTCATCGGAGTTCAATAGTTATTACAAACCATAGTTCGCATTTCGAAAGCGGAAGCATCATAGTTTTAAACATAAGTTGTTAGTTCACAATACGGTGCCAATGCCTGATCAGTCCACAAAAGCATCAGGGAAGGATAAGAGTTGACCATGCCCATGGTCTAGTCACCACCCTCGATGGGGTACAGACAGTTCTCGCAATAGCCGAAGAAGCATTGCCCATCTGCAACAACAAGGGAATAGAACCCTGAGTACGAGAAGGTACTCAGCTAGACTTACCCGTCATAAACCAGAAATAAACGACACCAAGGATTATGCAAGGCTGTATCTGGGGTTGGCTGTACTTACCTTTTGCATAAAAGCATTTTCATTATTAATAATCATCATTAGAGTATTAGTAGTCAATTTTATGTAATTAGCCTGATTAACTAGATTTGCACCTGATCTAGAGCACTCACTTGGCTAATTAATCAAGCAAGAGTGACTATCTCATCAATAGCCTTTCAGATTCAATACCATAACCATCTTTAGTTCCATAAGTTACTATGGTAACACATGCTCGGTCAAGTTACTCACTAACCAGGAGCGATGGCGATTATAATCGATTCCTACCAGCTGGGGATAAAAATGTCGCACACTCGCCCGATCACACCTTGCCAGGCAGCCGTCGGTGACCACTTCAGGAAATTCAAGAACACAACGCGCGGGACGGTCATGGGCCCTTCTACACCAGGGGTTATCTCAATGCCAGGTCGCTCAATCTATAACTGCCCACGGTCATGCCAGGTCAGTCAGGCCCCGCCTGTCCACGGACCATGCCAGGTTGCTCAGAATCGTTGCCCACGGTACATATAAGGCCCTGGGTGTTAGGCGTCAACATCTCCATCACCGGCTCGAATATCCCTACTGGGCTTCACGGGAGGTACTCCGACCTACTCCGTTAAGTGATTGACGCTCTCAAAATGACTGAGGTGTGCCTTCGTCGGGTCCTAATCGACGCAGAGGGGAGAATACTAGCACACAGAACACATGTCCTGCTGCTCCTACATCCCGCCTGGTCTCAAATTAATTATCACATGGTTATCTCCATGATAGCACGAGGCTAGTCATGATCAGTATTCACCTATATGCGGGAGACAAGAAATCACCCAACTTTTACCGGTCTAAGCAGGCTAAGCAGAAATGAGCCTAGACTTAACAGGGATAACAAGATATAATTGCAGGTGGACAAGGATAAGTAGTAATGCATCAGCGGTATCACTCAACTCCTATAACCTAATGCAACAAACAAATCAGATTAATTTCGTAAATGCATTTGCAAACCGTAGGAGTGGGATGCTCCGGGGCTTGCCTCGTTCAAAGTCGGAGGGACGGTGGTCGAGGCACTCAGGCAGGTCCGCGACGTCTTCTTCTTCGGTCCTCTGGTCCTGAGTCTCCTCCGGGCACAGCTCCTCCGGTGGCGGGTTCTGGGTCTCCACTACGGATCCTGGATGATGCATAACACGCATAAGTAATATGAATGCACATGGAATGCATGGGGATGCAACATAGAACAAGATCACTCAGGAGATAAGCACATGTCATCTACTGCATTCTCTTTAACAAGGTAGTCACATCGAACTAGTGATTACAAAAGATCAAAACATCCAACCAACAATTAACCTACCTAATTAGTTGGTTAGGACTCACAGTTACGACAGCAAGCACTTCACTTAATTAATTTATTGCCCTTTTATTGCTTGCTGAAATAAATCCAATTAATCAAGCTTAGAACAGCAACCCATCCTAGACAGCTTCAGAAAAATCTACAAAAATTACTAGAAGTTAACAACACCTAATCTAGTCCCTTGTCCAAATTTCACCCCATTTGGACTCCAACTCCATTCTCTATGAAAAAGACAAATTCTATCATGAAAAGGTGCTTTGAACTACACACCCTAGCAAAAAGTGTCAAACAACAGATTTCTCATTTTTCTACTGAACTTCTTAGCACAAGAGCAGTGTACAAAAATTCTCAGGTTCAAACTCCACATATTTTAATTACTACAAAATAAACAAGAAAACAACATTTATTCATTTTAATTGCTTCCGCTAAAATATTCCACAGAACAACATCATATTACATTTTTCCTAGAAGCTATTCATCAATACAAACCTAATAAAACAAGAATCACATTTTTCTGAGCCATATACAGATTACTATGCATTTAACAAGATTTCAGCCAAAACAAGAATTAAATATAGCTACACATAACTTTATCACAAACTGGACATATCATATTTTTCATGCATAAAACTCATCACAACAAACTTAACAAAACTTGTTTCACCTTTTTAGCATTTACAGGACTCAAGATATGAATTAAACAAACTAATCAAACATTCTGAAAACTATTTAAACAAAACCCTGAAAAACTCCTTAACCTAAACTGCTACGCGTACCCAACTACTTGCACCTGGGCCACTGACAACCGGGACCCAAGCCACTGACCCGTGGGGCCCCGGGTCAAGATGACCCCACCGGTCATCCCCTCCAGAGCAGGGGAGAGGTTGACCACGGCGAAGCTCGCCGGCGGCGACCTCTCCGGCGAAACGGACACCACCACTCTGCTCCCCTCCTTCTTCCGCACCCAGCAATACCACTATCCAGCCTGGCGCACGCACGGATTAAGCTCGCCATCGACGATGGCGGCACGGCGGCGCGGCCCTTGCTACGCTGGCCGACTCCGGCCTTCCCGAAGCGAACCGACGGCCATCTCACACTCCCAAACCCTAGCGAACCCTAATCGAAGCAATGAAGCTAGGGTTGCCATGAGAAACGGCCGAGACCGCGGCTCGTCGTCCATGGCGAGCAGAGCCGACGGCGGACGGCGACGTACGGCCACGACCTAGCCCTAAACGGCCAAACCAACTCCACCATTGCCCCCGACGGGCCAAGGCGACTCGCGAACACCAGCTAGGGCGAACGGACGAGCTCAAAAGAAGGGTAGGCCACGACGGACCGAGCCTGCCGGCCATGGCGGACACGGCGGACGGCGGTGAACCGCGGGCACCAAACCCTAATCGACTAAACCATCGCTCCCTAACTCATCCTCGAGCCTCACTGACCCCTAAACACGAACTAGAGCGGAGAGATTTGCACGGAGGGAGGGCTGACCACGGCGGTCTGAGCTCGGCGGTCATGGCGGCCATGGCGGGAACTCACCCCGTGACCTACCTAGGTGGTTTTGGCGAGCGCTGGCTAGAGCAGGCGATGCGGGAGGTGAAGGCGAGGTTGGCTGGGTGGTTGGATTGACGGTGCGGTGGCGGGACGGCGGTGAACGGCGGCGGCGCTCGCTGTTTTCCCCTTTTTCGCACGGACGCCGGTGAAGGAGAGCGAGAGCGAGGGAGGGGACAGAATGGAGGGAGGAGTGGTGCGGCTCAGGCAGCGGGGCGAGCGGCAGCTTATGCTCGCCACGCCGCGCGCGGGCGTCGCCTCCCCGGCCAGCTCGCGCCACGTGGCGAACGGGCTCTGCACGCGGTCGGCGACGACCGGTGCCGATTCAAACTAAATCGGTTGATTCAGTCGCTGATGGCCGACTGACGGCCGAACTTTGGATGCGATTTACTCCTAATCCACTCGATGAAACACTAAACCACTTGTTCCATTGAGTAGAGCTACATGCCGACTACAACTTTGGTTACAAGATCAAGCTTTGGTTCGGCCTGGATTGCTCTCGAAAAAGCTCCAAAGATCACCAGGCGAAACTGTTTTGCCAGTTAGGACTTAGAAGAATTTTCCAAGTCTAATCTCCCCCATTTCTGCCTTGTGGGTCCTAAAACACCTTGTTACACTCATTTTCATGAGTTGGCCCTTAAACACTTTTTGTTCTACTCTAAATTCTACACATTTTTGGTTAAGGGCCCACAACCATGCTGCGGATACATGGGTGTATGTCGAGTCTCTGAGTGATGAGTGATTGTCAACTGGGATGATGCGCATGTTCTTTGGCTTGTGTTGTGCAGGTGTTGAGCACAGATACATTGATCAGAGGCGAGGTGAAGGTCAAGTAGAGACGTGCTATGCTGATGGACCGAGAGTGGCGAATAGCGGACGTGAGGCTTGGACTGAGGGACCAGAGGCCTGAGGATCAGCTGTGGTGGCTGACAGCCTAGGACAGTAACGAGCGAAGACTTGCGGTCATGTGTTGCCTGAGTCGTGGACTTGGGGACACGTGTCGGTGGACGGGGTGCACGGAGGTGCATCCCCTCTACGACGTCGGTTTGGTGGTTGAGCCAGAGAAAAACCATCGATGGACGGTTTCCAGGTTTGGGCCTCAAAACCTAGGCGTGGATGGTTTCCGAGTTTGGCCACAAAACTCGGGCTGAGGGTTTCTGAGTTTGGCCTCAAAACTCGGGCTGAGGACGGTTTCCAGGTTTGGGCCTCAAAACCTGGGTGCTGCGGGTTTGCTGAGTTTGGGCCTCAAAACTCAGGCGCTGGTGGGCTGGTTTCCCGGTTTGGGCCTCAAAACTGGGGGTTGCCTGGAAAGGCTGGTTTCCTGGTTTGGGCCACAAAACCGGGGGTGGAGAGCGAGGGCGGCACGTGGCGGCAATCGGGAGGTTGCGTCGAGGCAACGCTACGACTTGTGCGGGCGTGGCCGTCGGATCCACCTACCACTGAGTTGGTCCAGAATAACCCTAGGGTTTAGCTGGTTCGCTCTGTAATTAGTTGAGGGGTAGAGTAGGAATTAGAATTAGGATAAGTAGAGGGAGACACCCTCCTCCCATTCTATCTCAGTCATTTGCTCTTTGCTTCTAGGGTTTCCTGCTCTGCCAATCCCCTGCTGTAGCTAGCTGAGATCCACAGAGAACCATACCTCTGTGTACTGGAGATTTTGAGGAAGTGAGGCCGTAACCTCACTGTTGTAGCGTGTGGTAGCCACACGGTTGCAGATCGAGGTGTTGATTCGCATTTTGATTCGTGTTCTTCGCGTTCTTCGTTTCTCCGCGATTTTATCGTCACTCGATCTCCCTCTCCCGTGCGTCTTTGCGAAATCCGTTTGAATCAACTTGTTCTTATTTGAAAGGAGATCATTTCCACCGAAGGAATTTATCTAACTTCTTACGAACAAGTAGATCGGGTTGATTTCATTTTTGTGGCGCTTTTCGTTCAATCCACCTCCCCTTTTGATTTCCCGGTGATTTGGTCGATTTGAGCGGATGATCTCATGGGGATAGTGCTTTGATTCGAATTTGGGAAGAGGTTTGGGAAGGGAGTTTGAAATCGCCCTCACTGGGCATTGGTGGACAGTCCGCCGTCCCAGGCGTGGACAGTCCGCGCGTCGGGGCTAGTTAAGTCCAGCCGCGGCCAGTCCCTGCTGTTTTTGGCTCGGGTCACCGGCGGACAGTCTGCCGTGCTAAAGCGCGGACAGTCCGGGACCGAGCAGGGGGACTTCAGCAGCAGTGTGTTTTTGCTCACTTGACTGGCGGACAGTCCGCCACCAGAGCGCAGACAGTCCGCAGTAGGGGCGGACAGTCCGGGACCCCAGGGCCGGACAGTCCGGGAATCTACTGAGTGTTCTGGTTTAGTGCATTCGCTCTCCCGGCATGTTCGCTTGGTTTCCTTACTTCTCGTTTAGCCTTGTAGTTGACCAAGGAACCTCCCTAGGTATCTTTGCTACTTGTTAGCATCAGTATTTGGAGAATTCTTGACATAGCTGTCTATCTACGTTCGGGACTTGGTTTTGGGGTTTGTGATCGAGCCAGAACTTTTGGAGTTTGGTTTGCTTCTTCTTTGTGGTGCTCTGCTGTGATCCTAGGGATCATCCACCCTCTTCCAAGGGTCGTGAGCATCACGGTTTTGGTCGCGTTTTCTCAGGGTTGATTTTGGCACATTTGGCCAAAGTTTCGAGAGAAATTTTTGATCTCCCATTCACCCCCCCCCCTCTGGTCGCCCTGCTAGTGCTTTCTCGGTCCTTCAATTGGTATCGGAGCGGGTTAAGGATCTTCCACCTTAGCCGGTTCCAGATCCACAGAAGGCGACATGGATCGCGGCATGGGCAAACCGCCGTTTTTCGATGGGACCAACTATGCGTATTGGAAGATACGCATGTTGGCCTATCTGCAGAGTTTGGGTGCTTCCATCTGGGATATTTGCAACTCTGCCGATTACGTGGTCTTGGCTGCTCGTGTCTCTCAGCTTCAGATCGATGAGCACGATGCCAATAGCTGAGCCCGTAATGCTCTTTTCTCATGTTTGAGCATGAGTGAGTTTGATCGCGTTTCTCACCTCGCTACGGCTCGGGAGATTTGGGCTACCCTCATGCATTTCCATGAGGGAACCTCTCAAGTCAAAACACGTCTCTACGATTCGTTCAAGCGAGAGTATGAGAACTTTTGACACATGCCTGGCGAGAGCATAGAAAGTTTATTCGCTCGCTTTTAGGTCATTGTCAACAGGATGAGGGCTAACAAGGAGTTGTTGCCTTTCAATGATAATGAGAGAGCTTTGAAGCTTTTGCATACTCTTGATCGATCGGTATGGGACTCCAAAGTTCAGGCGATCATCGAATCACCGAACTATGAGACCCTCACGTGCGACGAGCTCTTTAGTAAGCTCAAGTCCAGTGAGATTGACGCCATGGCGAGGGCTTCTTATGAAAATCCTTCTGGCCCATCGATGGCTTTGGTTTCTGGCTCTGCTAACCCCTCTGGAGGAATTGCACTCTCTTCACTCTTTTCTGTCACAGAGGACAAGCTAGAGTCTTTGGGGGATGACGAGCTAGCTTTGCTCGTCAACCGATTCTCGTGGTTTCACAACAACCGCATGAACCGTCGCCGCGGAGGAGGACGCTCGGGATGCTACGAGTGCGGTGACCCCGACCACTTCATCGCCAACTGTCCCAAGAAGAAGAACTCATCTGGGAACGGCGATCATGGGCACAAGTACGACTCCGGCAAGCACAAGGAGAAGTACGTCCCCGCGAGGCACAAGCGGAGGGGCGGCTTCGACAAGGAGTACATCAAGAAGAAGTACTTGGAGAAGGCCCAGGCTGAGCAGCGTGCGTTCTTCGCCACGCTCAGCGACGTCGACGGCTCGGATGACGACTCCGCTTGCTCAAGCGACGACGAGTCCGAGAAGAAGAAGAGGATCGAGGACAAGTTGAACGGCCTCTGGTTCTTCGCCGACGACGACGGCTTCTGCACCATGGCGCTCGGCAAGGAGGTCGACGGCGAGCTGGTGAACTCCCCTCGGAACGACGACAACGACGATGACACCTCCCATGTATCTCTCACCCATGACGAGCTTTCTACTGAGGTAGAGAAGCTTACTGCCACGCTCCTTAGTCAGGACAAGTTGCTTAGGCGTGCCGCTAGAGAGCGCAAGGAGTTTAGGCAGAAGTGGGAGGACACGGTGAGGGAGCTTGAGTTTGCTAAGTCCACCGTGGTCGTTTCTGAGGAGGTTGAGTGTGAGATGTGTACCACGCACATGACTGACCTTCTCACTTTGAGAAGTAAGTATGTTGCGTTGGTAGGAGAGGTGGATGACCTGAAGGCTAGACCTTCACTGTTGGGTGCGTGCAAGACTTGTCCTGTCTTGCAATCCGAGTTGGCAGAGAAGAATGCCAAGATTGTGTCTCTTGAGGAGGCCAGCTTGGGTAGCACTTGTGTGACTAGGTGTGCTTTGTGCGAGGGTTTGGAGATGGAGATCGCAAACGTCAAGCATGACAAGATGCAAACCGAAGAGGAAAACACATACCTTCAGACCATCTTGTCATGGGTGTCTAGCGGTTAGCCACAGCTCGGGATGATGATTTCCCAATTCAAGCGAGCTGCTGGAGGTCCTGGTGTAGGCTTTGCTCAGGGTGTTGATCTTTCTGCTTTTGGAAAGATTGGAGAGTCGAGTGGTCTGAATCCGAGTGAGAAGCCCAACTCCACCACTACTCCCAAACTTACCAAGCTTCCACCCAAAGAGCCTCTCAAGCCTAACACTAAGGATGGGGTCTTTGTTGAGCCTCCAAGAGCTCGACCCAAGAACTAGCAATGGGCTCCCAAACCCAATAACCTAAAAAACAAGCTGGACACAATGCCACCTATCCAGGAAGAGTGTATGCCACAGAAGGGCAAGGTGATCCACACCCACCACCGTGAGTACCAATAACCCCCTTTTAGAGCAGTGAGGTACCACTGTGAGTTTTGTGGGAGAGATGGACACTTAGGTGAGTTCTGCTTTCAGCACAAAAGAGAGGCGCGCCGTGCTTGGGAGATGAACAACCCGGACATGTACCATCCTTTCCATGATGTACATGTGCCGAATGTTCAGAGGAGAGCCCCGAGGAGAGCTGCTAGGCCCAGAGGTCCAGAACCTCAAGTTCCCAGGCCTAGGCAGCAGAGAGCTCTGAGGAGAGATGCTAGGCCTGGAGGTGGAGTGCCTCAAGTTCCTAGGTCTAGGCCTTGTAGAGAGCGTGCCCGGCGGGAGCCTGCAGTTGTAGGCTATGGACCCCGTGGCGGAGGATTTGTAGTTGAGCGTTTTCCCCCACCACGTTTTGAGTATCGCGATGGACGCTCCTCCCTTAGCGGACCACGTTTTTCTAAACATGTTGATCGCTTCATCCGTAGGTGTGCTAGGAATGGTCTTTTTGCTAACCGTTCTTTTGAGCAGCCGGCCCAACACTGGTATTCCCCTTACTTCACTAACCCCAGTGTTGGCCCGTATGCTCACCCTATGTCTTTTTATTGATGTAGGTAAAACGATTGGAGAATGTTTGGTTGGTGGATTCCGAGTGTTCGAGGCACAAGACCGGAAACGCCAAGTGGTTCTCCAGTCTTAGTCTGGTCGCCGGAAAGGAGTATATCACCTTCAGCGACAACAGCAAAGGTAAGGTGCTGTCTCGTGGATCTGTGCGAGTTAATTAGCACTTTGTGTTGCGTGATGTTGCTCTTGTTTCTAACTTGCATTTTAACCTTCTTTCTGTTTCGCAACTTTTTGATGATGACTATGAGATTCGTTTTAAACCGAATCTCAGTCGCATTTTAGATCCTCAGGGCAATCTTGTTTGTGTGATTTCGCCCTTTGGAAAAGTCTTTCGTGCGGATTTCTCGGAGTCGTTCGGAATTTCTCGTTGTCTTTTGGCTGGACCTCCATCCTCTGATCTTTGGAAGTGGCATAAGAGACTCGGTCACCTGAGCTTCGACTTGCTTGCAAGACTTAGCTCACTTGGCTTAATCCGAGGATTGCCCAAGTTGTCCATGGAGAAGGATCTTGTTTGCCTTTCTTGTAGACATGGGAAGATGGTTGCCGCTCCCCACCATCCAGTGACTCAGGTCATGACTAAGCGCCCTGGAGAGCTTTTGCAAATGGACCTTGTTGGTCCGGCTCGGGTGAGCTCGGTTGGGGGGGGAAGTGTATGTGCTTGTTGTTGTCGACGATTTTTCGAGATATTCATGGGTCTTCTTTTTAGATGAGAAGACCGAGACTTTCTCCCTTGCAAGCAATCTGATTTTACGTCTTCAGAATGAGTTCCCTTTGAACTCAATGCGAGCAATTCGGAGTGATAATGGTTCCAAATTCAAGAATTCGGATTTTGAGAAGTTTTGTAACTCTTTGGGTCTAGAGCATCAGTTTTCTTCCCCCTACACACCGCCTCAGAATGGTGTTATAGAAAGGAAGAATCAGACCCTTGTAGAGATGGCCAGGACGATGCTCGATGAGCATAGGACTCCTAGGCGATATTGGGCCGAAGCCATGAGCACTGCATGCTACATTTCCAATCGCAGTTTTCTTCGAGCTTTCTTGAAAAATACCTCTTATGAGTTGCGTTTTGGAAAACTGCCCAAAGTGAGTTATTTTCGAGTTTTTGGTTGCCATTGTTTTATACTCAAAAAGGGCAACATGGACAAGTTTGAGTCTCATTCTTCTGACAATGTGTTTTTGGGTTATGGCACTCATAATCGTGCTTATCGTGTACTTAACCTTGACACTTACCAAGTCATGGAGACATCTGATGTCACCTTCGACGAGACCATGGTTTGTCCTTCTTCTCGTTTTGAGCGTGCAGGTGATCATGAGGTTGGCGAACCTCTTTTCGATGATGAAGAAGAAGGTGTTGAAGGGATAGATGACCCAGCACCTCCTCCACCTGCTGTGCCGCAAAGAGCGGCTTCTACGACGACTCACGGCCCCGACACGTCGTCTTCCTGGGGGCCGTGGGATCCGCCACCTCGAGCGGTACCTTTTGTACCCGAGGGCGCACCAGCTGTAGTTGAGGAGGCCACTTCGGCTAGGGAGGCGTCACGACACATTCAGCGCCAGCACCCGCCTCAGCAGATGATCGGCAGCATCGACGAACGCGTCACCCGGTCAAGGCAAATCTCTCACTTTACTCATTCTGCATTTGTTGCTGATTTTGAACCCCGGGATGTTGGACACGCTTTGACGGATCCTGATTGGGTCAATGCCATGCATGAGGAGCTTGAGAACTTTGAGAGAAATCGGGTTTGGGTTCTAGTGTCTCCACCTTCTGAGTGTCATCCAATTGGGACAAAATGGGTTTTCAAAAACAAACAGGGAGAAGATGGCCATGTTGTGAGAAACAAGGCCAGACTCGTAGCCCAGGGATATAGTCAGAAGAAGGGGATATACTATGAGGAGACGTTTGCTCCTGTAGCTCGTTTGGAGGCGATTATGATACTCTTGGCTTTTGCTGCATCCAAAGGTTTCAAACTTTTGAAATGGATGTCAAGAGCGCCTTCTTAAACGGCTACATAGAAGAGGAGGTATACGTTAGACAACCTCCCGGTTTCGAAAATCCCAAGTTTCCAAACCATGTCTTTAAACTCCACAAAGCTTTGTATGGTTTGAAACAAGCCCCTAGAGCCTGGTATGATAGGTTAAAAACCTTTTTGCTTGCTAAGGGTTTCAAAATGGGATGTGTAGGTAAAACGCTCTTTCTCCTCAAGCAAGGCATTGATACTCTCTTGGTCCAAATTTACGTGGATGATATCATTTTCAGTGGTTCTTCTCACGCTTTGGTTGCCAAGTTTGCAGATACTATGAGCAGGGAGTTCGAGATGAGCATGATGGGCGAGTTGACGTTTTTCCTCGGACTGCAAATCAAGAAGTCTCGGGAGGGAACGTTCGTGCACCAGGGTAAGTATACCCGGGACATTCTGAAGAAGTTCGATATGGGTGAGGCCAAGCCTCTTCCAACACCCATGTCGACCATGATGGCCCTGGATGCGGACAAGGAGGGAGAAGCAGTGGATCAGAAGGAGTACCGGAGTATGATCGGGTCGCCGCTGTACCTGATGGCAACACGCCCGGACATCCAGTTCGCGGTGTGCCTCTGCGCGCTTTCAGTCATCGCCGCGCACTTCGCACCGTCAGGCGGTCAAGCGCATTATGAGGTACTTATCCTTCACTCCAGAATTCGGGATTTGGTATTCTGCTTCCTCCATCCTTTCCCTTTGCGGTTATTCCGATGCTGATTTTGCTGGTTGTCATATCGAGCGCATGTCCACTTCTGGGGCTTGCCAGTTTATTGGATCTTCTCTTGTATCGTGGTCTTCTTGCAAGCAGTCTAGTGTCGCCCAGTCTACCACGGAGGCTGAGTATGTTGCTGCGGCTAGCTGCTGTTCCCAGTTACTCTGGATGATGGCCACTTTGCGTGATTTTGGTCTGAGCTTTTCTCGTGTTCCATTGCTTTGTGATAGCACGAGTGCGATTAGCGTTGCTAAGAACCCCGTGCTTCACTCGAAGACCAAACACATTGATGTGCGCTTTCATTTTCTATGAGACCACTATGAGAAGGGTGATATCGACCTTCGCCATGTCGATACTCATCATCAGCTTGCTGACATTTTCACCAAGCCTTTGGACCAATCAACTTTAATCGGTTGAGAGGTGAGCTTGGTGTGTGTTTCCCCTTTTAGATGGGGGAAACATTTTGACTTTGACTAACTCTTTTTCGTTTGTCTTTGTTTTCTTTTGCATTTCAGCATACGCTATTACATTCTGAGCTTCATGAATATAGTCTGAAGAATGTAACTATGCTCTGTGTAGTCTTTACTCCAATGCTTTATAATGTTGTAGTTTATGCTCCTTCTGATCGCTATTACATGTTGTGAGTTGAGCTATTTTTGAATGGTGAATTTGATTAATGAACTTAAAATTTGAAAATGTTCACCATTGAGATATGCAACTGGCCTGTGTAGAATGTGTAGAGGTCACTTCTGCTTTTCATATATGCTAGGTTGCTATGTCTCTAGTGTTGAGTCATTCACTTGCTTGGTATGTTCATACTCTGTTTAAAATCTAAACCAAGTTAAGTGAATTGGAAAGATCGAGATGGGTTTGCTTGTTAGCACCTCACAGTTTTGAGACTGTTTCCCATTGCACCTTTGGGTTAAACTTGAGTTTTGTAGTGTATGACCGAAACTGCTGCTTTAAGCTTCTGATTGCTTCTGCATAGGCTTCGCACAGTTGAAAAGTTTAGGCAATAACAAGCATTCAACCTCTCGCAGTCACATGCTGTTTTCTGAACTTGTGTAATTTCACCGCTGCAACTCCGATTAAAATCTGAAATCACAAGTATATGTTTTCATTGGTATCAGCATGATGGTTGAACTGTGCTAGGGGTAGTTCACCTGGTATACATGTTAGCACTTGTTTGACTTCCTGTCTATACATGTCTTGTGCTATTTTGATGGTGAATACCTTTTCGGCTAAAAACTGCTCACATGTTCATATTTCATTCTTAGTGATCAGGTTGAGCCTTTGCTAGCATTCTGTGCATTTTCTGCATCATCGGATCCAAACTCCGTAGAGCATCTTTGCACTCTTTCGAGCATACTCCTGAAGCTCCTAACTTGCATTTTGACTCATATGCATTTTGGAAGGGGAAGACACTTGCTGTTTTGCACTTTTGTTGGTGCATTTGCTAAGGGGGAGCACTTTTTCTTGATAAGTGCATTTTCAACTAAGGGGGAGAAATTTGACAAATCTTGTGTTCTCCGGATGTTCAACTTAGGGGGAGAAATTGCAAATCATATTCCTGGTTGTTTGCACTATTCTTGGGGGAGTTTGCTCCGGATGAGTTTTGACATTTCCAATTAGTTTGGAGCGGTTTTTGCTAGTTGTTTTGAGCTGTTGCCTCTTTCTTGAGGGACTAGCATTTGCTTTTCAGATTTTCAATTGGTGTCAAGCTCTTCTTTTTAAGATGGTACCAGTTGGTATCGAGCTTTCTTGCTAGTTGTGTTGAGCCTCTGTGCCTCTTTCTTGAGGGACTAGCATTTTGCTTCGATATTTTAAATTGGTATTTGCTAGCGGTGTTGAGCCTGTTCTACCTCTTCTTGAGGGCTAGCTTTGCTTTGCTTGGTTGCGTCGAGCCGTTGCCCATGTTTTTAGGGACCAAGTTGTTTTGCTCTTTCCACTTGACCTTCTTCGGCTTTGCTACGTTTTTGGGTCATTTGGTCGAGTTTTCTCTTCCTCCTCCCTTCCTTCCTCCTTCTATTTTCATTATGATTTGTGTGAGTGTGTAGTTGACAATGCACTCATCAAGGAGGAGATTGCGGATACATGGGTGTATGCCGAGTCTCTGAGTGATGAGTGATTGTCAACTGGGATGATGCGCATGTTCTTTGGCTTGTGTTGTGCAGGTGTCGAGCGCGAATACAGTGATCAGAGGCGAGGTGAAGGTCAAGTAGAGACGTGCCGTGCCGATGGACCAAGAGTGGCGAAGGGCGGACGTGAGGCTTGGACTGAGGGACCAGAGGCCTGAGGATCAGCTGTGGTGGCTGACAGCCTGGGACAGCAACGAGCGAAGACTTGCGGTCATGTGTTGCCTGAGTCATGGACTTGGGGACACGTGTCGGTGGACGGGGTGCACGGAGGTGCATCCCCTCTACGACGTCGGTTTGGTGGTTGAGCGAGAGAAAAACCATCGATGGACGGTTTCCAGGTTCGGGCCTCAAAACCTGGGCGTGGATGGTTTCCGAGTTTGGCCACAAAACTTGGGCTGAGGGTTTCCGAGTTTGGCCTCAAAACTCGGGCTGAGGACGGTTTCCAGGTTTGGGCCTCAAAACCTGGGTGCTGCGGGTTTGCTGAGTTTGGGCCTCAAAACTCGGGCGCTGGCAGGCTGGTTTCCCGGTTTGGGCCTCAAAACCAGGGGTTGCCTGGAAAGGCTGGTTTCCCGGTTTGGGCCACAAAATTGGGGGTGCAGAGCGAGCGTGGCACGTGGCGGCAATCGGGAGGTTGCGTCGAGGCAACGCTATGACTTGTGCGGGCGTGGCCGTCGGATCCACCTACCACTGAGTTGGTCCAGAATAACCCTAGGGTTTAGCTGGTTCGCTCTATAATTAGTTGAGGGGTAGAGTAGGAATTAGAATTAGGATAAGTAGAGGGAGACACCCTCCTCCCATTCTATCTCAGTCATTTGCTCTTTGCTTTTTGGGTTTCCTGCTCTCCCAATCCCCTGTTGTAGCTAGCTGAGATCCGTAGAGAACCATACCTCTGTGTACTGGAGATTTTGAGGATGTGAGGCCGTAACCTCACTGTTATAGCGTGTGGTAGCCACACGGTTGCAGATCGAAGTGTTGATTCGCGTTTTGGTTCGTGTTCTTTGCGTTCTTCGTTTCTACGTGATTTTCTTGTCACTCGATCTCCCTCTCTCGTGCGTCTTTGCGAAATCCATTTGAATCAACTTGTTCGTATTTGAAAGGAGATCATTTCCACCGAAGGAATTTATCTAACTCCTTACGAACAAGTACATCAGGTTGATTTCGTTTTCGTAGCACTTTTCATTCAATCCACCTCCCCTTTTGATTTCCCGGTGATTTGGTCGATTTGAGCGGATGATCTCTTGGGGATAGTCTCTTAACTACCTCGTGATCATTCTCTCCAAGTTTGGGAACTTGGGATTGTGCTTTGATTCGAATTTGGGAAGAGGTTTCGGAAGGGCGTTTGAAATCGCCCTCACTGGGCATTGGCGGACAGTCCGCCGTCCCAGGCGCGGACAGTCCGCGCGTCGGGGCTGGTTAAGTCCAGCCGCGGACAGTCCCTGCTGTTTTTGGCTCGGGTCACCGGCGGACAGTCCGCCGTGCTAAAGCGCGGACAGTCTGGGGCCGAGCAGGGGGACTTCAGCAGCAATGTGTTTTTGCTCACTTGACCGGCGGACAGTCCGCCACCAGAGCGCGGACAGTCCGCAGTAGGGGCGGACAGTCCGGGACCCCAGGGCCGGACAGTCCGGGAATCTGCTGAGTGTTCCGGTTTAGTGCATTCGCTCTCTCGGCTTGTTCGCTTGGTTTGCGGACTTCTCGTTTGGCCTTGTAGTTGACCAAGGAACCTCCCTAGGTATCTTTGCTACTTGTTAGCATCGGTATTTGGAGAATTCTCGACGTAGCCGTCTATCTACGTTCGGGACTTGGTTTTGGGGTTTGTGTTTGAGCCGGAACTTTTGGAGTTTGGTTTGCTTCTTCTTTGTGGTGCTCCGCTGTGATCCTAGGGATCATCCACCCTCTTCCAAGGGTCGTGAGCATCACGGTTTCGGTCGCGTTTTCTCGGGGTTGATTTTGGGACATTTGGCCAAAGTTTCGAGAGAAATTTTTGAGCTCCCATTCACCCCCCTCTGGTCGCCTTGCTAGTGCTTTCTCGGTCCTTCACATGCAAAGCTTTTATCAAGGAGGTCTCAGTTAGTCAAACAAAATGGGTCCTAGGGCTCCATTAAGGCATCTAGGGTTAATGACTTGGATACAAAAAGGACCAACACAAACCTAGTTTCATTTGGACTCCTCAACAAGGTTCAACTACTAAGGAGACTCACACACTCCAAAAGCAAGTCAAACAAGCATCACACCAAGCATAATATTGCAAGCCAAGACATGAAATGACACTTAACAAACAAAATGCAACATGGGATGATGATGCTTATGCTCATGAGATGTCAAGTTATGCATTTAAGGTTGCTTAACACCAGGGGTGTTACACCACAACCCTAGAGATAGGGTGGATGCTTCCAATAAGCACAGCGAGACACTTTATGACTCTAGAAACCCAACACAAAAGCCAGAAATCAAAACCGACAACGAATGAACGAACCGCGGATGAAACTGCGCAGACTCAGCAGCATCGGACGCTGGCAGCGTCCGATGTCAAAGCAACGGACGCGTCCGATGCAAACAGGGCAAGTCTGGAACCTTACTACATAGGCATCGAATGCTGCTACAGTGAAACAGTAGCGTCCGATGCTCGACCTCCGGCGCGTCCGATGGCAACAGACGCTCCGATGGTCAGCGTCCGATGCTCCTTTAAAAGCACTGACAGACGACACGTGGCACCGGACTCTCCGATGGAAAAAGACTCAGCGTCCGATGCTTAAGAACACAGCGTCCGATGGTCCCAATGTTGCACTGTTCTTCCGCGAAATCCACTCGATGTCCTCCGAATCAAAAGCACTAAGCCTTGGACTTGGTATGAGAAGTCTCAAGGAGGTTAGTGAGCTATCCCATGGAAATCATGGCTCGCATCTAACTCCAAATCGATGGATTGGAAGAAATCGGGACTAAAGGAACAAAACTGATCGAAAACTAAAATTGCTCGATCTCCTAGACCGTGAGGTTATAGGAGAATTCCTTCGGTGGAAAGAAGTGCCTCACGATCTAGAACAACTTGGTTCAAACGGATTTGCAAACGACGCACCAAGCAAAGAGATCGATCGATGGGGAAAACGTGGAGAAAAGCAACCCGCGAAGAACAAGAACAAAACGCGAATCACAACCACGAATTTGCAACCGTGTAGCTACCACACGCTACAATGGTGAGGTTACCGCCTCACTTCCTCAAAAATCACACGAGCACAGAGGTATTGGTCTCTTCTCTGTGGATCTCAGGTTCGCTACAGCAGGGATGTGGGAAAGCAGGAAACCCTAAGACAGAATAGCAAATGACTGAGATATAATGGGAGGAGGGTGTCTCCCTCTACTTATCCTAATTCTAATTCCTACTCTACCCCTCACTAATTACAGAGCGAACCAGCTAAACCCTAGGGTTATTCTAGACCAACTCGTGGTAGGTGGTGATCCGATGGCCACGCCCGCACAACTGGTAGCGTTGCCTCGACGCAACCTCACCGATTGCCGCCACGTGCCGCCCTCGCTCTGCACCCCTGGTTTTGTGGCCGAAACCGGGAAACCAGACCTTCACGCCAACCCCCGGTTTTCAGGCCCAAACCGGGAAACCAGCCTCCAAGTCCATCCCCCAATTTTGAGGCCGAAACCGGGAAACCCGACGTCCGTCGCCTGCGTTTTGTGTCCCAAACTCAGAAACCCGCAACGCCCAGGTTTTGAGGCCCAAACCTGGAAACCGTCCTCAGCCCGAGTTTTGTGGCCCAAACTCGGCAAACCCACAGCACCCAGGTTTTGTGGCCCAAACCTGGAAACCGTCCATCCGGTGGTTTTTCTGTGGCTCAACCACCAAACCGGAGCTGTAGAGGGGATGCACTGCCCATGCACCCCGTCCACCGACACGTGTCCCCAGGTCCTCGACCCGAGCAACACCATGTCCCGCAAGTCTTCGCTCGTCACTGTCCCAGGCTGCCAGCCACCACAGCTAATCCTCAGGCCACCGGTCCCTCAGTCCAAGCCTCACGTCCGCCCTTCACCGCTCCTGGTCCATCAGCACGGCACGTCTCTACTTGACCTTCACCTTGCCCTCGATCACTGTCTCCGTGCTCGACACCTGCACAACACAAGCCAAAGAACATGCGATCAAACCCGTTGACAATCACTTATCACTTGAGACTCGGCATACACCCATGTATCCGCAATCTCCCCCTTGATGCGTGCATTGTCAACTACACACACAAATCATAATAGAATAGAAGAAGGAGGAAGTAGAAGAGAGAACTCAACCAAATGACCCAAAAGCATCACAAAGCCAAAGAAGGTCAAGTGGAAGAAGCAAAACAACTTGGTCCCCAAAGACATGGGCAACGGCTCGACGCAACCAAGCAAAGCAAAGCTAGCCCTCAAGAAGAGGTAGAACAGGCTCAACACCGCTAGCAAATACCAATCGAAAAATTGAAGCAAAATGCTAGTCCCTCAAGATAGAGGCAAAGAGGCTCAACACAACTAGCAGGAAAGCTCGATACCAAACCCTTACGGTCGTCAAGAACAAATTGTAACTCCCCCTCAAATGGTGCTCACAACTGATTCTTCTCCCCCTTAGTTGAACATGGGAAGCATGATTTGACCAATTTCTCCCCCTTAGTTGAAAATGCACCATCAAGTAAAAAGAAACCGAAAGCGATTTTCTCCCCCTTAGAAAATGCATCATGAAAAGTGCCAACAAGCAGAAGTTCTTCCCCTTTCAAAATGCATATGAGTCAAAATGCAAGTTAGCAGCTACAGGAATATAGTCAAGAGAATGCAAAGATGCTCTACACAGTTCTGATCCGATGACTCAATAACATCCATAAAATGCTAGCAAAGGATCAAACTGATCACTAAATATGAAATATGAACATGACAGCACAGTGAGCAGTTTTTTTTAGCCAAAAGGTATTCACCATCAAGAATAGCACTAAGCATGTATAGGCAGGAAAACAAGCAAGTGCTAAACATGTATACAAGGTGAACTACCCCTAGCAAGGTTCAATCATCATGCTGAGAATGAAGCATACACTTGTGATTTCAGTTTTAAATCGGAGTTGCAGCGGTGAAATTACACAAGTTTAAAACTTAGCATGTGATTGCGAGAGGTTGAAAGATGCTCTACACAGTTCTGATCCGGTTGTCATTGCCTATCTTTTCCACCGAGCGAAGCCTATGCAAATGCAATCAGAAGCTTAAGGCATCAGTTTCGGTCATACACTACACGACTCAAGTTTAACTCAAATGTGCAATGAGAAACAGTCTCGATATCGTGATATGTTGACAAGCAGTCCCATCTCGATCTTTTCATTTCACTTAACACTTGGTTCAAATTTTATTGACAGAATATGAACAAACCAAGCAAGTGAAGGACTCAGAGCTAGAGACATAGCAACCTAGCATATATGAAAAGCACGAGTGAATTCAACACATCCTACACATGCTAGTTGCATATCTCAATGGTGAACATTTTCAATTTTTAAGTTTATTAACAAATTCACCATTTCAAAAATAGCTCAGCTCAGAACATGTATCAGTGATCAGAAAGAGCATAAGCATCAGGGCATACTACATAGAGCATAATTACATTCTAAAGATTATATACATGAAGCTCAGAATGTAAAAGCGTATGCTGAAATGCAAAAGAAGAAAGCAAGACAAACGAAAAAGAGTCAGTCTATGATACAAGAGCCAAAATGTTTCCCCCATAGAGAAAGTCTCAGTCTTCTCAGTCAAAAAGAAGACCCACGAATATCTCAAAAAATCGTCAACAACGACCAAAGCATACCACTTTCCCGCAACCGAGCTCACCCGAGACGGACCAACAAGGTCCATGTGTAAAAGCTCTCCAGGGTGCTGTGTCATGACCTGAGTCACTTGATGGTGGGGTGCGGCAACCATCTTTCCATGTCTACAAGAATGGCAAACAAGATCCTTCTCCATCGACAACTTGGGCAATCCTCGGATTAGGCCAAGTGAGCTAAGTCTTGCAAGCAAGTGACCGAGCCTCCTATGCCACTTCCAAAGATCAGAAGAGGAAGGACTAGCCAAAAGACAGCGGGAAATACCAAACGACTCCGAGAAATTCGCACGAAAGACTTTCCCAAAGGGCGAAATCAAACATACAAGATTGCCCTGAGGATCTAAAATGCGACTGAGATTCGGTTTAAAACGAATCTCATAGTCATCATCAAAAAGTTGCGAAACAGAAAGAAGATTAAAATGCAAGTTAGAAACAAGAGCAACATCACGCAACACAAAATGCTCATTAACTCGCACCGACCCACGAGACAACACCTTACCTTTGCTATTGTCGCCGAAGGTTATAAACTCCTTTCCGGCAACAGGACTAAGACTGGAGAACCACTTGGCGTTTCCGGTCATGTGCCTCGACCAACCGGAATCCACCAACCAAACGTCCTCCAATCATTTTACCTACATCAATAAAAAGACATAGGGTGAGCATACGGTCCAACACTGGGGTTAGTGAAGTAGGAAGAATACTAGTGTTGGGTCGGCTGCTCAAAAGAACGGTCAGTGTAAAAACCATTCCTAGCCTGCCTACGGGGAAAGCGATCACCACGCACAGGAAAATATGGTCCGCTAAGGGAAGAGTGTCCATCGCGATACTCAAAACGCGGTGGGGGAAAACGCTCAACAAAGCCTCCGCCACGGGGTCTGTATCCTGCATAGTCAGGACCCCATCGGGCAACACCTCCCTGACGCCTAGGACCTTGAGGTGCTGCACCTCTAGGCCTAGCAGCTCTCCTCGGAACATTCGGCACATGTACATCATGGAAAGGATGGTACATGTCCGGATTGTTCATCTCCCTGGAACAACGCTCCTCTCTCTTGCGCCTAAAGCAGAACTCCCTCAAGTGTCCATCTCCCCACAGTGCTCACAATGGTACCTCACCGCTCTCAAAGGGGGTTGTTGGTACTCACGGTTGTGGGTGTGGATCACTTTGCCCTTCTATGGCAAAAGCTCCTCCTTGATAGGTGGCTTTGTATCCAACTTGTTTTTCAGGTGGTTGGGTTTGGGATGCCACACTTGGTTCTTGGGTGGAGCTCTCGGAGGTTCTTCAAACACTCCATCCCTAGTGTTAGGCTTGAAAGGCTCTTTAGGTGGAAGCATGTTAAGTTTGGGAGTAGTGGTGGAGTTGGGCTTCTCACTCGGTTTCAGGCCACACGACTCACCAATCTAGCCGAAAGAAGAAACATCAACACCCTTAGCAAAGCCTACACCAGGACCTCCAGCCGCACGCTTGAACTGGGAGATCATCATCCTAAGCTGCGGCTCACCACAAGACACCCATGACAAGACGGTCCGAAGGTATGTGTCTTCCTCCTCGGTTTGCATCTTGTCATGCTTCACGTTCGCGATCTCCATCTCCATCCCCTCGCACAAAGCACACCTAGTCACACAAGTGCTATCCGATCTAGCCTTCTCAAGAGACTCAATATTGGCATTCTTCTCTGCCAACTTGGTTTGCAAGCCTAGACAAGACTTGCACGCACCCAACAACACGGTCCTAGCCCGGAGCTCATCCACCTCACCAACCAAAGCAGCATACTTCCCTCTCAGAGTGAGAAGATCAGTCATGTGCTTGGTGCACATCTCACACTCAACCTCCTCAGACACGACCACGGTGGACTTTGCCAACTCAAGCTCCTTCACTGTTGTTGATGTTTGTTAACGCAAATAAGAATATGAAAAGATTCTGCAAGCGCACAGAACACCATCGTAGCATTTTACCGGGAGTATTCCAGGATCGTTATTTATATTTTACCACAGGGAAGCTAGGGTCAAGAATTTGATAAGTCACTATCATGCATCTACTAACTCAGAGTACTAACTAGACTAAAGCAGGAGTGATTTATATATGATATTATAATGGAAGTACATCAAAGAGAATTCAATGATAAATGTAAAGATAACTATAGTGGGAGGACAACGGGAAAGATCAAGGTTCCTATGTTCTTCTCTATTACTTGGGTTCTAAGGTAACAATGATGAAAAGATATAGCAGCTATAAACATTGGCACTTTGGAGCAGCAGTTCCTTTCCAACTCTCGAAGAAGACTGGGAAAAAGGTAGTTGGGAGAAGGCTGCCAAAAGCTCTATGAAACATCAATCCGAACGTGGTGGACTACGAAGGCCTAACAGAGCTGTCACCCCTGGGGCTACCACAACTATTCCGTGGGATTGAGCGCAACCTCAGGTAACCTATAGACTAAACACCATGTCTAATCTATCGATTACTACTCTAATTACCATGAATAACTAGAGCACTCAATACGAGCGAAGATCCCATGCCAAGATATAACAACTATACTAATCATATAATAAAGCATAAAGTAATAGAAAAGATAAATATATTAAAGCATAAGTCTTACAAAGAAAAGATACAAAGACATACCAAAACTTTGAAGACTCCTCCAGAACCGGAGCGCAGCTCCGCTCTCCCTAACTCCCGACTAAAGCTAAGCTATTACATTGGAAAATCTAAACCTAATTCTCTAGGGAGGAGAGGTTGTCCTTCGAGGGACGCCTCTACAAAGACTCCCAGATGATGATGATGTTCCTCCTCAGGGGGGTCCTGGGTTTATTATATAGGGGCTCCTGGCCTCCCCTCCACCTTGGGCAAGCGATGTGGGACTAAATCCTTCGTCATATGCACTTGGGCCTAAATGGGCCAAAACGTGTTGGAGAGGTCGGTTGGAGTGCGTCACGCGAAGGGGGACGGAATTGGGCCCAACACCCGACCGATCGGTCTAGGGAGGAGACCGGTCGGTCTCCCCTATGACAGGTGGGCCCCGCCTTCCGTGGGTCACCTTCTCGTGTCTTCGGGAATGTTCTGGAATGTTCTAGAATCTTCTAAGTCGTATCCATCGAGGACTCTCTCGTTGGGACTCCAAATGTGGCAAACCATATGTCCGTTTCGATCGTCTCAACGAGCTCTTCGCAATGGTGTGCTCTGTTTCATCACTTGAGATACTTTTATATGGTGAAATATTGATAATCCTGCAAAACAAGTGAGAGTATCAAAACTCGTGGAACTTGTTAGTTTCAAACCCTACAACTATGCTTTATGGTTCATTTCATGTCATTCTATGCATTAGTTGATGGTATAATATTAACATTAAGGACCGTCAACAAGTTCCCTCAAGCTTAACCTTTGCTAGTCCCTTAGCAAAGCCAAACTCAACAATGGATCAGGAGTTGCTGCAATATCTACACTTCTAACAAGTACACATGCATTCAAACAGAAGTTCTCATTTGGATAGAAAAAGATATCATATTATTTATCACAGGGCTTAGTACTTTACCTTGAATCTTGAGTAATTGAACGATAGAACGATCAAATCAAGCACCATGTCTCTAGTTCTTTCACTTCACCATTATCCCGGAGTTTTTACGAATTTTCAAAAAGCTTAAAAACATATGTTGTCAAATTAAACAATGGATCCAAAGACAAAGTCAACCATACTATTGAATCGAGAAGTGCATGTGAATGGAGAATGGAGGCGGATGCTCTTTTGAATATATCACTCTCTTTTGTCTATTAGAAACACATGGCTACCAGGCTAATTCTACTGTCGGGCACATGCCCATTTTTTCTGATATTCATCATTTTTTTCCTTCTTCTTTTTTTTTTGAGGTTCCGGACACTTGTCCCTTTTTATTTCCTCGGGATCTATCTTTTTGAGGTTTCGGACACTTGTCCCTTTTTATTTCCTCGGATTTTTTTTCTCTTTTTTTTCAATAGCCACATCCTTCCAACAAACTTTTGAGAGGATAGCAATAGATAATCATGAGCATTTATGCGGAGGATGGATGAAATGTGTAAGTGATCTCAATTCAATAGCATGATAACTTCTCATAGGGTCAACAAAGCTTAATTTAACTCAATGCCATTATTAGTCATATTAATATTGGAAACTCTCCAGAACTCTAGTGTTATTTCAGAACAAGATAACAGTAGCTCAGATCATCATATATGTCAATTACCTAGACTCTGGATCAAGCATTTGCTACCCATATATTTAATTTCATTTTAAGGCATCATTAATTTTTAAACTTAAGAGAACTCATGCTTAAAGGCTAGGTACTAGAAAGAAATACAACAGAGCAACTATTCATCATTTCCATTTTAAGAAATTAGAGAGAGTTCTTCAGATTTGACATGCTTTATTTATTTAATCTAACACTATAACCTATTATTTAAAAACACTAAGATAGTAGGAAAATATACCTGAATCACGAAGATAACGGGGGTGCGTTTCCCCCAAGCTAATCCTTTCGATCACATCGAGCCTTCATGTGCCCGAATATTTTTGTTCTTTTTCTTTTTAAGGGTGAGCCTTCATGTGCTCATTTTTTTTTATTTTGAATTTATTTATAGAAAGAAAACTTAAGAGGATAAAAATACTTACCTGGATACACGGGCGTGCTTTCCCCAAGCTGAATGTTGACGTAGTCGTTCGATCTTGCAATGTAGCGGATTAGCGGTGGAAATGTACTTCTTCTATCAGAGCTTTGATTGATATTGATGGTTGTTGGATAGTGCTCCGACAGTGGATGGAACATTCACTAGCTTGTCAGCTTTTCTTGGTCTTTCAGATCCTGTGAAACTATAATAGACAACAAAACTTGTGGAATAGATTAAGCGTTAGTGGTTGGTCACTCAAGCCTTACTTGTCCAGAGTTTCAGTAAGATCTCTTTCTCAATATTTTTTTATATTATTATATATTTTTTTATGATGCAATGACAGTTTAACAAAATGAATGCATTTTTATTTATTATTATTTTTATTATTTTTATGCCACCACGGTGAATATTCCATGTGGGTTTTTACACACCATAGAATTATTCACATGGGGCTTTATGTTTTATGATGTAGTGCAAAAAGTAAAATATTTTCTCTCTTTTTTCTAATGCAATGCTAATGCAGAAAAGTAAATATGCTATGGAGAGATGATGATGGAAAGTAAATATGCAAAATGGAAACTAATGCAGAAAAGATAAATATGGATAACTACCGATTTACCTTTCGGCGAGGGTTCAATGTTTTAAGTCCTCTGAACAGGACTTCTCACCATGTTCATTCCTGAGGTGCATCATTTGATTCCGATATATAGACCTTGATAAATACACCTCTTGATATGGTGTCACTCATGTTCTTCGTTCGCCCAGCAATTTGAAGTGAAGCATTAGTTGTGGAAGCTGGCAGCATCTTGCTCAGTGTGCATGTTCTTGTAGATCCAGGACCTTCACTCTGTAGAATTTGGGAGTTGACAAACCCCTCCATATTTTGCTCAAGAGTGTGTCCTGCTCATAAAGACAAGGTAGAGATCAAGTGCATAGGCTCTGTTGGTGGAAAAACACCAACAGAACCAAAAGTTTTGTTCATTCTTCTCTAACTTTAGGCTTATTGAACAAGATAAACTTGTTGTTTATGTGTTCTATTCAATCTTAACATGAGTGATATGATCAGAAGATGAGCATGAAAGTAGCATCTTAAAAATATTTAATAGATCATATTACTTAACCCAAGGAAGGATAATCTATGTATAGTGTGTCAATCTTTTTATGATTGTGATATATCACCTTCCAAAGGTTGGATGCACAACATTTTAGCTCATTAAGATAGTGAGATTCAAGAGAGTAAAGCCAGGAACAAAGAGTAAAGAACTGAACATGTTGAGTTGATTAGGGTGGATCATGTGAGGTGTAACGTAAACATGTTTGGTTCTTTAATTATGCGCATACCAGAATTAAAGAGAAGCTTTTAAAGTGATGGTCACATACCTTGAAATGTTATTTTATCATTGAAGAGTGATTGTGTCGAACCACCTTGTGGAAGCTTCTCTTGTCTCGCTGGTTGTGTTCATGAATGGCTTGTCTTCTCTTGCTTATCTCACAGTGGGCCAGCTGAGTCTTGTTCTCAATAGGTCCAGATGATGGAGGCTTTGTCAATTATTCTCTTGATTTTTTAGGCTCGGGTACTATCTCTCCATCTTTGAATTCTTGTGGTGCAGTGGCTTCATCCTTTATGATGTCTTCTTCAATTCCTGGTAGTTGGTTCTTCATTTGTCGGTTGAGTCAACGTCTTCTCTTGGTTTTCTTCGGCTGCTCATAAGTGGTGTAGTTGTTAAAGAAGCAGCGACCCTTTTGATCGAAGATCTAAAAGTGGACGTTTCCAGGTCTGACATAGATGACAACATTGGCGGTGTTCAAGAACGTTCTTCCAAGAATGAGTGATGGATCATATTCTTCTTCTTGGCTAGGGCAGCGTCCAGTGGCTTGTACTGATCAAAGTGTTGAAGCTGGATTTCTCCTTCCTACCCTTGATCGTGATGTAGATCTAGACAACAAAATTCTGTCTCCCCCAAGCTGGCTTGTGAAGTAGGTGGATGCCCGGATTTCTTCAACAACATGTTCATGAATTGAAATTGTAGACCTTGTTGTTGTTGAAGTCATTCCACCTCATCCCTCAAACTAGCTCTTGTGTTGCAATGATTAGAAGTGAGGAGAACTTCCACTGCTTGTCTTTATAGTGAACCACCAACAAACTTCCTTCGGACGACACATAGATGTTATGATGTAGTGGCATATTGTCTCCTGATATTTGTTGTTGGTGTCGGTGTTGATGTCTTCGACAATGATGAGCGTAGGCATAGATTGACCCATACGGGGTGAGTTGCATCCTGCTCGTCATTAGTGTCTTGGCTTAGGCCTTGGAATGGCTCAAAGCTTGGCTTCCTTCGACATCACTAGTGACTTGTCTGATGATGAGTTTTGTCTATCCATGGGTTAGGTTTTGGATCTTTAAGTTCACACCATGATCAAGCAAACCTCATCTCCTACAAAATGTTAGTGGACACATACCCGAAGGATTGTATGAATTCGAAACATGGGTTGTTATCCACAACTATGTGTTATTCATCCATGCTAATGAAAAAGATGATTTTAGGATTATTTTAGCATAGACTAGCGTTTTATGTGTTGGCTGCATTTTAACATGGTTCAAGGCAAAAGATAACTTGCAGTAGAAGATGAATTGAATTAAACATTAATACTCACAATTCTTTCATCCATGATGAATGAGCTGAGTCTTCATTTTGCAGTTCACCGTATGCCTTGCTTCATCTCTGATGTGAATTCATCTCAGGACTTTCCCAAAGTATATTTAGAGTTCTCTGCAGGGGTTAGTCCAACAAAATATCCAATGTCTACACAAGCTAATTTTAGATCAATAATCAAACCAAACTCTGTGTCTAATTTGATTAAGGTAGACTATTTAACCTAAGCACCACGCTTAATTTAAAAAGCCTATGAAAGTACCCTAGGAAAGTACCTTCAAACCAAAATATACTAGCATAAACAAAGGTAGCATGAAACATAAAAGAGATTTATCCAAAAAGAGTATGATCACAGTGAGGATTTTTATTATTTTATTTTTTAAAATGCAGATGACATGAATGCATGCAAGGAACTTGATATGAGAAAACATAAACTAAATGGAGTGGATGAATTATTAAAAGTAAACATGCACTGGTATGAAAGAAATTTAAAAGATAACTACTCATAAATTTAAAGTCCATGAGCAAGACTGTCTCACCTTGATCATGCTTACCATGAATCACAACTGGGATTTGTGAGTGGTGCAGCGTAAATATCCGTCACATGGGATGAGAGTTGATTTGTTGTGACGACGACCTTTTCTCCAACCTACACATGGTTAGAATAGATAATATATATGTATGCACAAAGCTGTGAGATGGCAGGGTTCCAGGATTAATGATGGATCTTGAATGTTCAGGCACCCTGGGTTCTTCATTCCTGTGGAAGCTTGCCATAAGGTCAAAATGGCATTTGATGTCCTGTCTATTCCACACTCAACAGAACAAGGGGTAATCCTACTAAAGCTAGTGGTACACTAAATTAGCAGACATCAAGATCATTATCAAAATCGTTACACCAATTGCTTCCCCGGCAACGGCGCCAAAAATGCTTGTTGATGTTTGTCAACGCAAATAAGAATATGAAAAGATTCTGCAAGCGCACAGAACACCATCGTAGCATTTTACCGTGAGTATTCTAGGATCGTTATTTATATTTTACCACAGGGAAGCTAGGGTCAAGAATCTGATAAGTCACTATCATGCATCTACTAACTCAGAGTACTAACTAGACTAAAGCAGGAGTGATTTATATATGATATTATAATGGAAGTACATCAAAGAGAATTCAATGATAAATGTAAAGATAACTATAGTGGGAGGACAACGGGAAAGATCAAGGTTCCTATGTTCTTCTCTATTACTTGGGTTCTAAGGTAACAATGATGAAAAGATATAGCAGTTATAAACATTGGCACTTTGGAGCAGCAGGTCCTTTCCAACTCTCGAAGAAGACTGGGAAAAAGGTAGTTGGGAGAAGGCTGCCAAAAGCTCTAGGAAACAGCAATCCGAACGTGGTGGACTACGAAGGCCTAACAGAGCTGTCACCCCTGGGGCTACCACAACTATTCTGTGGGATTGAGCGCAACCTCAGGTAACCTATAGACTAAACACCATGTCTAATCTATCGATTATTACTCTAATTACCATGAATAACTAGAGCACTCAATACGAGCGAAGATCCCATGCCAAGATATAACAACTATACTAATCATATAATAAAGCATAAAGTAATAGAAAAGATAAATATATTAAAGCATAAGTCTTACAAAGAAAAGATACAAAGACATACCAAAACTCTGAAGACTCCTCCAGAACCGGAGCGCAGCTCCGCTCTCCCTAACTCTCGACTAAAGCTAAGCTATTACATTGGAAAATCTAAACCTAATTCTCTAGGGAGGAGAGGTTGTCCTTCGAGGGACGCCTCTACAAAGACTCCCAGATGATGATGATGTTCCTCCTCAGGGGGGTCCTGGGTTTATTATTTAGGGGCTCCTGGCCTCCCCTCCACCTTGGGCAAGCGATGTGGGACTAAATCCTTCGTCATATGCACTTGGGCCTAAATGGGCCAAAACGTGTTGGAGAGGTCGGTTGTAGTGCGTCACGCGAAGGGGGACAGAATTGGGCCCAACACCCGACCGACCGGTCTAGGGAGGAGACCGGTCGGTCTCCCCCTATGATAGGTGGGCCCCGCCTTCCGTGGGTCGCCTTCTCGTGTCTTCTGGAATGTTCTGGAATGTTCTGGAATCTTCCAAGTCGTATCCATCGAGGACTCTCTCGTCGGGACTCCAAATGTAGCAAACCATATGTCCGTTTCGATCGTCTCGACGAGCTCTTCGCAATGGTGTGCTCTGTTTCATCACTTGAGATACTTTTATATGGTGAAATATTGATAATCCTGCAAAACAAGTGAGAGCACCAAAACTCGTGGAACTTGTTAGTTTCAAACCCTACAACTATGCTTTATGGTTCATTTCATGTCATTCTATGCATTAGTTGATGGTATAATATTAACATTAAGGACCGTCAACAACCGTGTCCTCCCACTTCTGCCTAAACTCCTTGCGCTCTCTAGTGGCACGCCTAAGAAGCTTATCCTGACTAAGCAAGGCGGCAGTAAGCTTCTCGACCTCAGCAAAAAGCTCGTCATGGGTCAGAGATACCTGGGAGGTGTCGTCGTCGTCGTCATTCCGAGGGGTGTGCTCCAGCTTGCCGTCGACCTCATCACCAAGGGCCATGGTGCAGAAGCCCTCGTCGTCGGCGAAGTAGCAGAGACCGTTCAGCTTGTCCTCGATCCTCTTCTTCTTCTCGGACTCGTCATCGCTTGAGCAAACGGAGTCGTCATCAGAGCCGTCGACGTCGCTGAGCGTGGCGAAGAATGCACGCAGCTCAGCCTGGGCCTTCTCCAAGTACTTCTTCTTGATGTACTCCTTGTCGAAGCCGCCCCTCCGCTTGTGCCTCGCGGGGACGTACTTCTCCTTGCGCTTGCTGGAGTCGTACTTGTGCCCATGATCGCCCTTCCCAGATGTGTGCTTCTTTTTGGGACAGTTGGCGATGAAGTGGTCGGGGTCGCCGCACTCGAAACATCCCGAGCGTCCTCCTCCATGGAGACGGTTCATGCGGTTGTTGAGAAACCGCGAGAACCGGTCGGCAAGCAAAGCCAACTCATCATCTCCCAAAGACTCCAACTGCTCCTTTGTGACAGAAAGAAGAGAAGACAAAGCAAATCCTCCAGAGGGGTTAGCAGAAGAGCCAGAAACCAAAGGCATAGTCGGGCCAGAAGGATTCTCATAAGAAGCCCTCAACATGGCGTCAATCTCACTAGACTTGAGCTTACTAAAGAGCTCGTCGCAAATGAGGGTCTCATAGTTAGACGATTTGATGATCACCTGGACCTTTGAGTCCCACACCGACCGATCGAGAGTATGCAAACGCTTCAAAGCCCTCTCAAGATCGTCGAAAGGCAACAGCTCCATGTTCACTCTCATCTTGTTGACAATAACATGAAAGCGAGCGAATAAACTCTCTATGCTCTCGCCAGGCATGTGTCGAAAGTTCTCATACTCCCGCTTGTGCGACTCGTAGAGATGGGATTTGACTTGAGTGGTTCCCTCATGGAAACGCATGAGGGTCGCCCAAATCTCACGAGCCGTGGGGAGATGAGAAACACGATCAAACTCGGACATGCTCAAACAGGAGAAAAGAGCATTACGTGCTCGGCTATTGGCATTGTGCTCCTCGATCTGCAGCTGAGTAGCACAAGCAGCCAAGACAACGTAATCGGCCTTGTTGAAAATCTCCCAAACAGAAGAGCCCATGCTCTGGAGATAGGCCGACATGCATATCTTCCAATACGCATAGTTCGTCCCATCGAAAAATGGCGGTTTGCCCACGCCGCGATCTATGTCGCCTTCTGTGGATCTGGAACCGGCTAAGGTAGAAGATCCTTAACCCGCTCCGATACCAATTGAAGGACCGAGAGTGCTACCAGAAAGCGACCAGAGGGGGGTGAATGGGAGCTACAAATTCCTTTCGGAAACTTGTCGCCATTGTCCCTAAAATCAACCCCAAGAACAAACCCTAGAGCTCGTAAGTGTCCACGACCCTAGAGATAGGGCGGATGCTTCCAAGAAGCATAGCGAGACACTTTACGACTCTAGAAACCCAACACAAAAGCCGGAAATCAAAACCGACAATGAACGAACGAACCGCGGATGAAACTGCGCAGACTCAGCAGCATCGGACGCTGGCAGCGTCCGATGTCAAAGCAACGGACGCGTCCGATGCAAACAGGGGAAGTCTGGAACCTTACTGCATAGGCATTGGACGCTGCTACAGTGAAACAGTAGCATCCGATGCTCGACCTCCGGTGCGTCCGACGGCAACGGACGCTCCGATGGTCAGCGTCCGATGCTCCTTTAAAAGCACTGACAGACGACACGTGGCACCGGATGCTCCGATGGAAAAAGACTCAGCGTCCGATGCTCAAGAACACAGCGTCCGATGGTCCCGATGCTGCACTGTTCTTCCACGAAATCCACTCGATCTCCTCCGAATCAAAAGCACTAAGCCTTGGACTTGGCATGAGGAGTCTCAAGGAGGTTAGTGAGCTATCCCATGGGAATCATGGCTCGCATCTAACTCCAAATCGATGAATTGGAAGAAATCGGGACTAAAGGAACAAAACCGATCCAAAACTAAAATCGCTCGATCTCCTAGACTGTGAGGTTATAGGAGAATTCCTTTGGTGGAAAGAAGTGCCTCATGATCTAGAACAACTTGGTTCAAACGGATTTGCAAATGACGCACCAAGCAAAGAGGTCGATCGACGGGAAAAATGTGGAGAAAAGCAACCCGTGAAGAACAAGAACAAAACGCGAATCACAACCACGAATTTGCAACCGTGTGGCTGCCACATGCTACAATGGTGAGGTTACGGCCTCACTTCCTCAAAAATCTCACGAGCACAGAGGTATTGGTCTCTTCTCTGTGGATCTCAGGTTCGCTACAGCAGGGATGTGGGAGAGCAGGAAACCCTAAGACAGAATAGCAAATGACTGAGATATAATGGGAGGAGGGTGTCTCCCTCTACTTATCCTAATTCTAATTCCTACTCTACCCCTCACTAATTACAGAGCGAACCAGCTAAATGCTAGGGTTATTCTGGACCAACTCGTGGTAGGTGGTGATCCGACGGCCACGCCCGCACAACTGGTAGCGTTGCCTCGACGCAACCTCACCGATTGCCGCCACGTGCCGCCCTCGCTCTGCACCCCCGGTTTTGTGGCCAAAACCGGGAAACCAGGCCTTCACGCCAACCCCCAGTTTTGAGGCCCAAACCGGGAAACCAGCCTCCTAGTCCATCCCTCGGTTTTGAGGCCGAAACCAGGAAACCCGACGTCCGTCGCTTGAGTTTTGTGGCCCAATCTTAGAAACCCGCAGCGCCTAGGTTTTGAGGCCCAAACCTAGAAACCGTCCTCAGTCCGAGTTTTGTGGCCCAAACTCGGCCAACCGGCAGCACCCAGGTTTTGTGGCCCAAACCTGGAAACCGTCCATCCGGTGGTTTTTCTGTGGCTCAACCACCAAACCGGAGCTGTAGAGGGGATGCACCGCCCGTGCACCCCGTCCACCGACACGTGTCCCTAGGTCCTCGACCCGAGCAACACCATGTCCCGCAAGTCTTCGCTCGTCGTTGTCCCAGGCTGCCAGCCACCACAGCTGATCCTCAGGCCACCGGTCCCTCAGTCCAAGCTTCACGTCCGCCCTTCACCGCTCCTGGTCCATCAGCACGGCACGTCTCTACTTGACCTTCACCTTGCCCTCGATCACTGTCTCTGTGCTCGACACCTGCACAACACAAGCCAAAGAACATGCTATCAAACCCGTTGACAATCACTCATCACTCGAGACTCGGTATACACCCATGTATCCGCACCCCTCTTGATTGCAGTTGAAACAGGGTCCCCGAACCAACGGTTTCCCTCTTGTGGAACTGCACTGACCTCCACGAGCTTGAGCAGCAGCTATCTTGTATGACTTTTGATTGCGCTGAGCTTGCGGCTGATTCTTCTTTTGCGGCGGCCTGAAACGTGCCCCCGGTGCTGGTGGTCGATACTGGGTACGTTGAGCTGGTGGTCCCTAGGACTACATCCATACTTAGTCCTGGCAAAACTAATAAATTATCTCCAAATTTGTGCCCACCAAAGTCGATGGTTGCATTACTAACCATCTGCCTAGACAACACGCTACTCCCCACGGAGCTTACGCGAAACCCATAATCCATTTCAGACACCTCTTGATTATGTTTTTGTGCAAATGCTTTGCTCATGAATGAATGTGATGATCTCATATCAAATAAAACAACTGCAGGATGATGGTTAACAAGACACATACCGGCAGTCACGGGCTCTCCGGAACGAGCTTCTTCAGCGGTCATGTTGTGCAGACGTGCGGGGTAGTTAGCTTGCTGCTTCTTTGGGTGAGGGCAATATCTTGCAAATTGCCCCTCTTGGTTGCAGTTGTAACATGGCCCACGAACTGAAGGTTTTCCTCCGGTCGAGCTGCCCTGGCCTCCACGAGCTTGGTTAGCAGCTACTTTGTACGGCCTTTGATTGCGCTGAGCTTGCGGCTGATTTTTCTTCTGCGGTGGCCTGAAACGTGCCCCCGGCGCTGGTGGTTGATACTGGGTTCATTGAGCTGGTGGTCTCCTAGGTTGAGATGGTCCGGAATCAAAGGTCCTCGCTTGGTTAGCATGCTTGTTGTTGTGATTCTCTTGAATCAGGCAATCACTAATGAAGTCATTGAAGACGGTGCGAGAAGATGTACCCACTGACTTTCCCATTTTAGTGTTCAAGCCTCTCTTGAAACTAGCAATCTTCTTGGCATCTGTGCCCACGAAGTCTAGAGCATAGCGAGACAACGAGTTGAACATGTGATGGTACTCAGTGACAGACCGAGTCCCCTGCATTAAGCTCATGAATTCTGCCACTTTCATCTGAGTCAGGCCTGGCGAAATATAATGCCCTCGAACAGCTTCAGTAAACATCCTCCAAGTGACAGGAACGTTAGCAGGATAGGTGGTGCGGTGATGGCCCCACCAAATCCCGGCTGGCCCCTGCATCTGATGCACGGCATATTCTGCTTTGAGCTCCTCGGTGAGCCTGAGCAAGCGAAACTTCTGTTCCATGGTATGCAGCCATTCTTCCACCTCTAAATGTTCAGTAGCTTCCTTGAAGATGGGTGGTTTAGTATCCAAGAAATCCTTGAAAGAACTATATTGATTTGGCTCAGGACGCGGATGACCGTGCGCCAAATTCTCTCGCAGCAAGGCTTCAATGTTGCGCTGGCTTCCCAGAAAATGGGCGAAAAGTTGCTCAGGAGTGGCTGGTGGAGGAGGTGGTGGATTGCAGTTGTCCCTGGGATCCTCATTTCCACCACTACCGCCTGCTCCACTACGGGTTGTCATCATCTGCATATACGATGGCAAGTGATCATTAGGCGAAGTTGCAATTATTGTAGAGAACAATAAATCATACCCACTGAAATTATTCAGAAAACGAATTCACCAAACAATCACAAAGATATAATGAATTTCAATCCACATCGCATCGTCACATAATAAGATCGCTCAATACATATCATGCAAATGCCAACACAAACATCCATAGTTTTGCCCATGCATATGGGACTTTCCAAAGGTCTCGCACCACAAGCACATAAGTTTACCACTCACGCTTACATCCAACCCACAACAAAAACAAAAGGTCGGGCTCATCATCGCACACAAAGATCACTAAGCTCTAAGCATATGATCTGATCTACTCTCTAGGGACGTCATCATCGTCATCATCATCACTAGACAAGTCGGAGGAACCACTAGAAGAACTACGCGGGTCTGGATCCTCCTGAGGAAAGATGGGGTTCCTCTCATTCTCCCTGCGGTGGATCTCCACATGCAAGCGATCATTATAATCCTGCAGGTGGTGAAGTTGCAGCTCTAGGTCTCCCACTCGCAACCTCAGCAGCCTGTTCTCCTCTGAAGCGCGTATGCCCTCAAGGCAAACACCTCGAAGTGACTCCTCGGTCTCCCTCATGATCAAGGCTAAGAAGGTAGAAGACTCCTGCTGGATGGTGAGCTGATGGGCAGTCTCCTGCTCTCTCTAAAGCGCCTGATCCCTCTCTACTATCATGCGTGCCAACTCTGAGGTGAGGCGGTCTACCTCAGCGATATGCTCCTGCTGCCTCCGGTGCTGTGCAGCCATCTCCTCACTAAGAATGTGGTCCAACTGATCATAGCTACGGGATAAGCATCCATAGGTAGCCATGAGTGCAGCCATAGCACTCCCAGCTGGTCCGGCACAATGCTCCCTCTCAAGCGAACTGGCCCCTAGAACAGCGGCTCCTGGCTGACGCCATACTGACTGATAAGGATCTGCTGTCGGGAAGATACTGGTCATAGCTTGGGCAACCACCTCTGGATGGTCCTCCATGATGTCCCGGAGAACGGTGTAAGCAACTCTGTTAGCTCCATCCCATGGGGTCCTCCCTTGCAATGCGAACACTCGGCGACACCAGACGTGATCCTGCTCATCATGGCTAGGCACATTAACCTCCACCGTGTACATATGGCGATCCTCAGACATCTGCACACGGTGCTAGTCGTACTGTGGCTCCTGGCCCTCCTGACAACCCACCAAGTGCAACACCCTCCAAAGGATGGTAGGCATGCCGAACTCATCTAAGAAGTCCTCCGACCCCTCAGTCGTCCATAGTCCCAGCATGTAGTTAGGCCTTTTGCCCCCGGTTGACTTACGAGGGGTGCGCTTGGTACGTGCCATTTGTAAGAAGTTTATCCACACATATTTTCATTAGTTGAAGAACAACTTTTATTAAGAAAGAGGGATGGATAACATAAGGAAGGAAGTAAGATTAATGCAAGGTTATATGATCATGATGCATGCGCGTAACATAGCGTTCACTCATAGCGTTAACTAGACGTACTATACGCTCGCAAGTTAGTGTACCTGCAGAAAATCATTTCAGTCCTGCCCACAGTATGAATATCATGCATTGCTGAAATTAAATCTAATACTAACTTAGGTGTACACCCGGTATACACGTAAGCAGTATATCCACCCATCAGAATAATATTACTCCCACAATTAAGTACCTTCACATATACCTGTGTGTAACAAGTATACATTCCGATACCAAACTAGCACACCCCTAGATCGGCGGTTGTCCGACCATGCTCTCACTTACCTTACACTACCCATTTCTCAAATCTACCCGCAATTAAATACCTTCGCTTGTACTCGTGTGCATACGGGTACAGGCTCTAGTACCAAACTAGCTCTCCCCTAGACCAACGGTTGTTTGGTCATGCACTCACAACTCCCTGCTTACCTTGGCGTAGAGGCAAACTGATCCATTCATTGCTATCGCGAAGAATAGCATCCATACAATTCCACACTGCCATATGGACAACAGTACAACAGAATAAAAAAAATATGATGCATAACCCCTCTAAGTCAGTACTTTAATAGCCACCTAAGCTCCTACTGGGCATAAGGACTTGATCAATGGCACACCTTAATCTTTATCAATAAGATTTTTCAACCCTAATATAGCTATAAGTTTTGGCAAATAGAAATTCTGATTTGAAAATACAGTTTTTCAAATATACTTATGAACAGTAACGCTAACCACGCTCCGATGCCAGCTGTGACAGAACCGACCAATTTATACCAGATTAAGCACTGAATCCCTGCTTTCACAGAGATTTGCTAGTACTTAAGCTCGTACAAGCCCGGTAGTCCAGAAATCTCGAAAGATTTCAAGTCATTCAACTTTAACCAAGAGCGTAATAGATTAGCATACATGTCCACAAAGTACATTCAGTTCGCACATAGTTCAAATACATCGGAGTTCAATAGTTATTAGAAGCCATAGTTTGGAATTTAAAATAAAGCGGAAGCAACATAGTTTTAAACATAAGTTCTCAGTTCACAATACGGTGCCATTGCCTGATCGGTCCACAAAAGCATCAGGAGAGGATAAGAGATGACCATGCCCATGGTCTAATCATCACCCGCGACGGGGTACAGACAGTTCTCGCAATAGCCGTAGAAGCATTGCCCATCTGCAACAACAAGGGATAAAACCCTGAGTATGAGAAGGTACTCAGCTAGACTTACCCGTCATAAACTAGAAATAAAGCGACACCAAGGTGTATGCAAGGCTGTATCTGGGGTTGGCCATACTTACCTTTTTGCATAAAAGCCTTTCCGTTATTAAATAATCATCATTAGAGCATTAGCAGTCACTTTTATGTAATCAACCTGATTAACTAGATTTGCACCTGATCTAGAGCAAGCACTTGGCTAATTAATCAAGCAAGAGTGACTATTTCATCAATAGCCTTTCAGATTAAACATCGTAACCATATTTAGTTCCATAAGTTACTACGGTAACACATGCCCAGTCAAGTTACTCACTATCCAGGAGCGATGGCGATTATTATCGATTTCTACCAGCTGGGAATAAAGATGACACACACTCGCCTGATCACACCTTGCCAGGCAGCCGTCGGCGACCAATTCAGGAAGTTCGAGAACACAACACGCGGGACGGTCATGGGCCCTTCTACACCGGGGGTTATCTCAATGCCAGGTCGCTCAAGCTATAACTGCTCACGGGCATGCAAGGTCAATCAGGCCCCGCCTGTCCACGGACCATGTCAGGTTGCTCAGAATAGTTGCCCACGGTTCATATAAGGCCCTGGGTGTTAGGCGTCAACATCTCCATCACCGACTCGAAAAACCTTACTCGGCTTCACGGGAGCTACTCCGACCTACTCCATTAATTGATTGACGCGTTCAAAATGACTGAGGTGTGCCTTCGTCGGGTCCTAATCGACACAGACGGGAGACTACTAGCACACAGAACCCATGTCCTGCTGCTCCTACATCCCGCCCGGTCTCAGATTAGTTATCACATGGTTATCTCCATGGTAGCACGAGGCTAGTCATGATCAGTATCCACCTATATACGGGAGACAGGAAATCACCTGACTTTTACCGGACTAAGCAGGGCTAAGCATAAACGAGCCTAGACCTAACACGGATATTAAGACAATATTTGCAGGTGGACAAGGATAAGTAAGTAATGCAGCAACGGTATCACCCAACTCCTATAACTTAATGCAACAAACATATCAGGTTAACTTTGTAAATGGTAATTGCAAACCAAAGGAGTGAGATGCTCCGAGGCTTGCCTCGCTCAAAGTCAGAGGGTCGATGATCGCGGCACTCAGGCAGGTCCTCGACGTCTCCTTCTTGGGTCCTCTCGTCTGGTGTCTCCTCCGGACACGGCTCCTCTGGTGGCGGTTCCTGGACCTCCGCTACCGATCCTGTATGATGCATAACACGTATAAATAAAATGAATGCACATAGAATGTACTGGTGATGCAACATAGGACAAAACAAATCAGGAGATAAGCACATGTCATGTACTAAGATAACTCAGGACATAAACACATGTCATCTACTGCGTTCTCTTCAACAAGGTAGTCAACATCAAACTAGTGATTACAAAAGACCTTAACATCCAACCAACCAATTAACCTACCTAATTAGTTGGTTAGGATTTACAATCACCACAGCAAGCACTCACTTAAATAATTTATTCTCCTTTAATTATTTGCTGAAATAAATCCATTTAATCAAGCCTATAACAGCAACCCATCCTAGACAGCTTCAGAAAAATCTACAGAAATTACTGGAAGTTATCAACACATAATCTAGTCCTCTGTCCAAATTTCAACCCATTTGGACTTAAACTTCATTCTCTATGAAAAAGACAAATTCTACCATGAAAAGGTGCTTTGAACTACACACCCTAGCAAAAAGTGTCAAACAACAAATTTCCCAATTTTTCTCTGAACTTCTTAGCACAAGAGCAGTGTATAAAAATTCTTAGGTTCATATTCTTCATATTTTAATTACTACAAAATAAACAAGAAAACAACATTTAATCACTTTAATTGCTACTGCCAAAATATTCCACAGAACAACACCATATTACATTTTTCCCAGAAACTATTCATCAATACAAACCTAACAAAATAAGAATCACATTTTTTTGAGCAACACACAGTTTACTATGCATTTAACAAGTTTTCAGCCTAAACATGAATTAAATATAACTACACATAAACTTATCACAAACTGGACATATTATATCTTTATGCATAGAACTGATCACAACAAACCTAACAAAACTTATTTCACCTTTTTAGCACTTACAGAAAGTAAGATATGAATTAAACAAGCCACATAAGCATTTCTGAAACTATTTAAACAAAACCCTGAAAAACCTCTTAACCATAAACTGCTACAAGCACCCAACTCCTTGCACCCAAGTCACTGACAACCGGGACCCGAGTCACTGACTTGCGGGGCCCTGGGTCAAACTGACCCCACCGGTGATCCTCACCGAAGCATGGCAGGGTTTGACCGCGGCGCTGCTCGTCGGCGGCGACCTCCCCGGCGAGACCAACACCACTGGTGGACTCCCCTTCTCCTTCCGCATCCGATGGTACCACTCTCCAACCCAGCGCATGCGCGGATCGAGCTCGCTGTCGACCATGGCGGACACGGCGGCGCGACCCTGCTACGCCGGCCGGCTCCGACCACGACGAGCTAAACCGATTCCCGATTCCTACTCCGGCGACCTACACAACCCTAACCCGAGGCTCAGAAGCCAGGGTTCTCACTCCGAGCACCTGCGACCACGGCCATGCCAACTCCGGCGACCATGGCGAGCGGCGGACGGCGGTGTACCGTCACTACCAAACCCTAATCGGCCAAACCGACTCCCCCTTCTTCTTCTGCGGGCCTCACCGACTCTAGAACGGGGACTAGGACAACACGAAACCACGGGAACGAGGTCGGCCATAGCGAACCGAGCTCAGCGGTCATGGCAGCCATGGCGGCGGCTCATCCTGGGGCCTGCCTAGGGTTTCCTACGGGGTGCTAAGGGTAGCAAGAGGTGCGGGGGCTCACGGCGAAGCTTTGTGGGTGGTTGGGCTTGCGGCGAGGCGGCTGGACGGCGGTGAACGGCGGTAGCGCTTGCTTTCCCCCCTTTTCCGCTCGAGTGTCGGCGAGAGAGCGAGAGGGATAGAATGGAGGGAGTGCGGCTTCGGGCAGGGGCGAGGGCGGCCTTGTGCACGCCACGCGCGCGCGAGCCACGCGGCGGGCGAGCCCTGTGCGCGGTCGGCCACAACACGGCCGATTCAAACTGAATCGCCGGGTTCAGGCACAGATGGCCGACTGACGGCCGGAATTTGGACACGATTATCTCCTAATCCACTCGATGAAACGCTAAACCGCTTGTTCCATTAAGTAGAGCTATGTGCCGACTACAACTTTGGTTACAAGGCCATGCTTTGGTTCGGCCTGGATTGCTCTCGAAAAAGCTCCAAAGATCACTAAACAAAACTGTTTCTGCAGTTAAAGACTTAGGAAATTTTTCTAAGTCTAATCTCCCCCATTTCTGCCTTGTGGGTCCTCAAACACCTTGTTAAACCCATTTTCATGAGTTGGCCCTTAAACACTTTTTGTTCTACTCTAAATTCTACACACTTTTGGTTAAGGGCCCACAGCCATGTGAAGCTTCTAACAAGGAGGTCTTAGTCAGTCAAACAAAAGGACTCCTAGGGCTTTATTAGGTGTCGGTGTTTGTTAACCGGCAACTCGTCTTGAGGGATCTCAGACGATTTGTTCGGTGGGGATCGGCGTTCGTAGGACTCGGCGAGTACACAGGGACAACGATTTATACTGGTTCAGGCCGCTAAGTAGCGTAATACCTTATGTCCAGTGCGGCGTGTGCCTTGTGTAATGTTATGATTCAATGTTCAATTCCTAGAGTCTGCACCCGGCTCCCCTTATATATCGGGGTGAGCCTTAGCACAGACCGAGTCCTAACCGGTTACATCAAAGGAGTCCTACTCTGATTACAAGACTTCCTTTTACAACTCGGCTAAGTTACAAACGAGAGTCCTAAACCAAGTACACTTCGTAATAAGTCTTCGGATCTCCCGTGCCGTCCGGGATTAGTCGGAGTAATCATCTACTGATGACATCTCTGACATCCTGGTCCGTCAAGCCCCCGAGCTCTTCATCATTTCTTCACGATGTTATCTTCTAACTTCTTCTTGAGAATCTCCGAGTAAAGTCTGGAGAAATCTTGAAGTGCTCTGAGAATAAAGAAATTCCATGGTGTGCAATTTTTATAAAAAGTGCACCCATAGGGTGTAGCCCCAGAAGCCTCTTGTTATTTATAATAACTTTGAGGATCTTTGGAGCCTTCTTCGAGTAAATCTTGAATAAGAAAAAACATGACCTTTATAGATTATACCCTGCAGCCCCCGAGCCTGAGTTCCGAGTACCATAGTAGTCGGTTCTCGGGGTCTTTGAAATAAAGTCATCAGGTAATCTATTAAGGTCTTTGAGGAATCGGAACATGACACCAATCTGCTGCTTAAACCGTCCGAGTAATAATTGTCCAGCTTCAGGTGGGTAATGTTTTCAACAAACATCCCGTATCACCCCCCACCGAATAAAAATTACCACGAGGCCAACAATTATTGACCAGTGACTGTTCCAACTCCGCGTAATAAATGTCTTTTGTCATTTTCTGCAACTGCAAACTTTGTCGTCTTCGTCTTGAAGCGCATATGAGAATCAGCTCTGTTACCCATGCCGAGCGTCACATGCACCACAGTACACTGGTTGAATTATTGGTCCAGCGGTCACTCTTGTTGATGAACCATGTCCATAGACCAAGAAGAAACCGCCTATAAATACCCTGCCTGTGGAGCAAAGAGCTCATAACCTTCGAGAGTAAAACTTCTTATTAGTTCCATGGGTATTGTAATAGCAGTAGCCGAGATGATCGAGCCCCCGGGTGTCTTTCTTCTGTTAGAGTAGATGAAGTGCCAAGAAGAACTCTTGTGAAAGGACCATCCGTTGGGGTGGTTTCCAAGTGCTCACGAGCAGAGGGACACAGAGCTGCGCCTAAAAGAACTCTTGTGACTACCACTCGTAGATAACCTCAAAGTCACAGGTTGTCAAAAGGGCTGCGAGGGTGATGGTCTTGCCCGAGTTCCTTGAGTACTGGGGTAGTACCAAAGACCCACCTTGGGATGCACTGAAAAGATAGTGTCTACCCAAGGTTCTGTGTCTGCTTTACTGCGTCTCACTGAACCCGGTCCTTGGTGTAATAGGCATCAAGGCTATGTACCTTGAATTCACTAGAGTAGCATTTTACACCTTGATTGTACTTCCAATGAAAGTTGTTGTATCTCAAGATGTTTCCGTGCATCTCTGTTGTAATTCCGAGTAATAAAAATAAAGATCCGGGTACTTGGAATATTTTCCGAGACCTCTATCTTGTTTCCCGAGTACTAAATGTATCTTGTTGGAAGGAAAATTTGTCTGTTTACTGTTCCCGTTCTCTATCTCTGACGCCGTCTGACACGTGTTCCCAGCCGTTAGGGTTACAGACATAGCCATGACGCCGTTTAGGAAAGCCGAACGGTTATCAGAACAGATCTATAATAAGCCGCCATCAGGCTTATGCTTTCCTCACACTTTCAACGAGCCATCGCCTTCAGAGCTAGAAATCCATTAGCCATCTCTTGGTGAATGCGTAGAAAATCTCTCGTTACCAACATGGGTCCCAAGAGGCAGTCTGTAGGAGACAAGAAGAAGCCTAAGACCACCACCGGAAAGCCTAAGCATCCGAACCCGCCAACTGATGTCATGGCGTGGAAGAAACTGGACACCACCCTAGCGGAACTGGCCTTCCTGGATGTGACAGAACCGACCAATTTATACCAGATTAAGCACCGGATCCCTGCTTCCGCAGAGTTCACAGATACTTATGCTCGTACAAACCCGGTAGTCCAGAAATCTCGAAGGATTTCAAATCATTCAACTTTAGCCAAGATCGTAATAGATTAGCGTACATGTCCACGAGGTACATTCAGTTCGCACACAGTTCAAATACATCGGAGTTCAATAGTTATTACAAACCATAGTTCAAATTTCGAAAGCGGAAGCAACATAGTTTTAAACATAAGTTCTCAGTTCCCAATACGGTGCCATTGCCTGATCAGTCCACAAAAGCATCAGGGAAAGATAAGAGTTGACCATGCCCATGGTCTATTCATTGCCCTCGATGGGGTACAGACAGTTCTCGCAATAGCCGAAGAAGCATTGCCCATCTGCAACAACAAGGCAAAGAACCCTGAGTACGAGAAGGTACTCAGCTAGACTTACCCGTCATAAACCAGAAATAATTGACACCAAGGAGTATGCAAGGCTGTATCTGGGGTTGGCCAAACTTACTTTTTGTGTAAACGCATTTTATTAAGAAATACTCATTATTTAAGTAAGAGCAGTCACTTTTAAGTAATCAACCTATTTAACTAGATTTGCACCTGATCTAGAGCAAACACTTGACTATTTAATCAAGCAAGAGTGACTATTTCATCAATAGCCATTCAGATTCAACCTCATAAGCATCTTTAGTTCCATAAGTTACTACGGTAACACATGCTCAGTCAAGTTACTCACTAACCAGGAGCGATGGCGATTATAATCGATTCCTACCAGCTGGGGATAAAATGTCGCACACTCGCCCGATCACACCCTGCCAGGCGGCCGTCGGCGACCAATTCAGAAGGTTCGAGAACACAACACGCGGGACGGCCATGGGCCCTTCTACACCGGGGGTTATCTCAATGCCAGGTCGCTCAAGCTATTAACTGCCCACGGTCATGCCAGGTCGATCAGGCCCTGCCTGCCCTCCGACCATGCCAGGTTGATCAGAATAGTTGCCCACGGTACATATAAGGCCCTGGGTGTTAGGCGTCAACATATCCATCACTGTCTCGAAAATCTTACTCGGCTTCACGGGAGGTACCCGCACCTGCTCCGCGAAGTGATTGACGCGTTCAAAATGACTGAGGTGTGCCTTCGTCGGGTCCTAATCGACACAGACGGGAGACTACTAGCACACAGAACCCATGTCCTGCTGCTCCTACATCCCGCCCGTTCTCAGATTAAATATCACATGATTATCTCCATGATAGCACAAGGCTAAACATGATCAGTATCCACCTATATGCGGGAGACAGAAAATCACCCGACTTTTACCGTTCTAAGCAGGGCTAAGCATATATTCGAGCCTAGACTAACAGGGATATTAAGACAGTAATTGCAGGTGGACAAGGATAATTAATCAATGCAACAACGGTGTCACTCAACTCCTATAACCTAATGCAACAAGCATATCAGGTTAACTTTGTAAACAGTAACTGCAAACCATAGGAGTAAGATACTCTGGGGCTTGCCTCGCTCAAAGTCTGAAGGTCGGTGATCGCGGCACTCCGGCAGGTCTTCAACGTATCCTTCCGGGACCTTCTCTTCCGGCGTCTCCTCTTGGCACTGCTCCTCGGGTGGTGGATCCTGAACCTCCGCTACCGATCATGTATGATGCATAACATGAATAAATAACACGAATGCACGGATGATGCATGGTGATGCAACATGGAATGAGATATTTCAGGAGATAAACACATGTCATCTACTACGTTCTCTTCAACAAGGTAGTCAACATCATCCTACTGTTTACAAGAGATCTCAACATCTACCCAACTACTTAACCTACCTTACTCAACTTGCTAAGCTATGTTGTCACCACATCAAAGTTTACTTATGAGTTTATTACCCTCTAATTACTTGCTGAAATAAATCTAATTAAACAAGCCTATAACAGCAACCCATCCTAGACAGCTTTAGAAAACTCTACAAAAATTACTGGAAGTTAACAACACATAATCTAGTTCCCTGTCCAAATTTCACTCTATTTGGACTTAGACTCCACCCTCTATGAAAAAGACAAACTTTACCATGAAAAGGTGCTTTGAACTACACACCCTAGCAAAAAGTGTCAAACAACAGATTTCTTATTTTTCCACTGAACTTCTTAGCACAAGAGCAGTGTGCATAAATTCTCAGGTTCACATTCCTCATATTTTAATTACTACAAAATAAACAAGGAAACAATATTTAATCATTTTAATTACTATTGTCAAATTACTTCACAGAGCAACTCCATATTATATTTTTCCTAGAAACTACTCCTCAATACTAACCTAACAAAACAAGAATCACATTTTTCTAAGCTATACATAGTTTACTATGCATTTAACAAGATTTCAGCTTAAACATGAATTAAATATAACCACACAGAAAATTATCACAAACTGGACATACCATAATTTTCATGCATAGAACTCAATACAACAAACCTAACAAAACTTGTTTCACCTTTTTAGCATTTACAGATTGCAAGATATGAATTAAACAAGCAATTCAAACATTTCTGAAAACTATTTAAACAAAACCCTGAAAAACTCCCTAACCTAAACTGCTAGACGCACCCAAACTGCTGCACCCAGACTCACTGACAAGTGGGACCCAAGCCACTGACTTACGGGCCCTCGGGTCAAACTGACCCCACCTGTCATCCCCACCGAGACAGGGGAGGAGTTGACCGCGGCGGAGCTTGCCGTCGGCGACCTCTCCGGCGAAACCAACCCCACCGGCGGACTCCCCTTCTCTTTCCGCACCCGATGGTGCCCCTATATGGCTCAGCTCGTGCGCGGATCGAGCTCGCCATCGACGATGGCGGACACGACGGCGCGGCCCTAGCTACGCCGGCCGGCTCCGGCCTCGACGAGCCAAACGGACTTCCGATTCCTACTCCGGCGACCTCCACAAACCTAACCTGAGGCTCAGGAGCCAGGGCTCCCGCTCCGAGCACCCGCGACCACGGCCATGCCGACTCCGGCGGCCATGGCGAGCGGCGGACGCGACGTACTGGCACTACCAAACCCTAATCGGCTTAACCGACACCTCCAACGCCTTTTATGGGCCACGACGACTCGCGAACGCTAGCTAAGACCGACGGATGGGCACGGGAAAGAGGGTGGCCACGGCGGACCGAGCTCGCCGGCCATTGCGGACATGGCGGACGACGGCGTTCCGCGGGCACCTAACCCTAATCGGCTAAACCATCACCCCCTATCTCCTCCTCGAACCTGACTGACCCCTAAACACGCGCTAGGGCAACACGCAACCACGGGACGGAGGCCGGCCACGGTGAACCGAGCTCGGCGGTTATGGCGACCATGTTGGCGGCTCATCCCGGGGTTTGCCTACGGTCTCTCATGGAGCGCTAAAGATAGCACAAGGTGCGGGAGCTCACGGCGAAGCTTTGTGGGTGGTTGGATGGACGGTGCGGTGGCGGGACGGCGGTGAACGGCGGCGGCGCCCTGCTTTTCCCCTTTTCCGCTCGGGCACCGGCGAACGAGAGCAAGAGCGAGGGAGGGGACAGAATGGAGGGAGGAGCGGCGCGGCTCGGGCAGCGGGGCGAGCGGCAGCTTATGGTCGCCACGCCGCGCGCGGGCGTTGCCTCCCCGGCCAGCTCGCGCCACGCGGCACGCGTACTCTGCGCGCGGTCGGCACGACACGGCCCGATTCAAACTGAATCGGCCGATGCAGGCGCTGATGGCCGACTGACGGGCGGATTTTGGCCGCGATTTACTCCTAATCCACTCGATGAAACGCTAAACCACTTGCTCCCTTGCTTAGAGCTACATGCCGACTACAACTTTGGTTACAAGATCAAGGTTTGGTTCGGCCTGGATTGCTCTCGAGAAAGCTCCAAAGATGGCTAGGCAAAACTGTTTTGACAGTTAGGACTTAGAAGAATTTTCAAGTCTAATCTCCCTCATTTCTGCCTTGTGGGTCCTAAAACACCTTGTTAAACTCATTTTCATGAGTTGGCCCTTAAACAACTTTTGTTCTACTCTAATTTCTACACACTTTTGGTTAAGGGCCCACAGCCATGCAAAGCTTCTATCAAGGAGGTTTTAGCTAGTTAAACAAAAGGACTCCTAGGGCTCTATCAAGGCAACTAGGGTTAGTGACTTGGTTAGCCAAAAGGACCAACACAAACCTAGCTTCAAACTAACTCCTCACTAGGTTCAAAAACTAGGGAGACTCACACACTCCAAAAACAAGCCAAACAAGCATCACACCAAGCATACATCACAAGTGCACACATGAAATGATACTTTACAAAAAAGAATGCAACATGGGATGATGATGCTCATGCTCATGAGATGTCAAGTTATGCATTTAGGATTGCTTAACACCTAGGGTGTTACAGCCCTCCCCTCCTTAAAAGAATCTCGTCCTGAGATTTGAGTTACTAACCAGTCTTTATAAAACTGTGGATACACTTCCTTTAGATAGTCTTGCGTTTCCCAAGTGGCATCTCGGTCGTCTTGTTCACTCCAAGATACCTTATATTGCTTCACGATTCTTCCGCGAGTTACTCTTTCTTTTTCATCAAGTACTTGATAAGGCTTCACCGAGTAGGTGAGGTCGGATTGCAACTTAATATTGGCTGGTTGCACTTCTTCTTCTGGAACTCGAAGACATTTCTTCAGTTGTGACACATGGAATACAGGGAATATAGCTTTCAAATGTTCAGGTAACTGTAGTTGATAAGCTACTTCTCCTCTCCTTTCCATTATCCTGTATGGTCCCACAAATCTTGGCGCTTGTTTTCTTTTCACGCCAAAGCGTCTAACACCTTTTATGGGCGATACCTTCAGATACACGTAGTCGCCTACAATGAATTCAAGCGGTTTCCTTCTCTTGTCGGCATAGCTCTTCTGTCGAGACTGTGCAGCTGCTATGTGTTGCTGGATTATTCTAACTTGTTCTTCTGCTTCATTAACAAAGTCGATTCCATAGTAATGACGCTCTCCCGGTTCAACCCAATTCACCGGTGTTCTACATCTTCTGCCATACAGAGCTTCGAAAGGTGCCATCTGAATGCTTTCTTGATAACTATTGTTGTAAGCAAATTCTGCTAATGGCAACCACTTCTCCCAAGATCCCTTGGCTGAAATTACACAGGCTCTCAACATGTCCTCTAAAACTTGATTCACTCTTTCATTTTGTCCTGAGGTTTGGGGATGATAGGCAGAGCTACGGATTAGCTTAGTGCCTAGTTCTTTTTGTAGTTTCTCCTAGAACGGTGCGGTAAACTGTGTTCCACGATCCGAATCTATAACCTTGGGTATACCATGCAATCAGACAATCTGATTGATATAAATCTCTGCATAGTCCGGCGCTCGATAACAGGTTTTAACTGGTATGAAATGAGCAGTCTTGGTGAGACGATCAACTATCACCCAAATCGAGTCATTTCCCTTCTGGGTGGTTGGCAAACCGGTGATAAAATCTATACCTATTTCTTCTCATTTCCACTCGGGTATTGGTAACGGTTGAAGTGTTCCGGCTGGCTTCAGATGAATAGCTTTTACCCGACAACACGTGTCGCATCTGGCTACGTATGCGGCAATCTCTTTCTTCATCTTGGTCCACCAAAACCTTGGACACAAGTCTTGATACATCTTTGTGCTTCCAGGATGAATAGACAGCTTGGATAAATGAGCTTCATCCATAATCCGATTCTTGACTTCTCTATCCTTTGACACTACTAGGCGCCGGTCGAACCATAACATTCCTTTATCATCAATTCGAAAATGCTTTACTGGTTGAGTTGCGGTTTTCAGCCTTTCCTTGATATGATAAATTCCCTTGTCTATTTTCTACCTTTCAAGAATCTGATCAACTAAGGTGCCTTGTAGCTTGATATTGTGCAGAATCACAGGGTGTACGAGACTGAACTCGTCTTCTGGTTGTAGTCTCAAACTGTTGCAGTGTGACTTTCGGCTCATGGCGTCGGCAACCACATTTGCCCTCCCTGGATGATAATGTATCTGAAGATTGTAATCTTTGATTAGTTCAAGCCATCTTCTTTGCCTCATATTCAATTCAGGTTGAGTGAAGATATATTTGAGACTTTTGTGGTCAGTGTACATGTTACAGACGTTACCGAGCAGATAATGTCTCCATATTTTTAGAGCGTGCACCACAGCGGCTAACTCTAAATCATGTGTGGGATAGTTAACCTCATGTTTTCTCAATTGTCGTGAAGCATAAGCAATCACTCTGCCTTATTGCATTACAACACAACCTAATCCAATTTTCGATGCATCACAAAAGATGTCAAAAGGTTTCTCAATATCCGGTTGGGCCAAGACAGGAGCAGTGGTTAATAGTTTCTGCAAGGTACCGAAAGCTATTTCACACTTCTCTGTCCACTCAAATTTCTGATCCTTCTGAAGCAAACTTGTCATGGGTTTAGCAATCTTAGAGAAGTCGGGAATGAAACGACGATAATATCCTGCTAAACTGACAAAAACTCCAGATTTCACCAACTGAAGTCGGAGCTTCCCAATCCATCACTTCTTGTACTTTACTGGGGTCCACAGAGATTCCTTCTTCTGACAGGATGTGACCAAGAAATTGTACTTGCTTCAACCAAAACTCACATTTGCTAAACTTAGCATAGAGTTTATGTTCCCGGAGCCTCGTCAAAACAATCTTCAGATGTTCTGCATGATCTTCCAGGTTTTCAGAGTATACTAAGATGTCATCAATGAACACCACTACAAACTTATCAAGTTCTGGCATAAACACCGTATTCATCAAACTCATGAAATATGCTGGGGCATTTGTCAATCCAAAAGACATGACAAGATACTCATATAACACATATCTGGTCGAGAAAGCAGTCTTTGGGATATCCTGCGGTCGAATTCTAATCTGGTGGTAACCTGACCTCAAATCAATCTTGGAGAACACCTTAGCTCTGGATAACTGGTCAAACAGAATATCTATCCGTGGCAAAGGGTACTTGTTTTTAACAGTCACGGCATTGAGTGGTCGATAATCCACACACATACGTAAGGACTTGTCTTTCTTCTTAACGAACAACGGTGGGCAACCCCACTCAGATACACTAGGTTGAATGAATCCTTTGTCCAAAAGTTCTTTGATTTGAGTTTTAAGTTCAGCTAATTCATTGGGCGGCATACGGTAAGGTCTTCTAGAGATTGGTGCAGTTCCAGGTAACAACTCAATTGCAAAATCCATTGCCCGCTTGGGTGGTAACCCTGGTAATTCGTCTGGGAAAACATCCGGAAAATCTCGGACAACTGGGATTTTGGACAGGTCTTCTATGGATAAAGTGCAAGATAAATCAACAAAGTCAGCACCTCAAGGAAGAGAGATGCATAGCTTTGTATTCATCCTCCCATCAGATAAGGTAAGAATCCTATTGGCAGTGTCTAACACCACATTCCACATACTCATCCAACTCATCCCTAGGACTACATCCATACTTAGTCCTGGCAAAACTACTAAATTGGCTCCAAATCTGTGCCCTCCAATGTCGATGGTTGCATTACAAACCATCTGCCTAGATAACACACTACTCCCCATGGAGCTTACACGAAACCCATAATCCATTTCAGACACATCTTGATTATGTTTTTGTGCAAATGCTTTGCTCATGAAATAATGTGATGATCCAGTATCAAATAAAACAACTGCAGGATGATGGTTAATAAGACACATACCGGCAGTCACGGGTTCTCCAGCACGAGCTTCTTCAGCGGTCATGTTGTGCAGACGTGCGGGGTAATTAGCCTGTTGCTTCTTGTGGTGGGGGCAATATCTTGCAAAGTGCCCCTCTTGGATGCAATTGTAACATGGCCCACGAATTGAAGGTTTTCCTCCGGTCGAGCTGCCCTGAACTCCACGAGCTTGACTAGCAGCTACTTTATACGGCCTTTGATTATGCTGAGCTTGCGGCTGATTCTTCTTCTGCGGCGGCCTGAAATGTGCCCCCGGCGCTAGTGGTCGATACTGGTTATGTCGAGCTGGTGGTCCTCTAGGTTGAGACGGTCCGGAATCAAAGGTCCTCTTCCGGGCCTTACTTGCAGCATGCTTGTTGTTATGATTCTCTTGAATCAGGCAGTCACTGATAAAGTCATTGAAGACGGTACGAGAAGATGTACCCACTGACTTTCCCATCTTAGTGTTCAAGCCTCTCTTGAAACTAGCAATCTTCTTGGCATCTGTGTCTACGAAGTCTGGAACATATCGAGACAGCAAATTGAACAAGTGGTGGTATTCTGTGACAGACCGAGTTCCCTGCGTCAGATTCATGAACTCTGCCACTTTCATCTGAGTCAGACCTGGTGGAATATAGTGTCCCCGAACGGCTTCAGAAAACACTTTCCAGGTGATAGGAACATGGGCAGGATAGGTGGTGCGGTGATGTCCCCACCAAATCCCGGATGGCCCCTGCAACTGATGTGCGGCATATTCTGCTTTAAGTTCCTCTGAGAGCCTGAGCAAACGAAACTTTTGCTCCAAGGTATGCAGCCATTCTTCGGCTTCCAACGGTTCAGTGGCTTCCTTGAAAATAGGTGGTTTAGTATCCAAGAAGTCCTTGAATGAGCTATACTAATTGGGCTCAGGACGCTGCTGACCGCGCGCCAAATTCTCACGCAGCAAAGCTTCAATGTTGCGCTGACTTCCCAGAAACTGAGCGAAAAGCTGCTCGGGAGTGGCTAGTGGAGGAGGTGGTGGTCCACGGTTATCCCTGGGATCCTCATTTCCACCACTACCACCGGCTCCACTACGAGTCGTCCTCATCTGCCTGTATTCACAGCAAGTGATCATTAGGCGGAGTTGCAATATTGTAGAGAACATTAAATCATACCCGCTGAAATTATTCAGAAAAACGAATTCACCAAACAATCACAGAGGTACAATAAATTTCAATCCACATCGCATCAACACAAAATAAGATCGCTTAATACATATCATGCAATAGTCAACATAAACATCCATAGTTTTGCCCATACATATGGGACTTTCCAAAGTCTTACACCACGAACATATAAGAGTTCACTACTCATGCTTACATCCAGCCCATAACAAAAGCAAAAGATCGAGCATGTCAACATACGCAAAGGTCACTAGGCTCTAAGCATACGATCTAAACTACTCTCTAGTGATGTCACCAACGTCGCCATCCTCACTAGACACATCTGAGGAACTACTAGAAGAGCTACTCGGATCCGGGTCCTCCTGTGGAAAGATGGGGTTCCTCTCATTCTCCCTGCGATGGATCTCCTCGTGCAGACGGTCGTTGTAGTCCTGCAGGTGATGAAGTTGCAGCTCTAGGTCTCCCACTCGCAACCTCAACAGCCTTTTCTCCTCTGAAGTACGAATGACCTCAAGGCAAACACCCCGAAGGGACTCCTCGGTCTCTCTCATGATCAGAGCTAAAAAGGTAGCTGACTCCTGCTGAACGCTAAGCTGATGCGCGGCGTCCTGCTCCCTCTGAAGCGCCTGGTCCCTCTCTGCGGATACATGGGTGTATGCCGGGTCTCTGAGTGATGAGTGATTGTCAACTAGGATGATGTGCATGTTCTTTGGCTTGTGTTGTGCAGGTGTCGAGCACGGATGCAGTGATCGAAGGCGAGGTGAAGGTCAAGTAGAGACGTGCCGTGCCGATGGACCGAGAGTGGCGAAGGGCGGACGTGAGGCTTGGACTGAGGGACCAGAGGCCCGAGGATCAGCTGCGGTTGCTGGCTGCCTGTGACGACAACAAGTGAAGACTTGCGGTCATGTGTTGCCTGAGTCGTGGACTTGGAGACACGTGTCAGTGGACGGGGTGCACGGGAGGTGCATCCCATCTACGACGTCGGTTTGGTGGTAGAGCCAGGGAAAAACCATCGGGTGCACGGTTTCCAGGTTTGGGCCTCAAAACCTGGGTGCGGACGGTTTCCGAGTTTGGCCACAAAACTCGGGCTGAGGGTTTCCGAGTTTGGCCTCAAAACTCGGGCTGAGGACAGTTTCCAGGTTTGGGCCTCAATACCTGGGCGCTGAGGGTTTGCTGAGTTTGGCCTCAAAACTCAGAAGCTGGTGGGCTAGTTTCCCGGTTTGGGCCTGAAAACCGGGGGTTGCGTGGAAAGGCTTGTTTCCCGGTTTGGACCACAAAACTAGGGGTGCAGAGCGAGGGCGGCACGTGGCGGCAATCAGGAGGTTGCGTTGAGGCAACGCTACGAGTTGTGCGGGCGTGGCCGTCGGATACACCTACCACTGAGTTGGTCCAGAATAACCCTAGGGTTTAGCTGGTTCGCTCTGTAATTAGTTGAGGGGTAGAGTAGGAATTAGAAATTAGGATAAGTAGAGGGAGACACCCTCCTCCCTTCCTATCTCAGTCATTTGCTCTTTGCTTTCTAGGGTTTCCTGCTCTCCCAATCCCCTGCTGTAGCTAGCTGAGATCCGCAGAGAACAATACCTCTGTGTACTGAAGATTTTGAGGAAGTGAGGCCGTAACCTCACCGTTGTAGCGTGTGGTAGCCACACGGTTGCAAATCGATGACTTGATTCACGTTTTTGTTCGTGTTCTTCGCGTTCTTTGTTTCTCCGTGATTTTCCCGTCACTGGATCTCTCTCTCCCTTGCGTCTTTGCGAAATCCGTTTGAATCAACTTGTTCGTATGTGAAAGGAGATCATTTCCACCGAAGGAATTTATCTATCTCCCTACGAACAAGTAGATCGGGTTGATTTCGTTTTCGTGGCGCTTTTTGGTTCATCCTTCTCCCCTTTCGATTTCCTGGAGTTTGAGTTGATTTGAGCGGATGATTTCTTGGGGATAGTCTCCTAACTACCCCGTGATCATCTCCTCCAAGTTTGGGAACGTTGGATCTTGAGTTGAATCGATTTGGAGAAGATTTGGGAGAAGGGCGACCAAAATCGCCCTCCCTGAGTGACCGCGGACAGTCCGCCACTCAGGGCGCGGACAGTCCGCGCGTCGGGCTCCAGCCAGGCCAGTGGCTGCGCAGCTCGTTCGGACAAGTCCTTTTTGAACCACGAACAGTCCGCCGTTGTGTTTGGCGGACAGTTCGGGATTGTCCAGGGACTTTGCAGCAACCTTGCTGTTTGGCGAGTTTTGCCGGCGGACAGTCCGGGAATACCGCGGACAGTCCGGGACCCCAGGGCCGGATAGTCCGGGAACTGCCTGAAGCTTCCGGTTTAGTGCGTTTGCTCTCCCGGCTTGCTCACTTGGTTTCCAGACTTCTCGTTTGACCCTAGAGCTGACCAAGGAACCTCTTTAGGTATCTTTGCTACTTGTTAGCATAGGTATTTAGGAGTTTCTCGACGTAGTCGCCAATCTACGTTTCGGGACTTGGTTTTTGGGGTTGTGTTCGAGCCGGAGCTTTTGGCATTTGGTTTGCTATCTCTTTGTGGTGCTCCGCTGTGATCCTAGGGATCATCCACCCTCTTCCAAGGGTCGTGAGCATCACGGTTTCGGTCGCAGTTTCTCGAGGTTGATTTTGGGACATTCGGCCAAAGTTTCTGAAGGAAATTTTTGAGCTCCCATTCACCCCCCCTCTGGTCGCCTTGCTAGTGCTTTCTCGGTCCTTCAATTGGTATCGGAGCGGGTTAAGGATCTTCCACCTTAGCCGGTTCCAGATCCACAGAAGGCGACATGGATCGCGGGGTGGGCAAACCTCCGTTTTTCGATGGGACGAACTATGCGTATTGGAAGATACGCATGTCGGCCTATCTGCAGAGTTTGGGTGCTTCCATCTGGGATATTTGCAACTCTGCCGATTACGTGGTCTTGGCTGCACGTGTCTCTCAGCTTCAGATCGATGAGCACGATGCCAATAGCCGAGCCCGTAATGCTCTTTTCTCATGTTTGAGCAAGAGTGAGTTTGATCGCGTTTCTCACCTCACTACAGCTCGGGAGATTTGGGCTACCCTCATGCGTTTCCAGGAGGGAACCTCTCAAGTCAAAACCCGACTCTATGAGTCGTTCAAGCGAGAGTATGAGAACTTTTGACACATGCCTAGCGAGAGCATAGAAAGTTTATTCGCTCGCTTTCAGGTCATTGTCAACACGATGAGGGCTAACAAGGAGCTGTTGCCTTTCGACGATCATGAGAGAGCTTTGAAGCTTTTGCATACTCTTGATCGATCGGTGTGGGACTCCAAAGTTCAGGCGATCATCGAATCACCTAACTATGAGACCCTCACGTACGACGAGCTCTTCAGTAAGCTCAAGTCCAGTGAGATTGACGCCATGGCGAGGGCTTCTTATGAAAATCCTTCTGGCCCGTCAATGGCTTTGGTTTCTGGTTCTTCTGCTAACCCGTCTGGTAGCTTTGCACTCTCTTCGCTCTTTTCTGTCACAGAGGACCAGCTTGAGTCTTTGGGGGATGACGAGCTAGCCTTGCTCGTCAACCGGTTCTCGCGGTTTCACAACAACCGCATGAACTGTCGCTGCGCAGGAGGACGCTCGGGATGCTACGAGTGCGGCGACCCCGACCACATCATCACCAACTGTCCCAAGAAGAAGAACACATCTGGGAAGGGCGATCATGGGCACAAGTATGACTCCGGCAAGCGCAAGGAGAAGTACGTCCCCGCGCGGCACAAGCGGAGGGGCGGCTTCGACAAGGAGTACATCAAGAAGAAGTACTTGGAGAAGGCTCAAGCTGAGCAGCGTGCGTTCTTCGCCACGCTCAGCGACGTCGACGGCTCGAATGACGACTCCGCTTGCTCAAGCGATGTCGAGTCCGAGAAGAAGAAGAGGATCGAGGACAAGCTGAACGGCCTCTGCTTCTTCGCCGCCGACGACGGCTTCTGCACCATGGCCCTCGATGGCGAGCTGGTGAACTCCCCTCGGAACGATGACGACGACGACACCTCCCAGGTATCTCTCACCCTCGACGAGCTTTCTGCTGAGGTGGAGAAACTTACTGCCGCGCTTCTTAGTCAAGATAAGCTGCTTAGGCGTGCTGCTAGAGAGCGCAAGGATTTTAGGCAGAAGTGGGAGGATACGGTGAAGGAGCTTGATTCAGTCAAGTCCACCGTGGTTGTTACCGATGAGGAGGAGTGTGAGGCGTGCACCACGCACATGACTGACCTTCTCACTTTGAGAAGTAAGTATGTTGCGTTGGTAGGAGAGGTGGATGAGCTCCGTGCTAGGCCCATGTTGTTGGGTGCTTGCAAGACTTGTCCTGTCTTGCAATCTGAGTTGGCAGAGAAGAATGCCAAGATTGTGTCTCTTGAGGAGGCCAGCTCGGGTAGCACTTGTGTGACTAGGTGCGCTTTGTGCGAGGGTTTGGAGATGGAGATAGCCAACGTGAAGCATGACAAGATGCAAACCGAGGAGGAAAACACATACCTTCGGACCATCTTGTCATGGGTGTCTTGTGGTGAGCCACAGCTCGGGATGATGATCTCCCAATTCAAGCGAGCTGCTGGAGGTCCCGGTGTACGCTTTGCTCAGGGTGTTGATCTTTCTGCTTTTGGGAAGATTGGAGAGTCTAGTGGTCTAAACCCGAGTGAGAAGCCCAACTCCACCACTACTCCCAAACTTACCAAGCTTCCACCCAAAGAGCCTCTCAAGCCTAACACCAAGGATGGGGTCTTTGTTGAGCCTCCGAGAGCTCCACCCAAGAACCAGCAATGGGCTCCCAAACCCAACCACCTAAAGAACAAGCTGGACACAATGCCACCTATCCAGGAGGAGTTGCCACAGAAGGGCAAGGTGATCCACACCCACCACCGTGAGTACCAACAACCCGCTTTGAGAGCGGTGAGGTACCACTGTGAGCATTGTGGGAGGGATGGACACCTGAGTGAGTTCCGCTTTCGACACAAGAGAGATGCGCGCCGTGTAAAGGAGATGAACAACACGGACATGTACCATCCTTTCCATGACGTACATGTGCGAATGTTCAGAGGAGAGCACCGAGACGTGCTGCTAGGCCTAGAGGTTCAGAACCTCAAGTTGCCAGGCCGAGGCAGGAGAGAGTTCCGAGGAGAGACGCTAGGTCTAGAGGTGTTGAGCCTCGAGTCCCTATGCGTAGGCCTCGTAGAGAGCGTGTCCGGCGGGAGCCTGCATTTGCAGGCTTTGGACCCCGTGGCGGTGGCTTTGCAGTTGAGCGTTTTCCCCCACCGCGTTTTGAGTATCGCGACGGACGCTCCTCCCTTAGCGGACCATGTTTTCTTCAACATGGTGATCGCTCCTCTCGTAGGCGTGCTAGGAATGGTTTTTCTGCTAACCGTTCTTTTGAGCAGCCGGCCCAACACTGGTATTCCCCTTACTTCACTAACCCCAGTGTTGGTCCATTTGCTCACCCTATGTCTTTTTATTGATGTAGGTAAAACGATTGGAGAACGTTTGGTTGGTGGATTCCCGGTGTTCGAGGCACATGACCGGAAACGCCAAGTGGTTCTCCAGTCTTAGTCCAGTCGCCGGAAAGTTGTATATTACCTTCGGCGACAACAGCAAAGGTAAGGTGCTGTCTCGGGGGTCTGTGCGAGTTAATGAGCACTTTGTGTTACGCGATGTTGCTCTTGTTTCTAACTTGCATTTTAACCTTCTTTCTGTTTCGCAACTTTTCGATGATGACTATGAGATTCGTTTTAAACCAAATCTCAGTCGCATTTTAGATCCTCAGGGCAATCTTGTTTGTGTGATTTTGCCCTTTGGAAAAGTCTTTCGTGCGGATTTCTCGGAGTCGTTCGGAATTTCTCGTTGTCTTTTGGATGGACCTTCCTCCTCTGATCTTTGGAAGTGGCATAGGATACTTGGTCATTTGAGCTTCGACTTGCTTGCAAGGCTTAGTTCACTTGGCTTAATCCGAGGATTGCCCAAGTTGTCCATGGAGAAGGATCTTGTTTGCCATTCTTGTAGACATGGGAAGATGGTAGCCGCTCCCCACCATCCAGTGACTCAGGTCATGACTAAGCGCCCTGGAGAGCTTTTACATATGGACCTTGTTGGTTCGGCTCGGGTGAGCTCGGTTGGGGGGAAGTGGTATGTGCTTGTTGTTGTCAACGATTTTTCGAGATATTCGTGGGACTTCTTTTTAGCTGAGAAGACCGAAACTTTCTCCTTTGCTCGCAATCTGATTTTGCGTCTTCAGAATGAGTTCCTTTTGAACTCAATGCGAGCAATTCGGAGTGATAATGGTTCCGAATTCAAGAATTCGGATTTTGAGAAGTTTTGTGACTCTTTTGGGTTAGAGCATCAGTTTTCTTCCCCCTACACACCGCCTCAGAATGGTGTTGTAGAAAGGAAGAATCAGACCCTTGTAGAGATGGCCAGGACGATGCTCGATGAGCATAGGACTCCTAGGCGATATTGGGCCGAAGCTATGAACACTGCATGCTATATTTCCAATCGCATTTTTCTGAGAGCTTTCTTGAAGAAAACTTCTTATGAGTTGTGTTTTGGTAGACAGCCCAAGGTGAGTTATTTTCGATTTTTTGGTTGCCACTGTTTTATACTCAAAAAGGGCAACTTGGACAAGTTTGAGTCTCGTTCTTCTGACGGTGTGTTTTTGGGTTATGGCACTCACACTCGAGCTTATCGTGTACTTAACCTTGACACTAACCGAGTCATGGAGACATCTGATGTCACCTTCGATGAGACCATGGTTTATCCTTCTTCTCGTTTTGAGCGTGCAGGTGATCAAGAGGTTGGCGAACCTCTTTTCGATGATGATGAAGAAGGTGTTGAAGGGATAGATGACCCAGCACCTCCTCCACCTGTTGTGCCGCAAAGAGCGGCTTCTACGACGACTCACGGCCCTGAGACGTCGTCTTCCTGGGGGCTGTGGGATCCGCCACCTCGAGCGGTACCCTTTGTACCCGAGGAGGCACCAGCTGCTGTTGAGGGGGAGGCTACTTCGGCTAGGGAGGCGCCACGACATATCCAGCGCCAGCACCCGCCTCAGCAGATGATCGACAGCATCGACGAACGCGTCACCTGGTCAAGGCAAATCTCTCACTTTGCTCATTCTGCTTTTATTGCTGATTTTGAACCCCGGGATTTTGGACACGCTTTGACGGATCCTGATTGGGTCAATGCCATGCATGAGGAGCTTGAGAACTTTGAGAGAAATCAGGTTTGGGTTCTAGTGTCTCCACCTTCTGAGTGTCATCCTATTGGGACAAAATGAGTTTTCAAAAACAAACAGGGAGAAGATGGCCATGTTGTGAGAAACAAGGCCAGACTCGTAGCCCAGGGATATAGTCAGAAGGAGGGGATAGACTATGAGGAGACGTTTGCTCTTGTAGCTCGTTTGGAGGCTATTAGGATACTCTTGGCTTTTGCTGCCTCCAAAGGTTTCAAACTTTTTCAAATGGATGTCAAGAGTGCCTTCTTAAACGGCTACATAGAAGAGGAGGTGTATGTTAGACAACCCCCCGGTTTCAAAAATCCCAAGTTTCCAAACCATGTCTTTAAACTTCACAAAGATTTGTATGGTTTGAAACAAGCCCCTAGAGCCTGGTATGATAAGTTGAAAACCTTTTTGCTTGCTAAGGGTTTTAAAATGGGATGTGTAGATAAAATGCTCTTTCTCCTCAAGCAAGGCACTGATACTCTCTTGGTTCAAATCTACGTGGATGATATCATTTTCGGTGGTTCTTCTCATGCTTTGGTTGCCAAGTTTGCAGATACTATGAGCAGGGAGTTCGAGATGAGCATGATGGGTGAGTTGACGTTTTTCCTCGGGTTGCAAATCAAGCAATCCCGGGAAGGAACGTTCGTGCACCAGGGCAAGTACACCAGAGACATCCTGAAGAAGTTCGACATGGGTGAGGCCAAGCCTCTCCCAACACCCATGGCGACTACGACGGCCCTGGATGCGGACAAGGAAGGAGAAGCAGTGGACCAGAAGGAGTACCGAAGTATGATCGGGTCGCTACTGTACCTGACGGCGACATGCCCGGACATCCAGTTCGCGGTGTGCCTCTGCGCGCTTTCAGTCATCGCCGCGCACTTCGCACCGTCAGGCGGTCAAGCGCATTATGAGGTACTTATCCTTCTCTCCAGAATTCGGGATTTGGTATTCTGCTTCCTCCAACCTTTCCCTTTGCGGTTATTCCGATGCCGATTTTGCTAGTTGCCGTATTGATCGCAAGTCCACTTCTGGGACTTGCCAGTTTATTGGTTCTTCTCTTGTTTCGTGGTCCTCTCGCAAGCAGTCTAGTGTCGCCCAGTCTACCACGGAGGCTGAGTATGTTGCTGCCGCTAGCTGCTATTCCCAGTTACTCTGGATGATGGCCACTTTGCGTGATTTTGGTCTGAGCTTTTCTCATGTTCCTTTGCTTTGTGACAACACGAGTGCGATTAGCGTTGCTAAGAACCCCGTGCTGCACTCGAAGACCAAACACATTGATGTGCGCTTTCATTTTCTGCGAGACCACTATGAGAAGGGTGATATCGACCTTCGCCGTGTCGATACTCATCATCAGCTTGCTGATATTTTCACCAAGCCTTTGGACCAATCAACCTTTAATCGGTTGAGAGGTGAGCTGGGTGTGTGTTTCCCCTTTTAGATGGGGGAAACATTTTGGATCTTGTATGATACACTAGCTTTGTGTTTTCAGTTGTTTTTGTTTCTTTTTGGAAAAGGAGATTTCTGCGTGTTGGCACTTTTTGATAGTGCATTTTCCCAGGGGGAGAAATGGTTCTTGACAAGTGCATTTTCAACAAAGTGGGAGAAATTCCAAATCATATTCCTGGTTGTTTGCACTATTCGAGGGGGAGCTTGCTCTGGATGAGTTTTTGACACTTTCAATTGGTTTGGAGCGATTTGCTAGTTGTGTTGAGCCTTTGCCTCTTTCTTGAGGGACTAGCATTTGCCTTTCAGATTTTCAATTGGTGTCGAACTGTTTGTGGTAACAGTTGGTATCAAGCTTTCTCTGCTAGTTGTGTTGAGCCTCTGTGCCTCTATCTTGAGGGACTAGCATTTTGCTTTGATATTTACAATTGGTATTTGCTAGCGGTGTTGAGCTTGTTCTACCTCTTCTTGAGGGCTAGCTTTGCTCTGTTTGGTTGCGTCGAGCCATTGCCCATGTCTTTGGGAACCAAGTTGTTTTGCTCTTTCCACTTGACCTTCTTCGGCTTTGCTATGCTTTTGGGTCATTTGGTAGAGTTCTCTCTCTTTCTCCTTCCTCCTTCTTCTATTTCCATTATCAAGGGGGAGATTGCGGATACATGGGTGTATGCTGGGTCTCTGAGTGATGAGTGATTGTCAACTGGGATGATGCGCATGTTCTTTGGCTTGTGTTGTGCAGGTGTCGAGCACGGATGCAGTGATCGAAGGCGAGGTGAAGGTCAAGTAGAGACGTGCCGTGCCGATGGACCGAGAGTGGCGAAGGGCGGACGTGAGGCTTGGACTGAGGGACCAGAGGCCCGAGGATCAGCTGCGGTGGCTGGCAGCCTGTGACGACAACAAGTGAAGACTTGCGGTCTTGTGTTGCCTGAGTCGTGGACTTGGGGACACGTGTCAGTGGACGGGGTGCACGGGAGGTGCATCCCATCTACGACGTCGGTTTGGTGGTAGAGCCAGGGAAAAACCATCGGGTGGACGGTTTCTAGGTTTGGGCCTCAAAACCTGGGTGCGGACGGTTTCTAAGTTTGGCCACAAAACTCGGGCTGAGGGTTTCCGAGTTTGGCCTCAAAACTCGGGCTGAGGACGGTTTCCAGGTTTGGGCCTCAAAACCTGGGCGCCGAGGGTTTGCTGAGTTTGGCCTCAAAACTCAGAAGCTGGTGGGCTGGTTTCCCGGTTTGGGCCTCAAAACCGGGGGTTGCCTGGAAAGGCTTGTTTCCCGGTTTGGGCCACAAAACCGGGGGTGCAGAGCGAGGGCGGCACGTGGCGGCAATCGGGAGGTTGTGTCGAGGCAACGCTACGAGTTGTGCGGGCGTGGCCGTCGGATACACCTACCACTGAGTTGGTCCAGAATAACCCTAGGGTTTAGCTGCTTCGCTCTGTAATTAGTTGAGGGGTAGAGTGGGAATTAGAAATTAGGATAAGTAGAGGGAGACACCCTCCTCCCTTCCTATCTCAGTCATTTGCTCTTTGCTTTCTAGGGTTTCCTGCTCTCCCAATCCCCTGCTGTAGCTAGCTGAGATCCGCAGAGAACAATACCTCTGTGTACTGAAGATTTTGAGGAAGTGAGGTCGTAACCTCACCGTTGTAGCATGTGGTAGCCTCATGGTTGCAGATCGATGACTTGATTCGCGTTTTTGTTCGTGTTCTTCGCGTTCTTCGTTTCTCCGCGATTTTCCCGTCACTCGATCTCTCTCTCCCGTGCGTCTTTGTGAAATCCGTTTGAATCAACTTGTTCGTATTTGAAAGGAGATCATTTCCACCGAAGGAATTTATCTATCTCCCTACGAACAAGTAGATCGGGTTGATTTCGTTTTCGTGGCGCTTTTCGGTTCATCCTTCTCCCCTTTCGATTTCCCGGAGTTTGAGTTGATTTGAGCGGATGATTTCTTGGGGATAGTCTCCTAACTACCTCGTGATCATCTCCTCCATGTTTGGGAACGTGGGATCTTGAGTTGAATCGATTTGGAGAAGATTTGGCAGAAGGGCGACCAAAATCGCCCTCCCTGAGTGACCGCGGACAGTCCGCCACTCAGGGCGCGGGCAGTCCGCGCGTCGGGCTCCAGCCAGGCCAGTGGCTGCGCAGCTCATTCGGACAAGTCCTTTTTGAACCGCGGACAGTCCGCCGTTGTGTTTGGCAGATAGTCCGGGATTGTCCAGGGACTTTGCAGCAACCTTGCTGTTTGGCGAGTTTTGCCGGCAGACAGTCCGCCACTCGCTCGCGGACAGTCCGGCAGTACCGCGGACAGTCCGGGAACTGCCTGAAGCTTCTGGTTTAGTGCGTTTGCTCTCCTGGCTTGCTCACTTGGTTTCCGGACTTCTCGTTTGACCCTAGAGCTGACCAAGGAACCTCTCTAGGTATCTTTGCTACTTGTTAGCATAGATACTTAGGAGTTTCTCGACGTAGTTGCCAATCTACGTTTCGGGACTTGGTTTTTGGGGTTGTGTTTGAGCCGGAGCTTTTGGCGTTTGGTTTGCTATCTCTTTGTGGTGCTCCGCTGTGATCCTAGGTATCATCCACCCTCTTCCAAGGGTCGTGAGCATCACGGTTTCGGTCGCAGTTTCTCGGGGTTGATTTTGGGACATTCGGCCAAAGTTTCTGAAGGAAATTTTTGAGCTCCCATTCACCCCCCCTCTGGTCGCCGTGCTAGTGCTTTCTCGGTCCTTCACTCTCCACAGTCAAGCGAGCTAGCTGTGTGGTGAGGAGGTCTATCTCTGTAACATGCTCCTCCTGTCGGCAATGCTGTGCAGCTATCTCCTCACTAAGAATATGGTCCAGGTGATCATAGCTACGCGATAGGCATCCATAAGTAGCCATGAGAGCGGCCATAGCACTCCCTGCTGGTCCTGCACAATGCTCCCTCTCAAGAGAGCTAGCCTCAAGTAATGTAGCTCCTGGCTGGCGCCACACTGCCTGGTAAGGATCTGCTGTCGGGAAGATGCTGGCGGTAGCTTGAGCAACCACCTCTAGATGGTCCTCCATGATATCCCGGAGAACGGTGTAAGCAACTCTGTTGGCTCCATCCCATGGGGTCCTCCCCTGCAACGCGAACACACGGCGGCACCAGACGTGATCCTGGTCATCATGGCTAGGCACGTCAACCTCCACCGTATACATGTGACGGTCCTCTGAAAACTTTACACGGTGCCAGTCGTACTGTGGCTCCTGGCCCTCCTGATATGCGACCAAGTGTAGCACCCTCCACAGGATAGTAGGCATGCCGAACTCCCATAGAAAATCCTCTAACCCCTCACTGTCCAGGGTCCCAGCATATAATTAGGCCTCTTGTCTCTGGTCGACTTACGAGCTGTGCGCTTGGTACGGGCCATCTGTAAGAAGTTTACCCACACATAGGTTTTCATTAGTTTGAGAATAACTTTTATTAAGAAAAACAGGACAGATAACATAAGGGAGGAGTAAGATTAATGCAAAGTTGTATGATCATGATGCATGCACGCAACATACGTCCTCACTGTCTATCAACCTAACGGCTAGACGGTGGCATACACGTTCACTCATAGCGTTAACTAGACGTACTATACGTTCGCAAGTTAGCGTACCTACAGAAACTCAATTCAGCCCTGCCCACAGTATGAATATCATGCATTGCTGAAATTAAATCTAATACTCGTACTAACTTAGGTGCACACCCAGTATACACGTAAGCAGTATATGCACCCATCAGAATAGTATTACTCCCACAATCCATACTTTCACATATACTTGTGTGTAACAGGTATACATGTCAGTACCATTCAAGCACTCCCCTCGATTGGCGGTTGTCCAATCATGCTCTCACAACTCACTTGTTACCTTGGCGTAGAGGCATTTGATCCATTCATTACTATTCCAAAGAATGGCACCCATACAATTTCACCCTTGCCGTATGGACGACAGAAACAACAGAATTTAAACATGATGCATAGCCCCCAAGTTAGTACTTAAATAGCCACCTAGGAACCTACTGGGCATAAGGACTTGATCATTAGCACAACTTAATCAATATTATACGATTTTTCAAACCCTAATATAGCTTATATGTTTTTGCAAAGAAAATTTTGATTTGAAAATACGATTTTCAAATACACTCATGAACAGTAACGCCAACCATGCTCCGATGCCAGCTGTGACAGAACTGACAAATTTATACCAGATTAAGCACTGGATCCCTGCTTCCGCAGAGTTCACAGATACTTAAGCTCGTACAAACCCGGTAGTCCAGAAATCTTGAAGGATTTCAAATCATTTAACTTTAGCCAAGATCGTAATAGATTAGCGTACATGTCCACGAGGTACATTCAGTTCGCACACAGTTCAAATACATCGGAGTTCAACAGTTATTACAAACCATAGTTCAAATTTCGAAAGCGGAAGCAACATAGTTTTAAACATAAGTTCTCAGTTCCCAATATGGTGCCATTGCCTGATCAGTCCACAAAAGCATCAGGGAAAGATAAGAGTTGACCATGCCCATGGTCTATTCATTGCCCTCAACGGGGTATAGACAGTTCTCGCAATAGCCGAAGAAGCATTGCCCATCTGCAACAACAAGGGAAAGAACCCTGAGTACGAGAAGGTACTCAGCTAGACTTACCCGTCATAAACCAGAAATAATTGACACCAAGGAGTATGCAAGGCTGTATCTGGGGTTGGCCAAACTTACTTTTTGCGTAAAAGCATTTTATTAAGAAATATTCATTATTTAAGTAAGAGCATTATCTTTTAAGTAATCAACCTGTTTAACTAGATTTGCACCTGATCTAGAGCAAACACTTGACTATTTAATCAAGCAAGAGTGACTATTTCATCAATAGTCTTTCAGATTCAACCTCATAACCATCTTTAGTTCCATAAGTTACTACGGTAACACATGCTCAGTCAAGTTACTCACTAACCAACAACGATGGCGATTATAATCGATTCCTACCAGCTGGGGATAAAATGTCGCACACTCGCCCGATCACACCCTGCCAGGCGGCCGTCGGCGACCAATTCAGGAGGTTCGAGAACACAACACGCGGGACGGCCATGGGCCCTTCTACACCGGGGGTTATCTCAATGCCAGGTCGCTCAAGCTATTAACTGCCCACGGTCATGCCTGGTCGATCAGGCCCTGCCTGCCCTCGGACCATGCCAGGTTGATCAGAATAGTTGCCCACGGTACATATAAGGCCCTGGGTGTTAGGCGTCAACATCTCCATCACCGGCTCAAAAAAACTTACTCGGCTTCACGGGAGGTACCGCACCTGCTCTGTTAAGTGATTGACGAGTTCAAAATGACTGAGGTGTGCCTTCGTCGGGTCCTAATCGACACAGACGGGAGACTACTAGCACACAGAACCCATGTCCTGCTGCTCCTACATCCCGCCCGGTCTCAGATTAAATATCACATGATTATCTCCATGATAGCACAAGGCTAAACATGATCAGTATCCACCTATATGCGGGAGACAGGAAATCACCCGACTTTTACCGGTCTAAGCAGGGCTAAGCAAATATTCGAGCCTAGACTAACAGGGATATTAAGACAGTAATTGCAGGTGGACAAGGATAATTAATCAATGCAACAACGGTGTCACTCAACTCCTATAACCTAATGCAACAAGCATATCAGGTTAACTTTGTAAACAGTTACTGCAAACCATAGGAGTAAGATGCTCCGGGGCTTGCCTCGCTCAAAGTCTGAAGGTCGGTGATCGCGACACTCCGGCAGGTCTTCAACGTCTCCTTCCGGGACCTTCTCTTCCGGCGTCTCCTCTTAGCACTGCTCCTCGGGTGGCGGATCCTGAACCTCCGCTACCGATCCTATATCATGCATAACATGAATAAATAACACGAATGCACGGAGGATGCATGGTGATGCAACATGGAATGAGATATTTCAGGAGATAAACACATGTCATCTACTGCGTTCTCTTCAACAAGGTAGTCAACATCATCCTACTGTTTACAAGAGATCTCAACATCTACCCAACTACTTAACCTATCTTACTCAACTTGCTAAGGTATGTTGTCACCACATCAAAGTTTACTTATGAGTTTATTACCCTCTAATTACTTGCTGAAATAAATCTAATTAAACAAGCCTATAACAGCAACCCATCTTAGACAGCTTCAGAAAACTCAACAAAAATTACTGGAAGTTAACAACACATAATCTAGTTCCCTGTTCAAATTTCACCCCATTTGGACTTAGACTCCACCCTCTATGAAAAAGACAAACTTTACCATGAAAAAGTGCTTTGAACTACACACCCTAGCAAAAAGTGTCAAACAATAGATTTCTTATTTTTCCACTGAACTTCTTAGCACAAGAGCAGTGTGCATAAATTCTCAGGTTCACATTCCTCATATTTTAATTACTACAAAATAAACAAGGAAACAACATTTAATCATTTTAATTACTATTGTCAAATTACTTCATAGAGCAACTCCATATTATATTTTTCCTAGAAACTACTCCTCAATACTAAACTAACAAAATAAGAATCACATTTTTCTGAGCTATACACAGTTTACTATGCATTTAACAAGATTTCAGCTTAAACATGAATTAAATATAACCACACAGAAAATTATCACAAACTGGACATACCATAATTTTCATGCATAGAACTCAACACAACAAACCTAACAAAACTTGTTTCACCTTTTTAGCATTTACAGATTGCAAGATATGAATTAAATAAGCAATTCAAACATTTCTAAAAACTATTTAAACAAAACCACGAAAAACTCCCTAACCTCAACTGCTAGACGCACCCAAACTGCTGCACCCAGACTCACTGACAAGTGGGACCCAAGCCACTGAATCACGGGCCCTCGAGTCAAACTGACCCCACCTGTCATCCCCACCGAGACAGGGGAGGAGTTGACCGCGGCGGAGCTTGCCGTCGGCGACCTCTCCGGCGAAACCAACCCCACCGGCGGACTCCCCTTCTCCTTCCGCACCCGATGGTGCCCCTATACGGCTCAGCGCGTGCGCGGATCGAGCTCGCCATCGACAATGGCGGACACGGCGGCGTGGCCCTAGCTACGTCGGCCGGCTCCGGCCTCGACGAGCCAAACGGACTTCCGATTCCTACTCCGGCGACCTCCACAAACCTAACCTGAGGCTCAGGAGCCAGGGCTCCGGCTCCGAGCACCCGCGACCACGGCCATGCTGACTCCGGCGGCCATGGCGAGCGGCGGACGCGGCGTACTGGCACTACCAAACCCTAATCGGCTTAACCGACACCTCCAACGCCTTCTATGGGCCACGGCGACTCACGAACGCTAGCTAAGACCGACGGACGGGCACGGGAAAGAGGGTGGCCACGGCGGACCGAGCTCGCCGGCCATGGCAGACATGGCGGACGACGGCGTTCCGCGGGCACCTAACCCAAATCGGCTAAACCATCACCCCCTATCTCCTCCTCGAACCTCACTGACCCCTAAACACGCGCTAGGGCAACACACAACCACGAGACGGAGGCCGGCCACGGCGAACCGAGCTCGGTGGTCATGGCGACCATGGCGGCGGCTCATCTCGGGGTTTGCCTACGGTCTCTCATGGAGCGCTAAAGATAGCACAAGGTGCGGGAGCTCACGGCGAAGCTTTGTGGGTGGTTGGATGGACGGTGCGGTGGCGGGACGGCGGTGAACGGCGGCGGTGCCCTGCTTTCCCCTTTTCCGCTCGGGCACCGGCGAACGAGAGCAAGAGCGAGGGAGGGGACAGAATGGAGGGAGGAGCGGCGCGACTCGGGCAGCGGGGCGAGCGGCAGCTTATGCTCGCCACGCCGCGCGCGGGCGTTGCCTCCCCGGCCAGCTCGCGCCACGCAGCGCGCGGACTCTGCGCGCGGTCGGCACGGCACGGCCCGATTCAAACTGAATCGACCGATGCAGGCGCTGATGGCCGACTGACGGGCGGATTTTGGCCGCGATTTACTCCTAATCCACTCGATGAAACGCTAAACCACTTGCTCCCTTGCTTAGAGCTACATGCCGACTACAACTTTGGTTACAAGATCAAGGTTTGGTTCGGCCTGGATTGCTCTCGAGAAAGCTCCAAAGATGGCTAGGAAAAACTGTTTTGATAGTTAGGACTTAGAAGAATTTTCTAAGTCTAATCTCCCCCATTTCTGCCTTGTGGGTCCTAAAACACCTTGTTAAACTCATTTTCATGAGTTGGCCCTTAAACAACTTTTGTTCTACTCTAATTTCTACACACTTTTGGTTAAGGGCCCACAGCCATGCAAAGCTTCTATCAAGGAGGTTTTAGCTAGTTAAACAAAAGGACTCCTAGGGCTCTATCAAGGCAACTAGGGTTAGTGACTTGGTTAGCCAAAAGGACCAACACAAACCTAGCTTCAAACTAACTCCTCACTAGGTTCAAACACTAGGGAGACTCACACACTCCAAAAACAAGCCAAACAAGCATCACACCAAGCATACATCACAAGTGTGAAAGGTCCTTGTTTGGTTTTGGTAATTGAGTGACAACTTAGGTGGACTAATATGTGTTTGAAGTGAATTACACAGGTGATTAGTCCACAGGTACATGTGTGTGAGCAACATATGCCATAGAGGTGAAATGGCTTGGAAGATGTTGCAAGGCTCACACATGTGTAGAAGGAGCTTAATGCACATGAAACATGACATGTGGTCATGTGGCTAAGATGGTGAAGATCAAGGCAAGACTTGGCTTGATGGACCGGTTGCGAAGGTGAAGGGCAAGTTGGAGGCTTTGAAGCCATTGGTACCGAGTGTCGGGAGGCTTAAGCAAGACTTGGCGCCGAAGGACCGAAGCAATGGTGAAGAGCAAGTAATGTCAAGATCGATGGACCATGGAGGCCATGTGATGATATGAAGTGGATCATATCATTTGATGAAGAGGTTGGTGCATGTGTTGCATCAACACCGGAGGAGATGGAATGGAATGCGCAAGGCAAAGGTATAATTGTAGGGCATTTCATTTCACCGGTCATAGGTGTGTAGAGAAGTTTATGACCAGGTTTAGGATAGATGGTCGTACTATTAAGAGGAGCAAACTTGTTTGCATATCGGTCATCTAGTGCCACTAGAGCGATCTAACTTTGCGATGTTACTAAGATCGAGTGGTGTTATGAGTGAAAGAGAAAATCCTTTGAAAATGATTGTGAAAATGCTAACACACATGCACATGTTGTTGTACACTTGGTGGTGTTGGCACATTTGCAAAGGAGAAGTTGTTGGAGTTGTTTTGGATCAACACAGAGAAGAAAAGGGAAGTTTTCTAAGTATGGTCGGTAGTACCGCCCAGGGGGGTCGGTAGTACCGCCCATGGGTGCTGCGTGCAACCTTCTCTGTGTTGGGGCTGATTTGGCCAGGCGGTAGTACCGCCATAACCTCGGTACTACCACCCGCGGTGGTACCGACCAGAGGGTCGGTGGTACCGTGGCCCTGAAGTGTTTTTGCCGGCTCTCTGTGTTGAGCTGAGTTTGGCCTGCCGGTAGTACCGCCATAGGGTCGGTACTACCGACCGTTCGAGGTTTCGAGGTGTGAGGAGTTTGGAAGCTCTCTGGAAGTGGCCAGTTTTGGCCTACCGGTAGTACCGCCATAGGGTCGATAGTACCGGGCTCGGTAGTACCGACCATGGGGTCGGTAGTACCATGGTATGGAGGAGTTTTGCATGCTCTCTGTGTAGATCCAATGTTGGCCTGTCGGTAGTACCGCCATAGGGCCGGTACTACCGACCTTTGGAAGATCCGAAGGCGAAGGAGTTCGGGGCTCTCTGTATAGTCCCCAGTTTGGCCTGTCGGTAGTACCGCCAAAGGGCCGGTACTACCGACCGTCAGAAGTACCGACCAAGAGTCGGTTGTTCGTTTTGGTCAACGCGTCGTGTGTAACGGCTAGTTCTGACACTATCGGTACTACCGCCCAGGGGGTCGGTAGTACCGACCATAGCGCAGAATGCCCAGTGAAGGGGCATAACGGCTAGTTGGCCCTTGGGGCTATATATAGTCGTGGTAACCGGCCTTGGGCTGGTCGGTCAAGTGGTTGAGCACTCCAAAGCCTTGGTGGCTTGTGCTAGCGACCCCTCTAACACACATATGCTTTAGTGCTTATCCGATTGTGTGAGAGAGTGATCCTAGTGCGTTGCTTTGAGAGATAGCATCGAGTGGCACTAGGTGTTCGAGTTGCAAGCCGGTGTGCTTATTACTCTTGGAGGTTGCCACCTCCTAGACGGCTTGGTGCGTGTCTCCGTCGTGAAGCCTACGTGAAGATTGTGCGTGGCTCCGGAGAAGCTTTGTGAGGGGCATTGTGCTCGCCCCGCGGGAGATCGCGAAGAGCAACTCTAGTGGAAAGAGGCGTGAAGAGCGCCAAGTGGTCCGGCCGGATCAAAAGCTAGAGCTCTTGGTGAGCACTCCATCGTGGAGAGGTTGGCTTAGTGTCACCACTAGCGAGAGGATCGGCGGCAACCTTGGGCTTGCTTCAACGGGGACTAGCTTGGTGGCAACCAAGTGAACCTCGGGATAAAATCTTGTGTCCCCGTCCCTTGTTGCTCTTATTATTCTTGTTTCCTTGCATATTACGCTTGTTCTTGTGTTCTTCGTGTTCTTCCTCCCTCTATCACTCTATCTTAGGTTGGGAAGGCTCGATCCACATTTTGCCAAGGAATCAAGACGTGAGGAAGCTACAATCGTCATCTACAACATCTAGGGAAGTGGGGTAATTGCTAGATCTGAGATTGCATCTCACCCCCTTTGATTTCGTAGCTTCCTGCAGGTGCTCGGTAGTACCGGCTTGGAAGCCCGGTAGTACCGGCATCGGTAGTACCGGCCCTACAGCTCGGTAGTACCGACTGCCTGCTATTTGCACTAGCTTGTATTGCAATATTTATTCTTGTGCTAGTGTTTAGTTGCTTAGTTTGTGTAGCTAAGTTGAGCTCTCTAATTTGTCTTGGGTAGCCTTGTTATTGAGCATTGCTAGTGAGCTTAGGCTTTGTGCTTTGCTTGCTAGATTGTTTAGGAGCTCCCCCGTGCTTGAAGTACTAGTTGCATAGGCTTGTGTGACATTGCTTCTAGAATTGGTTAGGTGAGCTCTAGCTAGCCCGACACCTTATTTGCATTGATTAGGATCTTTTGTAAGGTGTCATAGAGTATAGGTAGAGGGGTGTAGTCTTGGCTAGACCGATAGTTTTAATTCCGCATTTATTTCGGTTAGCCGCTCCAATTAAGTTTAATTTTAAAAGGGACTATTCACCCCCCCCCCTCTAGTCCGCCATCTCGACCCTTCAAGTGGTATCAGAGCTAGGTCTCTCATTTGTGGTCTTTACCGACCTGAGAGGATGGCGACTTACGGGCTAGGAATTGATTGTCCACACATTTTTGATGGCACTCACTTTACACGATGGAAAACTTGGATGATGTGTAATTTCAAGTTTATTTGCCCTCAAATGTGGTGGATCGTAGATGTAGGCTTTTCTCATGTGTTGGATGAAATGAATCTAACTCAAGCACAAGGGAAATGCCTAGATCTCGAGTGCCAAGCTACTAACATCATTTTTAGATCTTTGCATGATAATATCTTTATTGAGATCATGGATATGGAGTCCTCCCATCACATGTGGAAGTATCTCAATGACAAGTATGGGAGTGCTCCAATTGATGATGATGTTAGTGAGCCCGAGGAAGAGGCACACGAGGTGGTTGAGCAAGACCACAGCCCCGTGATTGTGGAAGATTGCTCCACCTCAAGCTCAAGTGATGCAAGTGATGATGATATTCCAAGCACACTTGATGATGATGGTTCATGCTCCGGCTATGAGAGTGATACTTCTTCGAGCTCTCCAACCACTACATCGCATTGCTTCATGTCACACGGTGACACTAAGGTTTGCAAAGCTAATGTGATTGATCTTAATGCACATGAGGAGCTCTTGAGTAAATATGTTAGCATGACCATCGCTTCAGAAAATGAGATGTCTAAAAATGCAAAATTGACAAAAGAAAACTCATTTCTAAAGAATGCATGTGAACAACAAAAGGATCTACTTTATGTTACTACTTGTTCACATGATGAGCTAAAATTGACTCATGAGGAACTATGTGTTGCTCATGATAACTTGGTAAAAGACCATGCTTTTCTCACTAAGAAGCTTTCTAATGTAGAAACTAAAACTAGTGAGAGCTCATCACATGGGTCAAATGATCCATTGCAAAATGTTGCTAACCCATGTGATGTAGGCAAGAAGCATATATCCACCTCTTGTGAAGATTTATTATCTATGCCATGTTCTTCACATATAGATGCTTGTTCTACTTCCTTGTCTTGTGAGACTAACATTTTGAAGGAGAACAATGAGCTCAAAAGTGAAGTGAAGAACTTGAGCAACAAGTTAGAGAGGTGGTGTAGATCAAAGGTCACCCATGAGCACATGATGAAGAATCAAAGAAGCTATGGTGACAAGAGTGGCATTGGCTTCAACAAGAGCAATGTCGAAGGCAAGAGATGGGGCAAGAGAAGATATGAAAGAGAAATGAAGAAGCAAGAACAAGAAAAGCTATCTCATTTCATGTGCTATCAATGCCATGAGATGGGACATCTTGCATTAGCTTGCCCCAACAAGAAGAAGCCCCAAGATCAAATCAAGATCAACCATGAAGATGATGATATGGGGAAGAAGACAAGAAGGGGAGGTAGAAGATCAAGATCAACACAAGACCTCGCCCAAGTCAAGTGCTATGAATGTGAGAAGATGGGTCACTTTGCCTCAAAGTGTCCCAACAAGCTTGAGAAGAAGGCTCAAGCAACCCAAGTGAGGCAAGGCAATGAGAAGCAACACATGAGCAAGGAAGAGAAGGCTCAATCATGAAGAAATTGCTACTCATGCCGGGAAAGGGGACACATGGCTCATTCATGTCCCCTAGGTAACATTCCTAAGCCTATTTCAATTACTAATGATTCTATGCTTAGGAAGGATGATAATGGTACCTCTAATACTACCATTACAACTCATCCCACTATTCATACTAAGGCTATGCCAAAGTATGTTGCACCTAACTTGAGAGGACCCAAACAAGTTTGGGTACCATCAACTAGTGGATGAATGTGTGTAGGTACCATGGCATTGGAGACTTGATTCAATTTGTTCTATGTTGATCATCATGTGATTGAATCAAGTAATGAAGCTTAGTGCAAATCCATCCCAATGCCAAGACAAAAGAGTGAAGTCCAAGTGCTACAACATACAAGTGCAAAAGATCAAGTTGTGGTGGTAAAATGGAATATTTGAAGGCTTGCAATCAAATTTTGTTGAAGCTTGCTTTTGGATGATCATGAGCTACTAAGGTATATCTCTAGTTGATCATGTTATTTTAGATGCATATGAGATGATTGAATCGGATATATATGCATATGTTGCTTGCTATAAGATGATTAAATGGATTTGATGCTTAGTGATCAAAATTGAGTTAGTTTGAATGGATATGTTCATGAGACTTCTTTTAGTAAGTGATTTGAATGGATATATGTCTTGTGAGAGTATTCAAACATGTTAGCTCAAGTTTGATTCAAATTGGTAGAGTATAGCTCAATTGCTCCAAGTTGTCAAAAATCTGAAATCTGAGCTAGCTGTGATAATAGCCATGTTTGAATGATCAAATCTATTTGGATTGGCTTGAAATTTGGTACACATGCTCTACACTTATGATATTAGTTCTGTGCAAAATTCATGATTATTGGATAAGATATACTTTGGTTTTGGAGTAGATCTTGTCAACTATAGTGCAGCAGCTTTCAGCATGTAGTACTATGGAAAGAATTGAAATCTGGTAGCAATCTAGAAAGCCAATGAAGCTCAAATTTTTATGGCTGCTAGAACACTTAGAGAGGCACATCTCCACCAAATTTCATAGTTATTGGACTTATATTTGAGGAGATATGCATGTTTCTTTGAGAAGGACAGAATCTGCCAGAAAAGTGACAATTATTGGATTAATCTAGAGTCACTTTGATTGAAAGGCCCTCAAGTTGGAATCATGTTTATAAGTGTTTAAGGGACCTATGTTTGGTTTTGAGATGAGCTAGAAGTATGATAAAGATGAGTACAAGTTCATTTGATTGAAGAGTGTATTTGGCACACATTTGGTACTCAAATTGAAGATCAAGACCAACATCAAGATGAAGAGAAAGATCAAGTCCTAGTATCAATTGAAGATCATTTGGAAGAAAGAAAAGGACTCAAAGAAGGAAGAGTTGAACTCAGGCAACCTTGCAAGAAGCTTCCATCATGATGAGTTCACCATTGGATCAATCAAACAAAGGCATTTCGAGTAAGGATCAAGGATGTTCTTTGGAGAGAGGTCACTTCTCCCTTATGTAGGGGCTTGCCGCCTTTTGTAGGTTAACCAAGTGTGGTACTTGGAAGGCTAATATGGAAGTGTGATTCAAAGGATATTTGAGATGCTTAGTTGAAGCAATGAAAGGATTGACCAAGCAAAGCAAGCAACATCCAAGATAGAAAAGCAAATCTTGCCAACTCAAGTGGTATTTATATGCAAGCAAAGGTCAAATGAAGAAGCAAGCCAACCACAACAAGATAGTGCACTTGATCATATGGGTGAAGATTTGATTCTTTCAAATTGGTATCTATTGGTCTTCACCATGGACTTCACATTGCTATTTGGAGCTTAATTGGAATCAAATGACTATCCTCTACTCCAAGATAGCAAAGGTATCATTGTAATGTGCATGATCATTTCATCCCTTACTAGTATGCGGTTAGTGCATATAGTACATGCTTAATAGGATCATGCATGACAAATGAAAAGTTTAAATTCATAGCCTACCACTATTGCTTGTTTGATTATATGATCTAGTGGTTAGTATATGGATTTGTTCATGAGCTAGTGAACCCAAGTACTTGATCTAGAAGATGAGCATTCAAGTGTCTAATTCAACGTGAGTAAGATAACCATTAAAAGATGTGTGAAGAAGCTTACTCTAGAGCAAACCGAGTTAGATATCTTGTGCAAAATTGCCTAGTTCAAGTCACAAATGAGAAGCTCATGAAGACGACAAGAGTTCAAGAAAAAGATAATAATGCAAATGGATATCAAGTTTAAATCTTCATTCAAGTGGTATCTAGACTCATCATTTATTCACATGGTATCTATTCAAAAATGGTATATGATCTTTCAAGTGATATTTACCAAGTGGTGTCTAGATCAAGCTCACAAGTGGTATCCTACAAGATGTCAAATGATCCTCAACTATAAGTGATCAAATCAAGCAAAGCATCCCTCACCAACAAGAGCTCAAGTTTATCAAGTGGATGACCCATGCTATGAACTTGGGGAGGTGCCCCACCTATTGGTATCAAGGTCAAAGATCCTACACATGGTGTCATTCCAACACATATGGTGGTGTCCATCAAAAATGAAGACTCAAGTGTCAACCATCTACCCTAGTGCAACCCTTTGTATCAAGTAAAGCATGCCTTTTATGGTTATTGATGACAAAGGGGGAGAAAGTGCCAAAGATATGATATGATAGGGGGAGATGTGGTAAAGATATGTCAAGGACATGGATCAAGAGGGAGCAAGATTGGATAATGCAAAGGATCAAAATTCTTGGACAATGAGAGCACACAAGTAGGGGGAGCAAGCTCATGAACTTGGTTGTTGCATTTGATATGTGCATAATCATGTGCTTGCTTGCATTGCATAAGTTTTAAAATTTTATATGCATGCTTGTGTGGTGTATGCTAGTTATAGGATTTAATTGATGCTTGCTTGCATTGCATAAGTTTTAAAATTTTATATGCATGCTTGTGTGGTGTATGCTAGTTATAGGATTTAATTGATGATTTAATAACTAACATGCATAGGTTGATAGCTAGACTTGTGTTTTTTCATGCAAAACTAGACCCTTGCTATTAATGTTGATCTCACGGGGTTTTCTAGTTTTTATGATGTCTAGCTACTCGTGGTGCTAAAGAAGGTGTACAAGTATGAACTTCATCGATATCACGCTTCAAAGGTTATTCTATACACCTTAGCACCTCTTGGTAGTAATTACTCTCCCACACTTCGATATCTATGCATATGTGCAAGTCTCATTTTCAAACACTATAGCACATATGTAGGGGGAGCTAATACTACCAATTCGGGTTTGTGCTACTTGTCCAAAATCCTTTACACATGGTAAAATAGCTTGGGCAAGAAACATGAATCCAAACCAAGTTAGCAATTTACATTCTTGTGAAGTGCTAACTTGGAATAAGCATAATTTCCACATCTTTGTAGAGTTGTCATCAATTACCAAAAAGGGGGAGATCGAAAGGTCCTTGTTTGGTTTTGGTAATTGAGTGACAACTTAGGTGGACTAATATGTGTTTGAAGTGAATTACACAGGTGATTAGTCCACAAGTACATGTGTGTGAGCAACATATGCCATAGAGGTGAAATGGCTTGGAAGATGTTGCAAGGCTCACACATGTGAAGAAGGATCTTAATGCACATGAAACATGACATGTGGTCATGTGGCTAAGATGGTGAAGATCAAGGCAAGACTTGGCTTGATGGACCGGTTGCGAAGGTGAAGGGCAAGTTGGAGGCTTTCAAGCCGTTGGTACCGAGTGTCAGGAGGCTTAAGCAAGACTTGGCACCGAAGGACCGAAGCAATGGTGAAGAGCAAGTAATGTCAAGATCGATGGACCATGGAGGCCATGTGATGATATGAAGTGGATCATATCATTTGATGAAGAGGTTGGTGCATGTGTTGCATCAACACCAGAGGAGATGGAATGGAATGCGCAAGGCAAAGGTATAATTGTAGGGCAATTCATTTCACCGGTCATAGGTGTGTAGAGAAGTTTATGACCGGGTTTAGGATAGATGGCCGTACTATTAAGAGGAGCAAACTTGTTTGCATATCGGTCATCTAGTGCCACTAGAGCGATCTAACTTTGCGATGTTACTAAGATCGAGTGGCGTTATGAGTGAAAGAGAAAATCCTTTGAAAATGATTGTGAAAATGCTAACACACATGCACATGTTGTTGTACACTTGGTGGTGTTGGCACATTTGCAAAGGAGAAGTTGTTGGAGTTGTTTTGGATCAACACAGAGAAGAAAAGCGAAGTTTTCTGAGTATGGTCGGTAGTACCGCCCATGGGTACTGCGTGCAACCTTCTCTGTGTTGGGGCTGATTTGGCCTGGCGGTAGTACCGCCATAACCTCGGTACTACCGCCCGCGGTGGTACCGACCAGAGGGTCGGTGGTACCGTGGCCCTGAAGGGTTTTGCAGGCTCTCTGTGTTGAGTTGAGTTTGGCCTGCCGGTAGTACCACCATAGGGTCAGTACTACCGACCGTTCGAGGTTTCGAGGTGTGAGGAGTTTGGAAGCTCTCTGGAAGTGGCCAGTTTTGGCCTACCGGTAGCACCGCCATAGGGCCGATAGTACCGGGCTCGGTAGTACCGACCAGGGGGCCGGTAGTACCATGGTATGGAGGAGTTTTGGATGCTCTCTGTGTAGATCCAATGTTGGCCTGTCGGTAGTACCGCCATAGGGCCGGTACTACCGACCTTTGGAAGATCCGAAGGCGAAGGAGTTCGGGGCTCTCTGTATAGTCCTCAGTTTGGCCTGTCAGTAGTACCGCCATAGGGACGGTACTACCGACCGTCGGAGGTACCGACCAGGAGTGGGTTGTTCGTTTTGGTCAACGCGCCGTGTGTAACGGCTAGTTCTGACACTGTCGGTACTACCGCCCAGGGGGTCGGTACTACCGACCAGGGGGTCGGTACTACCGACCGTAGCGCAGAATGCCCAGTGAAGGGGCATAACGGCTAGTTGGCCCTTGGGGCTATATATAGTCGTGGTAACCGGCCTTGGGCTGGTCGGTCAAGTGGTTGAGCACTCCAAAGCCTTGGTGGCTTGTGCTAGCGACCCCTCTAACACACATATGCTTTAGTGCTTATCCGATTGTGTGAGAGAGCGATCCTAGTGCGTTGCTTTGAGAGATAGCATCGAGTGGCACTAGGTGTTCGAGTTGCAAGCCGGTGTGCTTATTACTCTTGGAGGTTGCCACCTCCTAGACGGCTTGGTGCGTGTCTCCGTCGTGAAGCCTGCGTGAAGATTGTGCGTGGCTCCGGAGAAGCTTTGTGAGGGGCATTGTGCTCGCCCCGCGGGAGATCGCGAAGAGCAACTCTAGTGGAAAGAGGCGTGAAGAGCGCCAAGTGGTCCGGCCGGATCAAAAGCAGAGCTCTTGGTGAGCACTCCATCGTGGAGAGGTTGGCTTAGTGTCACCACTAGCGAGAGGATCGGCGGCAACCTTGGGCTTCCTTCAACGGGGACTAGCTTGGTGGCAACCAAGTGAACCTCGGGATAAAATCTTGTGTCCCCGTCCCTTGTTGCTCTTATTATTCTTGTTTCCTTGCATATTACGCTTATTCTTGTGTTCTTCATGTTCTTCCTCCCTCTATCACTCTATCTTAGGTTGGGAAGGCTCTATCCACATTTTGGCAAGGAATGAAGACGTGAGGAAGCTACAATCGTCATCTACAACATCTAGCGAAGTGGGGTAATTGCTAGATCTGAGATTGCATCTCACCCCCTTCGATTTCGTAGCTTCCTGCAGGTGCTCGCTAGTACCGGCTTGGAAGCCCGGTAGTACCGGCATCGGTAGTACTGGCCCTACAGCTCGGTAGTACCGACTGCCTGCTGTTTGCACTAGCTTGTATTGCAATATTTATTCTTGTGCTAGTGTTTAGTTGCTTAGTTTGTGTAGCTAAGTTGAGCTCTCTAATTTGGCTTGGGTAGCCTTGTTATTGAGCATTGCTAGTGAGCTTAGGCTTTGTGCTTTGCTTGCTAGATTGTTTAGGAGCTCCCCCGTGCTTGAAGTACTAGTTGCATAGGCTTGTGTGACCTTGCTTCTAGAATTGGTTAGGTGAGCTCTAGCTAGCCCGACACCTTATTTGCATTGATTAGGATCTTTTGTAAGGTGTCATATAGTATAGGTAGAGGGGTGTAGTCTTGGCTAGACCGATAGTTTTAATTCTGCATTTATTTCGGTTAGCCGCTCCAATTAAGTTTAATTTTAAAAGGGACTATTCACCCCCCCTAGTCCGCCATCTCGACCCTTCAAAGTGCACACATGAAATGATACTTTACAAAAAAGAATGCAACATGGGATGATGATGCTCATGCTCATGAGATGTCAAGTTATGCATTTAGGATTGCTTAACACCTAGGGTCTTACACTGGAGCAGCAAGGATTGCTACGGGCACAACCACTGGATGGATGGAGGGTACCCATTGATCATCGCACTCCTGCCCCCAACACCACGGAGATCGTGATGTTCAAGTCCTTCGTGGAGCGAGGATTGGGACTTCCTACTTCTGATTTCTTCCGCGGCTTGCTGCATTACTATGGTTTGACTCTGAACCATATTACTCCCAATGCGGTTCTTCATATTGCAATCTTTGCCCATCTATGTGAGGCTTTTCTGGGGATATGTCCCTCCATTACCCTCTTCTGCTACTTTTTCTGGTTTAAGTGCCAACCTAGTGATGCTAATACCGAAGTAGTCGGAGGGGCTAGTCTTCAGGTTAGATTGGAAGTAGCCAACCAATATATAACTGTTGAGCTGTCAGAATCGGTAAGAGACTGGGCTGCTGGGTGGTTCTATATGGGTAATCCACCCCCAGCTCTTCGCCGTCATGATGGATGTCCACCACAGAAGTGTCGTGAGTGGAAAGAGAAGCTCACGAGTGGAGAAGTAGAGGCTATCCAACCCCTTCTCATTATGATAGACGCATTGATCATCAATGGGCTGACCGGATACACTGTCGTTCAAGACTTTGTTGCCCGGTGCATCCACCCGCTTTAGCAGCGAGCCAACTTTGGGTTCGAATACCTGGGTAAGAACGACCCGGGGCGTCATGCTGTCGAGCAATTGGCAGACTGCGAAGTACTATGGAGAGTGAACCGGCTGCTTAAGAGTCATGAACGCGTAAGTGATGGCGACATTCTCAGCCATTAACCCTCCTCCTCAGGTAAATACTTAATTTGTCATGTCGTCGAGGTTCTGAATAGATATCCTTCTGTTATGACTAAATGCTAATTCTCCTGTAGGGTCGGGGGAGAGAGAACAACGATTGTCCTCCCCTGCCTCCAGCAACGCAAGAAGGCGGAGGCATTGCGTTGGAAGGTCCAATCCGAAGTGAGGATCTTCCTAATAAACCAAGTTCTTCTGAAGATCTTGGTTGGCTTGACTCAGAATCAACTGACTCTGATGTCCTGCTTATAGACCCAGAGGCTGAGGCTAGCCGGAAGAGGTCGCCGACTCCTCAGCTAGAAGCCGGAGGACCCGCCCTTAAGAAGGCTCGCACTAGTAATCGCCGTGCTTGTCGAAAAGTTCTTTTAGCTCAAGAATTGTCTGATAAGCACTATAAGTCGGGTGCTCCTGGAAAGGGAAAACCCGAGTACTTTGTGGTCCTTTGGAGTGTTGATGATCTCTTTTCTTATATATGTCATTGTTATCAGGTGCTGGAACCACTAAAGGGGCTTCGAGCGGCGCAGTCCCAGAAGAATCTTCGGCTGCAGACCTTCTTCTGATTCAGCCACTCTTGAAGCTACCCAAGCCGCTAAAGCTCGGAAAGTAAGTACTCTGCTTTGTAGAGTGGACACAGGGTTCTGAAACCAACGTTTAATACTTGTCTGCGTGTAGGAAAGCAAAAGTAGATGCAACGACCTCGAGTGCCATTCCTGATCCTCAGGTGGTAGAGGAGTCGGTGCCGCTGGCAATCGATGACTCCAGCGTGCCACCAACCTTCAGTCAGGTAGATTCACTGTCTGGCTCCTCCCCATCCAAATCTCAGGTCAAAGCTGCTCCTGACGCGGATGCTCTTCCATTGCCTCAGGTTGGTTGGCCGTACATCTTTCGTTCTCCCGCTCAATTGGAATTTGACCGGGTTTGGAATGACTGGGTTTTTTGTACACGACAGCCAGGCGAACCTTCCCTGGATATGGTCTTGAAGGAGATTGATGTAGAGGCTTCGGCTCGTCAACATGGGGGGTCCTTAGACGCACCCGAGTCCTCGCGCCAAGGAGCTACTCTTGATGTAGCTGGGTACGACAAGGACCTTGCTCGGCTGAAGGAACTGAGGGACCAAATGAGGGCTTCCTTTGAAGCGTTTCATCAATTTGTTGAGGTAGGAGTCTCAATCTCTTTGTTATACTGTAAACTCATCCGAGTACTCACGATATGAGTGTATTGTAGTCCTTTGACTTCAAGGTTAGAGATCAAGTCACCCGGATCCGCCAGGAGCTGTCTCGTGAAAACCAAGAGCTCCGGGACTATATTGCCCAAGACCAAATTAGCCAGAAGGTAGCCACCCAGGTTCTGCAGAATCGTATTAATGAACTCCAAGGCAACCTCAAGGAGGTGGTAGCGGAACGTGACGCTGCTAACGACCGAGAGGTTGGGCTGATGGCCAAATCTGCTGCCGTGGAACAGAAATTGAAGGATCTCAAGAAGTCTTCTAAAAAGCAGCTTGAAGGTATGCTTGGAATTTCTGTGTTGATCTGCTCCATGATATTAGTCGGGTGGCATGATAACTGACTGTTTCGTATGCATATGCGAATACGGTAGCTTCTGGGTGGCAGAACGCCTTCAACCGGAAGGAAGCAAAGCTTGAAGAGGTATTTGCTAATGCGCAGAGTACTCTCCAAGAAGCCAAATTGATGCGTGAGGGTGCTGACTGGGACCTTCTGCAGGCTTTGAAGTCTACGAATGAGTCGGCGGAGTCTTTGAAGGCCTTGGAGCATGCAATCGGGCCCCTGCTCAACATGATTCCGGCGCCAGCAGGAGTCGAGGAGACTTTGGTTGAGCGGGCCAAGGCTGCACCTGGTCGACTTGCGCAATATATCAAAGATATGTCAATTTCCGTGGTGCAAGGCCTGATGGCGACGCTGCGGCTTCATCTACCGTCCTTCGACTTGTCTTCTTTGATGACTCTTCCTGAGGACAAAGGCGACGAGGACCTTGCGGCAATGCAAGAAGAGGTGAAAGCCGCTGCGGAGGAGTACGCATAGATATTAGATCTTGTAGAGTAGTCTAGACTCCTCAGTCTCAGCGGGTTGTATCTCCTGAAAACAATCATTATAAGATATCAAAAATATTGGATACTTTTGAATCTTGTGATTTGCATATGTGTCCAACTCCATATTGCGGCAAATTTCTTTGGCAATGGGTTGAGTTTATTTGTTGTGGATGTATGACCAGGCGTCTGACTAGACGAGTCTATCCGAGTGCTCTCTAGCACTTTAGCATGGGTCGTATGACTTCGTTTCTCTAATTATTGTGTAGAGAACTTAGTCTTGCCCGAGTACTACTCTTAGTACCCTTGTTCAAGGGATAGAAATGATCAAGCACCTCTTGAAGGACCATAACGGTGGTTCCTTTTGGGTGGATCATATCCTCTTGAGGATCGCAGCTTAGGTGCGAAGTTTGGTGGACCTCTGTCCAGGAGATATGTAACAAGGTGAGTACTGTCCCGCCTTGTTACACCTTATAGGAACTAGTCCCCACTATGGTGGATTCCATATTCGCTATAGGCTGATAGCCGGGTGTTAAGCCATACTATCTTATGAGTTGTATTGAGCTTGAAGCTCGTAACTCAAGTATGGTTTCCGCTGAACCAATTCTATCTGAGTAATATTATATATTAGTCGGGGGTAATCCCTGCTATTGCAAAGACTGTGCTGCAACTGAGTAGTCGTAAAAAATAGGGTGGATAAAAGTTCTTGTGTCGTATGGACTTCAAACTTTATTAATATCCGACTAATAAATACAATTGCCCTGAGTCGAAATTGTAGCGTAGTCTTAAGTATGGAATTTCTTCAAGTGCTCAATATTCCATGAATTTGGCAATGAAGATCCATCTTCAGTGACTAGCTCAAAGGACCCGAGTCTTGTTACTTTGGATACAATATAAGGACCTTCCCATGGACTCATGAGCTTGTGACGTCCAGTGGTGTTCTGAATTTTCTTCAACACCATGTCGCCTACTTGGAAGGTGCGGTGATGGACATTTTTATCATAATAATGCCTCATCCCTTGAAGGTATCTTGCTGACTGAAAAAGTGCGGTTAGTCGAGCTTCTTCAAGGCTATCGACTTCTAACCACCTGGTATCATCAGCTTCGCCCTCATTGTACTGCTCCGTCCGTGGGGAGTTCCAGATTAGGTCAGCTGGTAGGACTGCTTCAGTGCCATATACCAGAAAGAAAGGTGTTTGGCCTGTTGCCCGACTTCGTTGTGTTCATAGCCCCCAGACTACCTTAGGCAATTCTTCAACCCATTTTCCGCCGTGATCTTTTAGGAGATCAAACAGCCTTGGTTTAAATCCAGCGAGAATCAGGGCGTTTGCTCTTTCAACTTGGCCGTTGGACTGTGGGTGAGCTACTGATGCATAGTCTATCTTGACTCCACAGTTGCTGGCCCATGACTTGAATTCAGTAGCTGTGAAGGGGGATCTGAGGTCGGTAATGATTCTGTGCGGCATCCCGAAGCGGTGAAAGATGCTCTGCATGAACTGTACGGACTTAGAGGCGTTGAACTTGACCAAGGGCATGTACTCGATCCACATTGTGAACTTGTCAATTGCGACGTAGATGTATTCGAAGCCGCCTGTGGCACGCTTGAGAGGACCCACCATGTCGAGTCCCCGGCATGAGAAGGGCCAGGACGGAGGAATACAGATCAACTCATGTGCCGGTACATGGTGTTGCTTGGCAAAGAACTGGCAGGATTGACAGCGACGGACTAGGTCTTCTGCGTCTTTGAGGGGCTGAGGGCCAATAGTACCCTGATCTGAAGATTTTTCCAACTAGAGTCCTTGAAGCTGCGTGATTACTGCAACACCCGGAGTGAACTTCATTTAGGATTTCCCTGCCTTGTTCTGGTGAAATGCACTTGAGGAGGACCCCTGATGAGGCTCCGCGTCGATACAGCCTGTCCCCGACTAAGACATAGTTTTTACTACGTCTGGTGACTTGCTCTGCGGCAGTTTTGTCACTTGGTAGTTTATGTTCTTTGAGATAGTCAATGAACACCTGCGTCCAGTCAGGTGCGTGGCATAAGACCTGGGTGGAGGGTGCTGGTTCAATCTCTTCCTTCTCTTGTATTGAAGGTTTGGATAACTCATGCACAAAGGTACCACTGGGAACTTGTGCTCTGTCGGAGCCCAATTTTGCTAGTATATTTGCTGCCACGTTGAGGTCTCGAGTGATATGAATGAGCTCGAGTCCAGAAAAGTGTTTTTCCAGCTTGCGTACTTCTGCGCAATAAGCGTTCATTGTTTCCTTTGTGCAATCCCAGTCTTTGTTGACTTGGTGAATTACTACGGAGGAATCGCCATAGACTATGAGTCGCTTAATGCCCAGAGTGGCTGCTAGTTTGAGTCCATGAAGTAATACCTCGTACTCTGCTTCATTGTTGGTAGCCGGCCACAAAATTTGCAGAACGTATTTGAGCTGTTCGCCGGCGGGTGATACTAGAAGTACTCCGGCTCCTGCTCCTCCTCCGTTTTTAGGGACCCATCGAAGTACATTTTCCAGTGATCGAGAATAGCATTGTCTTGGATCTGCTGTATCTCTGTCCACTCGGCGACGAAGTCCGCTAAAGCCTATGATTTAATTGCTTTCCATGGAGTGAATTTGATGTTGAGTGCCCCCAATTCGACTGCCCACTTAGAGATTCTGCCGGTAGCATCACGATTGTGAAGGATTTCTTCTAAAGGAAAATCCGTGACTACCGTGATCTCATGAGCTTCGAAGTAGTATCGTAACTTTCTTGAGGATATGAGTAATGCATAGAGCAGTTTCTGTACTTGCGGGTACCTGACCTTCGAGTCAGAGAGTACCTCGCTGATATAGTAAACTGGTCGTTGGGTGTTGTAGATGTGCTTGTCGTCTTTACGCTCCACCACGATTGTTGTACTTACAACGTGTGTGGTAGCTGTGATATATAGCATCATCGGCTCCCTGTGACACCCTAGTGTCAAGCACTGCATTAGGAACCACATTTAGCTACTAAAGAGCATAAGTAATGCATTGCATCATTTCATGTGCATAAGAGTGTTTTTTGCCTTTGTTTAATTGTTGGATTTTGGATTTCTATTTGACTTGATGATTTAAGTGGATTTCTGTTTTGGCAAAGAGTTTTATAAAATAGAGAATATTGAGTAGAGTGCTTTTCATGTTGACATTTTGACCTAGTTCAAATAGTTTGTTAAATAAAAATGAGTTAAGCAAAATGTTTTATGTTAGCTTGTTCGGCCTGCCGCGTGGCGGCTTGCCTCTGCCGCGCATCTGCTCTGCCCACTCACCACGCGATCCTCCTTCACTTGATCACGCAAAGATCTCACTCGCCCTCTCCGCGCTCGCCTCGCCTGTCGCGCTGCCTCGCCGCGACGTCCCGTCGCCGTGGCCCCCGCCACGACCGAGCGTCACCGCCGGCCGAGCAAAACCCCAAGCATCCCTTCGCCTGTTCGCTCACCCACGCACACAACTCCCACTCGTTCTCGCCCTCACTCCCTCTTCTCTCTCTCTCGCGAACGCGCCGAGCACTCTCGCCGCCGTTCGGCACCAAAGAGCCGCACCACCGTTCCGCCCGAGCCAAGTCACCACCGGCCGATTAACCTCGGCCACTACTCCGCCAACGTCCAGACCACACGGTGCGCACCTCCGCGCCACTCGCCGAGCCCCACCGACGCCGGAGCCCGAAGAGCGCCGCCGCAGACGCCATCGCCACCGCGGAGCCCGCGTCACCGTTCTTCCCCGACCCGAGCTCCACTGCCTCCTCCCTCCATTGTCGAGCCTTCCCGAGCCAAGGCAAGGTGAGAACACCACCCAGTCTCAACGCTACCGCTTCCTATCTTCCTCTATCTCCCCGGCCGAGCGCCATGGGCGCCGCCGTGGCCATGCACGAGGCCAAGCTTCCTCGGAGCTTCCTGAGCCAAACCAACCCACTCACTTAGCTCCATAGGGTTCGTGTAAGCTTTCGCCTCTCCCAATTTCTCCGGCGACCGCCGGACACGGCCAAGCCGAGCGCCACCGCCGCCACCGCCCGCCATAGCTCGTCGCCGGTGAGCTACGGTCACCCTCTGGCCAAACCAACCCCACCGCTGGATGCGCCTCGTCGAGACGAGTCTATCGAGCCTAGCCTCACCGCCGGCGACCTCACCGTCGACGAGCAATCGTCGGTCAAAGCCTCGCCTTTGCTCTGCTCTGTCCGACAGGTGGGACCGTTGACCACACGGGCCCCGCGCGTCAGTCACACGCGGTCCATGGACCGACTTCACGCAGTGGGCCGGGATGATTTCAAATGTTTTCCTTTTTACTTTTATTTTCCAGAAATGCTTGTTATTTTTGTGTAGCACGTTTTACAAGTCCAAATGAAGTACTTTCAGTTTTGTTAGCTTGTTCATGAGTAGAGCTATCATGGAAAAATATGAAAGTATTTTTGGTAGAAGTTTATTTTACTGTTTTTATTTAATTCAGTTTATATGCTTTTGTTGAGATAAATAAAAATAAGTGCTTTCTGGTTGAGCCAATTCCTGGAAAATTTTGTGTAAGTTTATTATCCTGTTTTACACCTGTGAAAAATATATGAAGCAGTGTTTATGTAGAAAAAGTTTCTGTTATGATTAAAAGTCCTTTTTGGCTGATTTCTTAGAATAAATGTTAAGGTGTTTTATATGTCGAAATAAAATGTGGGAAAAATTGTGTAGTCTCTGAGTGTCATATTCAGACTAAGAAAAATGTAAGCATGAGCTATTGTATAGAAAAATCTGAAGTTGCTTTACAAATGTACTTTTCTGTGTTTTCCTTTGGAAATTCATGTAAGAAATAATATAATGTTTCTGTTCATGGAACTTTCTTGATAAATATGGAATATGGAGTAGAATCTGGGAAAAATATGAAAATGAGTTTAGCACCCTTTTCCTGTAGGGTTGTAGTTCAATGGGTTTAATTTGGAATAGATTTGTTTATTTTGTGTAGACTTGTATATTTATGCTCTGACAGCAAGTTTTCTACAGTAGAATGTCTATGAGTAGTTGAAGCTATGAAAATTATGAAATCTGTTGTTTGACACCCTTTGTATGAAAAGTTAGTTCAAAGTACCTTTTGAGCAGTTTATTTGTTATTTTTATATCTGTAGTTCTGTATTTTATTTCTGGCTAAAAATTGTTCAGTGAAGTCCAGCAGATGTTAATTGCCTTCTGGAATTTTTGTGGATTTTTCTAAATTCAGAAAAATACACTTGCAGTTCAAACCTGAATTTCTTTTGAATTTCTAAGTAAGAAATAGGTAAATTAATGGATTTTGTTTTATGAAATAAATAAGTATTTACCTCAATGTCAAAAGTGGTTCAACAAGTTGGTTTTGTGGGTTTGCAAGAAATGTTACTTTTCTTATCATCGTATCTCGCACCATGTATTATTTATCATTTTCAACCGCATTGCAATAGGATCGACAGTTCAGGATCAAGACCAGGAACAGGAGACAAACGTCGAGTAGGAGATCCCGGAACTTCATCAAACCGAGGAAGTCGACCCCGTGGCCGACACTAACCTACCTGAGTGTCCCTCCCACGAGGCCTCAGTCTTCTCTCAAGGCAAGCCCCGGAGCATATTAAGCCTCCTATCTTTTGCAATTAAAAATTACATGAGTCCTTTTATATTGTGATGCATTAGGTTTAGGAGTTGGAATGAATCCTACTTGCTGCATTACCATTCCTTGGTTATTGATTAATATCTACCTTGTTATCCTGTTATTTATTTAAAATGTAGAATTGCTTAGCTTGCTTAATAAAAGTAGTAGTTAAGGATGTTTCTGTAATACCCTGATGGGTAGTTACCGGATCACGGTTGGCTATATATTGCTATCATGGAAAAGAACCTGAGTAGTAATAAAATACGGTCAACTGGAAGGCAAGGCACAAGTTTGGAAACTTGGGGCAGTCCGTCCGTTGGATCGTATAGGTTTGTATCGATGTTGGCCCCCGTTCATTTTTGAACGCGCCCTTTTACTTAGGGATATGTCGGTGCTGTAATCATCGACCCCAAAGCCGGTTAGAAGCTGTTCGGGCCGGTTTCGACCCGTGTCGCGCCCTCTAGTATGGAAATTGCGATATGCCGCGTGAGGCCATCGCCAGGTTCCAATTGGGCGGTCCGTGCTTGAACCGCGACGATTACCACCACGAACAAGCGTCGAGCGGTTGCCCAATGCATGGACCCGACGGGGAAAGTGGGCTGGTATTAAAGGTCTTTCACCAGCTGGTTTGGAATTCTATTCGAGTCGCCGTCTCCCCCGGTTAGTGGGAAACTCTGGCGAGCTTCACCACGATGCAACTCCATGTGATGATTAAAGGTTCAACTAAAATGTGGATAAGTCAACTGGATGTGGTTATACTATTGCTTGTTAGACTCAAGTGTGTGTAATAGTTCAGGTGCAAACCTAGAGTAAAGAAATAGGTCTAAAACTGACAGCTCATCTAAGTCAATTAATACTCCTTATCTTAATTATGAGCTTTCCGCAACTAAAAGATCCCAGCTCCTCCCAAAAAGGCCTTGCATACCCTTGGTGTCTTTATGTTCAGTTGGACGGGTAAGTCTAGCTGAGTATATTCCCGTACTCAGGGTTTATCCCGTTTGTTGCAGATGGCCAAGTCTACTTTGGCTATTGTAAGCACTGCCTCTACCCGGTGGAAGGTGATGAGGAGTAGGCCCAGGGCAGGGTCGTCCAGAAGCTTCCCTTTTTCTTTTGCTGGTCTGAGACTTCTAGTGGCACATTATCTAAAAAGGGGAAGAGTGAGTTGTGTGAGTCGGATTTATCAAACAATGTTTTATTTAGACCACATGTGTGGTGGTCGTATTTCAAACTTATCTCAGCTTCCGCGCTTTTAAATTTGGTATTGTAATAACTCTGTTTTAAATTCGCACTCTGATGTTTTAAATCCGGTTCCGTTTCTCTGTGATGTATCTTTACGAATGTAATTCTTGAACAATGCGATCCAGTATGTTGTATGATGATAGAAATCCTTCGAGATTTCCGGACTACCGGGGTTATATGGGTTCAAGTATGAGTCGATGTCAGACGGATTTGACTAAGACGGTACTTAAGCTCTTGTAATCAGGACGGTTCCGCCACAGCTGGTATCAGAGCATGGTTCAAGTTATTGCATCCGCAAAGAGCTATTTTCGAACTAAAATGGGTATTTCAAAACTATTTTCAAAACTATTTTGATTACTAAGTGTGCCCAGTCTCGTCCTTAAGCCTATACTAGGAATCAGGTGGCTTAACTGCTAATAGGGTTCAGGGTTTTGTTCATGCTGGATCTTTATTTGCTGGTCCATTCTCGGGAAAAAGAGAATGCGTCGATCGCGAAAACATGCATAAAATGATTTTGTGAGATATGAGAGCATGACCGTCCAACCGTCGGTCTAGGTGAGACTTCTTATACCAAGTATGTGCGAGCTCCACGCAGACACATACGAGGGTATCAATGTTTTGAGGGTGTTTTCTATGTTGGTGCATGGTGTTTAGTGTTGGCTTCTATGCATTTTGCGCATATTAGCCAATACTCAGTTGTTTTATCATTGGGGATTGTTTTGGGCTGAAATGAATCTTCTGCAGGTACACTAACTATGCGATCGAGTAGAACGTGTAGATAACGCATGAGAGATCGTTCTTGCCACCGACTAGAACGTTAGGACTTACGAGTCATGTTAGTAAGTGAGAACGTAAGTACGATCATGCATCATGTTTAAATTCTTGCATTTACATTACCTCCCCTTAATTAAAAGTTGTCTCTTTTCTATAAAATTTGCCAACTTAATATCCGTCTCACGAGAGTTCAAAACCCTTTTTGTTTCTACAGATGGCCCGGACTAAGCTGACTGCTCGCAAGGCCACCGGAGGAAGAGGAGTTTCGCGTCACCGCTTGGCTACCAAGCTGACCCGGAAGACGTTCTTGTCCTACTTTGGGTTGCCGACTATCCTTTGGAGGTTTCTGCAGGCCGTGGGCTATGAGGAGGGACAGGAGCCCAGGTACTCGTGGCAGAAGGAGATCTACGGGCAGGATTCCTTGGTCATGGTGGAGATCAAAGTCAAAGCTTTGCCCGCCAAGCCCCACTAGACAGGATGGACGGAGATCACCAGAGGCACATGTGCCAAGGATGGAGCCAACAGGGCAGCGTATCTTGTGCTGAAGGATATCATCGCCCGTTTGCCCGCTGACCTAGCTAGCGCTATGGCCAGAGTGTTCCCCCGTGGATCACTTTTTCCATTGCGCTGGAAGCAGACTTTGGAGTCAGTCTTGACAGGGAGCCCAGAGGAGAGGTTCTACTGCGAGACGCCTGCGATGAGCGCCACCGGAGCTTTGTTGGGTGTATGTGAGAGTTTGGAGCACACTCTCGAGAGCGTGTCCTTCACCCTCACCGCCACCTACCAGAGCAAGAGGAAGCTACAGGAAGAGTTTGATGCCGAGGTAGCTTGCCTTCAGGAGAGGATTCAGCAGATTTCTCTTGAGCGTGGCGACGCCTGTACTACAACAGCAGCACAGGCCACTGCTAGGACCGTTGCAGAGCAGATGTACCTGACTACCGCTCTTCAGAGGGATGAGGCCCGCACCGCGCTCGACCAGCTCAGAGAGGGAGCCCACCTCTTGATACAGCAGATCCATGGACAGCAGGCCTACATCGACCAGCTCCACGAGGCAGTCCATCAGATGCACCACGCCGCACAGGAGGCCGCCGCCCCAGCAGCTGCCGAGGTTCCCGCAGCCGAGGCCCAGGATCCCCAGGACAGAGAGGTCCTTGGTCCCAACGCCCCACCGGAGGAGGATCACGCTGATGAGCCGATGATCAACGCCGACGTAGAGGACACCGCATCCGCCGCTGGAGATGCCTGAGCGCTAGTTTAGCTAGGAGCCGTTTTCTTTTGTATAGCTTGAGCACGCTCGCTGATGATGTAACACCCTAAACATGTGTTGGTTTTATGTTTGAGATGTTTGATGGCATGTATGTCTTTTGGGACAAAGTCCAGACTTCGATCTGGCACCTTTTTATGGAGATTCGTCGTTTGCATGTCTAATTTCGAGCAATTATTCTGTGATGTTGTATGGAAATGAGAAATTATACTTGGTCGTGTGCTAAATTTTCGAATTACGTACACCGCAGTATTTATTCATGATCAATGTGACATCACCTAATGGTTGCTTATTAATGGGATATGCAGATGCCGGCACACACTCGCAGCCAACGCGGACAGGGGGCGGGACAGGAGGAGAACTTGCCACCTCCCCCACCGCCGCCGATGATGCCGGAAGCGTTTTTCGGCCAGTTCTTGGGCAGCCAAAGGAACATGGAAGAAATGCAGAGGCACATGGAGGCCACCCTCCGCAATATCGCTAACAACACTGCGCAGCAGCATCATCAACGTCAAGGTCCGGAGCCCAACCAGTACAGCCCCTACCGTGACTTCTTGGACACCCGTCCCCCGGTGTTCAAGGAAGTCACCGAACCGCTTGAGGCTGATGAATGGCTCAACTCCATCTCCTAGAAGTTCCGTCTGCTTCGTCTGACGGAAGAGCTCAAGGCAGAGTACGCCGCGCACATGTTGGAAGGACCCGCAGGTTTGTGGTGGGCCCAGTACCGTGCATCCTTGCCTGCAAATGCACGTGCCACTTGGGATCAGTTCTCGACGGCTATGCGCAACCACTACATCCCTAGTGGTCTGATGGAGATGAAGATTGCAGAGTTCATGAGGCTGACTCAGGGAACCAGATCTATGTCCGAGTATCTGCACAGCTTCAACAACCTAGCTCGCTACGCCCCAGACTTTGTCAACACTGAGGCCAAGAAGATCGCAAGCTTCAAACGTGGCATGAGCGCCGCCATGCTTTCAAAGATGGGTAACAGTCACCGCACCACTTTCAGTGACTTCGTCAGTGACTGCCTAAATCAGGAGGCCAATGACAGCCGGCTGGCGACAGAGACGCGTCGTCGTGCGAACGAAGGAGGTTCGTCTTAGCAGAGAACCCCTATCGGAGCACGCACCCCGTATCGCCCGCCTGTTGCAGGAGCAAGATTTCGTCCCCCACAGAGGAAGATCACTACCAACCGTTCCCGTCCCAGTTTTCAGAAGCCCTACACCGCTCCCCTGATGCAGAACAAGAATAAAGCAGGAAGTGCAGGAGGTTCCAAGACCCCTTATGTGATTGGTCCATGTTACAACTGTGGTCAGACTGGACATCTGTCGCGTCAGTGCCCTCGTCCGAAGAAGCAATACACTCAGCCTCCACCTCGCGCAGGTCATGTACATCACACCACCGTGGAAGAAGTGCCAGAAGGAGAGCCTGTCACCGCTGGTACATTTCTTGTTAATCAATGCCCCGCAGTTGTGCTGTTTGATTCCGGAGCATCGCATTCTTTCATAAGTGAGAACTTTGTTTTGAGAAGTAATCTTGAGTTGGTAGAGTTAGATCGGGGATATCAGATAAGTTCCGCCGGAGCTGTTCTCTCCGCGCGTAAAATGGCTAAAGGAGTGGAAATGACTTTTGGGGATAAGAAGGCCATAGTGGATCCCATCGTAATCCCTGGTCTAGGTTTGGATGTGATCTTAGGTATGGGTTGGATGAAACTCTGGAAGGTCAATCTTGACGTCGCAGAGCGAGTAGTTTCTATGGTTAGTCCCCGGAATGGGTCTACCTTTCGGTTTAAGTTACCTCGAAACCCCCACGAGATCGGAGTGTTGTTCAACGTCACCGCAAAACAGATAGCTGAGATCTCCGTAGTGTGTGAGTTTCCGGATGTTTTTCCTGATGAGTTGCCTGGACTACCGCCGGATAGGGATGTGGAGTTTGCTATAGAGTTAGTCCCTGGAACGTCACCCATATCTCAGAGACCGTATAGGATGCACGCTAAAGAGTTAGCAGAGCTCAAAGTTCAGTTGCAGGAGCTTTTGGATAAGGGTTTGATACGCCCTAGTTCATCACCTTGGGGATGTCCCGCTATCTTTGTGAAGAAGAAGAATAAAACTTTAAGGATGTGTGTGGACTACAGACCGCTTAATGCAGTAACTATAAAGAACAAATATCCCTTACCCCGAATCGATGTCTTGTTTGATCAGTTGTCAAAGGCGAAAGTGTTCTCCAAGATCGACCTGAGGTCAGGATACCATCAGATTAAGATCAGAAGAGAAGATATACCAAAAACAGCTTTCTCTACCAGATACGGACTCTATGAGTATCTAGTTATGTCCTTTGGGTTGACCAATGCACCGGCACATTTCATGTACCTGATGAATTCGGTCTTCATGCTAGAGTTGGATAAGTTTGTTGTAGTGTTCATCGATGATATCCTGGTATACTCTGAGAATGAGAAGGATCATGCTGAGCATCTACAAGTTGTGTTGACCCGGCTTAGGGAGCACAAGTTGTATGCTAAGTTCAGCAAGTGTGAGTTTTGGTTGAAGAAGGTACCTTTCCTTGGTCACGTCCTTTCAGAGGAAGGAATCTCTGTAGACCCTTCTAAGGTGCAAGAGGTTATGGATTGGCAAGCACCCACTACCGTGCATGAAGTACGCAGCTTTTTGGGTTTGGCCGGATACTACCGTCGGTTTATTCTGGATTTTTCGAGAATAGCCAAGCCTATGACCCGTTTAACGCAGAAAAACAAGAAGTTCGAATGGACACCAGAGTGTGAAGCAGCTTTTCGCACTCTGCGAACGTTGTTGACTTCCGCGCCTGTTTTGGCTCAGCCAAACTTAGAGGAACCTTTTGATGTGTTTTGTGACGCCTCTAAGATTGGACTTGGATGTGTACTCATGCAGAATGGAAGAGTTATCGCCTATGCTTCCCGCCAGTTGAGACCGCACGAAGAGAATTATCCCACTCATGATTTGGAATTGGCAGCCGTCGTGCATGCACTCAAGATCTGGAGGCATTATCTTGTGGGAAACATATGTCATGTGTACACGGATCATAAAAGTCTGAAATATATCTTCACCCAGCCAGAATTGAACATGAGACAGAGAAGATGGTTGGAATTAATTAAGGATTACAACCTGGAAGTGCATTACCACCCCGGAAAAGCGAACGTTGTAGTCGATGCCTTGAGTCGCAAGACTCATTGCAACTCCCTACAACCACTTTTGGAAGATGGATTTAACCTTATGCACCCTGTTATGCTGAACAATATCACTCTTCAGTGCACCTTGGAAAGTGACATCATCGAAGGGCAAAAGACTGATGAAGAGATCTGTCAAATCAAGAAGAGGTTAGAAATCAGTAGTTCTTTGAACTTCAGAACTGATGAACAGGGAATCTTGTGGTATAACCAGAGGTTGGTTATTCCAAAGAGCACAGAGTTGAAAGAAAGAATTCTGAATGAAGCTCACAATTCAAAGTTATCTATTCATCCTTGAAGCAGTAAGATGTACCAAGATTTGAGAACAAGGTATTGGTGGTCAAGGATGAAGAAGGAAGTCGCTGCTTATGTTGCAAGGTGTGATACTTGCTGCAGGATAAAAGCTATACACCTAAGACCTGCCGGATTGTTGCAACCGTTGTCTATCCCAGAGTGGAAGTGGGAAGAGATTAGTATGGATTTCATCATAGTCCTTCCCACCACTCAAAAAGGAAATGATTCTATCTGGGTTATCGTGGATCGGTTATCTAAAGTGGCTCACTTCATACCAGTTAAGACTACCCACCGACCGCACCAGTATGCAGACTTGTACATTCAGAAGATCTTGAAGTTACACAGAGTTCCAAAAAGGATTGTCTCTGATAGAGGACCCCAGTTCATAGCGCGTTTTTGGGAACAGTTGCACAAGGAGCTAGGAACTAAGTTGGTAAGAAGTTCCGCTTATCACCCCCAAACCGCAGGACAGACAGAAAGAGTGAATCAAATTTTGGAAGATATCCTCAGAGCTTGTGTTCTATCCTCCGGAGAGTCATGGGAAAAGTGGTTACCCCTCGCCGAGTTCTCTTATAACAATAGCTACCAGGAAAGTATAAAGATGGCACCTTTTGAGGTTTGTACGGACGAAGATGCAGAACCCCGGTAAATTGGGTTGAATCAGGAGATCGAGGATTTTATGGGTCAGATTATGTAAAGGATGCTGAAGAGATTGTGCAAAAGGTACAACAACATATCAAAGCAGCACAATCCCGACAGAAGAGCTATGCCGACACACGAAGGAGACCCTTGGAATTTCAAGTAGGAGACTATGTTTATCTTAAGGTCTCACCCATGAGAAAGGTCCAACGTTTTGGAATTAAGAAAAAGTTAGCACCCTGATATGTGGGACCATATCAGGTCATAGCTAAAAAGGGAGAAGTGGCATATGAAGTGCAGTTACCCCCAGAGATGAGCGCAGTTTTCCCAGTGTTCCATGTGTCCCAGTTGAAGAAGTGTCTTCGAGTTCCAGAACGGGAAGAGGTTCGGATTCCAGATGTTACAATCAGATCAGATCTGGAGTACTATGAACAACCTCAGAAGATAATGGACACCAAGACCCGAGAGACTCGTAACCGTACAGTGAAGACTTACAAGATTATTTGGAGCAATCACGGACCCAACGATGCAACATGGGAAACCGAGGAGTACTTGCGCGTGAACTATCCCGCTTTTGTTAAGAAATGGTACGTAACTCAAATCTTGGGACGAGATTTCTTTAAGGGGGGAAGGGCTGTGACACCCTAGTGTCAAGCACTGCATTAGGAACCACATTTAGCTACTAAAGAGCATAAGTAATGCATTGCATCATTTCATGTGCATAAGAGTGCTTTTTGCCTTTGTTTAATTGTTGGATTTTGGATTTCTATTTGACTTGATGATTTAAGTGGATTTCTGATTTGGCAAAGAGTTTTATAAAATAGAGAATATTGAGTAGAGTGCTTTTCATGTTGACATTTTGACCTAGTTCAAATAGTTTGTTAAATAAAAATGAGTTAAGCAAAATGTTTTATGTTTCAAAATTTGGCTTTAATTATGAGGAGGTTGTAAAAATGGTTTTCAGAAAAAGTGTCCTATATGAAAGTTGTAGAGAAAATTATTTTGAGCAACTTTTATATTTGGGTCAAAGCCTGGTTTGGAGTTTTTGAAACTGTTTTTGAGTGGTCAAACATTGGAAAATCTTTGGAAAAAGAAAAAGGAAAAGAATTTTCCCGCGCCCACCCTTCCGGCCCGTTTGGCCTTTCGGCCCCGCACTGCACCGCGCCGGCCCACGCGCGCCCGCTCCCGCCCGCGCTCGCCCGCGCGCGCCGCACAGCGCCGGTCGCCGACCGCGCCGCGCCGTACGCTGGCCGGCCTGCCGCGTGGCGGCTTGCCTCTGCCGCGCATCTGCTCCGCCCACTCACCACGCGATCCTCCTTCACTTGATCACGCAAAGATCTCGCTCGCCCTCTCCGCGCTCGCCTCGCCTGTCGCGCTGCCTCACCGCTCGCGCCGCGCTGCCGCGACGTCCCGTCGCAGTGGCCCCCGCCACGACCGAGCGTCGCCGCCGGCCGAGCAAAACCCCAAGCATCCCTTCGCCTGTTCGCTCACCCGCGCACACAACTCCCACTTGTTCTCGCCCTCAATCCCTCTTCTCTCTATCCTCTCTCGCGAAAGCGCCGAGCACTCTCGCCACCGTTCGGCACCAAAGAGCCGCACCACCGTTCCGCCCTAGCCAAGTCACCACCGGCCGATTAACCTCGGCCACTACTCCGCCAACGTCCAGACCACACGGTGCGCACCTCCGCGCCACTTGCCGAGACCCACCGACGCCGGAGCCCGAAGAGCGCCGCCACGGACGCCATCGCCACCGCGGAGCCCGCGTCACCGTTCTTCCCCGACCCGAGCTCCACTGCCTCCTCCCTCCATTGTCGAGCCTTCCCGAGCCAAGGCAAGGTGAGAACACCACCGAGTCTCAACGCTACCGCTTCCTATCTTCCTCTATCTCCCCGGCCGAGCGCCATGGGCGCCGCCGCTGCCATGCACGAGGCCAAGCTTCCTCGGAGCTTCCCGAGCCAAACCAACCCTCTCACTTAGCTCCCTAGGGTTCGTGTAAGCTTTCGCCTCTTCCAATTTCTCCGGCGACCGCCGGACACGGCCTAGCCGAGCGCCACCGCCGCCACCGCCCGCCATAGCTCGTCGCCAGCAAGCTACGGTCACCCTCTGGCCAAACCAACCCCACCGCTGGATGCGCCTCGTCGAGACGAGTATATCGAGCCTAGCCTCACCGCCGGCGACCTCACCGTCGACGAGCAATCGCCGGTCAAAGCCTCGCCTCTGCTCTGCTCTGATCGACAGGTGGGACTGTTGACCACACGGGCCCCGCGCGTCAGTCACACGCGGTCCATGGACCGACTTCATGCAGTGGGCCGGGATGATTTCCATTTTTCCTTTTTACTTTTATTTTCCAGAAATGCTTGTTATTTTTGTGTAGCACGTTTTACAAGTCCAAATGAAATACTTTCAGTTTTGTTAGCTTGTTTATGAGTAGAGCTCATGGAAAAATATGAAAGTATTTTTGGTAGAAGTTTATTTAAGTTTTTATAATTCAGTTTATATGCTTTTGTTGAGATAAATGAAATAAGTGCTTTCTGGTTGAGACAATTCCTGGAAAATTTTGTGTAAGTTTATTATCCTATTTACACCTGTGAAAAATATGAAGCAGTGTTATGTAGAAAAAGTTTCTGTTATGATTAAAAGTCCTTTTTGGCTGATTTCTTAGAATAAATGATAAGGTGTTTTATATGTCGAAATAAAATGTGGAAAAAATTGTGTAGTCTCTGAGTGTCATGTTCAGGCTAAGAAAAATGTAAGCATGAGCTGTTGTATAGAAAAATCTGAAGTTGCTTTACAAATGTATTTTCTGTGTTTTCCTTGGAAATTCATGTAAGAAATAATTAATGTTCTGTTCATGAACTTTCTTGATAAATATGGAATATGAGTAGAATCTAGGAAAAATACGAAAATGAGTTTAGCACCCTTTTCCAGTAGGGTTGTAGTTCAATGGGTTTTAATTTGGAATAGATTTGTTTATTTTGTGTAGGCTTGTATATTTATGCTCTGATAGCAAGTTTTCTACAGTAGAATGTTCTATGATAGTTGAAGCTAGGAAAATTATGAAATCTGCTGTTTGACAACTTTGTGTGAAAAGTTAGTTCAAAGCACCTTTTGAGCAGTTTATTTGTTATTTTTATATCTGCAGTTCTGTATTTTATTTCTGGCTAAAAATTTGTTCAGCAACGTCCAGAAGATGTTAATTGCCTTTTGGAATTTGCTGGATTTTTCTGAGTTCAGAAAAATGCACTTGCAGTTCAAACCTGAATTTCTTTTGAATTTCTAAGTAAGAAATAGGTAAATTAATGGATTTTGTTTTATGAAATAAATAAGTATTTACCACAATGTCAAAGTGGTTCAACAAGTTGTTTTGTTTGGTTTTGCAAGAAATGTTACTTTTCTTATCACCGCATCTCGCACCACGTATTATTTATCTTTTCCCCGCATTGCAATAGGATCGACAGTTCAGGATCAAGACCAGGAGTAGGAGACAAACGTCGAGCAGGAGATCCCGGAACTTCTTCAAACCGAGGAAGTCGACCCCGCGGCCGACACTAACCTGCCTGAGTGCCCCTCCCACGAGGCCTCAGTCTTCTCTCAAGGCAAGCCCCGGAGCATATAAGCCTCTATCTTTTGCAATTAAAAATTACTTGATTCCTTTTATATTGTGATGCATTAGGTTTAGGAGTTAGAATGAATCCTACTTGCTGCATTACCATTCCTTGGTTATTGATTAATATCTACCTGGTTATCCTGTTATTTATTTACAATGTAGAATGCTTAGCTTGCTTAATAAAAGTAGTAGTTAATGATGTTTCCGTAATACCCTGATGGGTAGTTACCGGATCACGGTTGGCTATATATTGCTATCATGGAGAAGAACCTGAGTAGTAATGAAATACGGTCAACTGGAAGGCAAGGCACAAGTTTGGAAACTTGGGGCAGTCCGTCCGTTGGATCGTGTAGGTTTGTATCGATGTTGGCCCTCGTTCATTTTTGAACGCGCCCTTTACTTAGGGATATGTCGGTGCTGTAATCATCGACCCCAAAGCCGGTTAGAAGCTGTTCAGGCCGGTTTCGACCCGTGTCGCGCCCTCTAGTATGGAAATTGTGATCTGCCGCGTGAGGCCATCGCCAGGTTCCAATGGGGCGGTCCGTGCTTGAACCGCGACGATTACCACCACGAACAAGCGTCGAGCGGTCAATGCATGGACCCGACGGGGAAATTGTGGGCTGGTATTAAAGGTCTTTCACCAGCTGGTTTGGAATTCGATTCGAGTCGTCATCTCCCCTGGTTAGTGGGAAACTATGGCGAGCTTCACCACGATGCAACTCCATGTGATGATTAAAGGTTCAACTAAAATGTGGATAAGTCAACTGGATATGGTTATACTATTGCTTGTTAGACTCAAGTGTGTGTAATAGTTCAGGTGCAAACCTAGAGTAAAGAAATAGGTCTAAAACACACAGCTCATCTATGTCAATTAATACTCCTTATCTTAATTATGAGCTTTCCGCAACTAAAAGATCAGCTCCTCCCAAAAAGGCCTTGCATACCCTTGGTGTCTTTATTTTCAGTGGGACGGGTAAGTCTAGTTGAGTACATTCCCGTACTCAGGGTTTATCCCGTTTGTTGCAGATGGCTAAGTCTACTTTGGCTATTGTAAGCACTGCCTCTACCCGGTGGAAGGTGATGAGGAGTAGGCCCAGGGCAGGGTCGTCCAGAAGCTTCCCTTTTTCTTTGGCTGGTCTGAGACTTCTAGTGGCACATTATCTAAAAAGGGGAAGAGTGAGTTGTGTGAGTCGGATTTATCAAACAATGTTTTATTTAGACCACATGTGTGGTGGTCGTATTTCAAACATATCTCAGCTTCCGCGCTTTTAAATTTGGTATTGTAATAACTCTGTTTTAAATTCTCACTCTGATGTTTTAAATCCAGTTCCGTTTCTCTGTGATGTATCTTTACGAATGTAATTCTTGAACAATGCGATCCAGTATGTTGTATGATGATAGAAATCCTTCGAGATTTCCGGACTACCGGGGTTATATGGGTTCAAGTATGAGTCGATGTCAGACGGATTTGACTAAGACGGTACTTGAGCTCTTATAATCAGGACGGTTCCGCCACACTCCCTGGGCTCGGGCGGCGTCAGTATTGGTGAATTGGTAAGGTAGCCTTTGAGTTGTTCAAAGGCCCTGTCCGCTTCTTCCGTCCACTGAAATTTATCGCCGGCTTTGAGCAATTTGAAGAAAGATAATCCTTTTTCTCCTAGTCGTGAGATAAACTGATTTAACGCAGCCGTGCACCCGGTGAGCTTCTGAACGTCTCTAACGGAGGTAGGTGGCTTCATGTTGACGATAGCTGTGATTTGCTTTTGACTAGCCTCGATGGCTAACAAGGAATCCGAGTAACTGACCTGAAGGTACTCCGAAAACGCATTTTGTTGGGTTGTGTCTCCACTCATACGCACGTAGACGGTTGAAAGTTTCCTCTAGGTCTGATATCAGGGTAGTCAGATCCTTTGTCTTGATGACTACATCATCGACATAAGCTTCTGCATTGCGGCCAATGTGACAGAACCGACCATTTATATAAGCACAAGTGCGAAAACCTCTGCCGAAACAGTTGAATTAGCACACTTGAGCCCATATAAACCCGGTAGTCCGTGAAATCCTGAGGGATTTCAAACCTTTTCAACATCTTAGCCAAGATCGCATGGTCAAGCAATACAAATCATGTCCACGGAGCTTTGCAGGGAAATAAAGTACAATAGAGTTCCTAAATAATAATACAAGTTGATTTACTTTGAAACAATATAGCTTTGAAATGAATACCATAACATAAGTTGAAATACTTTGCTAGCTTTCAGTGACATCCTCCAACAACAGCATAAAGAGAAGAAGTAGGGAACTGCCGAGCCCACCGGCACTGGTCGTCACCTTCCGGCAGACCTAACCTTCACCTGCAACAAGGTGGGATAAAACCCTGAGTACTCGAATGTACTCAGCTAGACTTACCCGTCGGAAACCAAAAAAAAGAGACACCAAGGAGTATGCAAGGCTGATGTAAACAGTGGAGCTGGCTAACTTTATTTGCAAAAGGAGCTTAAGTAAAAGGGGTTCATCATTTAATTATATGAGCAGTCATATTTATCCTATTCCCTAATTCTAGGTTTTGCACCTGCACTAGAGCACTCACTTGAATCTAGCAAACAAATACATAATACCATATCAAGTTTGCTTATCAATATTTTAGTTGAACCAACAAATGTCACAGAGTTGTATCGTGGTGAAGCTCGCCATAGTTTCCCACTAACGGGGGAGACGGCGACTTGAATCGAATTCCAAACCAGCTGGTGAAAGACCTTTAATACCAGCCCACACTTTCCCCGTCGGGGTCCATGCATTGGGCAACCGCTCGACGCTTGTTCGTGGTGGTAATCGTCGCGGTTCAAGCACGGACCGCCCAATCAGAGTCTGGCGATGGCCTCACGTCAGCAGATCGCAACTTCTGTACTAGAGGGCACGACACGGGTTGAAACCGGCCTGAACAGCTTCTAACCGGCTTTGGGGTCGATGATTACGGCACCGACATATCCCTAAGTAAAAGGGCGCGTTCAAAAATGAACGAGGGGCAACATCGATACAAACCTACACGATCCAACGGGCGGACTGCCCAAGTTTCCAAACTTGTGCTTTGCCTTCCAGTTGACCGTATTTCATTACTACTCAGGTTCTTTTCCACGATAGCAAATATAGCCAACCGTGATCCGGTCAATACCCATCGGGGTATCACGGAAACATCCTTAACTACTACTTTATTAAGTAGACTAAGCAATTCTACATTATAAAGCAGTAACAGGGTAACAAGGCAGGTAATAATCAATAATCAAGGAAGGGTAATGCAACAACTAGGATTCAATCAACTCCTATACCTAATGCATCACAATATAAAAAGACTCAAGTAAATTAATTGCAAAAACTGGGAGACTTAGAATGCTCCGGGGCTTGCCTGGGAACCAACACTAGGTTAGTGTGTTAGGTGATACTCGCTTGGCGAGCATCTCCGCTGTAGCACTTCCTTAACTCCGCATCTTCGGGATAATCCACCAAACACCGTCTTCAGGTTTAACCTCATCATCACGTCCTTCACGATGTATCTACCATTACCTAAATGAGATGCGCAATGCAAGCGTATGAATGCAAGGGAAAAGCTTACGAAGCAAACATAAGACACACAACATAAGCATTACTATTACTTCACATAAGTATACAGGAAACTACGAAAAGCAGGCATAGCTCTAACAACAACATGATATGATCACTCCAGCAGGTTATTATTAAAGCAAAGTGTGACATATGGTCCATTAGGCACTCAAAGTGGCTAACTATAACAATCAATCAAGACTATATCAGACATCACAATGGAACACATGTATGCACATATAGCTTCTACTTTAGTTAAGCAAGTCAACCATCATTATCTAACACATTTATATAATATATCAGGTTGATTAATTAATAACATGAAATGCACAATCTGAACATTACCAAGTCATGACATAGCATCAAAGATCACATAATCAACATTAAGCTATAGCAAACAAGTTCGGTTCATTTATACAGTTTGGACAGCAACACACCATGTACTTTAAACAGACATAACTGGAGCTACACATATCCAAACAAGGTGATCCTAGACTTTCTGGAAAGCTAACAAGATTAGCTACAACTTTGTTATTACCACAAGAGCTAATTCAAAGGTTATCTAACCCAAAAATAGATAACTATACAGCTCTGTCCAACTGTTGGACAGCAGGACTGACAGAGCTTCAGAGAAGCATAACTCAAGATACAAACATCACATGAGCATGTAATTAAACATTATAGAAATATTACAGGGTTATCTAAATCTTTCTTATTATTATCTCAAGGTGAATCAATCATTAACAAAGTCAAACAACATGATTAGTGCGGCTTTGTCCACACTTGGGCAGAACTAGCCACACATCAACAACAGTAACTTAAAACAATCATAACTAAAGATCTATAGCACCTGGGAACTTTCCCCTAGACTTTTAGAAAGGTTTTAAGTTGTCTACAAATAATCTATAATCATCTTAAGATGATTGACAAGTTAACAAGGTCTAATTAGTATAATTAGGCACCTCTGTCCAGACTTGAACAGATTTACCCATCTACACTAAAACAGCCATAACTCAAGTTATAGAACTCCAACAAACATGATCTAAGACAATTTAGAAAGCTTATGAAAAGTACTACAACTCTTATAAAACACCTAAGCATGAATCATAACATAACTAGGCGTAACAAGCCAAACATTCAGATCTGGAACAGAATATAGACAAAGCTTGACATTCAATTTGCAACAGACATATCTCTTAAACTATTAAGCCTATGGCCATGCAATTTGGTGACAATCAAGATTAAGATGTTATATACAACTTTCATATACAACACTTCACAGCAAACATTATTATCTTAATGAAAACATGCACACAACAAAACTGCACATGCATGATCATATTAACACTATTTATCCTTTGCTAGTATATATATAGCCTATATATATATATTTAGGAGATGTCAAGAATACATAAATCATAGCTCCAACTTTCAGAGATGAATCATAGTATTAGTATGTGAGCAAAGCTTGGAAAGTTACATGCATGCAAGCCATAGTTGCCAACTATATGTTAAACTAGTTCTATTTATAATTAACCATGTGAGAGTAAGTTAAATAGAAACTTCAGATTTTATATGAACACATGACCATGTTAGACATGCAATGGTTACTACAACATATTAGCAAGGTCATGGAACCATCTTTTCCATTTTTACACACATGCATGACACATTTAATAATTAAACCTATTTAATCGGTTGAGAGGAAGATTACTTAATAACTCTAAATTGTTGCACCAAAATTACCAAAATATTCACAGAGTATCTACATCATGTCACGAAGCTACCATAGAAATTTCACATCAAAAGGAGTAGCAAACAGTGGCAACATATTAAACCCTAGATAGCAAAGATCTATTTTTCACGCAAAAACTTTCTACTGGAAGCTATCATATTATTGCACCAGCATGTAGATCTACTCAAGAGCTTTCCAAAAAGTCCTCATTTGCTATTTTACGATTTCCTACAATTACTACGAATTACCAAAGTTTCAGCCACATAAAAAAAAAGGAAAAAGAAAAAAAGAAAAACACTATTGGCACTATTCATCTGAGTCTATAGCTGTGCAGAAAAACCCCTGAACTTCATCGAATTGTCGCGCGTGGTCCCTGGTCGCGATTTGGAACAGAGGAGGCACTGGAGCTCGTCGGCGGCGGCAAAGGGGTGCTCGTCGGGGGGGGGAAAAGGCAGGGAAGCATCACCATGACGAGGCGCATCCAACAACGCCCGCGTCTCGGCCCGAGATGCCTCGAGGTGGCCTGGCCACACGCGCAGGCGGCAACGCGGCGGCTGCTCCGGCGACGGCGTTTTTCGGCGACGATTTGGCCCGGATGAGCACGCGCGCGAGAGGGAGCAGACAAGGCGGAGGTAGTGGTACCAGCAGAGGTACTCAAGAGAGAGCACCTCAGCGGGAACGGCGATGGCAGCGAGCTCGGCCATGGTGGCCATGGCGGTGGCGACCGTGCGGCGACGAGCAGAGCGAGAGAGAGAGAGAGAGAAGGAGCGAGAGGAGATGGGAGGCGAGGCGCGGAGGTAAATGAGGGCGGCCTCTGGCGCACGGCATCCCTCTGGGATGAAGGCAGGGGCAAGGGGCAAGTGGCAGCCATGGAGGGCAAGCTCTAGCGCATGAACTCCACGTCGTCATTCATCGAAACACGTGGTGCGCGATGACTTGGAATCTTGGACGGCCGTTTGCGGCATCTTCCGGGCATATTGGGTCCGATGCTTGTAAGCAAAGTTGTAGCACCGGGTGCTGCTCTTCAAACTTCATTAAGGACTCACGGCCATTAGGGTTACAGAGCAGCATGTAATTAGCTCCAAAGATGACAGTGTCAGCGACTTAATGACAGACGACCTTGCTGCGATTAAACCCAAAAATCATTATCCAAACTTCGTCAAATGGAGTGCAACTTTTTGTATGCTCTTCTCCAAAGGATTACCTACAACTCTTATTTTTGGACCAAAGGATGTTGCCTAACAAAATTGGAGAGAACGCGGCTTGCCAACGTCAACCTTGCTGATTCCAGACTTAGAATATTTTGTGGCTGGAAAACTGCAGCAGATTCAAACTTTGAGTCTCTATTTGACAAGGTTACAGATGGATTCAGCCTTGGGTCCTTTAAGAATGTTTGTTGTACACGTCATGATCTAAACTTTGCTTAAGGTAAAATCTCAGAATATGAATAGAAGCTGCACTTTCATGTTGGTCAAAGCAGCAAGTTGATATAACCTTAATTTAGAGGTTTAGGCCAATTGAGGCATTTTCTTGACATTTGCTCAACATGAACCTTTCATAAATTTTGTTCGTGAGTCCATATAGAGTTGAGGCATAATTGCAAGACTTAATAGAACTCAAATGATCTCCTTCGCTTAAAAGCCATTATAGGTAAAGCTGTGACTCGTCATTTCATGTGACATTTTGATTCCAACTCTCGCGAAACTTTTCCACAGTTACTATAGATAGGAATGGAGGTGGGTCACATGAAAAATCCATGTTTAGAATAAATCCTGAATATTCATAAATTGCGGTTGTTATTAACTGGCTCCATTAATTATTTCCGGAATAATTCAAACTGAGGCTTTGTTTCCGAGGTTGATTCCAAAACCTCTGTCATCACTGACAGTACTAGAAATTATTTCTCGATCATCACCTGATAGAACATGTCTGTGTTTAAACTGTTTGCTCGACTGGCGTCAAACACCTGGGCTGTTACAACCCCTCCCCCTTAAAAGAATCTCGTCCCGAGATTCCAGACGAAAGACTTTTCAAGAGAAGAGAAGCATATCACTTATCCTTACTAGCTACCAAAAGTTTAAGGTACTGACTTCTCAGCAGAAAAGAACGGTCAGGAATAGAACAACATTCAAATCTTTCAAGTCGTCTTCTGCTTACTCGCTCTTGCCTGAAAAATTTCCTTTGTTGATTCACGTTAATCATTGAGATACACTCAACACATTATTGATAAGTCTATAGGGAAACCAAAATTTGTAGGGTTACTTTTAAGAGGAATCCAAGATAATATTGCCAATTTACTGGACTTCGTCTGGTCGACATACTTACAAAGCAACTTCCTTTGAGATTGGAGGAACTGGCTGACCGACAACCACTGTGTATACCATTGGTGAATATTTGCTCGATCAGATAGCAATCGATGGAAAGCTACATAAGGTTCCATGTGTGCAGTTCTCTTTTCTCTGATGACAACACTGTATTATCTGAGTCTGTTGAGAGAGCGGTGAATATGATAGCTGACTCTACCAATTTCACGCTTTCACTGATCCTTCTTAACAGGAATTCTCATCTCTTAAGTGGTGACAGTCACCAAGTTGAAATTGATGCAACCTCTTGGGTAAAATATCTACTGCCGAATTTCTGTCCTACTAAACAGATCAACATCATTCCTCTTCATGATGTAGTTGCAACTCAGTGGAACTGACTTGTCGAACTACCTCGGCCATAGAGAGACGTTCTTAAATTCACTCAGTAATGCAGGGACATAATCCGAAATCTGTTGTTTGACACTTCTATTTGCCATCAATTCGTACTTTTTAGGAGTTGATTTTTGTAGAATGCCTTGACTGCTCAAGAATAAGCGACTGATTCTGAATGTCCTTTCTAGCCTCACCCAAAATAGTTTAGAATAATTTTCATAGTAGCCAAACATATCACCAAGCAGTCCTATTCCAGGTGTAAATTTTTTTTTTACTGAGTTACTAGGCTGGTGTAGTATCTTGTACTGCCATTGCAATTTCTCCGAGATAGAGTTGGTCTGAACACGACAGAAACTGGGATGTACGAGTACCACAAACAACGTTAGTTGGGTCACAGACTTCTGATATAACACTGTTCGGTGGGAAATAGCCTTCATAGCTACCCAAGAGTTATTTCTGAACTCGATGTTAGCCTTTCCATGGCTGAAACTAATCAGTTGTCTCTTAACACTAAAAAGCTCCAAGGTTTCAGCTTTTACTACAAGCAATGTGAAATATCAAGGCGTGCAGTTACCACCAATGTCAACACGAAATCAGGCATATCTGGGAGGATCGGGTTGATTATAAGATCATCACACATAAATTCTTATTAAGTTCAGATAGAAACTTTTCGGTTCTCAAGTATTATCCAATAACACACCATCTCTGTTACTTATCCCGTAGCTGATACTTATCCACCTTAACTATTTTGTGCCACTTCACTGCACTATGACCATATATGTTGTCCGGTCATTGTTGTAGATTACACAAAGTCCTTTGTCTACCACCTCTTTCAGTCCGTTACCGCTTTCATCCTTGACTGATTCTGGAAAGGTCATCCTCTTTGCAACTTCAAAAGAAACACTGCCACAACGGATCTGCCATAGAGATTTCTTGGAAGGAATATAGAAGATAGCAAGGAGAATGCTTCATGAAAGGTAACACATTGGCATAGTTTCCATAATGAATCTCGACTAGAAACCACGATACCAGCGCGTGCCGAGCAGCACAACCATGTGTCTGCAGCCACAGGAGGCTCTCGATTTCGTCGCGGCACCATTAGTTCTTAACCAAGACATCATTATCAAATCCATAACCGATGAGAAATCCTACATGACGCAGATAAATCTTGTACGGATAGACATCACATGCAAGGCATAGCTAGCGAAACAAGGATGATCACAAGGTATGGAAATCACAAAGGAGGCGATTTCAAGAACAAAACATGACACAAGACAACAATGATAGGCCTTGTGCACACCAAGGTCATGACAAGATAGAAGATTTCATAAACTTGATTTGGCCAAGCAGCAACAAGAGGGCAGCTGAGGGGTACAACAAGGATTTGAACAGGGTCTCCACAACTGGGCAAGACAAATTATGGTCAAAGGCTGAGGTTAGCAGGAACTTAACTTGGCTGGTCAAACCAACAAGGGTCTTCACAACAAGGGGTACAAACATTCTAAGCCATCAAACTAGACACACCAACATAGGCCTTAAACAACAAAGGTTCTGCTAAACGCATCTTGGAAGGTCAAGAGGGCTTGGTCAACAAAGGCTTAACAACCACTCATGTACTCACCGAGGACAAAGGTTGACTAACCAAAGCATCACTTAGATAACAGAACATCTACACACAGCCTGAACAAGCACAAACAAACAACTAATTGCTTTTAATCTTTCCAAGCAATCTAGCACATCACATTGAAGCACTAGTTCATAACAAACTTTGTCATCACAGGAATAAGGATGGAGAAAGCATTACTATGCACAAACAACCATTATGCTTTATCATTATATTAGTCACACAAGACAACAAGTCGTTTCTTATTAGAACAAAGGTGAGAGAAGCATGTTCATGAGGAAAGCACAAACAAGATGCATGCTCGTCCTATACGTCCTCATAAATTGCCAGCCTAAGGCGGCAATCACGTTCTAGGTCGGTGGCATAACACGCACTCTCGATATAACTAGTCGTCAACTATGCATACGCATTCGAGGTTAGCGTACCTGCAGAAAATTTCATTTCAGCCCGTTCCCACAACAAATAAAAAAATACATTGCAGGAATTTAAATCTAGATACTATCTTAGGTGCATACCCAGTATACACGTAAGTAGTATATGCACCATCAGAATAGTATTACTCCCGCAATTAAATACCTTCACCCGCATTCGTGTGCTTATGAGTACAGGTTCCAGTACCAAACTAGCTCTTCCCTAGACCAACGGTGTTTGGTCATGCTCTCACAACTCACACTTACCTGAGCGTAGGTGCGACGTTGCATAAAATAAATTCATCTACCCCACATATATGAGTACATCATATGTGAGGGCTACCTCCAACATTAGACCACAGGGTAGCATAGTGCGGTCATCTATACGTACCTTTTGAGTCGACGTGTCGTTGCAAGAAAGTAAAACCCCAAAGTTAGTATTACTTAACTAAGCCACCTGGAAGTCCTAATGGGCATAACTGGAGGTTGTCGCTAACATATAGTTTATAATTTAGGTTTTGACAAACTTGCCTACTAGCTAAAAGTTTTAGATAAAATAGGCTTTTCAAAACAAACTTTGTTTTAAACCATGCACATGACAGTATTATGCTTAACCTTGCTCCGATACCAGCTGTGACAGAACCGACCAATTTATAAGAGCACAAGTGCGAAAACCTCTGCCGAAACAGTTGAATTAGCACACTTGAGCCCATATAAACCCGGTAGTCCGTGAAATCCTGAGGGATTTCAAACCTTTTCAACATCTTAGCCAAGATCGCATGGTCAAGCAAATACAAATCATGTCCACGGAGCTTTGCAGCGGAAATAAAGTTACAATAGAGTTCCTAAATAATAATACAAGTTGATTTACTTTGAAACAATATAGCTTTGAAATGAATACCATAACATAAGTTGAAATACTTTGCTAGCTTTCAGTGACATTCTCCAACAACAGCATAAAGAGAAGAAGTAGGGAACTGCCAAGCCCACCGGCACTGGTCGTCACCTTCCGGCAGACCTAACCTTCACCTGCAACAAGGTGGGATAAAACCCTGAGTACTCGAATGTACTCAGCTAGACTTACCCGTCGGAAACCAAAAATAAAGAGACACCAAGGAGTATGCAAGGCTGATGTAAACAGTGGAGCTGGCTAACTTTATTTGCAAAAGGAGCTTAAGTAAAAGGGGTTCATCATTTAATTATATGAGCAGTCATATTTTATCCTATTCCCTAAATTCTAGGTTTGCACCTGCACTAGAGCACTCACTTGAATCTAGAAACAAATACATAATACCATATCAAGTTTGCTTATCAATATTTTAGTTGAACCAACAAATGTCACATGGAGTTGTATCGTGGTGAAGCTCGCCATAGTTTCCCACTAACCGGGGAGACGGCGCGAATCGAATCGAATCCAAACCAGCTGTGTGAAAGACCTTAATACCAGCCCACACTTTCCCCGTCGGGTCCATGCATTGGGCAACCGCTCGACGCTTGTTCGTGGTGGTAATCGTCGCGGTTCAAGCACGGACCGCCCAATCAGAGTCTGGCGATGGCCTCGCGTCGGCAGATCGCAACTTCTGTACTAGAGGGCAGACACGGGTTGAAACCGGCCCGAACAGCTTCTAACGGCTTTGGGGTCGATGATTACGGCACCGACATATCCCTAAGTAAAAGGGCGCGTTCAAAAATGAACGGGGCCAACATCGATACAAACCTACACGATCCAACGGGCGGACTGCCCCAAGTTTCCAAACTTGTGCTTTGCCTTCCAGTTGACCGTATTTCATTACTACTCAGGTTCTTTTCCACGATAGCAAATATAGCCAACCGTGATCCGGTCAATACCCATCGGGGTATCACGGAAACATCCTTAACTACTACTTTTATTAAGTAGACTAAGCAATTCTACATTATAAAGCAGTAACAGGGTAACAAGGCAGGTAATAATCAATAATCAAGGAAGGGTAATGCAACAACTAGGATTCAATCAACTCCTATACCTAATGCATCACATATAAAAAGACTCAAGTAAATTAATTGCAAAAACTGGGAGACTTAGAATGCTCCGGGGCTTGCCTGGGAACCAACACTAGGTTAGTGTTTGTTAGGTGATACTCGCTTGGCGAGCATCTCCGCTGTAGCACTTCCTTAACTCCGCATCTTCGGGATAATCCACCAAACACCGTCTTCAGGTTAACCTCATCATCACGTCCTTCACGATGTATCTACCGTTACCTAAATGAGATGCGCAATGCAAGCGTATGAATGCAAGGGAAAAGCTTACGAAGCAAACATAAGACACACAACATAAGCATTACTATTTACTTCACATAAGTATACAGGATAACTACGAAAAGCAGGCATAGCTCTAACACACAACATGATATGATCACTCCAGCAGGTTATTATTAAAGCAAAGTGTGACATATGGTCCATTAGGCACTCAAAGTGGCTAACTATAACAATCAATCAAGACTATATCAGACATCACAATGGAACACATGTATGCACATATAGCTTCTACTTTAGTTAAGCAAGTCAACCATCATTATCTAACAATTATATAATATATCAGGTTGATTAATTTAATAACATGAAATGCACAATCTGAACATTACCAAGTCATGACATAGCATCAAAGATCACATAATCACATTAAGCTATAGCAAACAAGTTCGGTTCATTTATACAGTTTGGACAGCAACACACCATGTACTTTAAACAGACATAACTGGAGCTACACATATCCAAACAAGGTGATCCTAGACTTTCTGGAAAGCTAACAAGATTAGCTACAACTTTGTTATTTACCACAAGAGCTAATTCAAAGGTATCTAACCCAAAAATAGATAACTATACAGCTCTGTCCAATGTTGGACAGCAGGACTGACAGAGCTTCAGAGAAGCATAACTCAAGACAAACATCACATGAGCATGTAATTAAACATTATAGAAATATTACAGGGTTATCTAAAATTCTTATTATTATCTCAGGTGAATCAATCATTAACAAAGTCAAACAACATGATTAGTGCGGCTTTGTCCACACTTGGGCAGAACTAGCCACACATCAACACAGTAACTTAAAACAATCATAACTAAAGATCTATAGCACCTGGGAACTTTCCCCTAGACTTTTAGAAAGGTTATTAAGTTGTCTACAAATAATCTATAATCATCTTAAGATGATTGACAAGTTAACAAGGTCTAATTAGTATAATTAGGCACCTCTGTCCAGACTTGAACAGATTTACCCATCTACACTAAACAGCCATAACTCAAGTTATAGAACTCAACAAACATGATCTAAGACAATTTAGAAAGCTTATGAAAAGTACTACAACTCTTCTATAAACACCTAAGCATGAATCATACATAACTAGGCGTAACAAGCCAAACATTCAGATCTAGACAGAATATAGACAAAGCTTGACATTCAATTTGCAACAGACATATCTCTTAAACTAAGCCTATGGCCATGCAATTTGGTGACAATCAAGATTAAGATGTTATATACAACTTTCATATACAACACTTTCACAGCAAACATTATTATCTTAATGAAAACATGCACACAACACAAACTGCACATGCATGATCATATTAACACTATTTATCCTTTGCTAGTATATATATAGCCTATATATATATATATTTAGGAGATGTCAAGAATACATAAATCATAGCTCCAACTTTCAGAGATGAATCATAGTATTAGTATGTGAGCAAAGCTTGGAAAGTTACATGCATGCAAGCCATAGTTTGCCAACTATATGTTAAACTAGTTCTATTTATAATTAACCATGTGAGAGTAAGTTACATAGAAACTTCAGATTTTATATGAACACATGACCATGTTAGACATGCAATGGTTACTACAACATATTAGCAAGGTCATGGAACCATCTTTTCCATTTTTACACACATGCATGACACATTTAATAATTAAACCTATTTAATCGGTTGAGAGGAAGATTACTTAATAACTCTAAAATTGTTGCACTAAAAATTACCAAATTATTCACAGAGTATCTACATCATGTCACGAAGCTACCATAGAAATTTCACATCAAAAGGAGTAGCAAACAGTGGCAACATATTAAACCCTAGATAGCAAAGATCTATTTTTCACGCAAAAAACTTTCTACTGGAAGCTATCATATTATTGCACCAGCATGTAGATCTACTCAAGAGCTTTCCAAAAAGTCCTCATTTGCTATTTTACGATTTCCTACAATTTACTACGAATTACCAAAGTTTCAGCCACATAAAAGGAAAAAGAAAAAGAAAAACACTATTGGCACTATTCATCTGAGTCTATAGCGTGCAGAAAAACCCCCTGAACTTCATCGAATTGTCGCGCGTGGTCCCTGGTCGCGATTTGGAACAGAGGAGGCACTGGAGCTCGTCGGCGGCGGCAAAGGGGGCTCGTCGGTGGCGGGGAAAAGGCAGGGAAGCATCACCATGACGAGCGCATCCAACAACGCCCGCGTCTCGGCCCGAGATGCCTCGAGGTGGCCTGGCCACACGCGCAGGCGGCAACGCGGCGCTGCTCCGGCGACGGCGTTTTTCGGCGACGATTGGCCCGGATGAGCACGCGCGCGAGATGGAGCAAGACAAGGCGGAGGTAGTGGTAGCAGAGAGGTACTAAGAGAGAGCACCTCAACGGCGGAACGGCGATGGCAGCGAGAGGCTCGGCCATGGCCCATGGCGGTGGCGACCGTGCGGCGACGAGCAGAGCGAGAGAGAGAGGAGATGGGGAGGGCGAGGGCGCGGAGGGAGTAAATGAGGGCGGCCTCTGGCGCACGGCATCCCTCTGGGATGAAGGCAGGGGCAAGGGAGCAAGTGGCAGCCATGGAGGGCAAGCTCTAGCGCATGAACTCCACGTCGTCATTTCATCGAACACGTGGTGCGCGATGACTTGGAATCTTGGACGGCCGTTTGCGGCATCTTCGGGCATATTCGGGTCCGATGCTTGTAAGCAAAGTTGTAGCACCGGTGCTGCTCTTCAAACTTCATTAAGGACTCACGGCCATTAGGGTTACAGAGCAGCATGTAATTAGCTCCAAAGATGACAGTGTCAGCGACTTAATGACAGACGATTGCTGCGATTAAACCCAAAAATCATTATCCAAACTTCGTCAAATCGAGTGCAACTTTTTGTATGCTCTCTCCAAAGGATTACCTACAACTCTTATTTTTGGACCAAAGGATGTTGCCTAACAAAATTTGGAGAACGGCGGTGCCAACGTCAACCTTGCTGATTTCCAGACTTAGAATATTTTGTGGCTGGAAAACTGCAGCAGATTCAAACTTTGAGTCTCTATTTGACAAGGTTACAGATGGATTCAGCCTTGGTCCTTTAAGAATGTTTGTTGTACACGTCATGATCTATAACTTTGCTTAAAGGTAAAATCTCAGAATATGAATAGAAGCTGCACTTTCATGTTGGTCAAAGCAGCAAGTTGATATAACCTTAATTTAGAGGTTTAGGCCAATTGAGGCATTTTCTTGACATTTGCTCAACATGAACCTTTCATAAATTTTGTTCGTGAGTCCATATAGAGTTGATTGGGCATAATTGCAAGACTTAATAGAACTCAAATGATCTCCTTCGCTTAATAAGCCATTATAGGTAAAGCTGTGACTCGTCATTTCATGTGACTTTTTGATTCCAAACTTCGCGAAACTTTTCCACAGTTACTATAGATAGGAATGGAGGTGGGTCACATGAAAAATCCATGTTTAGAATAAATCCTGAATATTCATAAATTAGCGGTTGTTATTAACTGGCTCCATTAATTATTTCCCGAATAATTCAAACTGAGGCTTTGTTTCCGAGGTTGATTCCAAAACCTCTGTCATCACTGACAGTACTAGAAATTATTTCTCGATCATCACCTGATAGAACATGTCTGTGTTTAAACTGTTTGCTCGACTGGCGTCAAACACCTGGGCTGTTACAGCCAATCTGCTCAACGAGGCAATCTTGGATGGCCCGCTGATAAGTAGCCCCTGTGTTTTTTAACCCAAAGGACATGGTTTTATAACAGTAAGCACCAAAAGGAGTTATGAACGATGTCTTGGGTTGGTCTTCTTCCTTGAGTGCAATCTGATGGTACCCGGAGTAGCAATCCAAAAAAGATAAAAGAGTGGAGCCTGCAGTGGCATCAACTATTTGATCTATCCTTGGTAATCCGAAAGGATCCTTTGGACAGTGTTTGTTGAGGTCTGTATAGTCGACACACATGCGCCACTCGGCAGAGTTCTTCTTCTTCACTAGCACTGGGTTAGCTAACCACTCGGGGTGGAGGATTTCTCTGATGAATCCTGCTGCGAGTAGTTTGGCTATTTCCTTTTTGAATCTTTTTTCTCTAGCACTGGGTTAGCTAACCACTCGGGTTTGCCTCTTTTTTCTCTGGTGAAAATCGTCGTAGTCTTTGCTGGATAGGTCTGGACCCTTCTTTTAGTTCCAGTTTGTGCTCAGCCAAGTTCCTTGGGACTCCCGACATATCAGCCGGTTTCCAAGCAAATATATCTTTGTTTGCTCTAAGGAACTGGGTGAGCGCGAATTCCTATTCTTCAGATAGGTGACCGCTGATGACTGCCGTTTTGGAGGAATCACCAGTTTCTAGGTCGATGTTTTTTGTGAGGACTGTTGTTGATGGTTGGTTAGTACCCGCCTTCTTGGTTGGGATTTCTGAATCTCCAGACTTGGTATTATGCACCATCCGAGCGAGTTCTTGTAACTCCCGGGTGAGTTGAGCTTTTTCAGCGATTTGGACAGCCTCTGTGTCACAATCAAATGATCGCTTCAAGTCACCTCTGAAAGTTAGGATCCCCTTAGGGCCCGACATCTTCAGGAGAAGGTACGGGTAGTGAGGTACTGCCATGAACTTGGCGATAGCTGGTCGTCCAAATATGGCGTGGTATGATGACTCGAAGTCGGCTACCTCGAAACTGATGTACTTAGTTCGGTAATTGATCTGAGTTCCAAAAGTGATGGGTAGTATGATTCTTCCGAGTGGTACGGCCGCCTTCCCGGGTACTATGCCATAGAAGGGGGCACTTGATGGTGTGAGCTGTGTTGCGAGATCCAGATTCATCTTGCGTAGGGTGCTTGCGAAAATGATGTTGAGTCCGGCCCCTCCGTCGATGAGTACTCTGCTCAGCGTAAAACCAGCGACCGTGGGATCCAGGACTAGCGGGTAGTGCCCTGCGTTGGAGACGCTGGTCCATTGGTCTGCTCGAGAGAAGCTAATCAGGTGCTCAGACCAGTCGAGGTACTTTGGAGTCGCTGGTTCTGTAGACATGATCTCCCATAGTGAAAGCTTCTGGAGCCTCTTGCTGTCGCTGGTGGTTACTCCCCCGAAAATGACGTTGATTGTCCCTTTGGGGTGTTGGAAACCACCGTTGTCCTACGGAGGGTCCTCAGCTGTCTTCTTGCCTTTTTCCTTTTTGTTTTTGTTGAAGTCGGAGTTCAAGCCTCGCTCCTTGAGTTGTCGGCAGTGCCTTGCCTGATGTCCGGCTTTCGGGTGGAAAGGGCACGGTCCATCAAGCAAGTCATCAAAGGTGTATGGCTTGTTTCCCTTCTTCTGAGGCTCCATGGCAGTAGTATTGTCTCCTGCCCTTTTCCGGGTATTTTGCTGTGGTGCCTGGTTGCCTCTTAGGCTGTTTCCTCGATCACCTTGCGTGTTTCTATCGGGGAAGCGTTCCTGTGTGCGTTCTTCTGTCGCCATCATGGAGTTTACGACCCGATGGAACTCGTCGGCGGTTGTCGGGTCCTGCTTGATGAAATCTTTGTAATTGTACCTTTCACAAATGCCGTTGCTAAAGAGGTCAATTACTTCTCTGTCTGTGATGTCGGATACTGTAGAGCGAATTTCTGAGTATCACCTATAGTACTCCCGCATTGACTCGTTTTTCTGTTCCTTGCAGGTTCTGAGCTTAGTTCGGGGGTCTGATCTCTCTGGGACGCCAGCAAAGTTTTCAACGAAGATACGATGTAGTTGTTCCTAGGAGTCGACGGACTCGGGTTTAAGCCTATCGAACCAAGCAAGCGGCATTGTTTCTAGAGCCATTGGGAGGTAGAGTGCTCTGACGTCATTGCTTCCGCCAGCTAGCTCGACTGCTTGAGCATACAGCCTGAGCCACCGTTTAGGTTCTGTCTTCCCATCGTACTTGGAGTAGTTCCCGGGTTTGAATTTTCGCGGGAACGAGACTGCTCGAAGCCTTTGGGAAAAGCAGGGGAAGCGATCAACTACGTCGGATGCTTGCAACTGCGACTCCTCTGTATGAAGATTCGGCTCCTCCCTCAGTTTGATCGGGTACTCGGTGGCCTAGACGACACCTTGCTGGGACTCGACCGAGTCGCTCTTGAACGGGCCACCTTTGGCTCGGGTGGGATGAAGCTTGCTCATCAGCTAAGGACTCAAGATTCCGTCCCCGAAGTTGTAGCGCGGTAGTCTGAAGCATGACCAAGCGTCGCTCTTCCTCAGGGTGTCGATTGTCTTTAGCTCCCATCTCTGTGGCTAGGGCCATGATGTTCTGGTAGGGTGTTTGGAAAACCTTGTGACCAGCGACCCTCATGAACTCGGGCTCGAGGTTACGAGAGCAATCGGCTCATCGACGATTGTGCTCATTTTGTGACTGATGCTCCTGGTCACGTTGAGTGTGAGCTCGATCTTCCGCGTCTTCCTCTAGGCGTCTCCGAGTGTTATACTCTTCAAGTCGTGCATTATAGCGGTCTACAGCTTCCTTGCGGTGAGTTGCTTGCCTTCTGCGGGCCTCCTTAGCTCGATTCCTTCGGATTCTCTCAGCTTTTAAGGACTCGGTTTCGGAGGGTCCTTCGGGATCATTGTTAGATATCATACTCAGGGTTTCATCATGCTGGAAGATGTCTGGTGGGGTCAGTGGTCGTAGAGACGGCTGATGCCCCGCCATGAAAACTTCACGAGTGTAGCCCTGGTTTGGTGATCCTGGCGTAACCGATTCCAGACTAGAGGTGTCGGAGATTAGTTCTATTGAGGTGTCGAGCCCTTCAAAGGGGAGCTGATGTCCATACTGGTATGGAAGTTGTTGATTGATTGTGCCAACCAACCTGGGCGGAGCTGGCTGTATTGGCCAATGAACGATGTTACCCTCCCTGGTAGAGCTGAAGACTAGTCCTTGTTGAGCTCCTGTCAAAGGTATCTCTTGATACTCTTTGAACTTTGAGTCAACTAGGTCTTGGAAGTCTTGAGCTGAGTTCCGTAATCCGAAGGTGATGCCGTGTTTGATCTCCGGGTCCTTTTCGTTCTCCGAGCGTGAGTTTGAGTAGGAGTCGGATGATTCAAGTTGGCTCTCGGAATCTCGCGGATCTTGAACTGCGAGGTTTGCTAGGCTCTGAGCGAGATCATCCATCTTTGGCGTAGCTGGCACTTCTGGATCAGTGTGAAGTTGTCGATGCAGCTTTCCTTGATCATCCGCGATGGAAGTCCATGAGCCAAAAACGAAAATTGATCCCGCCGAGAACATGTTGTCGTGGTTCGCTGGGCTCTTAGTCATCGAATCGCCAAAAGCCCCTACCTGGCACGCCAGCTGTCGGTGTTTGTTAACCGGCAACTCATCTTGAGGGATCTCAGACGATTTGTTCGGTGGGGATCGGCGTTCGTAGGATTCAGCGAGTACACAGGGACAATGATTTATACTGGCTCAGGCCGCTAAGTAGCGTAATACCTTACGTCCAGTGCGGCGTGTGCCTTGTGTAATGTTATGATTCAATGTTCGATTCCTAGAGTCTGCGCCCGGCTCCCCTTATATATCGGGGTGAGCCTTAGCACAGACCGAGTCCTAACCGGTTACATCAAAGGAGTCCTACTCTGATTACAAGACTTCCTTTTACAACTCGGCTAAGTTACAAACGAGAGTCCTAAACCAAGTACACTTTGTAATAAGTCTTCGGATCTCCCGTGCCGTCCGGGATTAGTCGGAGTAATCATCTACTGATGACATCTCTGACATCCTGGTCCGTCAATTAGGGCAACTAGGGTTAGAGACTTGGTTAGCCAAAATGACCAACACAACCTACCTTTCATTTTGACTCCTTAACAAGGTTCAACTACTTAGAGAACTCAAGCACTCCAAACACAAGTCAAACAAGCATCACATTAAGCATAACATCACAAGCCAACACATGAAATGACACTTTACAAAAAGAATGCAACATGAGATGATAATGCTTTATGCTTATGAGATGTCAAGTTATGCATTTAGGGTTGCTTAACACCAAGGGTGTTACACATAGCAACCTAGCATATATGAAATAGCTCAAGTGACCTCAACACATCCTACCATGCTAGTTGCCAATCTCAATGGTGAACATGTATCAAGTTTTAAGTTCATTAGACATGTTCATCATTCTAAAAAATATAGCTTAGCTCACAACATGTATCAATGATCAAAAAGAGCCTAAGCAACAAGCATCATCATATATCATCGAAGCATCCACTAATCAGAGCATAAGTTCATTCTCAAGAATATAGACATGAAGCTTTGAAAATGCAAGATGTATACATGATGAAGTCAGAAACAGACCCAAACAAAACAAAAAAACTCAAGACCCAAAACAAAAGGATCAGAGTAGTCAGTCTATGGTACAACAATCAAAATGCTTCCCCCATCTAAAAGGGCAACACACCAAGCTCACCCTCAACCTAGCAAAAGTTGAGAGATCCAAAGGCTTGGTGAAAATATCCGCAACCTGGTTATGGGTGTCTACATGCCTAAGATCAATGTCGCCTTTCTCGTAGTGATCACGAAGAAAGTGAAAGCGAACATCGATGTGCTTGGTCTTGGAGTGAAGAACAGGGTTCTTTGCTACACTAATGGCAGAAGTGTTATCGCAAAGCAAAGAGACCCGACTAAAATCTAGACCAAAATCACGCAATGTAGCAACCATCCATAAAAGCTGCGAAGCACAAGAAGCCGCGGCAACATACTCGGCTTCTGTAGCCGCCCTTCTTCTTCTTCCCAGCCTTGTTTTCCGGCTTGCCCTTGCGTCTGGAGTTGCGGTCTTGCCGGGGAAGTTCTTGTCGTTCTTGGGGCAGTTCGCCATGAAGTGGTCTAGATCACCACACTTGTAGCAGCCCTCGCGTGCGCCACCACCGCCGCGATTCAGGCGGTTGTTGTGAAACCGCGAGAACCGGGTGATGGCGAGGGCGAGCTCGTCATCTCCAAGCACTTCCAACTGCTCCTCCATGACTGTATGCAAAGAAGACAAAGCAAAAATAGGAGGTGAAGTGTTAGCAGAGAGAGTCGATCCACTCATGCCTGAGACCAAACCCAGGGTATGTGAAGATGGGTTCTTCAGCTTGGCCTGAGTCAGGTGATCGATCTCGGTGGACTTGGGCTTGCTGAACAGCTCGTCCACGGTGAGGGTGTCATAAGCAGGAGACTCGATGATGGTCAACACCTTCACCTCCCATACCCTCCGATCTAGGGCGTATAGCAACTTGAGAGCCCTCTCATGATCGTCATAGGGTAGGTTGGCCCGATTGGCACGCATCTTATTCACAATCATTTGGAAACGAGCGAACAAAGCGTCAATCGTCTCTCCCTCCAACTGAACAAAGTTCTCGTACTCGCGCTTGTACGTTTCGAAGAGTCTGGTCTTGACATGGGCTGTCCCCTCGTGATAGCTCTGAAGCTTCACCCAGATCTCTCGTGCCATCTCAAGCTCAGAGACACGCTCGAACTCAAGAAGGGAGATGTTGCCCAACAGAGCGTTACGAGCCTTTGAGTTGGCCTCGTGCTGGTCAATCTGGATTTGACCCACACGAGCTGGAAGGACCTAGCTCGTACTCAGCATTCTCACATATTTCCCAAACGAAAGAACTGATGTTGTTGAGATAAGCACGCATCCAAATCTTCCAATAGGGATAGTTCGTTCCATCGAACCACGGAGCCTTGCCATTCCCTCGTTCCATGTCGCCCTTAGGATCCGAAACCGATTACGGTAGAGATGATCCTTAACCGGCTCCGATACAAATTGAAGGACCGGATTAGTGACCAGAGGGGGGGTGAATGGGAGCCTCAAATTCAACTCGTGAATAGAGTGGCCCTTGTACCAGAAAGTCACCCAAAAAGCAAGACTCGAGATGCCAGGATAGTTCACGACCTACGAGTAGGTGGATACCCTAGGAGATGTCTTAGTGGTACAGCGGAACCCCCGGAGAAACCCCAAAACCAACTGCCAAAGCCTCGGAGCAAAACTGCACAAACTGCAGATTTGCAGACTGTCCAGGGTCAGAGTCCCGGACTGTCCGCCATAGAGTCCCGGACTATCCGCGACAGGGAGCCGGACTATCCGCCGGCAAAAATGCAGAAACCAAACAGTGCTGCAAGTCTGCTGGACAGGTCCCAGACTGACCGCGGGTTTGTACCACGGACTGTCCACCGTTCACTTCACAGTGAACAGTCAGGGGACTACGCCTGACTGACCTGGCCGAGACCCGATGCGCGGACTGTCCGCCGTCAGGGCGCGGACTGTCCGCCAACACCCAAAAAGCAAAAAACTGCTCGGGATCAAAACCAAATTTGAATCAATCTCAACCAAATCGAAGGGACTTCGATCAAACTCCTCCCAGGTGTTCCTCTACGTATTGGGGTGCTAATCCTAAGAAATCATCGCACCAAACCAAGTCAATTGAGAGAAATTTGAAGAACACCGGAAAGGGGGAAAGAACGAAGAACGAATGCAAAATTGGCCCGATCTATTGAATCGAGAGGTTAGGGGAGAAATCCTTCAGTGGAAAGAAGGGCCTCACGATCAAGAACAAAATGATTCAAGCGGAATCAAAAACCATCTCGTGGAGAGGGAGAACGAAGCAAATCTCCGGGAGATGAAAAACCAAAATGCGAAGAACACCAACTCAAAACGCGAATCAATCTGGAATTTCAGCCGTGTGGCTACCACACGAGACAAACGTGAGATTACGGTCTCACTTCCTGAAGTTCCCGAAACACAGAGACATGATTGAGTCTTCCCTGCGGATCGCTAGCAGCGAGGTATGATTAGAACCTAAGCGGGGTCTAGAGAGAGAGCTCAGGAACAAATGACTGCTAGGATAGATAAAGAGGAGGGGTGCCTCTCTTATTTATAGCCTAATACAATAATCCCCTTCTACTCCTAGATACAAGAGCGAAGCAGCCAACCCTAAGGGTATCCCGGTCCAACTCTGCTTCTTGATGATCCGACGGCCACGCGCCCATCTCATCCATAGCTTCACCACGACGCAAGCCTCAGGATGCCGCCACGTGCCGTCGCATCTACCGCCGTGCCAGCCTCTTTACGCCGCCACGCGTCGACCGTCCTTTTCGCGGACCTTACCCCGGTTTTGAGGCCGAAACCGGGAAACCTGGGCCTTCCCCCGGGTTTGAGGCCGAAACCGGGAAACATGGGCCTTCCCGGTTTTGAGGCTGAAACCGGGAAACCTGTCCTCCTGCTGAGTTTTGTGGCCCAAACACAGAAACCCACGCGCCCAGGTTTTGAGGCCCAAACCTGGAAACCGTCCACGCCGAGTTTTGAGGCCCAAACTCGGAAACCGGCCACCCCGAGTTTTGAGGCCCAAACTCGGAAACCGTGGAGGGTAGCTTTTCGAGGCTCAGCTACTGAACCCGTGCCGTAGGCGGGATGTGGATTCCACACCCCGAGTTCCAGCACCGATGCCGGAGCATGTCCAACCTCCACGCTGGGCACAGTGCATTCGCCATCCTTCTCAGCCTCTCGCCGAGTGTCACGACGCCATCACCTTCCTCCCGACTCGGCCGATGCACCGCACATCCCCATGTACTCTTGCTTGTCAACGTCACGTGCCAGCTACCACAGCTGGTCCTCAGGTATCCCGGTCCGTCAGTCCATGCTCCACGTCCGCCCTTCACCGCTCTCGGTCCGTCGGCACAGCACGTCCCTGCTTGACCTTCACCTCACCTTTGACCACTGCCCGAGCTCCGCACCTGCACATCAACACAACCAAGAGACATGTTGCCCGTTGACCGATCACTCATCACTAAGGAAGGGAACCACAAGGGCACATATCAACCTTGTGTTCTTAGGTGAATATTTTCAAGTTTTATGTTCATTAAGCAAATTCACCATTCATAAAATAGCTCAGCTTACAACATGTATCAGTGATCAGAAAGAGCATAAACTACAACATCATCATAAAGCATCGGAGCTGGTACTATACTAAGCATAGGCACATTCTTAAGATTATATACATGAAGCTCTGAATGTAAATATGCAAGATGACATGCAAAGATGCATGATGAAACCAGAAGAAGGAAAAGAGTTAGTCTATGATACACGAACCAAAATGTTTCCCCCAACTAAAAGGGGAACACACACCAAGCTCACCTCTCAACCTAGCAAAAGTTGATTGGTCCAAAGGCTTGGTGAAAATATCAGCAAACTGATGATGAGTATCGACATGGCAAAGGTCGATATCACCCTTCTCATAGTGGTCTCGCAGCAGAAAATGAAGCGCACATCAATGTGTTTGGTCTTAGAGTGGCAGCACGGGGTCTCTTAGCAACGCTAATGCGCACTCGTGCTGTCACAAAGCAAAGGGACACGAAAAAGCTCAGACCAAAATCACGCAAAGTGGCCATCATCCAGAGTAACTGGGAACAGCAGTCTTCCGCAGCAACATACTCAGCCTCCGTGGAGACTGGGCGACACTAGACTACTTGCGAGAAGACCACGAAATAAGAGAAGAACCAATAAAGTGGCAAGTCCCAGAAGTGGACTTGCGATCATAACGGCAACCAGCAAAATCGGCATCAGAATAACCGCAAGGGAGAGGGTGGAGGCAAGCAGAATACCAAATCTCCAGATTCTGGAGTGAAGCATAAATACCTCATAATGTGCTTGACCGCCTAACGGTGCGAGGTGCGCGGCGACGACTGAAATCGCGCGCAAAGACACACCGCGAACTGGATGTCCGGTGCGAGGTGCGCGGCGACGACTGAAATCATGGGTCTTCTTTTTAGCTGAGAAGACCGAGACTTTCTCCTTTGCTCGCAATCTGATTTTGCGTCTTCAGAACGAGTTTCCTTTGAACTCGATGCGAGCTATTAGGAGTGATAATGGTTTCGAATTCAAGAATTCGGATTTTGAGAAGTTTTGTAACTCTTGGGTTTAGAGCATCAGTTTTCTTCCCCTACACATCGCCACAGAATGGTGTTGTAGAGAGGAAGAATCGGACCCTTGTAGAGATGGCCAGGACGATGCTCGATGAGCATAGGACTCCTAGGCGATATTGGCCCGAAGCTATGAGCACTGCATGCTACATTTCATCGCATTTTTCTCCGAGCTTTCTTGAAAAAGACTTCTTATGAGTTTGCGTTTTGGAAAACTGCCCAAGGTGAGTTATTTTGAGTTTTGGTTGCCATTGTTTTATACTCAAAAAGGGCAATTTGGATAAGTTTGAGTCTCGTTCTTCTGACGGTGTGTTTTTGGGTTATGGCACTCACACTCGAGCTTATCGTGTACTTAGCCTTGACACTAACCGAGTCATGGAGACATCAGATGTCACCTTCGACGAGACCATGGTTTGTCCTTCTTCTCGTTTTGAGCGTGTAGGTGATCATGAGGTTGGTGAGCCTGTTTTTGATGACGAGGATGAGGGTGCTGAAGGTATGGATGATCCAGCACCCCCTCCACCTGTTGTGCCGCCAAGAGCGGCTTCTACGATGACTCACAGCCCCGACACTTCTTCTTCCTGGGGGTCGTGGGATCCGCCACCCCTAGCGGTACCTTTTGTACTCGGGGAGGCACCAGCTGCTGTTGAGGGGGAGATCACTTCTTCTCGGGTGGCGCCACGACACATCCAGCGTCAACACCCCCCTCAGTAGATGATCGGCAGCATCGATGAACGAGTCACTCGGTCTAGGTCATAAATCTCTCACTTTGCTCATTCTGCATTTGTTGCTGATTTTGAACCCCGAGATGTTGGACATGCTTTATCTGATCCGGATTGGGTCAATGCCATGCATGAGGAGTTGGAAAATTTTGAAAGAAATCGGGTTTGGGTTTTGGTTCCTCTTCCTCCTGATTGTCATCCTATTGGGACAAAATGGGTTTTCAAAAACAAACAAGGAGAGGATGGCCATGTTGTGACAAACAAGGCCAGACTAGTTGCCCAGGGTATAGTCAGAAGGAGGGATAGACTATGAGGAGACTTTTGCTTCTGTAGCTCGTTTGGAGGCAATTAGGATACTCTTGGCCTTTGCTGCATCCAAAGGTTTTAAACTTTTTCAAATGTATGTCAAGAGTGCCTTCTTAAACGGCTACATAGAAGAGAGAGGTTTATGTGAGACAACCCCCCGGTTTCGAAAATCCCAGTTTCCAAACCATGTTTTTAACTTCACAAAAGCTTTATATGGTTTGAAACAAGCCCCTAGAGCCTGGTATGATAGGTTGAAAACCTTTTTTCTTGCTAAGGGTTTTAAAATGGGATGTGTGGATAAAACGCTTTTTCTCCTCAAGCAAGTCACTGATTCACTCTTGGTCCAGATTTACGTGGATGATATCATCTTCGGTGGTTCTTCTCATGCTTTGGTTGCCAAGTTTGCAGACACTATGAGCAGGGAGTTTGAGATGAGCATGATAGGCGAGTTGACGTTTTTCCTCGGGTTGCCAATCAAGCAATCCCGAGAAGGGACATTCGTGCATCAGGGCAAGTACACCCAAAGACATCCTGAAGAGTTCGACAGGGTGAGGCCAAGCCTCTTCCAACACCCATGCCGACCACGGCGGCCCTGGATGCGGATGTGGATGGAGAAGCGGTGGATCAGAAGGAGTACCGGAGTATGATCGGATCGTTGCTCTACCTGACGGCGACACGCCCGGACATCCAGTTCACGGTGTGTCTGTGGCGCGCGATTTCAGTCGTCGCTGCGCACTTCTCACCATCAGGCGGTCAAGCGCATAATGAGGTACTTATCCTTCACTCCAGAATTTGGGATTTGGTATTCATGCTACCTCCACCCTCCTCCCTTTGCGGTTATTCCGATGCCGATTTTGCTGGTTGCCGTATTGATCGCAAGTCCACTTCTGGGACTTGCCAGTTTATTGGTTCTTCTCTTGTTTCGTGGTCTTCTCGCAAGCAGTCTAGTGTCGCCCAATCTACCACGGAGGCTGAGTATGTTGCTGCGGCTAGCTGCTGTTCCCAGTTACTCTGGATGATGGCCACTTTGCGTGATTTAGGTCTGAGCTTTTCTCGAGTTCCTTTGCTTTGTGACAACATGAGTGCCATTAGCGTTGCTAAGAATCCCGTGCTGCACTCGAAGACCAAACACATTGATGTGCGCTTTCATTTTCTGCGAGACCACTATGAGAAGGGTGATATCGACCTTCGCCATGTCTATACTCATCATCAGTTGGCTGATATTTTCACCAAGCCTTTGGACCAATCGACTTTTGCTCTGTTGAGAGGTGAGCTTTGTGTGTGTTTCCTCCTCTTTTAGATGGGGGAAACATTTTGGATCTTGTATCATAAACTGACTTTTCGTTTCTCTTCTCTTCTCAATTGTTTTCGTTTTCTGCATCTTTTCTGGATTTTATTTTGCATACGCTTTTACATTTCGAGCTTCATGGATATATTCGTTAGAATGTAATTATGCTCTGTGTAGTGTATGTTCCGATGCTTTATGTTGATGCTTGTAGCTTATGCTCCTTCTGATCACTAATATATGCTATGAGCTGAGCCATTTTAAATGGTGAACTTGTTTAATGAACTTAAAACCTGAAAATGTTCACCATCGAGATGTGAAACTAGTATGTGTAGATGTGTTGAAATCACTTGTGCTTCCCATATATGCTAGGTTGTTATGTCTCTAGTTCTGAGTCTATCACTTGCTTGGTCTATTCATATTCTGTTTTAAATTTGAACCAAGTTAAGTGAATCAGAAAGATTGAGATGGGAGTCAACACATCACAATTTCGAGACTGTTTCTCATTGCACTTTGAGTTAAACTTGAGTTGTGCAGTGTATGACCGAAACTGTAGCTTTAAGCTTCTGATTGCTTCTGCATAGGCTTCGCACAGTTGAAAATTTAGGCAAGACAGCTTTCAACCTTTCTCGCACTCACATTGCTGAAATTTAAACTTGTGTAATTTAACCGCTGCAACTCCGATAAAATCTGGATACACAAGTATATGTTTCATTCTATAGCATGATGATTGAACTTTTGCTAGGGTTAGTTCACCTTGTATACATGTTTAGCACTTGTTTTGACTTCCTGCCTATAATTGTCTAGTGCTATTTTGATGGTGAATTCCTTTTTGGCTAAAAACTTCTCACTTTGCTCACATGTTCATATTTTGTAATTGGTGATCAGTTTGAGTTTTTGCTAGCATATGTGCTTCAGTTGCGTCATTGGACTTATACTGAGTAGATTTTGGGACATTTTGGCCAAAGTTTTGAGAGAAATTTTTGAGCTCCCATTCACCCCCCCCCTCTGTCCCTTGCTAGTGCTTTCTCGGTCCTTCAATTGGTATCGGAGCGGGTTAAGGATCTTCCCCCTTAGCCGGTTCCAGATCCACAGAAGGCGACATGGATCGCGGCGTGGGCAAATCGCCGTTTTTCGATGGGACGAACTATGCGTATTGGAAGATACGCATGTCGGTCTATCTGCAGAGTTTGGGTGCTTCCAAATGGGGTAATTGCAACTCTGCCAATTACGTGGTCTTGGCTGCACGTGTGACTCAGCGTCAGATTGACGATCACGATGCCAATAGCTGAGCTCGTAATGCTCTTTTCTCTTGTTTGAGCATGTCCGAGTTTGATCGCGTTTCTCACCTCTCCTACGGCTCGGGAGATTTGGGCTACCCTCATGCGTTTCCATGAGGGAACCACTCAAGTCAAAACCCGTCTCTACGAGTCGTTCAAGCGAGAGTATGAGAAGTTTTAGAAAATATGCCTGGCGAGAGCATAGAAAGTTTATTCGCTCGCTTCTTTCAGGTGATTGTCAACAGGATGAGGGCTAATAAGGATTTGTTGCCTTTCGACGATCATGAGAGAGCTCTAAAGCTTTTGCATACTCTTGATCGATCAGTGTGAGATTCCAAAGTTCAGGCAATCATCGAATCACCGAACTATGAGACCCTCTCGTGCGACGAGCTCTTCAGTAAGCTCAAGTCCAGTGAGATTGACGCCACGGCGAGGGCTTCTTATGAAAATCCTTCTGGCCCGTCAATGGCTTTGGTTTCGGGCTCTTCTGCTAACCCCTCTGGAGCCTTTGCACTCTCTTCGCTCTTTTCTGTCACAGAGGACCAGCTTGAGTCTTTGGGGGATGACGAGCTAGCCTTGCTCGTCAACCGGTTCTCGCGATTTCACAACAACCTCATGAACCGTCGCTGTGAAGGAGGACGCTCAGGATGCTACGAGTGCGGCGACCCCGACCACTTCATCGCCAACTGTCCCAAGAAGAAGAACACATCTGGGAAGGGCGATCATGGGCACAAGTACGACTCCGGCAAGCGCAAGGAGAAGTACGTACCCGCGCGGCACAAGCGGAGGGGCGGCTTCGACAAGGAGTACATCAAGAAGAAGGACTTGGAGAAGGCTCAAGCTGAGCAGCGTGCGTTCTTCGCCACGCTCAGCGACGTCGATGGCTCGGATGATGACTCCGCCTGCTCAAGCGACGACGAGTCCGAGAAGAAGAAGAGGATCGAGGACAAGCTGAACGGCCTCTGCTTCTTTGCCGACGACGACGGCTTTTGCACCATGGCCCTTGATGGTGAGCTGGTGAACTCCCCTCGAAACGACGACGACGACGACATCTCCCAGGTATCTCTCAACCACGATGAGCTTTCTGCCGAGGTTGAGAAGCTTACTACCGCGCTCCTTAGTCAGGACAAGTTGCTTAGGCGTGCCGCTAGAGAGCGCAAGGAGTTTAGGCAGAAGTGGGAGGATACGGTGAAGGAACTTGACTCTGTCAAGTCCACCGTGGTTTGTCACTAGATGAGAGGAGTGCGAGGCATGGAACACGCACATGACTGATCTTCTCACTTTGAGAAGTAAGTATGTTGCGTTGGTAGGAGAGGTGGATGAGCTCCGTGCTAGGCCCATGCTGTTGGGTGCTTGCAAGACTTGTCCTGTCTTGCAATCCGAGTTGGCAGAGAAGAATGCCAAGATTGTGTCTCTTGAGAGGCCAGCTCGTCGTAGCAGACTTGGTGACTAGGTGCGCTTTGTGCGAAGGTTTGGAGATGGAGATTGCCAATGTGAAGCATGACAAGATGCAAACCGAGGAGGAAAACACATACCTTCGGACCATCTTGTCATGGGTGTCTTGTGGTGAGCCACAGCTCGGGATGATGATCTCCTAATTCAAGCGAGCTGCTGGAGGTCCTGGTGTAGGTTTTGCTCAGGGTGTTGATCTTTCTGCTTTTGGGAAGATTGGAGAGTCAAGTGGTCTGAACCCAGTGAGAAGCCCAACTCCACCACTACCCCAAACTTACCAAGCTTCCACCCAAAGAGCCTCTCAAGCCTAACACCAAGGATGGAGTGTTTGAGGAACCTCCGAAGCTCCACCAAAGAACCAGCAATGGGCTCCTAAACCCAACCACCTAAAGAACAAGCTGGACACAATGCCACCTATCCAGGAGGAGTTGCCACAGAAGGGCAAGGTGATCCACACCCACCACCCGTGAGTACCAACAACCCCTTTGAGAGCGGTGAGTACCACTGTGAGCATTGTCGGAGGGGATGGACACCTGAGTGAGTTCTGCTTTCGGCGCAAGAGAGATGCGCGTCGTGCTAGGGAGATGACAACAACGGACATGTACCATTCTTCCCATGATGTACATGTGCCGGAATGTTCAGAGGAGAGCACCGAGACGTGCTGCTAGGCCTAGAGGTCCAGAACCTCAAGTTGCTAGGCCAGGCAGGAGAGAGCTTCGAGGAGAGACGCTAGGCTCAGAGGTTGTTGAGCCTCAAGTTCTAGGCGTAAGGCCTCGTAGACAGCGTGCCCGGCGGGGAGCCTGCATTTGTGGGCTATGGACCCCGTGGCGGTGGCTTTGCAGTTGAGCGTTTTCCCCCACCGCGTTTGTGAGTATCGCGTGGACGCTCCTCCCTTAGCGGACCACGTTTTCCTCAACGTGGTGATCGCTCCTCCCGTAGGCGTGCTAGAATGGTTTTTTTTCTGCTAACCGTTCTTTGAGCAGCCGGCCCAACACTGGTATTCCCCTTACTTCACTAACCCCAGTGTTGGCCCGTTTGCTCACCCTATGTCTTTTTATTGTGTAGGTAAAATGATGGAGAACGTTTGGTTGGTGGATTCCCGGGTGTTCGAGGCACATGACTGGAACTGCCAAGTGGTTCTCCAGTGTCTTAGTCCGGTCGCCGGAAAGGAGTATATCACCTTCGGCACACAACAAAGGTAAGGTGCTGTCTCGTGGGACTGTGTGAGTTAATGATCACTTTGTGTTGATGTTCTCTTGTAACTCCACCTTCTTTTCTTGTTTCGCACTTTTCGAGATGACTTTTGAGTTTAGTTTTAAACGAATCTCAGTCGCATTTTTGTGATCCTCAGGGCATCTTGTTTGGTGTGATCGCGGAAAAGTCTTGTGTGCGGATTGAAGTCGTTCGGATTTCTCTGTTGTCTTTGGCTGCACCTTCCTGGTTGTTATTTTTGAAACGAATCTCGAGTGTCGGATGACATTTTGGCACCTCATCCCATGGTTGCAAAGCTCTGTTTGTGATTTGTGGGCTTTGGAAGTGGGAACCAATTTTTGTTTTTGGTTTTTTTTTGCAGCTAGTGGAATGGGCGAAGTCTTGGTTAGTCGTTCCGCACTTTTTTTCGTGTCCGTTTTTTGGTATTGTCGTTTTCTTTAGTTTAGTGTTTCCGTTGCGACACTATTCTTTTTTTTGTTCTTTTGGTTGTGGTGTGTACTTGCCAGTTCTTCTTGGTGGTTTTCGCTTGTTCTGGTTTCGATTTGTGTGTTTGTTTGTTGTGACGTGTGCGTTTCTGTGTGATTGCTCTGTTGTTTGTTTTTTTTTTTTTTTGTGATTTTTTTTTTTTTTTTTTTAAATTTTGGATCCTCAGGGCAATCTTGTTTGTGTGATTTCGCCTTTTGGAAAAGTCTTTCGTGCGGATTTCTCGAAGTCGTTCGGAATTTCTTGTTGTCTTTTGGCTGGACCTTCCTCCTCTGATCTTTGGAAGTGGCATAGGAGACTAGGACATTTGAGCTTCGACTTGCTTGCAAGACTGAGTTCACTTGGCCTAATCCGAGGATTGCCCAAGTTGTCCATGGAGAAGGATCTTGTTTGCCATTCTTGTAGACATGGGAAGATGGTAGCCGCTCCCCACCATCCAGTGACTCAGGTCATGACTAAGCGCCCTAGAGAGCTTTTACACATGGACCTTGTTGGTCTGGCTCGGGTGAGCTCGGTTCGGGGGAAGTGGTATGTGCTTGTTGTTGTCGACGATTTTTCGAGATATTCGTGGGTCTTCTTTTTAGCTGAGAAGACCGAGACTTTCTCCCTTGCTCACAATCTGATTTTGCGTCTTCAGAATGACTTCCCTTTGATCTCTATGCGAGCAATTCGGAGTGATAATGGTTCCGAATTCAAGAATTCGGATTTTGAGAAGTTTTGTGACTCTTTTGGGATAGAGCATCAGTTTTCTTCCCCCTACACACCGCCTCAGAATGGTGTTGTGGAGAGGAAGAATCGGACCCTTGTAGAGATGGCCAGGACGATGCTCGATGAGCATAGGACTCCTAGGCGATATTGGGCCGAAGCGATGAGCACTGCTTGCTACATTTCCAACCGCATTTTTCTTCGAGCTTTCTTGAAAAAGACCTCTTATGAGTTGCGTTTTGGAAAACTGCCCAAAGTGAGTTATTTTCGAGTTTTCGGTTGCCACTGTTTTATACTCAAAAAGGGCAACTTGGACAAGTTTGAGTCTCGTTCTTCTGACGGTGTGTTTTTGGGTTATGGCACTCACACTCGAGCTTATCGTGTACTTGACCTTGACACTAACCGAGTCATGGAGACATCCAATGTCACCTTCGACGAGACCATGGTTTGTCCTTCTTCTCGCTTTGAGCGTGCAGGTGATCATGAGGTTGGCGAACCTTTTTTGGATGATGATGAAGAAGGTGCTGAAGGGATAGACGACCCAGCACCTCCTCCACCTGCTGTGTCACAAAGAGCGGCTTCTACGATGACTCACGGCCCCGAGACGTCGTCTTCCTGGGGGCCGTGGGATCCGCCACCTCGAGCGGTACCCTTTGTACCCGAGGAGGCACCAGCTGCTGTTGAGGGGGAGGCTACTTCGGCTAGGGAGGCGCCACGACACATTCAGCGCCAGCACCCTCCTCAGCAGATGATCGGCAGCATTGACGAACAGGTCACTCAGTCCAGGTCTCAAATCTCTCACTTTGCTCATTCTGCTTTTGTTGCTGATTTTGAGCCCCGAGATGTTGGACACGCTTTGATGGATCCAGATTGGGTCAATGCCATAAATGAGGAGTTAGAAAACTTTGAGAGAAATCAGGTTTGGGTTCTAGTGTCTCCACCTTCTGAGTGTCATCCTATTGGGACAAAATGGGTTTTCAAAAACAAACAGGGAGAAGATGGCCATATTGTGAGAAACAAGGCCAGACTCGTAGCCCAGGGATATAGTCAGAAGGAGGGGATAGACTATGAGGAGACATTTGCTCCTGTAGCACGTTTGGAGGCTATTAGGATACTCTTGGCTTTCGCTGCATCTAAAGGTTTCAAACTTTTTCAAATGGATGTCAAGAGTGCCTTCTTAAACGGCTACATAGAAGAAGAGGTGTATGTTAGACAACCCCCCCGGTTTCCAAAATCCCAAGTTTCCAAACCATTTCTTTAAACTTCACAAAGCTTTGTATGGTTTGAAACAAGCCCCTAGAGCCTGGTATGATAGGTTGAAAACCTTTTTGCTTGTTAAGGGTTTTAAAATGGGATGTGTAGATAAGACGCTCTTTCTCCTCAAGCAAGGCACTGATACTCTCTTGGTCCAAATTTACGTGGATGATATCATTTTCGGTGGTTCATCTCACGCTTTGGTTGCCAAGTTTGCAGACACTATGAGCAGGGAGTTCGAGATGAGCATGATGGGCGAGTTGATGTTTTTCCTCGGGGTACAAATCAAGCAATCCCGGGAAGGAACGTTTGTGCACCAGGGCAAGTACACCAGAGATGTCCTGAAGAAGTTCAACATGGGTGAGGCCAAGCCTCTTCCAACACCCATAGCGACCACGACGGCCCTGGATGCGGACAAGGAGGGAGAAGCATTGGACCAGAAGGAGTACCGGAGTATGATCGGCTCACTGCTGTACCTGACGGCGACACGCCCGGACATCCAGTTCGCGGTGTGCATGTGCGCGCGTTTTCAGTCTTCGCCGCGCACTTCTCATCGTCAGGCAGTTAAGCACATTATGAGGTACTTATCCTTCTCTCCAGAGTTCGGGATTTGGTATTCTGCTTCCTCCACCCTGACTCTTTGCGGTTATTCCGATGCCGATTTTGCTGGTTGCCGTATTGATCGCAAGTCCAGTTTGGGGACTTGCCAGTTTATTGGTTCTTCTCTTGTTTCGTGGTCTTCTCGCAAGCAGTCTAGCGTTGCCCAGTCTACCACGGAGGCTGAGTATGTTGTTGTGGCTAGCTGTTGTTCCCAGTTACTCTGGATGATGACCACTTTGCGTGATTATGGTCTGAGCTTTTCTCGTGTTCCATTGCTTTGTGACAGCACGAGTGCGATTAGCGTTGCTAAGAACCCCGTGTTGCACTCGAAGACCAAACACATTGATGTGCGCTTTCACTTTCTGCGAGACCACTATGAGAAGGGTGATATCGACCTTCGCCATGTCGATACTCATCATCAGCTTGCTGATATTTTCACCAAGCCTTTGGACCAATCAACCTTTAATCGGTTGAGAGGTGAGCTTGGTGTGTGTTTCCCCTTTTAGATGGGGGAAACATTTTGCCTCTTGTATGATACACTGACTTTTTGTTTTCAGTTGTTTCTGCTTCTTTTCTTCTTGCATCTCTGCATTTTTAGCATACGCTTTTACATTCTTAGCTTCATGTGTATAATCTGAAGAATGTAACTATGCTCTGTGTAGTCTTGGCTCCGATGCTTTATGCTATAGCTTATGCTCTTTCTGATCACTAATACATGTTGTTGAGCTGAGCTATTTTTTGAATGGTAAACTTGGTTAAATAAACATAAAACTTGAAAATGTTCACCATTGATATATGCAACTAGTATGTGTAGGATATGTTGAGGTCATTCCTGCTTTTCATATATGCTAGGTTGCTATGTCTCTAGTGTTGAGTCATTCACTTGCTTGGTCTGTTTCTATTCTGTTTTAAAATCTGAACCAAGTTAAGTGAATTGGAAAGATCGAGATGGGTTTGCTTGTTAGCACCTCACAGTTTCGAGACTGTTTCCCATTGCACCTTTGGGTTAAACTTGAGTTGTGTAGTGTATGAACGAAACTGTTTGCTTTAAGCTTCTGATTGCTTCTGCATAGGCTTCGCACAGTTGAAAAGTTAGGCAATAACAAGCATTCAACCTCTCGCAGTCACATGTTGTTTTCTGAACTTGTGTAATTTTACCGCTGCAACTCCAATTAATATTTGAAATCACAAGTATATGCCTAAATTGGTATCAGCATGATGTCTGAACTGTGCTAGGGGTAGTTCACTTAGTATACATGCTTAGCACTTTTGGCTTCCTATCTATACATGTCTGTGCTATTTTGATGGTGAATACCTTTTCGGCTGAAAACTGCTCACATGTTCATATTTCATATTTGGTGATCAGTTTGAGCCTTTGCTAGCATTCTGTGCATTTTCTGCATCATCGGCTTCAAACTCCGTAGAGCATCTTTGCACTCTTTCGAGTATACTCCTGAAGCTCCTAACTTGCATTTTTGCCTCATTTGCATTTTGGAAGGGGAGATTTCTGCGTGTTGGCACTTTTTGATGGTGCATTTTCCCAGGGGGAGAAATGGTTCTTGACAAGTGCATTTTCAACTAAGGGGGAGAAATTCCAAATCATATTCCTGGTTGTTTGCACTATTCGAGGGGGAGCTTGCTCCGAAAGTTTTTGACATTTTCAATTGGTTTGGAACGATTTGCTAGTTGTGTTGAGCCTTAGCCTCTTTCTTGAGGGACTAGCATTTGCCTTTCAGATTTTCAATTGGTGTCGAACTCTTTGTGGTAACAGTTGGTATCGAGCTTTCTCTGCTAGTTGTGTTGAGCCTCTGTGCCTCTATCTTGAGGGACTAGCATTTTGCTTTGATATTTTCAACTGATATTTGCTAGCGGTGTTGAGCCTGTTCTACCTCTTCTTGAGGGCTAGCTTTGCTTTGCTTGGTTGCGTTGAGCCGTTGCCCATGTCTTTGGGAACCAAGTTGTTCTTTGCTCCTACCACATGACCTTCTTCGGCTTTGCTATGCTTTTGGGTCATTTGGTTGAGTTCTCTCTCCTTCTCCTTCTTCCTTCTTCTATTTTCATTATGATTTGTGTTTTTAGTTGACAATGCACTCATCAAGGGGGAGATTGCGGATACATGGGTGTATGCCGGGTCTCTGAGTGATGAGTGATTGTCAACTGGGATGGTGCGCATGTTCTTTGGCTTGTGTTGTGCAGGTGTCGAGCACGGATGCAGTGATCAAAGGCGAGGTGAAGGTCAAGTAGAGACGTGCCGTGCCGATGGACCGAGAGTGGCGAAGGGCGGACGTGAGGCTTGGACTGAGGGACCAGAGGCCCGAGGATCAGCTATGGTGGCTGGCAGCCTGTGACAACAACAAGTGAAGACTTGCGGTCATGTGTTGCCTGAGTCATGGACTTGGGGACACGTGTCGGTGGACGGGGTGCACGGGAGCTGCATCCCATCTTCGACGTCGGTTTGGTGGTAGAGCCAGAGAAAAACCATCAGGTGGACGGTTTCCAGGTTTGGGCCTCAAAACCTGGGTGCAGATGGTTTCCGAGTTTGGCCACAAAACTCGGGCTGAGGGTTTCCGAGTTTGGCCTGAAAACTCGGGCTGAGGACGGTTTCCAGGTTTGGGCCTCAAAACCTGGGCGCTGAGGGTTTGCTGAGTTTGGCCTCAAAACTCAGATGCTGGTAGGCTGGTTTCCCGGTTTGGGCCTCAAAACCGGGGGTTGGCTGGAAAAGGCTGGTTTCCCGGTTTGGGCCACAAAACCGGGGGTGCAGAGCGAGGGCGGCACGTGGCGGCAATCGGGAGGTTGCGTCGAGGCAACGCTACGAGTTGTGCGAGCGTGGCCGTCGGGTCCACCTACCACCGATGTGACGGAACGACCCTATTCCCATGGCCCACGTGTCCTTGTCAACCTCTGACAGCCGAACCCATGTTCCATGTGATTAAGACCTGTTCGCCACCGGGCAACATCAGTGCCCAATGTCCGCAGGATCATCTCACAATTCGGTTACAGTATTGCATACTTTTACAAATAACATCGGAATAAAGAGCGGAAGACTTAAATAACATTAGTTTTATAAAGCAGGGTTCCAAATAGAAATTAAGGTGCAGTTATTACAAACCATGTTCTTGATAATAGAAATAGACATAGGCAACATAGTGGAGAACAGCAAAGATACTTATAATCACCCAGCCCGAGGGTGTACAACTATTCTTCGGCCTCATCGGCCTCTTCCTGGACGATGGTCACGCAGCAGGGTGCAAGACACATCGGGGACTCTGTCATACCTGCAGCATGGGTAACAAACCCTGAGTACTGGGGTACTCAACAAGACTTACCCGACTAAAGAAAAGGGAGAAGACTCAGGAATGAGAGGCTTAGGGTAGTCAAGGTAAGGCTTAAGCAAGATCAAGTATTTTGCAGAAAAGCATTTTTGTAAACCTTATTTTATTTTTGAAAGATTCAGTATTCCTCAATTCTTCATCGTTCATGATTCATTTTACATTTCAAAACATTCCTAGTTGAGAACCACTCTCCGTTGACAGTCAGTGACCAAGTCTCCATAACCGAGGAGCAACGTTAATCCGGATAAATAATACTCAGCTGAGGATCCCTATCCACACTGCATATGTAGCACCCAAGCTTGCATATGCCAACTCGTCTACCACGATTCCTCCAAGATTGGACCCGGTCCTACGCCACCCGGGAGTACAGTACACCACTCCTATCCAGGTACGACGACCACGTGGGTACATGCTACTTCCGCCATCTCTCCACTCCCAGTGCGCGGTTGTCGGTCCCAATCAAGGATTTCTCGGAGCCAGAGCTTTCCGAAGTACGTGAATAGTTACAAGTCTTGACCAGCAGGCCCCCATACGGATGGTCCCTAATTTTCCAGCCAGAACTATACCTTGGTCATATCTCACCCAAGCGTAATAGTCCTGTCAGTTTTTCAATCCTGTCCCGGTCGGTGTCAACTGTTGAGTCCCGGACTACAACATGACGGCACCGTACGCTCGGACAACCTCTCCTCGCTATTGACTAGGTACGGATCAGATACCTAGCCAACAGCCGGGGAGTAAGACCAAAATCCCATAAACATTCCTTAAGTGATCACACTTTTGAAATTGGTATTTTATTGCAAAGTCTAATTCAATAAGCATTGCTAAGTATTTTTCAAATACTTTTGAAAAGCAGGTATCAGGTGTATCAGTGGTCAAGGTGGATAGTGCATCAATTAGGATAGCACACAACTCCTATAAACCTAATGCAATAATTTAACTCAAAAGCATTTAAGGAAATCATTTTATAAATTCAATGAAAGGGTTAAATGCACCGGGGCTTGCCTTGAAGAGCAAAGACAGCTGGCTCAGGGTTGGAGGTGCAGAGGTCGAAGCTCGGAGTTACTTCGGGAGCAGGTTCGTCGGCGGCGGCCTCGACTTTGACTTCTCCTTCGCTGACTATACGAATGCAATGATGCATGCACATGAGTATGCTAGCATGAACAATGCAAAACAGGCCATACAACATGAACCCTAATCACTTTTTCTATTTTCCTTAATTATTTAAAAAGGTCATTTTATGAAGTTGCTCCAAAAATTACCAAATTAATCACATAAGTTCATTATGGTGTAGATAGATGGCAAAACAAATTTCATAATTTTTGGAGGTCATTAAGGTGCTCAAATAAAATCAGACATTAATTAACAGAAGGCACTATTTAACAATTAAAAATAAATGCTCAAAAATCAACTTGTTCCAAAAGACTTCAAAATTTCACCAGAGACTAATCATGGCATAGGAAGCTCACAAAAATTTATCTCATGATTTTTGGAGTTATAAATAATTTTCTAAAAAATCCAAAACCATCCATTTATTAATTAAAAGAGAGATTTTACATTTTCAAATTCTTGCAGAAAAGTCAAGTTTCATATTTTTATAAAATACTACACAGTCATGGAGCATACCATAATTTTATCTGGATTTAAGGAACAACAGATTAATTCACACAAAAAAGAGAAAACAGAACACTATTCACACTCTTTCAAAAAGGAAAAAGAAAAGAGCGCTGTGCTCCTTCCTCGCAGGGGCTCGGGCGAATCGCGGCGAGGCGGACAGCAGGGCTCGGTCGAGGCGGAAACACTCGGCCGTCCGAGACCTGGCTGGTAGGCTCGGGCGAGACGGAAACAAGCGTTTCGTCCGAGGCCTGGCCGGGAGGCTCGGGCGAAGCGGAAACAAGCGTTTCGTCCGAGGCCTGACTGGGAGGCTCGGGCGAGACGGAAAGCAATCGTTTCGTCCGAGACCTGGCTGGAAGGCTCGGGCGAGACAGAAACAAGCGTTCGTCTGAGGCCTGACTGGGAGGCTCGGGCGAGACGGAAAGCATGTGTTCGCCGAGGCCTGGCTCGGGCGAGACAGAGAGCAAGTGTTCGCCGAGGCCTGGCTCGGGCGAAGCGGAAAACGTGTGCTCGAGGCCTGGCTCGAGCTAGACAGTGAACGTGCATCCGCTCGAGGCCTGGCTCGAGCTTTACGCCGTGAAAGCAGAGACCGGGGGCTTCGAGTGCTTACCAGGGTCGGAGGCAGGGCTCGGCGGAACAAGGGTCGAAGGAGGAAGCTCGACGTTGGCGGTGCTTCGGCGGAGCTCTCTCGGCGGCGAGCGGCGCTCCGGCGATCCTGCGCATAACACGAGACCGCAAGGGCCTGGTTAGAGTCGCAGGGAGTAAGGAAGATGAAACAGGGGTCGGGGAGGGATGATCATGGCTGGAGAGGAAGTATTTCCCGAACCCGAGCTCGCCGGGCTTTCGCTGGAGATGGGAACGGCGAGCTACGCCGGGCGATAGGAGGCGGGGGAGGTAAAATTGAGGGGCTGGGAAGCTTCACGAGCTCAAGGCGGAACTTTCGGGCTAGGTGGTTGAGCGGCGGGAGCTTCGGAGTGGGCTGGCCACGGCGGTGGAGACGAGTGAGGAGCTTGGACTCCGGCAGTCCCTTTTATAGGCACGGTCGGGGGACGGTAGAGAGCACGGGATGGTGTGGATGAGTTCGGCCAAGGCGTGCGCACTCGATTGCAGGCTGGCGTGAAGGACGGCGTGCGCGCAGGGGCCGGGTGTGCGTTCGCCGGCGACGGCCACGCGGCGACGTCGTGCTGGGAGCAGTGGGGGACGGGGCGGAGGTCAGCGCTTTGCGTGTGCGGGTGCGGCATGATGGCGCGGACAGCGGCGGCAGGTTGGAGGCGCGCGTGCATCTGCCAGGCGTGCGGCGTGCGCAGCGCCGGCGGCTCGGCTATGGCCGGACCCCCCCTAGCTCTAGGTTGAAGATGAACAGGGCTAGGTCTAGGGTTTGACTTTTGGTTGGTCTCTGTATTTTGCAAATTACTCCCAAAACTTGAACTGAGCAGCAAAAACTCAAAATACCAAAGTTGTGCAGAAAAAGGAGATCTACAACTTTGTCAAAAAGAATATTTTCAAAATCCAAATAGTTTTTGGACCACATTTGAAAACAGAAAAGGGAACACTTTTGGGATTTGAATAAATTCAAAATTACTTTTGATTTTACATTGAAAGTTGGAAATCTGCAAATATGAAAGTTGTTCCTTTTATCAAAACCTACAACTTTGCTAATATACCCTTTTTCTGAAACTCAATAGTTTTTAAATAAATTTTGAAAACTGAAAAGGGGACAAAAAACTGGAATTTGAATGAATTTGGATTTACTTCAAACTTTGTACAAAAACTTGAAAATTTGTAAATACCAAAGTTGTTTCTCTTGGTCAGATCTACAACTTTGCTTTTTGGACCAACCTCAAATTTTGAATAATTTTTGAATTACAAAAAGAGGGATAAAATCCAGGGTTTGGAAATCAGGGTTTTGCAAAGGGATTTGAAATCTGATTTTGATTTTTGAACTTTGGCCAACACAACAAAACTTCAAGACATCCAACTGAACAAGAATCACACAAAGCTAGGCACAGAGGTGAAATTACCATTTTTTTGCCCTTATAGGAAGATTTGGGCTTTAGGGTTTTTGAAAAGAGATTGCTACACAAGCACTAAGCAAACATAAATGCAAGGCAAGAATGATTAATGACTAATGATGATGACATGTCAGGTTAATTACATATTAAACACCAGAGGTGTTACAGCCTTCCCCCCTAAAAGAAATCTCGCCCCGAGATTCCACGTCTTAAGAAGGACAAGGACAAAACCTTACATCTACAGAGATTCGAGAAAGTCGGGATAGTTCCTCGCCAAGAAGTCTTCAGATTCCCAGGTGGCTTCTTCTTCAGAGTGTTGGTTCCACTGGATCTTGTACCATCTTGTGGTAGTTCTTCGGGTAACACGGTCCTTGTGATCCAACACGCGAACTGGATACTCAGTGTATGACAGATCTGGTTCTAGCTCAACGCCTTCAACTTCAACCACATGTTCAGGTACTCGGAGACACTTCTTGAGTTGGGAGACATGAAACACATTATGAACTGCTGAAAGATGATCGGGCAAACTTAGCTTGTAAGCGACCTTGCCACAACGATCCAGAATCTCAAACGGACCAATGTAGCGGGGTGCTAGCTTTCCTTTGACTCCAAAACGAGTGACTCCTTTGGTGGGCGAGACCGTCAGGTACACATAATCCCCGATCTCGAACTGCAGAGGTCGACGTCTCTTGTCAGCATAACTTTTCTGTCGAGACTGTGCAATCTTCATGTTCTCTTGTATTTGCTGGACTTTCTCTTCCATATCTTTTACTAGGTCACCTCCAAAGAATTCCCTTTCTCCGGGTTCAGACCAATTGAGAGGTGTACGACAACGGCGGCCGTACAGTGCTTCAAAGGGTGCCATTTTGATGCTCTCTTGGTAACTGTTATTATATGAGAACTCTGCCAAGGGCAAACAGTCATCCCAAGTATCTGCGAAGGTGAGCACACATGCTCTCAACATATCCTCTAACACTTGGTTGACTCGCTCAGTTTGTCCATCTGTTTGTGGATGATATGCCGTACTATGCAAGAGCTTGGTTCCAAGTGAGGTATGGAACGCTTTCCAAAACTTTGCGACAAACTGGGTACCACGATCAGAGATAATGCTCTTGGGTATGCCATGGAGTTTCACTATGTGGTTCTTGTACAAAGTGGCATAAGTGGGGACGGTGTAACTGGTCTTCACTGGCAGGAAGTGAGCTTGCTTAGTGAGGCGATCCACGATCACCCATATGGAATCAAAACCTCTTGATGTCTTGGGTAGACCATTGATAAAGTCCATACTGATATCGTCCCATTTCCAAGCAGGTACAGGTAAAGGTTGCAATTCCCCTCCGGGCTTCATGTGCACGGCTTTGACTTTCTGGCAGGTATCGCACTGAGCGACATATCGGGCGATCTCAATCTTCATCTTTGTCCACCAGAATTGCTGCTTCAAATCCTGGTACATTTTGTTGCTGCCGGGGTGGATGGAGAATCTAGTCAAGTGTGCTTCATCGAGGATTAACTTTCTTAACTCAGGCACTTTAGGAACTACTAACCGATTCTTAAACCATACTACTCCTGCATCATCGATCCTGAAACAATTAGCCTTTCCGGATTGGACCTTTTCGATGATGTGCTTGATTCCAGGGTTATCTTTCTGTGCAGCGATGATCTGCTCTCTGATAGGGGTTTCTATTCTGATATTATTCAGAGTTCCTTGTGGAATCATTTCAATATTCAACTTTTCCAGCTCATAACACAAAGAAGAATCATAGGGTTTCTTCATCAGACAGTTGCAATAAGACTTGCGACTGAGTGCATCGGCGACCACATTCGCCTTACCCGGATGGTAATGCACTTCAAGATCATAGTCCTTAATTAACTCAAGCCATCTTCTCTGCCTCATATTCAGTTCCTCTTGAGTGAAGATATACTTCAGGCTTTTGTGATCAGTGTACACATTACAGGTACTGCCCAACAAATAATGACGCCAGATCTTCAAGGCATGCACTACTGCTGCTAACTCGAGATCATGAGTTGGGTAATTCTCTTCATGTCGCTTAAGCTGTCGGGAGGCATAAGCGATCACTCGACCTTCTTGCATCAAAACACAGCCCAAACCAGTACCAGATGCATCACAGTAGACATCAAAGGGCTTCTCGATGTTCGGCTGGGCTAGCACTGGTGATGTAGTTAATAGTTTCTTCAGAGTTTGAAAGGCTTGCTCACAGGCTGGTGACCAGACAAACTTCACAGAATTCTTTACTAACTCAGTGATAGGCTTGGCGATTCTTGAGAAATCTGGGATGAATCGACGATAATATCCTGCCATTCCCATAAAACTGCGGACTTGATGAACAGTGGTAGGTGGCTTCCAATCCAGAATGTCTGCCACTTTACCAGGGTCAACTGACACACCTTCAGCGGAAAGGACATGACCAAGAAACTGTATCTGATCTAACCAGAACTCACATTTACTGAACTTGGCATACAGCTGATGTTCTCTGAGACGGGATAGAACGATACGAAGATGTTCGGCATGATCTTCAGGGGTTTTTGAGTAGACAAGGATGTCGTCAATGAACACGACCACGAATTTATCAAGCTCTCGCATGAACACAGAGTTCATGAGGTACATGAAATGAGCAGGGGCATTGGTCAAACCGAAGGACATGACCAAGTACTCATATAGGCCGTATCTGGTGGTGAAAGTTGTTTTAGGAATATCTTCAGGACGAATCTTTATTTGGTGGTAGCCAGATCTGAGATCGATCTTGGAGAATACTTTGGCTCCAGCTAACTGGTCAAAGAGAAGATCAATACGAGGCAAGGGATATTTATTTTTGATGGTGACCTCATTGAGTGGGCGATAATCAATGCACATTCTGAGAGTCTTGTCTTTCTTCTTTACAAAGATTGCAGGACAGCCCCAAGGAGACGAGCTTGGGCGAATGAAACCCTTGTCCAACAAATCTTGTAATTGGATTTTTAGTTCTGCCAACTCTCTGGGAGGCATTCGATAAGCTCTGCGGGATATAGGAGCAGTCCCGGGCTTTAGCTCTATGGCAAACTCAACGTCACGGTCAGGAGGCAGACCAGGCAAATCCTCAGGAAAAACATCTGGGAATTCACAAACCACGGGGATGTCCCGGGTTTCCAGAACATAGGCGGTATTTATTTGAGTGGCTGCTGGTTTTTGAGGCATTGGAAGTTGGAGAAGGAGTTTGGCGGTACTGTTAGGAATATCCACTCTCACAACTCTATTCAAGATGTCGATCATGGCTTTATACTGACACATCCAATTCATGCCTAGGATGACATCTATCTCCTGAGCATGAAGCACTATCATGGTGGTGGGAAATACATGTTCCCCCAACATTACTGGTATACTGCGAACCACTTCCTTAGTACTTATACGCCCTCCAGGCAAAAATATGCAGAAACTTTCTTTTAAATCCTCAATTGATATTTCATGCTTGATGACAAAAGTACGACTGATGAAGGAATGCGATGCACCAGAATCAAACAACACAACTGCAGGGTGATTGGCAACAGGAAACCTACCGATCATGACGGACTCCCCTTCTGGTATATCGCTGACAGCGGTGTAGTAGACTTGCCCGTGCTTGTTGACAATCCTGCCTTTCTGGGCCTGTTGCTGCTGGGCACGGTGCTGCTGCTGCTGAGATCCTCCGGGATTCTTCTGAGCATTCTGAGCATACCTCTTGGGCTTTGGGCACTCACGAGACCAGTGACCAAGCTGGCCGCAGTTGTAGCAGGGATGGTTGTAGGCTGTTTGTGGAGTGGTGATACGAACACCTGGGGCGTTCGGCTGTGTGGCACTCTGCTGGATGGCATTATGGGTGGTGGCCGCGGTACGGACGACCACTTGCTGGTTGGGGTAAGGTAGACGATTGTGGTGGTGGCTGGGGTGATAGATGGTTCTCTGACGTTTGTGACCGCCAGAGAAGCTGTCTGACCCTGCTTTCTTCTTCTTCATCTCTTCCTGGTACTGGCGATTGCTTTCTTCAAAAGCAACAGCCCGGTCAACAACATCGTGATAAGACCCAGTCAGGTTATTGGACAAGCTCCTGCGGATCTTTGGGTGCAGTCCTCTGAGGAAACAATCCCTCTTCTTCTCATCTGTGTTGACATACTCTGAGGCATACTGGCTGAGATGATTGAATTGACCCACATACTGCATGACTGTGGAGTCTTTCTGTTGGAGAGCCAGGAACTGATCAAGCTTCATTTTCATTAATCCGGAAGGGATGTGATGAGCACGGAAAGCAGTGCGGAACTCCTCCCAGGTCAACCGATGACCTTCTGGCTGGGCAGCCAACAGGTTGGCGTACCAAGCACTTTCCGGACCACGAAGCTGCTGTGAAGCGAACCGTGGCTTCTGGATATCGGTGCAGTTGATAAGACCAAACTTCTGCTCCATGGTGCGGAGCCAATCATCAGCTTCGAGGGGTTCATCGGCCTTGGTGAAGACCGGTGGACGAGTTTCGGTGAATTCCACATAGGTGGTCTCTTGGTTGATGTTGTGGCGACCACGGTGAAAGTTCTGCTGTCCTTGGTTTTGAGCCATTAGGTTGGCAGCGGCGGCCAAGGCTGCAATGGCATCTGCTAGGGTAGCTGGGACAGGTGGAGGGTTTGGGAGGTTGGCATCATCAGAACCTCCAGCTCCAGTGCGATGTTCACAGGCATCTGTTAAGCAACTTGGAACTTAGCATTCATAGATAGGGTTCTGAAAACAACAGACTGATAGCTTCTTCTGATACAAAAGACTGATGACTTGATAAGGTGACTGACAGATGATACAGACCGATAAAGGGAAAAGATGCGAAAAGAAAGATACATGCCAGACTTGGCAACAGACAGACTAACGCCCCCAAACCTAGACTAAGGTTTTAGGTAAGCAGATGGTACAAACACACGGGATCTCCATCTCCTAAAGACGGGTCTAGTCCTCATCGATGATGATCATGTCTTCGTCGTCGTCTTCTTAGAGGATGAGCTCAGGCTCTTCCTCCTCGTCCTCGTCTTCAGCGTGGACGTCCTCAGCAGGTTCAATTTCTTCGTCCACGTCTGGCTCTTGTTCCACATCGGGTTCTTCCACTACTCCGTCCTCAGGGTCTTCCATAACCGGGGGTACCAAGGGGTGGAGTTGATTATACAGCTGATGCACTTCCTCATGAAGCATATCATTGAACTGTTCAATCTGAGCTGTGTACTGCTGCAGTCCGTGGAGCTGGGCACTGGTAACGTCCTTGCGGGTCCAAGCATCATTGCGCTGCTCGATAGCGCGAACCGTATTCCGATTGGCCTGCTCCATGGAAGCTCGTGCCTCATAAAACTCCAGGCGTGAGTGGTAGAAGTCATGCTCCAAGTTCTTCAGCTCAGCCTTCAGATCCTTGATCTCCTCCTTCAGGTTCTTACGGGTGCGGCGGGGAAAGCGACGACCGTTGGAAGATTCTCCAGTCTCCTCCCCAGCGCGTGGTGCCAGCTGGTGGCGTGGCACACCATGCGGTCCAGTCGACTTGCGGGCAGTCAGCTTGATACGGGCCATGTCTGGATAAGAGAAGATGGATGAGAAAGGCTAGCAAGAACAGGTAAAGGCATACTACCCCAACGAACTTAGAGAGGAAGTTAACTTAAGTGATTATGACATGATGCATGAATCGTTCCTACGGAACAAAGCAATGCAATAAATAAATAAAGTACATAGGGCTTAAAACATGTTGTTCCACTAGCTAGTGTTGCCATATGAGAGACAAGATGAGAGAAGCAATTTGGACTCAAAATAGTCAAGTTAGTTTGTTTAGACTCAAAAGGTCTTTTGAAGTTTTCGCAAAAAAACGAACACTGCAACGTTAAAGTGAGATGCTCCGATACCACTCTGTGACGGAACGACCCTAATCCCATGGCCCACGTGTCCCTGTCAACCTCTGACAGCCGAACCCATGTTCCATGTGATTAAGACCTGTTCGCCACCGGGCTACATCAGTGCCCAATGTCCGCAGGATCATCTCACAATTCGGTTACAGTATTGCATACTTTTACAAATAACATCGGAATAAAGAGCGGAAGACTTAAATAACATTAGTTTTATAAAGCAGGGTTCCAAATAGAAATTAAGGTGCAGTTATTACAAACCATGTTCTTGATAATAGAAATAGACATAGGCAACATAGTGGAGAACAGCAAAGATACTTATAATCACCCAGCCCGAGGGTGTACAACTATTCTTCGGCCTCATCGGCCTCTTCCTGGACGATGGTCACGCAGCAGGGTGCAAGACACATCGGGGACTCTGTCATACCTGCAGCATGGGTAACAAACCCTGAGTACTGGGGTACTCAACAAGACTTACCCGACTAAAGAAAAGGGAGAAGACTCAGGAATGAGAGGCTTAGGGTAGTCAAGGTAAGGCTTAAGCAAGATCAAGTATTTTGCAGAAAAGCATTTTTGTAAACCTTATTTTATTTTTGAAAGATTCAGTATTCCTCAATTCTTCATCGTTCATGATTCATTTTACATTTCAAAACATTCCTAGTTGAGAACCACTCTCCGTTGACAGTCAGTGACCAAGTCTCCATAACCGAGGAGCAACGTTAATCCGGATAAATAATACTCAGCTGAGGATCCCTATCCACACTGCATATGTAGCACCCAAGCTTGCATATGCCAACTCGTCTACCACGATTCCTCCAAGATTGGACCCGGTCCTACGCCACCCGGGAGTACAGTACACCACTCCTATCCAGGTACGACGACCACGTGGGTACATGCTACTTCCGCCATCTCTCCACTCCCAGTGCGCGGTTGTCGGTCCCAATCAAGGATTTCTCGGAGCCAGAGCTTTCCGAAGTACGTGAATAGTTACAAGTCTTGACCAGCAGGCCCCCATACGGATGGTCCCTAATTTTCCAGCCAGAACTATACCTTCGTCATATCTCACCCAAGCGTAATAGTCCTGTCAGTTTTTCAATCCTGTCCCGGTCGGTGTCAACTGTTGAGTCCCGGACTACAACATGACGGCACCGTACGCTCGGACAACCTCTCCTCGCTATTGACTAGGTACGGATCAGATACCTAGCCAACAGCCGGGGAGTAAGACCAAAATCCCATAAACATTCCTTAAGTGATCACACTTTTGAAATTGGTATTTTATTGCAAAGTCTAATTCAATAAGCATTGCTAAGTATTTTTCAAATACTTTTGAAAAGCAGGTATCAGGTGTATCAGTGGTCAAGGTGGATAGTGCATCAATTAGGATAGCACACAACTCCTATAAACCTAATGCAATAATTTAACTCAAAAGCATTTAAGGAAATCATTTTATAAATTCAATGAAAGGGTTAAATGCACCGGGGCTTGCCTTGAAGAGCAAAGACAGCTGGCTCAGGGTTGGAGGTGCAGAGGTCGAAGCTCGGAGTTACTTCGGGAGCAGGTTCGTCGGCGGCGGCCTCGACTTTGACTTCTCCTTCGCTGACTATACGAATGCAATGATGCATGCACATGAGTATGCTAGCATGAACAATGCAAAACAGGCCATACAACATGAACCCTAATCACTTTTTCTATTTTCCTTAATTATTTAAAAAGGTCATTTTATGAAGTTGCTCCAAAAATTACCAAATTAATCACATAAGTTCATTATGGTGTAGATAGATGGCAAAACAAATTTCATAATTTTTGGAGGTCATTAAGGTGCTCAAATAAAATCAGACATTAATTAACAGAAGGCACTATTTAACAATTAAAAATAAATGCTCAAAAATCAACTTGTTCCAAAAGACTTCAAAATTTCACCAGAGACTAATCATGGCATAGGAAGCTCACAAAAATTTATCTCATGATTTTTGGAGTTATAAATAATTTTCTAAAAAATCCAAAACCATCCATTTATTAATTAAAAGAGAGATTTTACATTTTCAAATTCTTGCAGAAAAGTCAAGTTTCATATTTTTATAAAATACTACACAGTCATGGAGCATACCATAATTTTATCTGGATTTAAGGAACAACAGATTAATTCACACAAAAAAGAGAAAACAGAACACTATTCACACTCTTTCAAAAAGGAAAAAGAAAAGAGCGCTGTGCTCCTTCCTCGCAGGGGCTCGGGCGAATCGCGGCGAGGCGGACAGCAGGGCTCGGTCGAGGCGGAAACACTCGGCCGTCCGAGACCTGGCTGGTAGGCTCGGGCGAGACGGAAACAAGCGTTTCGTCCGAGGCCTGGCCGGGAGGCTCGGGCGAAGCGGAAACAAGCGTTTCGTCCGAGGCCTGACTGGGAGGCTCGGGCGAGACGGAAAGCAATCGTTTCGTCCGAGACCTGGCTGGAAGGCTCGGGCGAGACGGAAACAAGCGTCCGTCCGAGGCCTGACTGGGAGGCTCGGGCGAGACGGAAAGCATGTGTTCGCCGAGGCCTGGCTCGGGCGAGACAGAGAGCAAGTGTTCGCCGAGGCCTGGCTCGGGCGAAGCGGAAAACGTGTGCTCGAGGCCTGGCTCGAGCTAGACAGTGAACGTGCATCCGCTCGAGGCCTGGCTCGAGCTTTACGCCGTGAAAGCAGAGACCGGGGGCTTCGAGTGCTTACCAGGGTCGGAGGCAGGGCTCGGCGGAACAAGGGTCGAAGGAGGAAGCTCGACGTTGGCGGTGCTTCGGCGGAGCTCTCTCGGCGGCGAGCGGCGCTCCGGCGATCCTGCGCATAACACGAGACCGCAAGGGCCTGGTTAGAGTCGCAAGGGAGTAAGGAAGATGAAACAGGGGTCGGGGAGGGATGATCATGGCCGGAGAGGAAGTATTTCCCGAACCCGAGCTCGCCGGGCTTTCGCTGGAGATGGGAACGGCGAGCTACGCCAAGCGATAGGAGGCGGGGGAGGTAAAATTGAGGGGCTGGGAAGCTTCACGAGCTCAAGGCGGAGCTTTCGGGCTAGGTGGTTGAGCGGCGGGAGCTTCGGAGTGGGCTGGCCACGGCGGCGGAGACGAGTGAGGAGCTTGGACTCCGGCAGTCCCTTTTATAGGCACGGTCGGGGACGGTAGAGAGCACGGGATGGTGTGGATGAGTTCGGCCAAGGCGTGCGCACTCGATTGCAGGCTGGCGGGAAGGACGGCGTGCGCGCAGGGGCCGGGTGTGCGTTCGCCGGCGACGGCCACGCGGCGACGTCGTGCTGGGAGCAGTGGGGGACGGGGCGGAGGTCAGCGCTTTGCGCGTGCGGGTGCGGCATGATGGCGCGGACAGCGGCGGCAGGTTGGAGGCGCGCGTGCATCTGCCAGGCGTGCGGCGTGCGCAGCGCCGGCGGCTCGGCTATGGCCGGACCCCCCCTAGCTCTAGGTTGAAGATGAACAGGGCTAGGTCTAGGGTTTGACTTTTGGCTGGTCTCTGTATTTTGCAAATTACTCCCAAAACTTGAACTGAGCAGCAAAAACTCAAAATACCAAACTTGTGCAGAAAAAGGAGATCTACAACTTTGTCAAAAAGAATATTTTCAAAATCCAAATAGTTTTTGGACCACATTTGAAAACAGAAAAGGGAACACTTTTGGGATTTGAATAAATTCAAAATTACTTTTGATTTTACATTGAAAGTTGGAAATCTCCAAATATGAAAGTTGTTCCTTTTATCAAAACCTACAACTTTGCTAATATACCCTTTTTCTGAAACTCAATAGTTTTTAAATAAATTTTGAAAACTGAAAAGGGGACAAAAAACTGGAATTTGAATGAATTTGGATTTACATCAAACTTTGTACAGAAACTTGAAAATTTGTAAATACCAAAGTTGTTTCTCTTGGCCAGATCTACAACTTTGCTTTTTGAACCAACCTCAAATTTTGAATAATTTTTGAATTACAAAAAGAGGGATAAAATCCAGGGTTTGGAAATCAGGGTTTTGCAAAGGGATTTGAAATCTGATTTTGATTTTTGAACTTTGGCCAACACAACAAAACTTCAAGACATCCAACTGAACAAGAATCACACAAAGCTAGGCACAGAGGTGAAATTACCATTTTTTGCCCTTATAGGAAGATTTGGGCTTTAGGGTTTTTGAAAAGAGATTGCTACACAAGCACTAAGCAAACATAAATGCAAGGCAAGAATGATTAATGACTAATGATGATGACATGTCAGGTTAATTACATATTAAACACCAGAGGTGTTACAACCGAGTTGGTCCAGAATAACCTTAGGGTTTAGCTGGTTCGCTCTGTAATTAGTTGAGGGGTAGAGTAGGAATAGAATTAGTATAAGTAGAGGGAGACACCCTCCTCCCTAACTATCTCAGTCATTTGCTCTTTGCTTCTAGGGTTTCTTGCTCTCCCAATCCCCTGCTGTAGCTAGCTGAGATCCGCAGAGAACAATACCTCTGTGTACTGGAGATTTTGAGGAAGTGAGGCCGTAGCCTCACTGTTGTAGCGTGTGGTAGCCACATGGTTGCAGATCGATGACTTGATTCACGTTTTGTTTGTGTTCTTCGCGTTCTTCGTTTCTCCGTGATTTTCCCGTCACTCGATCTTCCTCTCCTGTGCGTCTTTGCGAAATCCATTTGAATCATCTTGTTCGTATTTGAAAGGAGAACATTTCCACCGAAGGAATTCATCTATCTCCCTACGAACAAGTAGATCGGGTTGATTTCATTTTCTTAGCGCTTTTTCGTTCATACTCCTCCCCTTTCGATTTCCCGGTGATTGACTCAATTTGAGCGGATGATTTCTTGGGGATAGTCTCCTAACTACTCCGTGATCATCCTCTCCAAGTTTGGAATCGTAGGATTGTGAGTTGATTCGATTTTGGAGAGTTTTGGGGAGAAGGCGACTGAAATCGCCCTCCCTGGGTACTCGCGGACAGTCCGCGGTTTAGACCGGCGGACAGTCCGCACGTCGGGCCTTCGACCGGAGCAGTGGTCGCGTGGCTCGGCTGGTTTTGCCTCGGGTGACCGGCGGACAGTCCGCCGTTGGTTTTGGCGGACAGTTCGGGACTTGGGCAGGGGACTTCAGCAGCATTGTGTTTTTGCTCGTTTGATCGGCGGACAGTCCGCCACCAGAGCGCGGACAGTCCGCAGTAGGGGCAGACAGTCCGGGACCCCAGGGCCGGACAGTCCGCGGATTGGCTGAAGCCTCCGGTCTTGTGCATTTGCTCTCCCGGGTTCCTCGCTTGATTTCCGAACTTCTCGTTTGGCCTTGTAGTTGACCAAGGAACCTCTCTAGGTATCTTTGCTACTCGTCAGCATCGGTATTTGGGGATTTCTCTACGTAGCCGTATATCTACGTTAGGGACTTGGTTTTTGAAGTCATGTTTGAGCCAGAGTTTTTTGGAGTTTGGTTTGCTACTTCCTTGTGGTGCTCCGCTGTGATCCTAGGGATCATCCACCCTCTTCCAAGGGTCGTGAGCATCACGATTTCGGTTGCCGTTTCTCGGGGTTGATTTTGGGACATTTGGCCAAAGTTTCGAGAGAAATTTTTGAGCTCCCATTCACCCCCCCTCAGGTCGCCTTGCTAGTGCTTTCTCGGTCCTTCATAGGGAACTCATTCTGAAGATGCAAAATCAGATTGCGAGCAAGGGAGAAAGTCTCGGTCTTCTCAGCTAAAAAGAAGACCCACAAATATCTCAAAAAATCATCAACAACAACAAGCACGTACCACTTCCCCCCAACCGAGCTCACCCGAGCCTGACCAACAAGGTCCATGTGCAAAACCTCTCCAGGGCGCTTAGTCATGACCTGAGTCACTGGATGGTGGGGAGCGGCTACCATCTTCCCAAGTCTACAAGAATGGCAAACAAGATCCTTCTCCATGGACAACTTGGGCAATCCTCGGATTAACCCAAGTGAGCTAAGTCTTGCAAGAAAGTCGAAGCTCTGGTGACCTAGTCTCCTATGCCACTTCCAAAGAAGAGAGGAGGAAGGTCCAGCCCAAAGACAACGAGAAACTCCAAACAATTCTGAGAAATTCGCACGAAAGACTTTTCCAAAGGGCGAAATCACACATACAAGATTGCCCTGAGGATCCAAAATGCGACTGAGATTTGGTTTAAAACGAATCTCATAGTCATCATCAAAAAGTTGCGAAACAGAAAGAAGGTTAAAATGCAAGTTAGAAACAAGAGCAACATCGTGCAACACAAAGTGCTCATTAACTCGCACCGACCCACGAGACAACACTTTACCTTTGCTACTGTCGCCGAAGGTGATAAACTCCTTTCCGGCGACCGGACTAAGACTGGAGAACCACTTGGCATTTCCGATCATGTGCCTCGAACATCCGGAATCCACCAACCAAACATTCTCCAATCGTTTTACCTACATCAATAAAAAGACATAGGGTGAGCATATGGTCCAACACTGGGGGTTAGTGAAGTAGGGAGAATACCAATGTTGGGCCGGCTGCTCAAAAGAACGGTTAGCAGAAAAACCATTCCAAGCACGCCTATGGGAAGAGCGATCACCACATAGAGGAAAACGTGGTCCGCTAAGGGAGGAGCGTCCATCGCGATACTCAAAACGCGGTGGTGGAAAACGCTCAACTACAAAGCCACCGCCATGGGGTCCATAGCCTACAACTGCAGGCTCCCGCCGGGCACAACCTCCTCACGGCCTAGGCCTAGCAACTTGAGGTTTTGGACCTCTAGGCCTAGCAGCACGCCTCTGAACGTTCGGCACATGTACATCATGGAAAGGATGGTACATGTCCGGGTTGTTCATCTCCTTTGCACGGCGCGCCTCTCTCTTGCGCCGAAAGAAAAAACTCACTCAAGTGTCCATCTCTCCCACAGTGCTCACAATGGTACCTCACCGCTCTCAAAGGGGGTTGTTGGTACTCACGGTAGTGGGTGTGGATCACTTTGCCCTTCTGTGGCATAAGCTCCTCCTGGATGGGTGGCATTGTGTCCAGCTTGTTTTTGAGGTGGTTTGGTTTTGGAGCCCATGATTGTTTCTTGGGTGGAGCTCTTGGAGGTTCAACAAACACCCCATCCTTGGTGTTAGGCTTTAGCGGCTCTTTGGGTGGAATATTGGTAAGCTTGGGAGTAGTGGTGGAGTTGGGCTTCTCACACGGGTTCAGACCACTCGACTCTCCAATCTTCCCAAAAGATGAAGCGCACTCAACACCCTGAGCAAAGCCTACACCTGGACCTCCAGCAGCACGCTTGAACTGGGAGATCATCATCCCAAGCTGCGGCTCACCACTCGACACCCATGACAAGATGGTCCGAAGGTATGTGTTTTCCTCCTCGGTTTGCATCTTGTCATGCTTCACGTTTGCAATCTCCATCTCCAAACCCTCACAAAGAACGCACCTAGTCACACACGTGCTATCCGAGCAGGCCTTCTCAAGAGACACAATTTTGGCATTCTTCTCTGCCAACTCAGATTGCAAGCTTGCACAAGACTTGCACGCACCCAACAGCGAGGATCTAGCCTTTAGCTCATCCACCTCTCCTACCAATACAGCATACTTGCTCCTCAAAGTGAGAAGGTCAGTCATGTGTGTGGAGCACATCTCACACTCATCCTCATCTGTGACAACAACGGTGGACTTGACAGATTCAAGTTCCTTCACCGTATCCTCCCACTTCTGCCTAAACTCCTTCCTCTCTCTAGCAGCGCGCATAAGCAGCTTATCCTGACTAAGGAGAGCGGCAGTAAGTTTCTCGACCTCAGCAGAAAGCTCATTGGGGGTCTGAGATACCTGGGAGGTGTCGTCGTCGTCGTCGTTCTGAGGGATGTCCTCCAGCTCGCCGTCGACCTCCTTGCCGAGGGCTATGGTGCAGAAGCCCTCGTCATCGGTGAAGAAGCAGAGGCCATTCAGCTTGCCCTCGATCCTCTTCTTCTTCTTCGGACTCATCATCGCTTGAGGCAGCAGAGTCATCATCCGAGTCGTCGACATCGCTGAGCGTGGCCAAGAAAGCACGCTGCTCAGCCTGGGCCTTCTCCAAGTACTTCGTCTTGATGTACTCCTTGTCGAAGCCGCCCTTCCGCTTGTGCTTCGCGAGGATGTACTTCTCCTTGCGCTTGCCGGAGTCGTACTTGTGCCCATGATCCGCCTTGCCGAAGACTTGCTTGTTCTTCTTCGGGCAATTGGCGATGAAGTGGTTGGGGTCGCCGCACTCGAAGCATCCCGAGCGTCCTCCTCTGCGGCGACGGTTCATGCGGTTGTTGTGGAATCGCGAGAACCGGTTGGCGAGCAAAGCCAACTCGTCATCCCCCATGAACTCCAGCTGCTCCTCTGTGACAGAAAGAAGTGAAGACAAAGCAAAGGCTCCAGAGGGGTTAGCAGAAGAGCCAAAAAGCAAAGTCATCGACGGGCCAGAAGGATTTTCATAAGAAGCCCTCGCCATGGCATCGATCTTACTAGACTTGAGCTTACTAAAGAGCTCGTCGCATGTGAGAGTATCATAGTTAGGTGATTCGATGATCGCCTGGACCTTTGAGTCCCACACCGACCGATCAAGACTATGCAAAAGCTTCAAAGCTCTCTCATGATCGTCGAAAGGCAACAGCTCCTTGTTAGACCTCATCCTGCTGACAAACACCTGAAAGCGAGCGAATAAACTCTCTATGCTCTCGCTAGGCATATGTTGAAAGTTCTCATACTCTCGCTTGTGCGACTCGTAGAGACGGGTTTTGACTTGAGAGGTTCCCTCATGGAAACGCATGTGAGATGCCCAAATCTCCCGAGCCGTAGCGAGGTGAGAAACGCGATCAAACTCCGTCATGCTCAAGCATGAGAAAAGAGCATTACGGGCTCGGCTATTGGCATCGTGATCATTGATCTGACGCTGAGTAACACGAGCAGCCAAGACCACGTAATCAGCAGAGTTGCAAATATCCCAGATGGAAGCACTCATACTCTGCAGATAGGCCGACATGCGTATCTTCCAATACGCATAGTTCGTCCCATCGAAAAACGGCGGTTTGCCCACGCCGCGATCCATGTCGCCTTCAGTGGATCTGGAACCGGCTAAGGTGGAAGATCCTTAACCCGCTTCGATACCAATTGAAGGACCGAGAATGTAATAGCAAGGCGACCAGAGGGGGGTGAATGGGAGCTCAAAAAATTTCTCTCGAAACTTCGGCCTGTTGTCCCATAATCAACCCCCGAAAGCTTTGATCGAAACTGTGATGCCCACGACCCTTGGAAGAGGGTGGATGATCCCTAGGATCACAGCGAGGCACCACAAAGCGATAACAAACCAATCGGCAAAAGCACAGGAACAAGTTCAACCCCTAAAAATCAAGTCCCGAACGTAGATGGAAGACTACGTTGAGAAATCCCCAAATACCAATGCTAACAAGTAGCAAAGATACCTAGAGAGGTTCCATGATCAAATCTAGGGCCAAAAGAGAAGTCCGGAAACCAAGCGGAGAAGCCGGGAGAGCAAACGCACTAAACCGCAACACACAGCGAGTTCCCGGACTGTCCGCCAGTACGGTCCCGGACTGTCCGGCTCAACCACGGACTGTCCGCGGGGGGATGGCGGACTGTACGCCGGCAAAATCCCCGAAACAGCACAGTTGCTGAAAGTCTTCTGCTCGGGCCCGAACTATCCACGCCTGTTAACGGCGGACTGTCCGCCGGTCAACCGAGGCAAAACACCGTCAACCGCGCGACCACTGCTCGGTCGGAGCCCGACACGCGGACTGTTCGCCGGTCAAACCGCGGACTGTCCGCGACCGCCCAGTGAGGCCAATTTCAGTCGCCCTTCACACACAACCTTCCAAATCCGAATCAAATCACAATCCCACGTTCCCAAACTTGGAGAAGATGATCACGAGGTAGTTAGGAGACTATCCCCAAGAAATCATCCACTCAAATCAACTCAATCACCGGAAAATCGAAAGGGAAGGAATATGGACGAAAAAGCACCACGAAAACGAAATCAACCCGATCTACTTGTTCGTGACGAGTTAGATGAATTCCTTCGGTGGAAATGATCTCCTCACTATAAAGAACAAGTTGATTCAAACGGATTTCGCAAAGACGTTGTAGAGAGGGAGATCGAGTGTCGGAAAAATCGCGGAGAAACGAAGAACGCGAAGAACACAAACAAAACGCGAATCAAGTCATCGATCTGCAACCGTGTGGCTACCACACGCTACAACAGTGATATTACGGTCTCACTTTCTCAAAATCTCCAGTACACAAAGGTATGGTTCTCTGCGGATCTTAGTTGCTACAGCAGGGGATTGGGAGAGCAGGAAAACCTAGGAGGCAAAGAGCAAATGGCTGAGATAGGATGGGAGGTGGGTGTCTCCCTCTACGTATCCTAATTCTAGTTCCCACTCTACCCCTAACTAATTACAGAGCGAACCAGCTAAACCCTAGGGTTATTCTGGACAAACTCGAAGATGCTGGTAATCCGACGGCCACGCCCGCACAACTAGTAGCGTTGCCTCGACGCGACCTCACCGATTGCCGCCACGTGCCGCCACCGCTCCACTCGTCCTTTTCCTAGACTTCGCCCCTGGTTTTGTGGCCCAAACCGGGAAACCGGCCTTCACAGCCAACCCCCGGTTTTGAGGCCCAAACTGGGAAACTAGCTGACCATCGCCTGAGTTTTGTGGCCCAAACTCAGCAAACCCGCAGCACCTAGGTTTTGAGGCCCAAACCTGAAAACCGTCTACAGCCCGAGTTTTGTGGCCCAAACTCAGAAACCATCAACGCCCAGGTTTTGAGGCCCAAACCTGGAAACCGTCCACTCGGTAGTTTTTCTGTGGCTCAACCACCAAACCGAACCGTAGATGACATGCACCGCCGGTGCACCCCGTCCACCGACACGTGTCCCCAAGTCCTCGACCCAGGCAACACCGTGTCTGCAAGTCTCTGCCCGTCGCTGTCCCAGGCTGTCAGCCACCACAGCTGATCCTCGGGCCACCGGTCCCTCAATCCAAGCCTCACGTCCGCCCTTCGCCACTCTCGGTCCATCGGCACAGCACGTCTCTACTTGACCTTCACCTTGCCTTCGATCATTGTATTCATGCTCGACACCTGCACAACACAAGCCAAAGAACATGCGCATCATCCCAGTTGACAATCACTCATCACTCAGAGACTCGGCATACACCCATGTATCCGCACTGTCCCAAGAACAACAAGAAATCTTTCGGCAAGACTCGCAACTCTAGGCGCAAGGGCAAGCTGGAGTACAAGCCCGAGAAAAAGAAGAACCGGGACAGTTTTCGCCGAGAAGACTTGGAGAGGGCTTTCGACACCGGTCGGCGAGTGCTCTTCGCTGGCAAGGGCGAAACTGACAAGTCCTCCGATAGCGACTCCAGCGACGATGGGTCCGAGCATAAGACGGAGGACCGCTTCAACGGACTCTGCTTCTTCGGCAACTCCTCCAAGGGCTTATGCACCATGGCCCTGGATGAAGAGGACCGCAAGTGCCAGGCAAAGGACGCCGATGACGCCAACAGCGACGACGACGACAGCGCCTCCGAGGTATCAAACTCTTCTATTGTCGATCGTCTCACTGATGAGCGAGATAGTTTTGCGGAGTTAGTCCTTGCTTTGGAGAAGAGACTCACGCAGGTTCTCCAAGAGCGCGATGAGTTTAAGGCTAAGATGAAAGAGGCGCTTAAGGAGCTTGAGTTTGCTAAGTCCGAAGTGAGGGTGACCGATGAGGAGGAGTGCGAAGAATGCACCACACACATGGCAAACTTTTCCACCCTACAAACCAAGTATGCCTCCTTGATCGAGGTGTATGATGAGCTGAAGAGTAGGCTAGACTTGGTGGGTGAGTGTTGTGAGTGTGCCTCCATGAAGAAGGAGCTGGAGGAAGTGAAGGCGAGGCCTTCTTTGTTGGGTGTGTGCAAGCTTTGTCCTAGCTTGCAAACTGAGTTGGCAGAAGTTAATGCCAAGTTTGCTGAAGCCATGAAGGCCAGCTCAGTCAGCACCTTGTCCGCTCCATGTGAGCAATGCGTGGGGATGGAGCTTGAGATTGCCAACTGTCGGCATGACAGGATGCAAACCGAGGAGGAAAACACATACCTTCGGTCCATTCTGAGTTGGGTGTCATGCAGTGAGCCGCAGTTAGGCATGATGATCAGTCAGTTCAAAAGGGGAACTGATTGCTCGGGAGTAGGCTTTGCTTCAGGTGGGAAGGGCGCTAGCATCTTTGGCAAGATCGGTGAGTTTAGTGGAGTGAGCCCTAGTGAGAAGCCATCATCTATCCCTAAGCTTACCAAGATCACCCCACCTGAGCCTCCCAAGCCTATCACCAAGGATGGCATCTTTGATGAACCTCCCAAGGCTCCACCTCACAAGCAAGTGTGGGTTCCCAAACCTAATCATCTTAGGAACACACTTGACACCCTTCCTGACGTCTCTAGTGATCCCCTTCCGAGAGGCAAGCAGCCAGCCAGAGTGAACAACCCTCGCAACCGTAGGAACCAACAACCCAAGAGAGTGGTGAGGTTCGAGTGCGAGTATTGTCACCGTGAGGGTCACCTAGCTGAGTTTTGCTTTCGGAGGAAGACAGACGCTAGGAAGGAGTTGGAGCTGAACAACCAGGCCAGGCACCACCCTCTCCATGGTGTGCAAGGTCAGGGAGTTCAGAGGCAGGGCGCTAGGCCTGGAGGTGCACCCCCTCAGGTAGCTAGGCCCCAGGCAGCTAGACCATGGGGTGGTGGTCGTGCCCGTCGCGGTTCTGGTCGTTCTCAATACGATCGTGAGCCGGGAGTAAGAGGCTTTGCTGCTCAGTCCCATAGCGGACCACCTTTTCAGTATGGTGGTGATCGCTTTGCTCAGATGGGACATGGTGGTGAGTTTGGAGGTTTTCCGTTCCATAGCGGACCACCCTTTCAGGTTGGTGGTGATCGCTATCCATCCATGGGACGAGGACAGTTTGGTGTTTCTTCTAACACTTTTTGTGGGCCTATGACACAACACTGGTATCCTTCTCAGTATACTAACCCCAGTGTTGTGCCATATGCTCACTTCCTGCCCTTCTATTGATGCAGGAACATCGGTTGGAGAACATGTGGCTCATGGATTCCGGGTGTTCGCGCCACATGACCGGAAAGAAGAAATGGTTCTCCAGCCTTAGCCCCGTGATGCACAAGGAGTACATCACTTTCGGGGACAATAGTAGAGGTAAGGTTGTTTCTCATGGAGCTATTCGGCTCATTGAGAACTTTGTTCTCAAGGATATTGCTTTGGTTTCTAACTTGCATTACAATTTGCTTTGTGTTTCGCAACTTCTTGAGGATGATTGTGAAGTGCGTTTTAAGAAGGGTCTGAGTCGTGTTTTAGACCCTCGGGGAGATCTTGTTTGTCGGATCGTTCCTTTTGGCCGTGTTTTCAGAGCCAATTTTTCTCGTTCTTTCGGCTTTGCTAGATGTTTGATGGTTGGTCCTTCTTCTGATTTGTGGAAGTGGCATAGGAGTCTCGGTCACTTGAGTTTTGACTTGCTTGCAAGACTTAGCTCACTTGGCCTAATCCAAGGATTGCCCAAGCTTAAGTTTCAGAAGGACCTTGTTTGCCATCCTTGTCGTCAGGGGAAGATGGTTGCTGCTTCTTACCCACCTGTTAATCAGGTGATGACAAAGCGACCCGGCGAGCTTTTACACATGGACACAGTTGGTCCAGCTCGAGTTTGCTCAGCGGGTGGGAAGTTGTACGTTCTAGTGATCGTTGACGATTTTTCGAGGTACTCTTGGGTGTTCTTCATGGAGGGTAAGGATGAAGCTTTTCCTTTTGCTCGTGATTTGATTTTGAGGTTGAAAACTGAGTTTCCCCTGATACTATTAGAGCTATTCGTAGTGATAATGGTACTGAGTTTGATAACTCACAGTTTGCCTCTTTCTGTTCTTCTAATGGGATCGAGCATCAGTTTTCTTCTCCTTATGTCCCCCAGCAGAACGGTGTTGTTGAGCGCAAGAACCGGACCCTTGTTGAAATGGCCAGGACGATGCTCGATGAGCATAGGACTCCTAGGCATTTTTGGGGCCGAAGCGATCAACACCGCTTGCCATGTTTCGAATCGCATCTTTCTACGAGCTTTCATGAAGAAGACTTCTTATGAGTTGCGTTTTGGATGGGTACCCAAGGTGTCTCATTTTCGGGTGTTTGGGTGCAAGTGCTTTATCCTGAAGCAAGGTAATTTGGACAAATTTGAATCTCGCTCTGCTGATGGGGTGTTTCTTGGTTATGCTTCTTATTCGCGTGCTTATCGAGTTCTTAACCTGGAGACTAACCGGATAGTGGAGACCTGCGAGGTCACATTCGACGAGACTATGCCTTGTGTTTCTTCTGCTTTTGATGTTGCACGAGAACAGGAGCTGGGAGAGACCATCTTTGTGGAGGAGGAGCAGGAGAATGGCGATTGGGGTGATCCCGAGCCAACTCCACTGGCTGCCCCTGTCGACCCTGCGATGACTACTTCAACTCGAGGACCCGATCCCACGACGTCTTCTTCTTGGGGTCCTCTAGAGCCACCTCTCCAGCGAGCACCCGCTGCACCTGAGGGAGCGACAGTATCTGGCGAAGGAGAGGCGACTTCGGCGAGGCAAGCGCCCCGAAGCGTTCAGCAAGTTCACCCCTATTGACGGTCCTTAAACACCTGTTTTACCATCAACATTTGACCCTAAAGTCCACCAAGAAGGCATGAAATGTAGTCAAATAGGTTTCAAACTAACCAAATTCCACATGTCCATAGAATTCTATTTGAATGCAGGATTTGAACCAAATTTGGACATATGGACCCACCAGGAGACAAGCCCACTCAGCAGGGCCCAAATGGGCCTAAGAGGGGTGGCGCCCGCCACCCCTAGGTGGCGCCCGCCAGCTCTAAGTGGCGCCCGCCACTTGGGTTGGCCCAAGTTCCATCTCTGCCATGTCACCGATCCGTGTGACCTCCCCAGGGCCAAATCTTGGCCCTTGGTCACTAGGTCAGTGGCATCAGACGGCTCAGGGAGGAGTGGCGTGGATCAAGGCTGAATGTCGGTTGCTAGGACATGCAACCGACCTCCAAACCGCCTTGGACAACCACCTGGATGCCGTTGAAGCAGAGGCGGTTCATCCATTGGCCAGGGAGCTGGCGGCCGCCAGTAGGGGGTGGCGCCCGCCACCTGGCCTAACCCTAGGTCGGGTGGCTGCCCCTATAAGAACCCCCCTCACTCCACAAGGCTATAAATACCCCCCTAGCGACACTACTTCATTCGTACCATCACACATTACCATCCAAGAGAAGCAAAGCAAGAGAAGCAAGTGAGAGTTAGGTTAGAAGCTTAGAGAGCTTAGGCAAGTAGGTAGCTAGTAGAGCAAGGCATCTTCGCCCTCGCGGTAGCGCTGCTCAAGGCTTAGCTCAAGAGTAGAGGCGTGCGAGTGATCGGTCCTGGGGCTGGGAAGAGTCTTCCTTCATCTCTTGTTACTCAAGCCTTTACTATATTCTAGTTCATCATTTCAAGTATTACTTTATTCTACTTATCAGTATTGAGTGGTATACTTGATTGATTGCTTGAGTGCCTAGCTATCCTACAGATCAATTCACTTAGCCATAGTAGTTAATCTCTAGTGAGCTTAGTGTTTGATCTTTGCCAATAGGTTGCTTAGTTAGTTTAGTGTTTATCTTATTAAGTCAAGTGTTTGCTCTGACGTCCGCAAGGGTGTCTCTATTCAAAGCTAGGGTAGAGATAGTCAGAATATAGTTAAGCGTGGTGCTTAGTTATAGACTTACCTTCAGATACGGCTGGACCCCCGGATAGCTGTGGTAGCAAGCAGGTGGTGACAGCCCTGTGTGCCTTGAATTCCACCACGTAGTTGGCCCAGTTTAACAGTAAGGCTCGTTGTGCTAGCGTTCAACCTAAGTAAGTGGTAAAGGCTAGTACGCCTCGATACTTGACAAGATAGGAATAAAACTTTGCTCAACTTAGTTGCTTTATTGTCTTTTGCATGCCTTGCTTCGTAATTGTCTCGCTTCGTAGTTATCTTGCTTTGCAGTTATCTAGGAGTAGTTAGTAGTTAGTAGTTAGTAATTAGTAAGTTATCCTTAGTTATCCCATTCTATCTATCTAGTTATCCACCTTACCTTAGCCATCCACTTCATCCTTACCTAGCCATCCATATATTCTTTCTAGCCTTCCATCCCTTCTCTTCCCTTTTCCCTTTTTCTCTTTTCTTATTTCTTCGACTCTCATCCCCTCCTTGACTCGACACATACACCACCCTAGCCTTCCCTTGGGATCAAATAAATTGACACCTGGTACTCTCAGGCGAAGTGCTACTACGATAGTTCTGTGCGCTTGCAGAATCTCCTCCTGGTAGATTGCAATCTCTCTAGTTAGCTCCTACTAGTGTCAGGACTGACAACCCCGCTTGGCATTAGTAGATAGCTACTTTAGCTACCCTATCCTAGGTGAATCTAAGAACTACCAACAAGCATTTCTGGCGCCGTTGCCGGGGAAGGCAATCGGTGTATCGGTTGAGTCCGTGTCGAATTTATCTTCGCTTAAGCTCCCGCTTAGCAAATCCCATCTTACCCCATTCTTTTTTTCCTTAACTCTTCTTATCTTTTTCCTTCATCTTCTTCAACTTCTTTCTTTCTTATCTCGTTCTATCTTCACGATGGCCAATAAGACCATTCGTGAGTTTTATGCTCCTTCTGCCGCTAATGTAGCGATAGGACGACACGTGACCGATGCCAACCTCAATTTTGAGTTCAAACCGGCTCTGATCACGATGGTCCAAGCTAGCCCGTTCTGTGGCAAGGCTCATGAGGATGTCAATGCTAACCTCCAACAATTTTTGGAGATTTGCGGCACCTTCACCATTAAGGGGATAACCCAAGAAGCCATCTGTCTTCGTCTCTTTCCTTTCTCTTTGCTAGGAAGAGCGAAGCAATGGTTCTATACCGATCGCAATGCTGTAGACACATGGGACAAGTGTTCCAATGCTTTTCTCGCCAAATTCTTTCCGATAGGCAAGACGAATGCTCTTCGCAACAAAATCTCCAGCTTTACGCAACAAGCCGAGGAATCTATTCCCGAGGCTTGGGAGAGGATGCAAGAGTACGTCGCTGCTTGTCCGCACCATGGTATGGAGGACTGGCTATTGATCCAGAACTTCTACCATGGCCTAACCCCTCTCTCTAGAAGCCATTTGGATGCCGCCGCCGGCGGTGCATTCTTTTATCTGAATGTTGCAGATGCTAAGGCTCTCATAGAGAAGATGGTGTCAAACCAAGGATGGAATGATGAAAGACTACAGCCCCGCAAGCAAGGTATACATTCCCTTATGGAGGCCGACATGATCGTGGCCAAGATGGACCTGCTGGCGAAGAAGCTGGATAGCTGTGAGAAGATGAACCAACAGGAAAGTATCCAATCTCTGGAATCCTACATGACTTGTGAAGTCTGTGGAGAAACCGGACATTCTGGGAGCCACTGCCCCGAACTACATGAAGATTTGAACTTCATCAACAACAGTAACGGTTTCCGTCAACAGAATCAAGGATGGAATCAGCACTCCAATTCTCAAGGTAACAATTCATTCCCTCGTTCTAATTTTCATAATTCTGATGATTTCTCGTTCTTAAAGAATTTAGTTTACTCACAAGGTAGAACTTCTAAATTTTTGAATAAGAAATTAATGTCGAATGATAAAGCCCTTGAGAATATAAATGCTAAATTGGAAGATTTCTCATCTGCTCTGAAAAATCAACTTAGCTTTAATAAGATGTTAGAAACCCAATTAGCTCAACTTGCTGATATCATACCATCTTTTGAATCTGGCAAAACTCCTGCTAAACCTGACATGGAAACTGCTATTATGGTTGAAATAAAATATTTTAACTATTACGAAGATCAAACCATGATTGTTAAAAAGGGTGATCCTGGTAGTCCCATAATTAGATGCTCAATCTTTGGTGAAGTCTTTAAAAATGCCATGTGTGATTTAGGATCGAGTGTGAACATTCTATCTAAAGATTTTTATGAAAACTCGTTCTTTCCACCCATGTCATCCACATCTGCCTATGTTGTGCTAGCTGATCAATCCACTTGCTATGTAGAAGGAATAGTTAATGACTTACCTGTTCATATTAGAGGCTCCTATGTTCCTGCTGATTTCATAATACTAGATATGGGAAATAGGAAAGATGTGCCTCTAATCTTAGGTAGACCTTTCTTGAATACTGTGAATGCCTGCATATATGTGGGGAGTGGTAAAATTCAAATGACATTAGGAGGGAGGAAGGAAATATTCTCCTTCTCCCGTGGTCCTGCATATGCCGCTAACATGCAGGTAGAAAAACCCGTTCGTACCAAGAAGAGGCGCCCAAGAACAAGGTGGAACAGAAAGAAAGAACCACCTCCTGAGTTGTGTGATTCACATAACAAGGGAGAGGTGCCAAAAGAAGAAGAACCCGATGGAGTACTAAGAGAAGAAGTGCCCAAGGAAGAAGATCCACCCGATAAGGATGAAACTCCATGGACCTAAGGTATGGTTTTAATTTTAATTTTTCCCTTCAAATTTCCCTTTTTTGAATAAATAACATATGTCATGCATGAAGCTAAAAAAAATCAGTTATCATTAGTTTTATGCATAGGTATATGTTAACTTAGTTAGAATAATAAAATAGGATAGTTTCCCTTTTTCACAACATTAGATAGTTTCCCTTTTAATAAAATGAGAACAAGAGCTCTGACTGAGAAGAAGAAGACCTTTCACCAAGCAAGAAGCTAGCTTGGGGGGAGACTCCCGCTCCGATAAGGTATGTCTCAAGCCCACACTTTACATTCAGCTCTTAAATTCTATATCTTTTGAATGCCACATGCTTACCTAAATAACCACTCCATGAATAAAATTGATGAAATCTGCTTAAACAAGTTGAAACCTGAATAAGATTTGGAATATGTCATGCAAATGCTATTGCTATGGTTTGAATGACTAGTCTTATCTAAGTTGTAATTTCACCGCTGCAACTCCGATTAAAATTTGAAATCACAAGTATATGCTTCATTTTTCAATTGGTATCAGCATGATGATTGAACTGTGCTAGGGGTAGTTCACCTTGTATACATGTTTAGCACTAGTTTGACTTCCTGTCTATACATGTCTTGTGCCATTTTGATGGTGAATACCTTTTTGGCTGAAAACTGCTCTTTTTGCTCTTATTTCCGACTTAGTGATCAGTTTGAGCCTTTGCTAGCATTCTGTGCATTTTCTGAGTCATCGGATTAGAACTCTGTAGCGCATCTTTGCACTCTTTTGAGTATACTCCTGAAGCTCCTAACTTGCATTTTGACTCATATGCATTTTGGAAGGGGAGAAATCTGCGTGTTGGCACTTTTGTTGGTGCATTTTTTGAGGGGAGCATTGTTTCTTGATAAGTGCATTTTTCAACTAAGGGGGAGAAATTGCAAATCATTACCCTCTGTTTCAACTAAGGGGGAGCTTTCCTGGTTGTTTGCACTATTCAAGGGGGAGTTTTTGCTGCTCCCTGTTGGCCGTAAGGTTTTGGTATCGAGCTTTCTTTGCTAGTTGTGTTGAGCCTCTGTGCCTCTGTCTTGAGGGACTAGCATTTGCTTCGATTTTTCGATTGGTATCTGCTAGCGGTGTTGAGCCTGTTCTACCTCTTCCTGAGGGCTAGCTTTGCTTTGCTTGGTTGCGTCGAGCCGTTGCCCATGTCTTTGGGGACCAAGTTGTTTCGCTCTTTCCACTTGACCTTCTTCGGCTTTGCTATGCTTTGTCATTTGACCCAAAAGCATAGCAAAGCCGAAGAAGGTCAAGTGGAAAGAGCAAAACAACTTGGTTCCCAAAGACATGGGCAACGGCTCGACGCAACCAAGCAAAGCAAAGCTAGCCCTCAAGAAGAGGTAGGATAGGCTCAACACCGCTAGCAAATACCAATCGAAAATATCAGAGCAAAATGCTAGTCCCTCAAGAAAGAGGCACAGAGGCTCAACACAACTAGCAAAGAAAGCTCGATACCGACTGCTACCAGCTTAAGAAAGAGCTCGACGCCAATGGGAAAACTGAAAAGCAAATGCTAGTCCCTCAAGAAAGAGGCAAAGGCTCAACACAACTAGCAAACTTGCTCGAAACCAACTGAAAATGTCAAAAACTCATCCGGAGCAAACTCCCCCTTGAATAGTGCAAGCAACCAGGAAGGCTCCCCCTAAGCAAAAGGAGGGTTATGATTTGCAATTTCTCCCCCTTAGTTGAAAATGCACTTGTCAAGAGACAAAGCTCCCCCTCAGAAAATGCACCATTAAAAAGTGTCAACACTCAGATTTCTCCCCTTCCAAAATGCATATGAGTCAAAAATGCAAGTTAGTAGCTTCAGGAGTATACTCAAAAGAGTGCAAAGATGCTCTACGGAGTTTGGGTCCGATGACTCAGAAAATGCACAAGATGCTAGCAAAGGCTCAAACTGATCACTAAGTCTGGAATGAGAGCACAAAGAGCAGTTTGTAGCCGAAAAGGTATTCACCATCAAAATAGCATAGACATGTATAGACAGGAAGTCAAACAAGTGCTAAACATGTATAAAAGGTGAACTACCCCTAGCACAGTTCAATCATCATGCTGATATCAATTTAGGCATATACTTGTGATTTCAAATTTTAGTCAGAGTTGCAGCGGTGAAATTACACAAGTTCAGAAAACAGCATGTGACTGCGAAAGGTTGAATGCTTGTTATTGCCTAACTTTTCAACTGTGCGAAGCCTATGCAAAAGCAATCAGAAGCTTAAAGCTACAGTTTCGGTCATACACTACACAGCTCAAGTTTAACCCAAAAGTGCAATGGGAAACAGTCTCGAAACTGTGAGGTGCTAACAAGTAAACCCATCTCGATCTTTCCATTTCACTTAACTTGGTTCAGATTTTAGACAGATTATAAACATACCAAGCAAGTGAATGACTCAACACTAGAGACATAGCAACCTAGCATATATGAAAAGCAGAAGTGACCTCTACACATTCTACACATGCTAGTTGCATATCTCAATGGTGAACATTTTCAAATTCTAGTTTCATTAAGCAAGTTCACCATTCAAAAATAGCTCAGCTCACAACATGTATTAGTGATCAGAAAGAGCATAAGCTACAGCATCATAAAGCATCGGAGTAAAAACTACACAGAGCATAGTTACATTCTTCAGACTATATTCATGAAGCTCTGAATGTAAAAGCGTATGCTGAAATGCAGAAGAAAATAAAAATAAAGACAAACGAAAAAGAGTTAGTCAGAGTCAAAATATTTCTCCCATCTAAAAGGGGAAACACACACCAAGCTCACCTCTCAACCGATTAAAGGTTGATTGGTCCAAAGGCTTGGTGAAAATATCAGCAAGCTGATGATGAGTATCGACATGGCGAAGGTCGATATCACCCTTCTCATAGTGGTCTCGCAGAAAATGAAAGCGCACATCAATGTGTTTGGTCTTCGAGTGCAGCACGGGGTTCTTAGCAACGCTAATAGCACTCGTGCTGTCACAAAACAAAGGGACGCAAGAAAAGCTCAGACCAAAATCACGCAAAGTGGCCATCATCCAGAGTAACTGGGAATAGCAGCTAGCCGCAGCAACATACTCAGCCTCCGTGGTAGACTGGGTGACGCTAGACTGCTTGCGAGAGGATCACGAAACAAGAGAAGAACCAATAAACTGGCAAGTCCCAGAAGTGGACTTGCGATCAATACGGCAACCAGCAAAATCGGCATCAGAATAACCACAAAGGGAAAGGGTGGAGGAAGCAGAAAACCAAATCCCGAACTCTGGAGAGAAGGATAAGTACCTCATAATGCGCTTCACCGCCTGACGGTGCGAAGTGCGCGGCGACGACTTAAAGCGCGCGCAGAGGCACACCGCAAACTGGATGTCCAGGCGCGTCGCCGTCAGGTACAGTAGCGACCCGATCATACTCCGGTACTCCTTCTGGTCCACTGCTTCTCCTTCCTTGTCCGCATCCAGGGCCGTCGTAGTCGCCATGGGTGTTGGAAGAGGCTTGGCCTCACCCATATCGAACTTCTTCAGAATGTCGCACGTATACTTGCCCTGGTGCACGAACGTCCCTTCCCGGGATTGCTTGATTTGCAACCCGAGGAAAAACATCAGCTCGCCCATCATGCTCATCTCGAACTCCCTGCTCATAGTGTCTGCAAACTTGGCAACCAAAGCATGAGAAGAACCACCGAAAATGATATCATCCACGTAAATTTGGACCAAGAGAGTATCAATGCCTTGCTTGAGGAGAAAGAGCGTTTTATCTACACATCCCATTTAAAACCCTTAGCAAGCAAAAAGGTTTTCAACCTATCATACCAGGCTCTAGGGGCTTGTTTCAAACCATACAAAGCTTTGTGAAGTTTAAAGACATGGTTTGGAAACTTGGGATTTTCGAAACCGGGGGGTTGTCTAACATATACCTCCTCTTCTATGTAGTCGTTTAAGAAGGCACTCTTGACATCCATTTGAAAAAGTTTGAAACCTTTGGATGCAGCAAAAGCCAAGAGTATCCTAATAGCCTCCAAACGTGCTACAGGAGCAAACGTCTCCTCATAGTCTATCCCCTCCTTCTGACTATATCCCTGGGCTACGAGTCTGGCCTTGTTTCTCACAACATGGCCATCTTCTCCCTGTTTGTTTTTGAAAACCCATTTTGTCCCAATTGGATGACACTCAGAAGGTGGAGACACTAGAACCCAAACCCAATTCCTCTCAAAGTTCTCAAGCTCCTCATGCATGGCATTGACCCAATCAGGATCCGTCAAAGCGTGTCCAACATCTTGGGGCTCAAAATCAGCAACAAAAGCAGAATGAGCAAAGTGAGAGATTTGCCTTGACCGGGTGACGCGTTCGTCGAAGCTGCCGATCATCTGCTTAGGCGGGTGCTGGCGCTGAATGTGTCGTGGCGCCTCCCTAGCCGAAGTGGCCTCCCCCTCAACAGCAGCTGGTGCCTCCTCGGGTACAAAGGGTACCGCTCGAGGTGGCGGATCCCACGGCCCCCAGGAAGACGACGTGTCGGGGCCGTGAGTCGTCGTAGAAGCCGCTCTTTGCGGCACAGCAGGTGGAGGAGGTGCTAGGTCATCTATCCCTTCAGCACCTTCTTCTTCATCATCGAAAAGAGGTTCGCTGACCTCATGATCACCTGCACGCTCAAAACGAGAAGAAGGACAAACCATGGTCTCGTCGAAGGTGACATCGGATGTCTCCATGACTCGGTTAGTGTCAAGGTTAAGTACACGATAAGCTCGAGTGTGAGTGCCATAACCCAAAAACACACCATCAGAAGAACGAGACTCAAACTTGTCCAAGTTGCCCTTTTTGAGTATAAAACAATGGCAACCAAAAACTCGAAAATAACTCACCTTGGGTAGTTTTCCAAAACGCAACTCATAAGAGGTCTTTTTCAAGAATGCTCTAAGAAAAATGTGATTGGAAATGTAGCATGCAGTGCTCATAGCTTCGGCCAATATCGCCTAGGAGTCCTATGCTCATCGAGCATCGTCCTGGCCATCTCTACAAGGGTCCGATTCTTCCTGTCTACAACACCATTCTGAGGCGGTGTGTAGGGGGAAGAAAACTGATGCTCTAACCCAAAAGAGTCGCAAAACTTCTGAAAATCCGAATTCTTGAATTCAGAACCATTATCACTCCGAATTGCTCGCATAGAGTTCAAAGGGAACTCATTCTGAAGATGCAAAATCAGATTGCGAGCAAAGGAGAAAGTCTCGATTTTCTCAGCTAAAAAGAAAACCCACGAATATCTCGAAAAATCGTCGACAACAACAAGCACATACCACTTCCCCCCAACTGAGCTCACCCGAGCCGGACCAACAAGGTCCATGTGTAAAAGCTCTCCAGGGCGCTTAGTCATGACCTGAGTCACTGGATGGTGGGGAGCAGCTACCATCTTTCCATGTCTACAAGAATGGCAAACAAGATCCTTCTCCATGGATAACTTGGGCAATCCTCGGATTAAGCCAAGTGAACTAAGTCTTGCAAGCAAGTCGAAGCTCAGGTGACCTAGTCTCCTATGCCACTTCCAAAGATCAGAGGAGGAAGGTCCAGCCAAAAGACAACGAGAAATTCTGAACGACTCCGAGAAATCCGCACGAAAGACTTTTCCAAAGGGCGAAATCATGCAAACAAGATTGCCCTGAGGATCCAAAATGCGACTGAGATTCGGTTTAAAACGAATCTCATAGTCATCATCAAAAAGTTGCGAAACAGATAGAAGGTTAAAATGCAAGTTAGAAACAAGAGCAACATCGCGCAACACAAAGTGCTCATTAACTCGCACAGACCCACGAGACAGCACCTTACCTTTGCTGTTGTCGCCGAAGGTTATATACTCCTTTCCGGCGACCGGACTAAGACTGGAGAACCACTTGGTGTTTCCGGTCATGTGCCTCGAACACCCGGAATCCACCAACCAAACGTTCTCCAATCGTTTTACCTGGGAGGTGTCGTCGTCGTCGTCGTTGTTCCGAGGGGAGTTCACCAGCTCGCCATCGAGGGCCATGGTGCAGAAGCCGTTGTCGTCGGCGAAGAAGCAGAGGCCGTTCAGCTTGTCCTTGATCCTCTTCTTCTTCTCGGACTCGTCGTCGCTTGAGCAAGCGGAGTCGTCATCCGAGCCATTGACATCGCTGAGCGTGGCGAAGAATGCACGCTACTTAGCTTGGGCCTTCTCCAAGTACTTCTTCTTGATGTACTCCTTGTCGAAGCCGCCCCTCCGCTTGTGCCTTGCGGGGACGTACTTCTCCTTGCGCTTGCCGGAGTCGTACTTGTGCCCATGATCGCCCTTCCCAGATGTGTTCTTCTTCTTGGGACAGTTGGCGATGAAGTGGTCGGGGTCGCCGCACTCGTAGCATCCCAAGCGTCCTCCTCCGCGGCGACGGTTCATGCGGTTATTGTGAAACTGCGAGAACCGGTTGACGAGCAAGGCTAACTCGTCATCCCCTAAAGACTCAAGCTGGTCCTCTGTAACAGAAAAGAGCGAAGAGAGTGCAAAACCTCTAGAGGGGTTAGTAGAAGAGCCAGAGCCAGAAACCAAAGCCATTGACGGGCCAGAAGGATTTTCATAAGAAGACCTTGCCATGGCGTCAATCTCACTGGACTTGAGCTTACTAAAGAGCTCGTTGCACGTGAGGGTCTCATAGTTAGGTGATTCGATGATCGCCTGAACTTTGGAATCCCACACCGATCGATCAAGAGTATGCAGGAGCTTCAAAGCTCTCTCATGATCGTCGAAAGGCAACAGCTCCTTGTTAGCCCTCATCCTGTTGACAATCACCTGAAAGCGAGCGAAACTTTCTATGCTCTCGCCAGGCATATGTCGAAAGTTCTCATACTCTCGCTTGAACGACTCGTAGAGACAGGTTTTGACTTGAGAGGTTCCCTCATGGAAACGCATGAGGGTAGCCCAAATCTCCCGAGCCGTAGCGAGGTGAGAAACGCGATCAAACTCACTCATGCTCAAACATGAGAAAAGAGCATTACGGGCTCGGCTATTGGCATCGTGCTCATCGATCTGAAGCTGAGAGACACGAGCAGCCAAGACCACGTAATCGGCAGAGTTGCAAATATCCCAGATGGAAGCACCCCAACTCTGCAGATAGGCCGACATGCGTATCTTCCAATACGCATAGTTCGTCCCATCGAAAAATGGCGGTTTGCCCATGCCGCGATCCATATCGCCTTCTGTGGATCTGGAACCGTCTAAGGTGGAAGATCCTTAACCCGCTCTGATACCAATTGAAGGACCGAGAAAGCACTAGCAAGGCGACCAGAGGGGGGGTGAATGGGAGCTAAAAAAATTCTCTCGAAACTTTGGCCAAATGTCCCAAAATCAACCCCGAGAAACCGTGATGCCCACGACCCTTGGAAGAGGGTGGATGATCCCTAGGATCACAGCGAGGCACCACAAGAAGATAGCAAACCAAATGCCAAAAGCTCTGGCTCGAACACAACCCCAAAAACCAAGTCCCAAACGTAGATAGACGGCTACGTCGAGAAACTCCTAAATACCTATGCTAACAAGTAGCAAAGATACCTAGAGAGGTTCCTTGGTCAACTATGAGGCCAAGCGAGAAGTCCGGAAACCAAGCGAGCAAGCCGGAAGAGCAAACGTACTAAACCGGAAGACACAGCCAAATCCTGGACTGTCCGCGGTAGTGCCGGACTGTCCGCGAGTGAGTGCCGGACTGTCCGCGAGTGAGTGGCGGACTGTCCGCCGGCAAAACTCGCCAAACAACAAGGTTGCTGCAAAGTCCCTGGACGTTCCTGGACTGTCCGCCAAACACAACGGCGGACTGTCCGCCGATCAAGTTTCAGCACTGTTCACCGAGACACGCAGCCACTGCTCGGCTGAATCCCGATGCACGGACTGTCCACGCCCTGAGTGGCGGACTGTCCGAGGTCACTCAGGGAGGGCGATTTTGTTTGCCCTTCACCCAAATCGAATCAACTCTCAATCCCACGTTCCCAAACTTGGAGAGGATGATCACGGAGTAGTTAGGAGACTATCCCTAAGAAATCATCCGCTCAAATTGTGTCAATCACCGGGAAATCGAAAGGGGAGGAGTATGAACGAAAAAGCACCACAAAAACGAAATCAACTCGATCTACTTGCTCGTAGGGAGATAGATTAATTCCTTCGGTGGAAATGATCTCCTTTCAAATACGAACAAGTTGATTCAAACAGATTTTGCAAAGACGCACTAGAGAGGGAGATCGAGTGACAGGAAAATCGTGGTGAAACAAAGAGCATGAAGAACACGAATCAAAACACGAATCAACACATCGATCTGCAACCGTGTGGCTACCACACGCTACAACAGTGAGGTTACGGCCTCACTTCCTCAAAATCTCCAGTACACAGAGGTAAGGTTCTCTGCGGATCTCAGCTAGCTACAGCAAAGGATTGGGAGAGCAGGAAACCCTAGAAGCAAAGAGCAAATGACTGAGATACGAAGGGAGGAGGGTGTCTCCCTCTACTTATCCTAATTTCTAATTCCTACTCTACCCCTCAACTAATTACAGAGCGAACCAGCTAAACCCTAATGTTATTCTGGACCAACTCGGTGGTAGGTGTATCCGACGGCCACGCCCGCACAACTCGTAGCGTTGCCTCGACGCAACCTCCCGATTGCCGCCACGTGCCGCCCTCGCTCTGCACCCCCGGTTTTGTGGCCCAAAACGGGAAACCAGCCTTTCCAGGCAACCCCCGGTTTTGAGGCCCAAACCGGGAAACCAGCCCACCAGCATATGAGTTTTGAGGCCAAACTCAGCAAACCCTCAACGCCCAGGTTTTGAGGCCCAAACCTGGAAACCGTCCTCTGCCCGAGTTTTGTGGCCAAACTCGGAAACCATCGGCACCCAGGTTTTTAGGCCCAAACCGGGAAACCGTCCACCCGATGGTTTTTCCCTGGCTCTACCACCAAACCGACGTCGTAGATGGGATGCACCTCCCGTGCACCCCGTCCACCGACACGTGTCCCCAAGTCCACGATTCAGGCAACACATGACCGCAAGTCTTCACTTGTAGCTGCCACAGGCTGCCAGCCACCACAGCTGATACTCGGGCCTCTGGTCCCTCAGTCCAAGCCTCAGGTCCGCCCTTCGCCACTCTCGGTCCATCGACACGGCACGTCTCTACTTGACCTTCACCTCGCCTTCGATCACTGCATCCGTGCTCGACACCTGCACAACACAAGCCAAAGAACATGCGCACCATCCCAGTTGACAATCACTCATCACTCAGAGACCCGGCATACACCCATGTATCCGCAATCTCCCCCTTGATGAGTGCATTGTCAACTAAAAACACAAATCATAATGAAAATAGAAGAAGGAAGAAGGAGAAGGAGAGAGAACTCAACCAAATGACCCAAAAGCATAGCAAAGCCGAAGAAGGTCATGTGGTAGGAGCAAAGAACAACTTGGTTCCCAAAGACATGGGCAACGGCTCAGCGCAACCAAGCACAGTTGGAAAGTTAGGCAATAACAAGCATTCAACCTCTTGCAGTCACATGCTGATTTCTTGACTTGTGTAATTTCACCGCTGCAACTCCGATTAAAATTTGAAATCACAAGTATATGCTTCATTTTTCAATTGGTATCAGCATGATGATTGAACTGTGCTAGGGGTAGTTCACCTTGTATACATGTTTAGCACTTGTTTGACTTCCTGTCTATACATGTCCTGTGCTATTTTGATGGTGAATACCTTTTTGGCTGAAAACTGCTCTTTTTGCTCTTATTTCCGACTTAGTGATCAGTTTGAGCCTTTGCTAGCATTCTGTGCATTTTCTGAGTCATCGGATCAGAACTCTGTAGAGCTTCTTTGCACTCTTTTGCGTATACTCTTGAAGCTCCTAACTTGCATTTTGACTCATATGCATTTTGGAAGGGGAGAAATCTGCGTGTTGACACTTTTGTTGGTGCATTTTCTGAGGGGGAGCATTGTTTCTTGATAAGTGCATTTTTCAACTAAGGGGGAGAAATTGCAAATCATTACCCTCCGTTTCAACTAAGGGGGAGCTTTCCTGGTTGTTTGCACTATTCAAGGGGGAGTTTTTGCTGCTCCCTGTTGGCCGTAAGGTTTTGGTATCGAGCTTTCTTTGCTAGTTGTGTTGAGCCTCTGTGCCTCTGTCTTGAGGGACTAGCATTTGCTTCGATTTTTCGATTGGTATCTGCTAGCGGTGTTGAGCCTGTTCTACCTCTTCCTAAGGGCTAGCTTTGCTTTGCTTGGTTGCGTCGAGCCGTTGCCCATGTCTTTGGGGACCAAGTTGTTTTGCTCTTTCCACATGACCTTCTTCGGCTTTGCTATGCTTTTGGGACATTTGGTCGAGTTCTCTCTTCTCCTTCTTCCTTCTTCTGCTTTCATTATGATTTGTGTTGGTAGTTGACAATGCACTCATCAAGGGGGAGATTGCGGATACATGGGTGTATGCCGAGTCTCTGAGTGATGAGTGATTGTCAACTGGAATGATGTGCATGTTCTTTGGCTTGTGTTGTGCAGGTGTCGAGCACGGATACTGTGATCAGAGGCAAGGTGAAGGTCAAGTAGAGACGTGCCGTGCCGATGGACCGAGAGTGGCGAAGGGCGGACGTGAGGCTTGGACTGAGGGACTGGTGGCCCGAGGATCAGCTGTGGTGGCTGGCAGCCTGGGACAGCGACGAGCGAAGACTTGCGGTCATGTGTTGCCTGAGTCGTGGACTTGGGGACACGTGTCGGTGCACGGGGTGCATGGGCGGTGCATCCCCTCTACAGCTTCGGTTTGGTGGTAGAGCCAGAGAAAAACCATCGGGTGGACGGTTTCCAGGTTTGGGCCTCAAAACCTGGGTGCTGAGGGTTTCCGAGTTGGGCCACAAAACTCGGGCTGAGGACGGTTTCAAGGTTTGGGCCTCAAAACCTGGGCGCTGCGGGTTTGCTGAGTTTGGGCCTCAAAACTCAGATGCTGGTGGGCTGGTTTCCCGGTTTGGGCCTCAAAACCGGGGGTTGGCTGGAAAGGCTGGTTTCCCGGTTTGGGCCACAAAACCGGTGGTGCAGAGCGGTGGCGGCACGTGGCGGCAATCGGAAGGTTGCGTCGAGGCAACGCTACGAGTTGTGCGGGCGTGGCCGTCGGATCCACCTACCATCGAGTTGGTCCAGAATAACCCTAGGGTTTAGATGGTTCGCTCTGTAATTAGTTGAGGGGTAGAGTAGGAATTAGAAATTAGGATAAGTAGAGGGAGACACCCTCCTCCCTTTCTATCTCAGTTCATTTGCTCTTTGCACTTAGGGTTTCCTGCTCTCCCAATCCCCTGTTGTACCTAGCTGATATCCGCAGAGAACAATACCTCTGTGTACTGGAGATTTTGAGGAAGTGAGGCCGTAACCTCACTGTTGTAGCGTGTGGTAGCCACACGGTTGCAGATCAATGACTTGATTTGCGTTTTGGTTCGTGTTCTTCGCGTTCCTCTTTTCTCCGCGTTTTTCCCGTCGCTCGATCTCTCTCCATACTGTGTCTTTGCGAAATCCGTTTGAATCATCTTGTTCGTTTTTGAAAGGAGGTCATTTTGACCAAAGGAATTCATCTATCTCCTCACGAACAAGTAGATCGGGTTGGTTTCATTTTCGTGGCGCTTTTTCGTTCTTGATCTTCCCCTTTCGATTTCCCGGTGATTGAATCGATTTGAGCGGATGATTTCTTGGGGATAGTCTCCTAACTACCCCGTGATCATCTTCTCCAAGTTTGGGAACGTGGGATTTTGATTTGGATCGAATTTGGAGAGATTCATGAGAGGGGCGATCAAAATCGCCCTCTCTGTTCATCCGCGGACAGTCCGCGACTGGGGGCGCGGACAATCCGGGGGTCGGGCTCCAGCCGAGTCCGTGGCTGCGCAGCTTGTACGGACGAGTTCTTTTTGAACCGCGGACAGTCCGCCGTTGGGACTCGCGGACAGTCCGGGAACGTCCAGGGGACTTGCAGCAGCACTGCGGTTTTGCTCTTTTGGCCGGCGGACAGTCCGCGACCTGAGCCCGGACAGTCCACCACTGGGCAGACAGTCCGCGACCGTACTGCCGGACAGTCCGGGATCCTGCTGAAGCTTCCGGTTTGTGCGTTTGCTCTCACGGCTTCCTCGCTTGGTTTTTGGACTTCTCGTTTGGCCTTGTAGTTGACCAAGGAACCTCTCTAGGTATCTTTGCTACTTGTTAGCATCGGTATTTGGGGATTTCTCGACGTAGCCGTCTATCTACGTTCGAGACTTGGTTTTTGAGGGTCGAACTTGTGTCGGAGCTTTTGGTGTTTGGTTTGCAATCGCTTTGTGGTGCCTCATTGTGATCCTAGGGATCATCCACCCTCTTCCAAGGGTCGTGGGCATCACGGTTTCGGTCGTATCTTTCAGGGGTTGATTTTGGGACATTTGGCCAAAGTTTCGAGAGAAATTTTTGATCTCCCATTCACCCCCCCCCCCTCTGGTCGCCTTGCTAGTGCTCTCTCGGTCCTTCAGTTTTAGCTTGTGGTGTCAATCTGGATCATGTCCATGGGCTCGATATGATCCGGTGGTTCTCTCTTTGACTTAAGTGCTCTACCTAAGTCAGGCTCTGTAGTGTTGCTCTTCTTCTGCAATCTGAGTTAAGTTTATTTGAAAAGTAACTTATTCATATTTTGTAAAGTTTATCTTACCTTGCTTCCGAACTTCGATATTATTTTTGTATCAACTGTTCTAATGTTGTAGTTATTTCACTCAAATAGAGGATGGTCCTATAACTCGTGCATTATTCGGGGTTCTCTCGGGGACTTCCGACGGATCATTCCAGTAATGTGGTACACGTGTATGGTCATCAGAGCTCTGGGAGATGATGATGTGTGCAGGTGGGCCACATTGTCGGGAGGTTCTGCCATAGGATGAGAAACGCAATCAAACTCAGACACACTCAAACAAGAGAAAAGAGCATTACGGGCTCGGCTATTGGCATCGTGCTCATCGATCTGCAGCTGAGTCACACGAGCAGCCAAGACCACGTAACCATCCTTGTTGCAAATCTCCCAGACAGAAGCACTCGTGCTCTAAAGATAGGCCGACATGCGTATCTTCCAATACGCATAGTTCGTCCCATCGAAAAATGGTGGTTTGCCCACGCCGCGATCCATGTCGCCTTCAGTGGATCTAGAACCGGCTAAGGTGGAAGATCCTTAACCCGCTCTGATACCAATTGAAGGACCGAGAATGCAAAAGCAAGGCGACCAGAGGGGGGTGAATGGGAGCCTAAAACATTTCTCTCGAAACTTCGGCCTTTGTCCCAAAAATCAACCCCTGAAAGCTTTTATCGAAACGTGATGCCCACGACCCTTGAAAGAGGGTGGATGATCCCTAGGATCACAGCGAGGCAGCACAAAGCAAGAACGAACCAAACAACAAAAGGACCAGCTCAAGTTCGACCCCAAAAACCAACTCCTGAACGTAGATAGAGAGCTACGTCGAGAAATCTCCAAATACCTATGCTAATGAGTAGCAAAGATACCTAGAGAGGTTACTTGGTCAACTCTAGGGCTAAACGAGAAGTCCGGAAACCAAGCGGAAAAGTCGGGAGAGCAAACGCACTAAACCGCAACACTTAGCCAAATCCCGGACTGTCCGGACTCCCAGTCCCGGACTGTCCGCGGCAGGGGCGGACTGTCCGCGGTCCACTGGCGGACTATCCGCCGGCAAAAATAGCCAAACAGCACAGTTGTTGAACACCCCCTGTGTGATCCCGGACTGTCCGCGGATCACAACGGCGGACTGTCCGCCAGTCAAACTGAGTCAAAATGGCCAAGACCTGCAGCCACTGATCTAGCTCGATCCCGATAGCTGGACTGTCCGCCGGTCAGGTGGCGGACTGTCCGCGACCGACCAGAGAGGGCGATTTTGATCGCCTCTCTCCCAAATCTCCCCCAAATCTGATCCAAATCAAAATCCGTTGTTCCCAAACTTGGAGAAGATGATCACGAGGTAGTTAGGAGACTATCCCCAAGAAATCATCCGCTCAAATCAACTCAATCAACGGGAATTCGAAAGGGAAGGAGTATGAACCGAAAAAGTGTCACGAAAATTGAATCGACCTGATCTACTTGTTCGTGAGGGTAGAGATGAATTCCTTCGGTGGAAATGTTCTCCTTACTATAAAGAACAAGTTGATTCAAGTGGATTTCAAAAAGACGCAGTAGAGAGGGAGATCGAGTGATGGGAAAATGTGGAGAAACGAAGAACGCGAAGAACAAAATCAAAACACGAATCACACCACGAATTTGCAACGGTGTGGCTACCACACGCTACAACAGTGAGATTACGGTCTCACTTCCTCAAAATCTCATGAACACAGAGGTATGGTTCTCTGCGGATCTCAGTAGCTACAGCAGGGGATTGGGAGAGCAGGAAAACCCTAAGTGGGGAATAGCAAATGACTGAGATAGGATGAGAGGTGGGTGTCTCCCTCTACTTATCCTAATTCTGCTTCCCACTCTACCCCTAACTAATTACAGAGCGAACCAGCTAAACCCTAGGGTTATTCTGGACCAACACGAACTAGATGTTGATCCGACGGCCACGCCCGCACAACTGGTAGCGTTGCCTCGATGCAACCTCACCGATTGCCGCCACGTGCCACCACCGCTCTGCTCGTCCTTTTCACGGACCTCGCCCCCGGTTTTGTGGCCGAAACCGAGAAACCTGTCTTCACGACCAACCCCCGATTTTGAGGCCCAAACCGGGAAACCAACTGTCCATCGCCTGAGTTTTGTGGCCCAAACTCAGAAACCCGTCAGCGCCCAGGTTTTGAGGCCCAAACCAAGAAACCGTCCTGAGCCCGAGTTTTGTGGCCCAAACTCGGAAACCGGTCGCACCCAGGTTTTGTGGCCCAAACCTGGAAATCGTCCACCCGATGGTTTTTCTGTGGCTCAACCATCAAACCGACGCTGTAGAGGGGATGCAACGCCCGTGCACCCCGTCCACCGACATGTGTCCCCAAGTCCTCGACCCGAGCAACACCGTGCCCTGCAAGTCTTCGCTCATCGTTGTCCCAGGCTGTCAGCCACCACAGCTGATCCTCAGGCCACCGGTCCCTTAGTCCAAGCCTCACGTCCGCCTTTCACCACTTCCGGTCCATCGGCACGGCACGTCTCTACTTAACCTTCACTTTGCCTTCAATCACTGTCTCCGTGCTCGACACCTGCACAACACAAGCCAAAGAACATGTGCATCAAACCCGTTGACAATCACTCATCACTCAAGATTCGGCATACACCCATGTATCCGCAAAATCCGAATCAAACCAAAATCCCTTGATCCCAAACTTGGAGCAAATGATCACAAGATAGTTAGGAGACTATCCCCAAGAAATCAACCGCTCAAATCGACTAAATCATCGGGAAATCAAAAGGGGAGGTGTATGAACCGAAAAAGCGCCACGAAACTTGAATGGACCCGATCTACTTGTTCGTGAGGAGTTAGATAAATTCCTTCGGTGGAAATGATCTCCTCACATCCAAGAACAAGTTGGTTCAAGTGGATTTGAGAAAGACGCAGCGTAGAGGGAGATCGAGTGACAGGAAAATCATGGAGAAATGAAGAACGCAAAGAACAAGTTCAAAACGCGAATCAAGACCACGAATTGCCAGCCGAAATTCGTCCCCACGAGGAGACAACGAGATTACGGTCTCGTTTCCTCAAAAAGCAAATACACAGAGGTATTGTTCACCATCTCTGCGGATCTCAGTAGCTACAGCAGAGAATGGGAAGCAGGAAAACCTAGAATGAAAATAGCAATGGCTGAGATAGTCTGGAGGGAGGGGTGACCTATCCTTATATAGCCTAATACAATTATTCCCCTTCTACCCTTACAGCTAATGAGCGAGCAGGCTAACCCTAAGGGTATTCCTGATCAACTCGAGGTAGGTGGTGATCCGACGGCCACTCCTGCACAACTGGTAGCTTCACCTCGACGCGACCTCACCGATTGCCGCCACGTGCCGCCACCGCTCTGCTCGTCCTTTTCACGGACCTCCCCCCGGTTTTGAGGCCGAAATCGGGAAACCTGGGCCATCCCCCAGTTTTGAGGTCGAAATCGGGAAACCTATCATCCGTCGCCTGAGTTTTGTGGTCCAAACTCAGAAACCCGCCAGCACCCAGGTTTTGAGGCCCAAACTTGGAAACTGTCCTTAGCCCGAGTTTTGTGGCCCAAACTCGGCAAACCCGTAGCACCCAGGTTTTGTGGCCCAAACCTGGAAACCGTCCACCGGTGGTTTTTCTATGGCTCAACCACCAAACCGAGCCGTAGAGGGGATGCACCGCCCGTGCACCCCGTCCACACGCAAGTCTTCACTCGATGATGTCCCAGGCTGTCAGCCACCACGGTCGATCCTCAGGCCACCGGTCCGTCGGTCCAAGCCTCACGTTCGCCCTTCACCGCTCCGGGTCCATCGGCACGACACGTCTCTACTTGACCTTCACCTTGCCTTTGATCGCCGTATTCGTGCTCAACACCTGAACAACACAAGTCAAAGAACATGCGCATCATCCCAGTTGACAATCACTCATCACTAAAGATCCGGCATACACCCATGTATCCGCATCAACATAGCCAAGAGACACATGTTGCATACGCACACCAACCCGGTAAACACACACAACTCAACACCACCGGTTAGTCATAAACATTAATCGCATAGCGAATAATGACTCAACCGGGAAAAGCCTCAAACCTTCCTCATCAATGTTAATCATTCATCATTTATGTTCTCAATCTCCCCCTTGATGAATGCATTGACTAACAATAAAACCACATAGGAAGGGTTTGAAGGCAAGCCTCATTCAAGTGCCCAAAAGCCAAGCAAAAGCAAACACAAAGCCACTTGGAATGAGGAAGAATCATGAAAACTCCAAATAAAAGCTCTCGGTCCCAAAGGAAACAGGAAAAGCGGGCAAAACCTCCACACAACCGAAGAGTCAAGAGAAAACAAGAGTTTCATGAAATCCCAAAAGACACTCAAAAACCAATCTCAAATAAATTGTCAAACAATCATCACCAAAGAAACCAAGGTTCTTATCAACTTGGAACCAAAGAAACCAAGGTTCTTATCAACTTGGAAGGTTCTTATCTACTTGGGTTTCAAAATTTCTCCCCCTTGATGATTGAATTGACAAAAACTAGGCACAAGAGATGGTTTGAGATACCAAAACCGAAAACTTGGTCCCCAAAGACATGGGCAACGGCTCAACGCAACCAAGCAAAATCTGAGCAGAACTCCACAAAAACAGCGAAAACTCAGACAAGGAGTGAAAAACTTGGTTCCCAAAGACATGGGCAACGGCTCGACGCAACGAAGTCAAAAATGAGCTAGCCCACAAGAAAAGGCAGAAAAGGGCTCAACACCACTAGCTCAAGGCTCGATACCAATTGAGGCTGAATCAACGCATAAGAATGCAAAACTGCTAGTCCCTCAAGATAGAGTCACAGAGGCTCAACACAACTAGCAGTAAACTCGATACCAATCACAAACAGCCAAAAATGGTGAAAATAGCTAGTTCCTCAAGACAGAGGCATAAAGGCTCGACACAACTAGCTAAAGGCTCCATACCAAAAGGCACACAAACATTTGGACCACACGGAGAAGCAGCAAAGCAAAAATGACTCCCCATGTGCGGATACATGAGTGTATGCCGAGTCTCGAGTGATGAGTGATTGTCAACGGGCTTGATCGCATGTTCTTTGGCTTGTGTTGTGCAGGTGTCGAGCACGGAGATAGTGATCGAGGGCAAGGTGAAGGTCAAGTAGAAACATGCCGTGCCGACGGACCGGGAGCGGTGAAGGGCGGACGTGAGGCTTGGACTGAGGGACCGGTGGCCTGAGGATCAGCTCTGGTGGCTGACAGCCTGGGACAGCGACGAGCAGAGACTTGTGGGGCACGGTGTTGCTCGGGTCGAGGACCTGGGGACACGTGTCGATGGACGGGGTGCACGGGCGGTGCATCCCCTCTACAGCTCCGGTTTGGTGGTTGAGCCACAGAAAAACCACCGGGTGGACGGTTTCCAGGTTTGGGCCACAAAACCTGGGGGTGCTGCGGGTTTGCCGAGTTTGGGCCACAAAACTCGGGCTGAGGACGGTTTCCAGGTTTGGGCCTCAAAACCTGGGCGCTGGCGGGTTTCTGAGTTTGGGCCACAAAACTCATGCGATGGGAGGCTGGTTTCCCGGTTTGGGCCTCAAAACCGGGGATGGACGTGAAGGCCTGGTTTCCCGGTTTCGGCCACAAAACCGGGGGGAGTCCGTGAAGAGGGCGCAGAGCGGTGGCGGCATGTGGCGGCAATCGGGAGGTTGCGTCGAGGCAACGCTACGAGTTGTGCGGGCATGGCCGTCGGATCAACACCTACCTCGAGTTGGTCCAGGATAGCCTTAGGGTTTGGCTAGGTCGCTCTGTAAATACTTAGGGGTAGAGTGGGAAATAGGTTTAGGTTAAGTAGAGGGAGACACCCACCTCCCGATCTATCTCAGTCATTTTGCTATTCTGTCTTAGGGTTTCCGGCTCTCCCACATCCGTGCTGTAGCGAACCTGAGATCCACAGAGAAGAGAACAATACCTCTGTGCCCGTGAGATTTTGAGGAAGTGAGACTGTAATCTCACTATTGTAGCGTGTGGTAGCCACACGGTTTGAAATTTGTGGTTGTGATTCGCGTTTTGTTCTAGTTCTTCGCGGGTTGCTTTTCTCCATGTTTTTCCCGTCGATCGATCTCTTTGCTCGGTGCATCTTTTGCAAATCCGCTTGAACTGTGTTGTTCTAGATCGCGAGGCACTTCTTTCCACCGAAGGAATTCTCCTCTAACCTCACGAGCTCGTAGATCGGTCGATTTTCGGTTCGAGTCAAGTTTTTCTCCCTTCCCCCGAATTTCTTCGATTCATTGATTTGGAGATAGGTTCGAGCCATGATCTCTTAGAGATAGCTCACTATCCTCCTTGTGACTCCTCTCACCAAGTTTGATCCCTAGAGGATTCGTTTTGGGTGAGATCGAGTGGAATTGGTGGACAAACAGTGCTGTTGTGGGGTGACCGGACGCTAGCGTCATGCAGACCAGACGCTAGGTCTCAGAGTCCGGTCGTTGAACACAGAGTGTTCTGCTTCATGCCTCGACCGGACGCTTCACCTTGTGCTTGACCGGACGCTACAGACACACTGTTCATCCGCTTGTATTCTTGCGATCGGATGCTTGAGACTTGACCGGATGCACAGAGACAGTGAGTCCGGTCACAAACAGTAAAGGTCCGGAAGTGATTTTCTTTGACCGGACACGTCCGGTGGTCTGTGATCGGACGCAGGCAGAGTCCGGTCGAGTCTGTCTTGCGCGTTTTCGTCTGCAGTTTGTTCGTCCGACTTTCGATTTGAGATCCGCTTGTTGCGTTGGATTCCTGACTTTGAGCTCTATAGAAATCGGGCTTCTCGCTTTACAAAATAGCCTGAATCCCCCTCGCGTTTCTCGGGGGAGGTTGAGGTTACCCAAAGTTCATCCTGTCACTAGTTGATCTGCGTGAACTTGGGCGAGGGAATTTTTGTGGTGTCCCGTTGTGTTCCTAGGGAACATCCACCCATTCTCTTGGGTCGTGGACATCACGCGCATCGGTTTTGTTATTTGGGTTGATTCTCGGGACAGTGGCGACAAGTTTCCGGTAGGAAATTTTGAAGCTCCCATTCACCTCCCCCCTTTGGTCGCTTTCTAGTAGCATCTTTGGTCCTTCAATTGGTATCGGAGCGGGTTGAGGATCTTCCACCTTAGCCGGTTCCAGATCCACCGAAGGCGACATGGATCGCGGCGTGGGCAAACCACCATTTTTCGATGGGATGAACTATGTGTATTGGAAGATACGCATGTCGGCCTATCTCCAGAGCATGGGCTCTTCTGTTTGGGAGATTTGCAACAAGCAGGATTACGTTGTCTTGGCTGCTCGTGTCTCTCAGCTTCAGATCGATGAGCACAAAGCCAATAGCCGAGCGCGTAACGCTCTTTTCTCATGTTTGAGCATGTCCGAGTTTGATCGCGTTTCTCACCTCCCCACGGCTCGTGAGATTTGGGCGACCCTCATGCGCTTCCATGAGGGAACCACTCAAGTCAAATCCCGTCTCTACGAGTCGCACAAGCGGGAGTATGAGAACTTTCGACACATGCCTGGCGAGAGCATAGAGAGTTTATTCGCTCGCTTTCAGGTCATTGTCAACAAGATGAGAGCGAACAAGGAGTTGTTGCCTTTCGACGATCATGAGACGGCTTTAAAGCTTTTGCATACTCTCGATCGATCGGTGTGGGACTCAAAGGTCCAGGCGATCATCGAATCGTCTAACTATGAGACCCTCACTTGCGACGAGCTCTTTAGTAAGCTCAAGTCTAGTGAGATTGACGCCATGTCGAGGGCTTCTTATGAAAATCCTTCTGGCCCGACTATGGCTTTGGTTTCTGGCTCTTCTGCTAACACCTCTAGAGGCTTTGCTTTGTCTTCACTTCTTTCTATCACAGAGGAGCAGTTGGAGTCTTTGGGAGACGATGAGTTGGCTTTGCTTGCCAACCGGTTCTCGCGGTTTCACAACAACCGCATGAACCGTCACCGCGGAGGAGGACGCTCGGGATGTTTCGAGTTCGGCAACCCCGACCACTTCATCGCCAACTGTCCCAAGAAGAACAAGCATTCTGGGAAGGGCGATCATGGGCACAAGTATGACTCCGGCAAGCGCAAGGAGAAGTATGTCCCCGCGAGGCACAAGCGGAGGGGCGGCTTCGACAAGGAGTACATCAAGAAGAAGTACTTGGAGAAGGTCCAGGTTGGGCAACGTGCGTTCTTCGTCACGCTCAGCGACGTCGACGGCTCGGATGACGACTTCGCTTGCTCAAGTGACGACGAGTTCGAGAAGAAGAAGAGGATCGAGAACAAGCTGAACGGTCTCTGCTTCTTCGCCGACGACGAGGGCTTCTGCACCATGGCCCTTGGTGATGAGGTCGACGGCAAGCTGGAGCACACCCCTTGGAACGACGACGACGACGATACCTCCCAGGTATCTCTGACCCATGGAGCTTACCGTTGAGGTCGAGAAGCTTACTGCTGCACTTCTTAGTCAAGATAAGCTGCTTAGGCGTGCTGCTAGAGAGCGCAAGGAGTTTAGGCAGAAGTGGGAGGACACAGTGAGGGAGCTTGAGTTTGCCAAGTCTACCATGGTCATTTCTGAGGAGGTGGAGTGTGAGATGTGCACCAAGCACATGACTGACCTTCTCACTCTGAGAGGTAAATATGCTGCTTTGGTTGGAGAGGTGGATGAGCTCCGGGCTAGACCCGTGTTGTTGGGTGCGTGCAAGTCTTGTCCCGACTTGCAATCTGAGTTGGCAGAGAAGGATGCCAAGATTGAGTCTCTTGAGAAGGCCAGCTCGGGTAGCACTTGTGTGACTAGGTGTGCTTTGTGTGAAGGTTTGGAGATGGAGATTGCCAATGTGAAGCATGGCAAGATGCAAACCGAGGAAGAAAACACATACCTTCGGACCATCTTGTCATGGGTATCTTGTAGTGAGCCGCAGCTTGGGATGATGATCGCTCAGTTTAAGCGAGCTGCTGGAGGTCCTGGTGTAGGTTTTGCTCTGGGTGTCGATGTTTCTGCTTTTGGGAAGATTGGAGAGTCGAGTGGTCTGAATTCGAGTGAAAAGCCAAACTCCACTCCCAAACATACCAAGCTTCCACCCAAAGAGCCTCTCAAGCCTAACACCAAGGATGGGGTGTTTGAAGAACCTCCACGAGCTCCACCCAAGAACCAGCAATGGGCTCCCAAACCAAACCACCTCAAGAACAAGCTGGACACTATGCCACCTATCCAGGAGGAGATTTTGCCACAGAAGGGCAAAGTGATCCACACCCACAACCGTGAGTACCAACAACTGAAGGACCGAATTGGCGACCATAGGGGGGTGAATGGGAGCCTCAAATTTCTTCTCGAGAAATGATGGCCCTTGTCCCAGAAAATCACCTCAAAAGCGAAGACTGCAACTACCGGTGAGTTCACGACCTATGAATAGGTGGATACCCTAGGAGATGTCCTAGAGGTACAGCGGAACTACCGAAGAACCCCCAAAACCAAGCGCCAAAGCAACAGGGCAAAACTGCACAAGCAAGCTCCTAGAACAATCGAACTTCCGATAACGGAACACCCCACTCCTATGGAGAAGAGGAAAGTGTTCGACCAAAACTACTTAGGCCAACTAGTTGCAAAAGCACCTTGAAAAGATTCTTATGAAGTTAGGAAACTAACGCAATAGACGGATCTCAAATCGGAGCTCGAACGCAAAAGATACGGCCGCTAGAACAAACGAAACTCCGAAAGCGAAACACTTAACTCCTATGGAGAAGAAGGAAGTGTCTGACCAAAAATACTTTGACCAATGGTGGGAAAAGTACTTTGGAATGATCCTTAAGAAGTTAGGAAACCAACGCAATAAACGGATCACAAATCGGAGCTCGTATGCAAAAGATACGGACGAAATCAGCAAAACTGTGCAGTCACGGACTGTCCGCTAGTGAACCGCGGACTGTCCGCTATTGAACCCCGGATAGTCCAGGAATAAGTCCCGGACAGTCCGCCGTTCAAAAATGAAAACAGCGACCTCGCTGCCCGTGAACAGCCCCGACCCCCGGACAGTCCGGGGATAAGTCCCGGACAGTCCGGGAATGCCCAGAAAGGCTAAAAACAGCCCGTATCAAACTCAAAATCGATTGGAACTCAACCAAATCGAACGGGGCTGCAACCAAACTTCTCCCAAGTGTTCTTCTACGTGCTGGGAAGCTAATCCTAGGATATCATCGCTTCAATCCAACTAATCCATGAGAAATCTGAAGAACACTAGAAAAGGGGGAAGAACGAAGAACGAACGCGATTTTGACCCGATCTACGAGCTCGTGAGGTTAGAGAAGAAATCCTTCGGTGGAAAGAAGGAGCTCACGACATAGAACAATCTCATTCAAACGGAATCGCAAATCGTCGCTCGGAGAGGGAGAACGAGGCAAATCTCCGGGAGGGATAAAAACAAAACGCGAAGAACAAAAACGCGATTCGATCTAAATTTCAGCCAGCAAAGAGAAGAAGAGAAATTGATCCTTGGATTGCTACTAGATGATGAATTGTGTAGCACTCGGTGTCGGGTTACAAGCCACTCCTCGCAGTACAAAACGCGGATGGCGAAAAGCTCAACAACAAGAGCCAGTCTGTCCTCTCACCCTAGCCTCCTCTCACCTAAACAAAATGAGAGTGACACCTCCAAGGATAGGCTGCCCTAACCAGCCCCTTCATATATATAGGCGCACGTCCGAAGACCAAAACGCCCTGTCATGAAGTACTCAACCCAAATACCCCCCAGGGGTAAAACTGTCCAACCCTAGCAGTTTTCATCTGACGGCCACGCGCCTTCTCATCCTTCGCTTCGCCTCGACGCAAGCTCCAGGATGTCGCCACGTGCCATCACCGTCGACCGCCGCGCCTTCTCACCGATAGCTTCGCCGCAACGCAAGCCTCTCGGTGCCGCCACGCGTCGACCGTTCCGCATAGGAACCTCCGCCCGGTTTTAAGGCCCAAACCGATAGACCTGCCAGCCCAGGTTTTGAGGCCCAAACCTGGAAACCGTCCACCCCGAGTTTTGAGGCCCAAACTCGGAAACCGTCGAGGGTAGCTTTTTGAGGCTCAGCTACCGAACCCGCACCATAGACGGGATGTGGTTCGCACACCCCGACCACCGGCACCGATGCCGATGCATGTCCAGCCTCCACGCCGGGCACAACGCCATCGTCTTCCTCCCAACTCGGCTGATGCATCGCACATCCCCATGTGCTCCCGCTCGCCGATGCCACGTGCCAGCTACCACAGCTGGTCCTCTGGCCCTCTGGTCCATCATTCCAAGCCTCACGTCCGCCCTTCACCGCTCTGGGTACATCGGCATGGCACGTCCGCCGCACGGCACGCCCATCCTTCACCGCTCCCGGTCCGTCGGCACGGCACGTCTCTACTTAACCTTCACCTCGACATAGACCACTGTATCCGAGCTCCACACCTGCACATCAACACAGCCAAGAGACACATGTTGCACACACACACACCAACACATAAACACCACAACTCAACGCCACCAGTTAGTCATAAACATTAAGCTCATAGCAAGATATGGACTAAACCGGGAAAAGCCTCAAACCTTCCTCATCAAAGTCAATCATTCATCATATATGTTCTCAATCTCCCCCTTGATGAATGCATTGACTAAAAATAAACCACAAAGGAAGGGTTTGAAGGCAAGCCTCATTCAAGTACCCAAAAGCCAAGCAAAAGCAAACACAAGGCTACTTGAGATGAGTAAGGATCATGAAAAACTCCAACTAAAAGCTCTCGGTCCCAAAGGAAACGGGAAAAGCGGGCAAAGCCTCCACACAACCGAAGAGTCAAGATAAAACAGGAGTTTCATGAAATCCCAAAAGGTACTCAAAAACCAATCTAAAATAAATTGTCAAACAATCATCACAAAAGGAACCAAGGTACTTATCCACTTGGATTCACTTGGGTCGAGATTTCTCCCCCTTTTTCTCTTTCTCTTTCTCTTTCTCCCCCTTGATGATTGAATTGACAAAAACTAGGCACAAAAGATGGTTTGAGATACCAAAACCGAAAATCTCATTCAAGTGATCAAAAGCCATAGAAGGGCAAAGAACAAAGTCACTTGTCATGAGAAGATTATTCATTCAAATGCCCAAAAGCCAAAGAAAAGCTAAAGAGGGGGCAATTTGAAATGAACATAACTTGGTCCCCAAAGACATGGCCAACGGCTCAACGCAACCAAGCAAGGGATCAGAGCAACAACTCATCAAAGAGCAAAACTCGATCACATAGAGCGAAAAACTTGGTTCCCAAAGACATGGGCAACGGCTCGACGCAACCAAGTCAAAAATGAGCTAGTCCTCAAGAAGAGGCAGAAAAGGCTCAACACCACTAGCTCAAGGCTCGATACCAATTGAGGCGGAATCAATGCATAAGAATGCAAAACTGATCACAAACAGCCAAGAATTGGTGAAAACAGCTAGTTCCTCAAGACAGAGGCACATAGGCTCAACGCAACTAGCTGAAGGGTCCATACCAATCGAAAATATCAAGCAAAATCTGCTAGTCCCTCTAGACAGAGGCAAAAACGGCTCAACATGACTAGCAAGCTCGATACCGACTGAGAAAAATCACAAGAGAAGCTCAACACTAAATGGAGCACAATCACTCGGAGCATGCGGAGAAGCAGCAAGACAAAAGCGACTCCCCCTGAAATCAAGCCTATACACAAAAGCTATGTAACAAAGCTCATGACACCAATTGCATTCCATACCAAAAGATGGATACCAATTGAAAAACATAAAAGAGCTATACCAAGTGAAGAAAAACATAAAAGAGCTAAACTCCCCCTTGCTCAAAGCTCTCCCCAAAATGCATGACTCTCCCCTTTGTGCCAACACTAAAAACTCCCCCTTGCAAACAGCTTCTCCCCCTTGACAAAAGGGAACATGCTGAGGGGTTTTGACATTTTTCACAAAGTTGACACAAACACAAGACAAGTCATCAATCAAAAAGCATATGGGGGCTCTGAAAAGCATTGAAAAGGACCACAAAGAGTGTCGGAGCTGGGGGATATGTACACTAAGCTAAAAATGCATGATATGCACAATGCAACAGCTTCTAGTGTATAGCAATCAGAATGAAAAGATGCTTAAAAGGTTGCTTCCCTGAAAGTGTAGCAACCAATACAAATGCTAGCAAAGGCTCAAACTGATCAAATGAATACGAAATATGAACAATTAAGCATATGAGCAGTTTTAAGCCATTTGAAAAGGAGTTCACCACTAAAATAGCACTTAGCATGGATAGACAGGAAATCAACCAAGTGCTAACTCAGGTATAAAAAGGTGAACTACCCCTAGCAAAGTTCAATCATCATGCCATAGAATGAAGCATAGGCTTGTGTCATTATCAAATTTTATCAGAATTTGCAGCGGTATTAACACAAGTTCAAATTAAAAGCATGTGATTGCGAGAGGTTGAAAGCATGGTCATTGCCTAACTTTTCAACCGGGCTAAGCCTATGCAATAAAAGCAATCGGAAGCTTAAAGCACCGGTTTCGGTCTGACACTACACGGCTCAAGTTTAACTCAATTGTGCAATGAGAAACAGTCTCGATACCATGAGGTGCTAACACATGCAATCCCAACTCGATCTTTTCATTTCACTTAGACTTGGATCAAATTTTAAGCACAAGGTAAATATGAACAATCCAAGTAAGTGAATGACTCAGTGCAAGAGACATAGCAACCTAGCATACAAAAGATAGCACAAGTGATCTCAACACATCCTACCCATGCTAGTTGCCACTCTCAATGGTGAACAAATTAAAGATTTCATAGTTGATTGGTTAAGTTCACCATTTGCATTTCAAAAATAGCTTAGCTCATAACATGTATCAAGTGATCAAAAAGAGCCTAAGCTACAAGCATCATCATGAATAAGCAGGGCATACCAAAAGGAGCATAGTCTCATTCTCATTGCTCTAAACATGAAGCTCTAAGATGCACTAAAATACATGATGAAATGTATGCAAAAGCTAGTCTATCAAGGACAAAACAAAACTAGCCTAAAAAAGGAAAACCCAAAACAAAAGGGTATCGGGAGAAGTCAAACTAAGATACAACAGGCAAAATGCTTCCCCAACTAAAAGGGAAACACACATCAAACTCACAAGCGAAGAGCCAGGAAACGCTCAAGCGACAGCCAGTAAAATTCACATCGAAAAGACCGCACAGCAAAAAGAGGTCAAGGAAGAAGAGTACCAAAACCCGAACTCAGAAGTGTGTCAGAGGTACCTCATGAAGCGCATGACCGCCTGCTGGTGTGATACCTGAGGGAACGCCTGAATCTGCTGAACTCCGGGGCGCCTGCCTCGCCGAAGTCGTCTCTCCCTCGCCTGATGCTGTCGCTCCCACAGGTGCAGCTAGTGCTCGTAGGAGATGCTTCTCGAACGGAACCCTAAGTCGTGGAAGAAGTGGGATCGGGTCCGTGAGCCGAAATGCCCTCTCCAGGCTCCTATTCTCCTGCAAACTCAAAAGCAGAAGAGAACACAAGGCATCGTCTCGTCTAGTGTGACCTCAAGGTCTCCACGAAAACGGTTAGTCACATAATAAGCATAAGGTGAACTCTCAACAAAAAGAGATCTACCTATGAATGATATCGCAAGGAGATCTGAACTCAAACTAGTCAAAACTACCATGCAACAGGATAAAGCACTATATAGCAAAATGCAGCCTAAAGACATGATCAACCCAAACACAGCCTAAACCTCAACACATGCTACAATGCAAGATAATGATAGCAATAGATCCAAAAGCATGTAACATGATAAAATTGTGGAAAGGCTAGTGCTTAACCTAATCATATCAACAGGGTACATGTAGCTACACAAAACTAGCACCTGAAAAGTGATACCTAATGAACATCATACAACTACAAATCAAGCTCATGGAGAGATATCGTAAAACATGGCACAATGTCCATGAGGGTCACAAACTAGCATAAAAAGTGGATATTCCACAAAAGCTATACACACAGCTAGCATGACATATGATACAGAAGATAGCACATGCTAGACTAAACAAAACATGATACAAAACAAAATGTACATGCAAGAACTATACAAGTGAGCACATGAAAGTCCATCTCATACCACAAGAAATAGAACATGGATGTTCAAGGCATGAGTGTGTAAGAAAGCTCACCGAGTAGCAAAAGCCTCTTTGGAGGCAAATCTAAGCGGGGTGTAGAGAACCATCAACTCTTGATCACATCTAAAAGATCAAGCTCCATCAGGCGCATGTTCTCCACCCCGCGTCCTCATATCTACATACAAGAGGACAAAGTAACCCGAGTCTTGGATCCCGAAGGGTTAGCAAGCATGTACTTGGGAGCCCAAGACTTGGTCACAAAACTCAACTTATCTTGTGGGTTAGCATGATGCAAATGTTGGTTCAAATGCAACTGTGAAACACCCTTGGAAGCATTCCTCAAAAGGACAACTCGAGGAGAAGAATGAGTCGAACCACGGGAAAAGAGGCAAACATCTTCAAGGTTTTGTTAGAAGAACAAAATAGAAGCATATGAAAAAGCAGACGTGGACCAAGGGAAGAAGCCAATAGAGCATGTCCACGATCATGACCTATCTCACTAGAAAAGGAGTCATAATAACCATCAACAAAGAGGGGCTTTCTTACTAGGAGCACAAGCGTTCATGCCAAGAAGGGCTATGAACCACCATCTTCCTAGAGAGCGAGCTTGGCGCAAGTGTTTGGCACGCCGATAGCAAAAGCTTTTATTGATGCCCATCTTTCTCACAAAAAGAGCAATGGTACAAAGGCCTATCGGAAGGCACACCATTTCCTGACAAGTGAGAAGTTCTTTGGGACTTAGAACAAGAAGCATCAACAACCAACTTGGTGCCAGCACTAGGAGCACACGTGCCATGGGAAAGGCTACGCGGCTTCCTAAAAGCCTTAGCTCGAATTCGTCGCTCGTGTTTGACACGCGGAAACAAAAATCGAATGAGGTCCATCCTTCTTGCAAAAGGTGCAATGGAAAACCGGATTGGGAACACGAGTCCCAAAAATGTGAGAAGCACCTTTGTCAAGAGAAGTCCCTTGGACATCACTCGAAGAAACAACAAGGTTAGGAGTAGCTATGAAAGAGCTATCCGAAACCTTGGCACAAGTGCTATCGTCAAGAGACTCACGCGCAGCACAATAACTCAACTCTGGTTGCAAAGATGCAAACCTTGAAATATCAACATCGGAGTTGCAAGAAATGCTCAAAAGACTTAGCACAAAGACTCTTGCATCTTTTGGCTAAAACCTCATTCTCAAACATGAGGCGATCACATGTACCACAAGGAGTGTTTTCAGATTGTCCATCTCCTCTCTAATGCACTGGCATATGTGGTACGCAAGAGTTCATTTTCTTTTTCAAGGTTGGCACTCATATCATTGTGCTCAACCAACTTGGCGCTCATATCATCGCGCATTTGCTTCAAAACCAAAACTTCTTTTTCCAAATCAATGCATGATGTGCACATGAAATCGGTGGAATAAACATCACCATTCACATCAAGCAAAGAGTCATGAATATCACTAGAAGCATGGCAAGATTTTTATTTAAAGAGCATGAGCTACAAGGCCTAGCATTTAATTCAACATTTCAGCCCTAGCATGCTCAAGTTCATCTACAACATGTGGTGTCGGTCAATTTTAGTTCATCAATTTTAGTACACAAAAACTCACAATAAAACACATGGTAACAAAGCATTTGACTTTAGCAAGGCTATTTCAGTTTTAGCACAATCAAGGTCCTTGCGCAAGTCAAAAAAAACTAACATGGTTTGGAAGCATTAGATATCAACATTTCATTCTCAGATTTAAGCTAACAAGGGAAGGGAAAAGCATAGCTCATCATTCTTCCTAACCATGTCACTACAGGAGGTGCAAGGCAAAGATGCACTAGACTTCAGACTAGCAATGGAACATTTCAATTTTTTGACCTTTCTATGCAGGGTACTACAATGCTCAACAAAACTAGAACGAGCCTCATAAAGATTGTGCAAGGTCACAAGTCCATGAGCAAGTGTACCTCTCTTGGCCTTGCCAAGTTGACATAGAAGATCCTCCGGTGAAAGCTCGTCATCACGTAGAAGGTTCAGCAGATCGTTCACCTCGCGATCCCTCTCATCAACTGCACTCCTCCTTCTTCCCAAGATGTCGTCCTTGGAAACATTCAAACCAAAAGACAAAGACATACTTGAAGAAGAGATTGGTGCTACTTCCAAAAGCACCGTTAGTGTTAGCCAAACAAAAGCTCAACACCTCGACAAGCAAAGTCGGAAACAAAACCGCTCTCAAAAGGTCACCTTCGCGGATTCGGAACCGGTTAAGGTAGAGAGATCCTTAACTGGCTCTGATACCAATTGAAGGACCGAATTGGCGACCAGAGGGGCGGTGAATGGGAGCCTCAAATTTCTTCTCGAGAAATGATGGCCCTTGTCCCAGAAAATCACCCCAAAAGCGAAGACTGCAAGTACCGGTGAATTCATGACCTACAAATAGGTGGATACCCTAGGAGATGTCCTAGAGGTACAGCGGAACTACCGAAGAACCCCCAAAACCAAGCGCCAAAGCAACGGGGCAAAACTGCACAAGCAAGCTCCTAGAACAATCGAACTTCCGATAACGGAACACCCCACTCCTATGGAGAAGAGGAAAGTGTTCGACCAAAACTACTTAGGCCAACTAGTGGCAAAAGCACCTTGGAAAGATCCTTATGAAGTTAGGAAACTAACGCAATAGACGGATCTCAAATCGGAGTTCGAACGCAAAAGATACGGCCGCTAGAACAGAACAAACGAACTCCGAAAGCGGAACACTTAACTCCTATGGAGAAGAAGGAAGTGTACGACCAAAAATACTTTGACCAATGGTGGCAAAAGTACTTTGGAATGATCCTTAAGAAGTTAGGAAACCAACGCAACAAACGGATCACAAATCGGAGCTCGTATGCAAAAGATACGGACGAAATCAGCAAAACTGTGCAGTCACGGACTGTCCGCTAGTGAACCGCGGATTGTCCGCTATTGAACCCCGGACAGTCCGGGAATGAGTCCCGGACAGTCCGCCGTTCAAAAATGAAAACAGCGACCTCACTGCCCGTGAACAGCCCCGACCCCCGGACAGTCCGGGATAAGTCCCGGACAGTCCGGGAATGCCCAGAAAGGCTAAAAAACAGCCCGTATCAAACTCAAAATCGATTGGAACTCAACCAAATCGAACGGGGCTGCAACCAAACTTCTCCCAAGTGTTCTTCTACGTGTTGGGAAGCTAATCCTTGGATATCATCACTTCAATCCAACTAATCCATGAGAAATCCGAAGAACACTAGAAAAAAGGGGGAAGAACGAAGAACGAACGCGATTTCGACCCGATCTACGAGCTCGTGAGGTTAGAGAAGAAATCCTTCGGTGGAAAGAAGGAGCTCACGACATAGAACAATCTGATTCAAACGGAATAGCAAATCGTCGCTCGGAGAGGGAGAACGAGGCAAATCTCCGGGAGGGGAAAAACCAAAACACGGAGAACAAAAACGCGATTCGATCCAAATTTCAGCCAACAAAGAGAAGAAGAGAAATTGATCCTTGGATTGCTACTAGATGATGAATTGTGTAGCACTCTGTGTCGGGTTACAAGACACTCCTCGCAGTACAAAACGCGGATGGCGAAAAGCTCAAGAACAAGAGTCGGTCTCTCCTCTCACCCTAGCCTCCTCTCACCTAAATAAAATGAGAGTGACACCTCAAAGGATAGGTTGCCCTAACCAGCCCCCTTCATATATATAGGCGCACGTCCGAAGACCAAAACGCCCTGCCATGAAGTACTCAGCCCAAATACCCCCAGGGGTAAAACTGTCCAACCCTAGCAGTTTTCATCTGACGGCCACGCGCCTTCTCATCCTTCGCTTTGCCTCGACGCAAGCTCTAGGATGCCACCACGTGCCGTCACCGTCGACCGCCGCGCCTTCTCACCGATAGCTTCGCCGCAACGCAAGCCTCTCGGTGCTGCCACGCATCGACCGTTCTGCATAGGAACCTCCGCCCGGTTTTGAGGCCCAAACCGGTAAACCTGCCAGCCCAAGTTTGAGGCCCAAACCTGGAAACCGTCCACCCCGAGTTTTGAGGCCCAAACTCGGAAACCGGCCACCCGAGTTTTGAGGCCCAAACTCGGAAACCGTCGAGGGTAGCTTTTTGAGGCTCAGCTACCGAACCCGCACCATAGACGGGATTTCGTTCGCACACCCCGACCACCGGCACCGATGCCGATGCATGTCCAGCCTCCACGCCGGCAACAACGCCATCGTCTTCCTCCCGACTCGGCCGATGCATCGCACATCCCCATGTGCTCCCGCTCGCCGATGCCACGTGCCAGCTACCACAGCTGGTCCTCTGGCCCTCTGGTCCATCATTCCAAGCCTCACGTCCGCCCTTCACCGCTCTGGGTACATCGGCATGGCACGTCCGCCGCACGGCACGCCCATCCTTCACCGCTCCCGGTCCGTCGGCACGGCACGTCTCTACTTAACCTTCACCTCGGCATAGACCACTGTATCCGAGCTCCACACCTGCACATCAACACAGCCAAGAGACACATGTTGCACACACACACACACCAACAAATAAACACCAGAACTCAACGCCACCGGTTAGTCATAAACATTAAGCTCATAGCAAGATATGGACTAAACGGGAAAAGCCTCAAACCTTCCTCATCAAAGTCAATCATTCATCATATATGTTCTCAACAAAACCCCCTATGAGAGCGGTGAGGTACCATTGTGAGCACTGTGGGAGAGATGGACACTTGAGGGAGTTCTGCTTTAGGCGCAAGAGAGAGGAGCGCCGTTCTAGGGAGATGAACAATCTGGACATGTATCATCCTTTCCATGATGTACATGTGCCGAATGTTCAGAGGAGAGCTCTGAGGAGAGCTGCTAGGCCTAGAGGTGTAGTGCCTCAAGGTCCTAGGCGTCAGGGAGGTGTTCCCCGACGGGGTCCTGACTTTGCAGGATACGGACCCCGTGGCGGAGGCTTTGTTGAGCGTTTCCCTCCACCGCGTTTTGAGTATCGCGATGGACGCTCTTCCCTTAGCGGACCACGTTTTCCTGTGTGTGGTGATCGCTTTCCCCGTAGGCGTGCTAGGAATGGTTTTTATACTGACCGTTCTTTTGAGCAGCCGGCCCAACACTGGTACTCTACCTACTTCACTAACCCCAGTGTTGGACCGTATGCTCACCCTATGTCTTTTTATTGATGTAGGTAAAACGATTGGAGGACGTTTGGTTGGTGGATTCCGGTTGCTCGAGGCATATGACCGAAAACGCCAAGTGGTTCTCCAGTCTTAGTCCTGTTGCCGGAAAGGAGTTTATCACCTTCGGCGACAATAGCAAAGGTAAGGTGTTGTCTCGTGGGTCGGTGCGAGTTAATGAGCACTTTGTGTTGCGTGATGTTGCTCTTGTTTCTAACTTGCACTTTAACCTTCTTTCTGTTTCGCAACTTTGAGATGGGACTATGAGATTCGTTTTAAACCGAATCTCAGTCGCATTTTAGATCCTCAGGGCAATCTTGTTTGTTTGATTTCGCCCTTTGGGAAAGTCTTTCGTGCGAATTTCTCGGAGTCATTTGGTATTTCCCACTAGCTTGTGGCTGGTCCTTCCTCCTCTGATCTTTGGAAGTGGCATAGGAGACTCGGTCACTTGAGCTTCGACTTGCTTGCAAGGCTTAGCTCACTTGGCTTAATCCGAGGATTGCCCAAGTTGTCGATGGAGAAGGACCTTGTTTGCCATTCTTGTAGACATGGAAAGATGGTTGCCGCTCCCCACCATCCAGTGACTCAGGTCATGACACAGCGCCGTGGAGAGCTTTTACACATGGATCTTGTTGGTCCGGCTCGGGTGAGCTCGGTTGGGGGAAGTGGTATGTTCTTGTCGTTGTGGACGATTTTTCGAGATATTCGTGGGTCTTCTTTTTGACTGAGAAGACTGGGACTTTCTTTTTTGCTCGCAATCTGATTTTGCATCTTCAGAATGAGTTCCCTATGAACTCGATGCGAGCTATTCGTAGTGATAATGGCTCTGAATTCAGCAATTCGGATTTTGAGAAGTTTTGTAACTCTTTGGGTTTGGAGCATCAGTTTTCTTCCCCCTACACACTGCCCCAAAATGGTGTTGTAGAGAGGAAGAATCGGACCCTTGTAGAGATGGCCAGGACGATGCTCGATGAGCATAGGACTCCTAGGCGGTATTGGGCCGAGGCTATGAACACTGCATGCTATATTTCCAATCGCATTTTTCTCGGAGCTTTCTTGAAAAATACATCTTATGAGTTGCGTTTTGGAAGACAGCCCAAAGTGAGTTATTTTAGAGTCTTTGGTTGCCATTGTTTTATATTGAAGAAAGGCAACCTGGACAAATTTGAGTCTCGTTCTTCTGACGATGTATTTTTGGGTTATGGCACTCACACTCGCGCATATCGTGTACTTAACCTTGATACTAACCGAGTCATGGAGACATCTGATGTCACCTTCGACGAGACCATGGTTTGTCCTTCTTCTCGTTTTGGGCGTGCAGGTGATCATGAGGTTGGTGAGCCCCTTTTTGATGATGAGGATGAGGATGCGGAAGGCATGGGTCACCCAGCATCGCCTCCACCTGCTGTGCCGCAAAGAGCGGCTTTTACTATGACTCACGGCCCCGACACGTCTTCTTCCTGGGGGCCGTGGGATCCGCCACCCCGAGCGGTACCTTTTGTACTTGGGGAGGCACCAGCTGCTGTTGAGGGGGAGATCACTTCTGCACGGGAGGCGCCACGACACATTCAGCGCCAACACCCCCCTCAGCAGATGATCGGCGGCATTGACGAACGTGTCACTCGGTCCAGGTCACAGCATATCTCTCACTTTGCTCATTCTGCATTTGTTGCTGATTTTGAACCCTGAGATGTTGGACACGCTTTGACGGATCCAGATTGGGTCAATGCCATGCATGAGGAGTTAGAAAATTTTGAGCAAAATCGGGTTTGGGTTTTAGTTCCACCTCCTCCAGACTGTAATCCTATTGGGACAAAATGGGTTTTCAAAAACAAACAAGGAGAGGATGGCCACATTGTGAGAAACAAAGCGAGACTTGTGGCCAAAGGTTATAGTCAGAAGGAGGGGATAGACTATGAGGAGACTTTTGCTCCTATAGCTCGTTTGGAGGCTATTAGGATACTCTTGGCTTTTGCTGCATCCAAAGGTTTCAAACTTTTTCAAATGGATGTCAAGAGTGCCTTCTTAAACGGCTACATAGAAGAAGAGGTGTATGTTGAACAACCCCCCGGCTTTGAAAATCCCAAGTTTCCAAACCATGTTTTTAAACTCCACAAAGCTTTATATGGTTTGAAACAAGCCCCTAGAGTCTGGTATGATAGATTGAAAACTTTTTGCTAGCTAAGGGTTTTAAAATGGGATGTGTGGATAAAACGCTCTTTCTCCTCAAGCAAGGCAACGATACTCTCTTGGTCCAGATTTACGTGGATGATATCATTTTCGGTGGTTCTTCTCATGCTTTAGTTGCCATGTTTGCAGATTTGATGAGCAGGGAGTTCGAGATGAGCATGATGGGCGAGCTGACTTTCTTTCTCGGGTTGCAAATTAAGCAATCCCGAGAGGGGACGTTTGTGCACCAGGGAAAGTATACCAAGGACTTGCTGAAGAGGTTCGATATGGGTGAGGCCAAGCCTCTTCCAACACCCATGTCAACCACGACAGCCCTGGATGCGGACAAGGATGGAGAAGTTGTGGACCAGAAGGAGTACCGAAGCATGATCGGGTCGCTGCTCTACCTGACAGCGACACGCCCGGACATCCAGTTCGCGATGTGTTTGTGCGCGCGCTTTCAGGCGTCGCCACGCACCTCTCACCATCAGGCAGACAAGCGTATTTTCAGGTACCTTCATTTCACACCTGAGTTTGGGATTTGGTATTCTGCTTCCTCCACCCTCTCCCTTTGCAGTTATTCTGATGCCGATTTTGCTGGTTGCCGAGTTGAGCGCAAGTCCACTTCTGGGACTTGCCAGTTTATTGGTTCTTCTCTTGTATCGTGGTCTTCTCGCAAGCAGTCTAGTGTCGCTCAGTCTACCACAGAGGTTGAATATGTTGTTGCGGCTAGCTGCTGTTCTCAATTGCTTTGGACGATGGCCACTTTGCGTGATTTTGGTCTGAGCTTTACTCGCGTTCCTTTGCTTTGTGACAGCACAAGTGCTATTAGCATTGCTAAGAACCCCGAGCTTCACTCGAAGACCCAACACATTGATGTGCGCTTTCATTTTCTGCGAGACCATCATGAGAAGGGTGATATCGACCTTCGCCATGTCCATGTCGATACTCACCATCAGTTGGCAGATATTTTCACCAAGCCTTTGGACGAATCAACCTTTAATCGGTTGAGAGGCGAGCTTGGTGTGTGTTTCCCCTTTTAGATGGGGGAAACATTTTGGCTCTTGTATCATAGACTGACTATTTTTTCATTTGTCTTATTTTCTTTTGCATTTCAGCATATGCTTTTACATTCTGAGCTTCATGTATATAATCTTTAGAATATGATTATGCTCTATGTAGTATGCTCCGATGTTTTTGTGATGCTTGTAGCTTATGCTCTTTCTGATCACTGATACATGTTATGAGCTGAGCCTGCTTAATGTACATAAAATTTGAAAACCTTCACCATTGAGATATGCAACTAGCATGTGTAGGATGTGTTGAATTCACTCGTGCTTTTCATATATGCTAGGTTGCTACGCCTCTAGTTCTGAGTCTGCCACTTGCTTGGTTTGTTCATATTCTGTCAATAAAAATTTTGAACCAAGTGTTAAGTGAACTGAAAAGATCGAGATGGGACTGCTTGTCAACACATCACGGTATCGAGACTGTTTCTCATTGCACATTTGAGTTAAACTTGAGCCGTGTAGTGTATGACCGAAACCGACGCTTTAAGCTTCTGATTGCATATGCATAGGCTTCGCTCGGTTGAAAAGTTAGGCAATGACAAGCTTTCAACCTCTTGCAATCACATGCTAAGTTTTGAACTTGTGTAATTTCACCGCTGCAACTCCGATTTAAAACTGAAATCACAAGTATATGCTTCATTCTCCAGCATGATGATTGAACTTTGCTAGGGGTAGTTCACCTTGTATACATGTTTAACACTTGTTTGAATGAAATCCTGTCTATACATGTGTAGTGCTATTTTGATGGTGAATATCTTCTAGCTAAAACTGCTCACTTTGCTCATATGTTCATATTTCGTATTTGGTGATCAGTTTGAGCCTTTGCTAACATTTTATGGATGTTGTTGAGTCATCGGATCAGAACTGTGTAGAGCATCTTTGCATTCTCTTGACTATATTCCTGAAGCTGCTAACTTGTATTTTGGCTCATATGCATTTTGGAAAGGAAAGAATTTGGCTTGATTGGCACTTTTTGATGGTGCATTCTCTAAGGGGGAGAGATTTTTCTCTAGGGTGCATTCTTTTTCTTGATAAGTGCATTTTCAACTAAGGGGGAGATATATTACAAATCATGAGTACCTTCTGTGTTCAACTAAGGGGGAGATACAAGGGGGAGACATTGCAAATTTTGCAATCATATGCTATGTTTCATAATTTCTCAAATCTTGTGCTTTCCGAGTTGGACCAAAAGGGATTTTTCCTGGTTGTGTGCACTATTCGAGGGGGAGTTTGCTGCTTCCTGTTGGCCGTAAGGTTTTGGTATCGAGCTTTCTCTGCTAGTTGTGTTGAGCCTTTGTGCCTCTGTCTTGAGGGACTAGCATTTGCTTCGATTTCTCATTTGGTATCTGCTAGCGGTGTTGAGCCTGTTCTACCTCTTCTTGAGGGCTTGCTTTGCTTTGCTTGGTTGCGTCTAGCCGTTGCCCATGTCTTTGGGGACCAAGTTATCTTGCTCTTTCCACTTGATCTTCTTCGGCTTTGCTATGCTTTTGGGTCATTTGGTCGAGTTCTCTCTACTCCTTCTACTTTATTATGATTTGTGTGTGTAGTTGACAATGCACTCATCAAGGGGGAGATTGTGGATACATGGGTGTATGTCGAGTCTCGAGTGATGAGTGATTGTCAACGGGCTTGATCGCATGTTCTTTGGCTTGTGTTGTGCAGGTGTCGAGCACGGAGACAGTGATCGAGGGCAAGGTGAAGGTCAAGTAGAAACGTGTCGTGCCGACGGACCGGGAGCGGTGAAGGGCGGACGTGAGGCTTGGACTGAGGGACCGGTGGCCAGAGGATCAGCTGTGGTGGCTGACAGCCTGGGACAGCGACGAGCAGAGACTTGCGGGGCACGGTGTTGCCTGAGTCGTGGACTTGGGGACACGTGTCGGTGGACGGGGTGCACGGTCGGTGCATCCCCTCTACATCTCCGGTTTGGTGGTTGAGCCACAGAAAAACCACTGGGTGGATGGTTTCCAGGTTTGGGCCACAAAACCTGGGGGTGCTGCGGGTTTGCCGAGTTTGGGCCACAAAACTCGGGCTGAGGACGGTTTCCAGGTTTGGGCCTCAAAACCTGGGCGCTGGCGGGTTTCTGAGTTTGGGCCACAAAACTCATGCGATGGGAGGCTGGTTTCCCGGTTTGGGCCTCAAAACCGGGGACGGACGTGAAGGCCTGGTTTCCCGGTTTCGGCCACAAAACCGGGGGGGGAGTCCGTGAAGAGGACGCAGAGCGGTGGCGGCATGTGGCGGCAATCGGGAGGTTGCGTCGAGGCAACGCTACGAGTTGTGCGGGCGTGGCCGTCGGATCAACACCTACCTCGAGTTGGTCCAGGATAGCCTTAGGGTTTGGCTGGGTCGCTCTGTAAATACTTAGGGGTAGAGTGGGAAATAGGTTTAGGTTAAGTAGAGGGAGACACCCACCTCCCGATCTATCTCAGTCATTTTGCTATTCTATCTTAGGGTTTTCGGCTCTCCCACATCCGTGTTGTAGCAAACCTGAGATCCACAGAGAAGAGAACAATACCTCTGTGCCCGTGAGATTTTGAGGAAGTGAGACCGTAATATCACTATTGTAGCGTGTGGTAGCCACACGGTTTCAAATTTGTGGTTGTGATTCGCGTTTTGTTCTAGTTCTTCGCGGGTTGCTTTTCTCCACGTTTTTCCCGTCGATCGATCTCTTTGCTCGGTGCATCTTTTGCAAATCCGTTTGAACTGAGTTGTTCTAGATCGTGAGGCACTTCTTTCCACCGAAGGAATTCTCCTCTAACCTCACGAGCTAGTAGATCGGTCGATTTTCGGTTCGGGTCAAGTTTTTCTCCCTTCCCCCGAATTTCTTCGATTCATCGATTTGGAGATAGGTTCGAGCCATGATCTCTTAGAGATAGCTCACTATCCTCCTTGTGACTCCTCTCACCAAGTTTGATCCCTAGAGGATTCGTTTTGGGTGAGATTGAGTGGAATCGGTGGACAAACCTGTTGTGGGGTGACCGGACGCTAGGTCTCAGAGTCCGGTCGTTGAACATAGAGTGTTCTGTTTCGTGCCTCGACCGGACGCTTCACCTTGTGCTTGACCGGACGCTACGGACACACTGTTCATCCGCTTGTATTCTTGCGACCGGACGCTTGAGACTTGACCGGACGCACAGGGACAGTGAGTCCGGTCACAAGCAGTAAAGGTCCAGAAGTGATTTTCTTTGACCGGACGCGTCCGGTGGTCTGTGATCGGACGCGTCCGGTGGTCTGTGACCGGACGCAAGCAGAGTCCGGTCGAGTCTGTCCTGCGTGTTTTCGTCTGCAGTTTGTTCGTCCGACTTTCGATTTGAGATCCGCTTGTTGCGTTGGATTCCTGACTTTGAGCTCTACAGAAATCGGGCTTCTCGCTTTACAAAATAGCCTGAATCCCCCTCGCGTTGCTCGGGGGAGGTTGAGGTTACCCAAAGTTCATCCTGTCACTAGTTGACTTGCGTGAACTTGGGCGAGGGAATTTTTGTGGTGTCCCGCTGTGTTCCTAGGGAACATCCACCCATTCTCTTGGGTCGTGGACATCACGCGCATCGGTTTTGCTCTTTGGGTTGATTCTCGGGATATCACTAGAAGTAAGGTGAATGCTATTCATGATTCTTTGCTTGATGTGAATGGTGATGTTTCTTCCACCGATTTCATTTGCACATCATGCATTGATTAAGAAAAAGAAGTTTTGGCTTCGAAACAAATGCGCGATGATATGAGTGTCAAGTTGGTTGATCACAATGATATGAGTGCCAACCTTGAGAAGGAAATTGAACTCTTGCGTACCATATATGCCGAGTGCATTAGAGAGGAGATGGAAAATCTGAAAAATGCTCCTTGTGGTACTTGTGATCGCCTCATGTTTGAGAATGAGGTTTTAGCTAAAAGATGCAAGAGTCTTTGTGCTAAATCGTTTGATTCACGCAATTCTTGCAACTCCGATGTGGGTGTTTCTAAGCTTGATTCTTTGAAACCGGAGTTGAGTTCTTGTATTGCGCGTGAGTCTTTTGACGATAGCACTTGTACCAAGGTTTCAGATAGCTCTTTCATAGCTACTCCTAACCTTGTTGTTTATTCAAGTGATGTCCAAGGGACTTCTTTTGACAAGGGTGCTTCTCACATTTTTGGGACTCGTCTTCACAATCCGATATTCCATTGCACCTTTTGTAAGAAAGATGGACACTCATTCGATTTTTGTTTCCGCCTTGTCAAACACGAGCGACATATTCGAGCTAAGGCTTTTAGGAAGCCACGTAGCCTTTCCCATGGCGCGTGTGCTCCTAGTGTTGGCACCAAGTTGAATGTTGATACTTTTGTTCTAAGTCCCAAGGGACTTCTCACTTGTCGGAGAATGGTGTGCCTTCCGATAGGCCTTTGTACCATTGCTCTTTTTGTGAGAAAGATGGGCATCAAGAAAGCTTTTGCTATCGGCGTGCCAAACGGTTGCGCCAAGCTCGCTCTTCTAGGAAGATGGCGGTTCATGGCCCCTCTCATGGCATGAAAGCTTGTGTTCCTAGTAAGAAGCCCCTCTTTGTTGATGGGTTTTATGACTCCTTTTCTAGTGGGTTACGTCATAGTTGTGGACATGCTTCTAATGCTTCTTCTGTTGGTCCACGTCATGCTTCTCATGATGCTTCAATTGGTTCTTCTCAAAAAACCATGGAAGATGTTTGCCTCTTTGCCCATGGTACGACTCGTTCTTCTCCTCGAGTTGTCCTTTTGAGGAATGCTTCCAAGGGTGTTTCAAAATTGCATTTGAACCAACATTTGCATCATGCTAACCAACATGATAAGTTGTGATTTGTGACCAAGTCTTAGGTTCCCAAGTACATGCTTGCTAACCCTTCGGGATCCAAGGCTCGGGTTATTCTGTCCTCTTGTGTGTAGAGATGAGGACGCGGGGTGGAGAACATGCACCTGATGAAACTTGATCTTTTAGATGTGATCAAGACTTGATGGTTCCCTACACCCCGCTTAGATGTGCCTCAAAAGAGGCTTTTGCAGTTTGGTGAGCTTTCTTTTACACTCATACCTTGTACATTCATGGTCTATTTCTTGTGGTATGAGATGGTCATTCATATGCTCACTTGTATAGTTCTAGCATATACTTTTTCTTTTGTATCATGTTTTGATGTAGTCTAGCATGTGCTATCTTGTATGTCATGTCATGCTAGCTTTGTGTATAGCTTTTGTGGAGTAGCCATTTTTCATGCTAGGTTGTGATCCTCATGAACATTACGCCATGTTTTACCATATTTCTCCATGAGCTTGATTTATAGTGGTATGATGTTCATTAGGTATCACTTTTAAGGTGCTAGTTTTGGTTAGCTACAAGTACCCTGTTGATATGTTTAGTTTGAGCACTAGTCTTTTCCACAATTCTATCATGTTACATGCTTCTGGATCTATGGCTATCATTATCTTGCATTGTAGGATGTGTTGAGGTTTAGGCTGTGTTTGGGTTGATCATGTCTCTAGGCTACATTTTGCTATATAGTGCTTTATCCTGTTGCATGGTAGTCTTGACTAGTTTGAGTTCAGATCTCCTTGTGTTATCATTCATAGGTAGGCCTCTTTTTGTTGAGAGTTCACCTTATGTTTATTATGTGACTAACCGTTTTATGGAGACCTTGAGGTCACACTGGACGAGACAATGTCTTGTGTTCTCTTCTGCTTTTGAGCTTGCAGGAGAACAGGAGCCTGGAGAGAGCATTTCGTCTCACGAACCCGATCCCACCTCTTCCATGACTTGGGGTTCCGTTCGAGCAGCTCTCCAGCGAGCACTAGCTGCACCTGTGGAAGCGACAACATCAGGCGAGAAGGAGACGACTTCGGCGACGCAGGCGCCCCGGAGATTTCAGCAGATTCAGGCGTCCCCTCGGGTATCACACCAGCAGACGGTCAAGCACTTCATGAGGTACCTCCGACATACTTCTGAATTCGGGTTTTGGTACTCTTCTTCTTCGACCTTTTTCTGTTGTGTGGTCTTTCCGATGTGGATTTTGCTGGCTATTCGCTTGAACGTTTCTTAGCTCTTCTCTTGTGAGTTTGGTGTGTGTTTCCCTTTTAGTTGGCGGAGCATTTTACTTGTTGTATCATAGTTTGACTTCTCCGATACCCCTTTTGTTTTGGGTCTTCCTTTTTTGGCTAGCTTTGATTTGTTTTTGCTAGACTAGCTTTTGCATGCATTTCATCTTGTATTTAGTGCATTTTAGAGCTTCATGTATATAGTAATGAGAATGAGATTATGCTCTTTTTTGGTATGCCCTGTTGATTCATGATGATGCTTGTAGCTTAGGCTCTTTTTGATCACTTGATACATGTTATGAGCTAAGCTATTTTTGCAAATGGTGAACTTGATTAATCAACTACGAAACCTTTAATCTGTTCACCATTGAGAGTGACAACTAGCATGGGTAGGATGTGTTGAGATCACTTGAGCTATCTTTTGTATGCTAGGTTGCTATGTCTCTTGCACTGAGTCATTCACTTGCTTGGATTGTTCATATTTACCTTGTCCTTAAAATTTGATCCAAGATTAAGTGAATTGAAAAGATCAAGATGGGATTGCATGTGTCAGCACATCACGGTATCGAGACTGTTTCTCATTGCACAATTGAGTTAAACTTGAGCCGTGTAGTGTCAGACCGAAACCGGTGCTTTAAGCATCCGATTGCTTTTCTTGCATAGGCTTAGCCCGGTTGAAAAGTTAGGCAATGACCATGCTTTCAACCTCTCGCAATCACATGCTTTAATTTGAACTTGTGCTAATACCGCTGCAATCTCCGATAAAATTTGAAAATAACACAAGTTTATGCTTCATTCTATTGCATGATGATTGAACTTTGCTAGCGGTAGTTCACCTTTTATACTTAAGTTAGCACTTGGTTGATTTCCTGTCTATGCATCCTAAGTGCTATTTTAGTGGTGAACTCCTTTTCAAATGGCTTAAAACTGCTCATATGCTTAATTGTTTATATTCTTATTCATTTGATCAGTTTGAGCCTTTGCTAGCATTTGTATTGGTTGCTACACGTTCAGGGCAGCACCCTTTTGAGCATCTTTTCATTCTGATTTCTATACACTTGAAGTCGTTGCATGTGCATATCATGCATTTTTAGCTTAGTGTACATACCCCTAGCTTCGATACACCTTGTGATCACCCCCACATGTTTTTGGTTGATGACTTGTCTTGTGTTTGTGTCAATTTTGTGGAGAATTGTCAAAACCCCTCAGCATGTTCCCTTTTGTCAAGGGGAGAAACTGTTTGCAAGGGGGTGCTTGAGTGTTGGCACGAAGGGGGGAGTCATGCATTTTGGGGAGAGCTTTGAGCTATGGGGAGTTTAGCTCCTTTATGTCCTTCAATTGGTATCCTTCATAGTGAGCATTGTTGCATAACATTTGTGTATAGGCTTGCTTTCATGGGGAGTCATTTTTGCTTTGCTGCTTCTCCGTGTGCTCCAAATGTTTGTGTGCCTTTTGGTATGGAGCCTTCAGCTAGTTGTGTCGAGCCTTTATGCCTCTGTCTTGAGGAACTAGCTATTTTCACCAATTTTTTGGCTGTTTGTGATTGGTATCGAGTTTACTGCTAGTTGTGTTGAGCCTCTGTGCCTCTATCTTGAGGGACTAGCAGTTTTGCATTCTTATGCGTTGATTCAGCCTCAATTGGTATCGAGCCTTGAGCTAGTGGTGTTGAGCCCTTTTCTGCCTTTTCTTGAGGGCTAGCTCATTTTTGACTTCGTTGCGTCGAGCCGTTGCCCATGTCTTTGGGAACCAAGTTTTTCGCTCCTTGTCTGAGTTTTCGCTCTTTTTGTGGAGTTCTGCTCAGATTTTGCTTGGTTGCATTGAGTCGTTGCCCATGTCTTTGGGGACCAAGTTTTCGGTTTTGGTATCTCAAACCATCTCTTGTACCTAGTTTTTGTCAATTCAATCATCAAGGGGGAGAAATTTTGAAACCCAAGTAGATAAGAACCTTCCAAGTTGATAAGAACCTTGGTTTCTTTGATTCCAAGTTGATAAGAACCTTGGTTTCTTTGGTGATGATTGTTTGACAATTTATTTGAGATTGGTTTTTGAGTGTCTTTTGGGATTTCATGAAACTCTTGTTTTCTCTTGACTCTTCGGTTGTGTGGAGGTTTGCCCACTTTTCCTGATTCCTTTGGGACCGAGAGCTTTTATTTGGAGTTTTCATGATTCTTCCTCATTCCAAGTGGCTTTGTGTTTGCTTTTGCTTGGCTTTTGGGCACTTGAATGAGGCTTGCCTTGAAACCCTTCCTATGTGGTTTTATTGTTAGTCAATGCATTCATCAAGGGGGAGATTGAGAACATAAATGATGAATGATTGACATTGATGAGGAAGGTTTGAGGCTTTTCCTGGTTGAGTCATTATTATGCGCTTAATGTTTCTGACTAACCGGTGGTGTTGAGTTGTGTGTTTACCGGGTTGGTGTGCGTGTGCAACATGTGTCTCTTGGCTGTGTTGATGTGCAGGTGTGGAGCTCAGAGATAGTGGTCGATGGCGAGGTGAAGGTCAAGTAGAAACATGTCGTGCCGACGGACCGGGAGCGGTGAAGGATGGGCGTGCCGTGCGGTGGACTTGTCATGTTGATGGACCCAGAGCGGTGAAGGGCGGACGTGAGGCTTGGACAGACGAACCAAGAGGTCGGAGGACCAACTGTGGTAGCTGGCACGTGGCATCGGCAAGCAAGAGCACATGGGGATGTGAGATGCATCGGCCGAGTCGGGAGGAAGATGATGGCGTCGTGGCACTTGGTGGCAGGTCAGACACGGGCTTGCGTGCGGTGCAAGTGTCGTCGGTCGAGTCAAGAAGGAAGGCGAAGGCGTTGTGCCTGGCGTGGAGGCTGGACATGCATCAGCATCGGTGCCGGTGGTCGGGGTGTGCGAACCACATCCCGTCTACGGTGTGGGTTTGGTAGTTGAGCCTCAAAAAACTACCCTCGACGGTTTCCAGGTTTGGGGCTCAAAACCTGGGGTGGCCGGTTTCCAAGTTTGGGCCTCAGAACTCGGGGTGGACGGTTTCCAGGTTTGGGCCTCAAAACCTGGGCTGGCGGGTTTACCGGTTTGGGCCTCAAAACCGGGCGGAGGTTCCTATGTGGAACGGTCGACGCGTGGCGGCACCGAGAGGCTAAGCTATCGGTGAGGAAGGCGCGGTGGTCGACGTGATGGCACGTGGCGGCATCCTGGAGCTTGCGTCGAGGCGAAGCGAAGGATGAGAAGGCACGTGGCCGTCAGATGAAAACTGCTAGGGTTGGATAGTTTTACCCCTGGGGGTATTTGGGCTGAGTACTTCATGTTAGGGCGTTTTGGTCTTCGGACGTGCGCCTATATATATATGAGGGGCTGGTTAGGGCAGCCCATCCTTGGAGGCGTCACTCTCATTTTGTTCATGTGAGAGGAGGCTAGGGTTAGAGGAGAGAGTTGGCTCTTGTTCTTGAGCTTTTCGCCATCCGCGCTTTGTTGTTGCGAGGAGTGGCTGTAACCCAATATTGTGTGCTACACAATCCATCTTGTTGAAATCCAAGGATCAATTTCGTACTCCTCTTGGCTGTCTCGATTTTGGATCGAATTCGCGTTTTTGTTCTTTGTGTTTCGGTTTTTTCCCTCCCGGAGATTTGCCTCGTTCTCCCTCTCCGAGAGGTGGCTTTCAATTCCACTTGAACCTGCTTGTTCTAGATCGTGTGGCGCTTCTTTTCACCAAAGGAATTCACCTCTAACCTCACGAGCTAGTAGATCGGTCAGTTTTAGTTTTGGGATCGAGTTTTTGCCCGTTCTTCACCGTTTTCTTCGATTCACCGATTTGGAGTTAGGTTCAAGCCATGATCTCTTAGGAGTAGCTCACTAACATCCTTGTTACCCCTCACACGGAATTTGAGCCTTAGTGCTTTTGATTTGAGCGAGATCCGGTTGATTCGGTGGACGAACAGAGGGCTCCTCGGGGTGACTGGACGCAGCCTCATAGCGACCGGACGCACCGACTCAGAGTCCGGTCTTTGAACACAAGCGTTGTCCAGTTCACGCATGGTGACTGGACGCTGACTGGGAATCGACCGGACGCACCAGTTCTAGAGTTCGGTCAGTTCCAGAGACCATTCTAAGCGATTGGACGCACCAGTTGCTCTATGACCAGACGCGTTGCTCGCACTGTTCATTGCGAAGTAGCGACCGGACGCTGGCTTTTGTGTTGACCGGACGCATCTCCATGCAGAGTCTGATCCAACACAGAGAGCTCCCGAAACGGGATTCTTGTGACCGGACGCATCCGATCACTTCTGATCAGACGCTCCCTAGAGTCCGGTCAGTGCAGTGATCGCACGTTTTCGTCCGTATCTTTTGCGTTCAAGCTCCGATTTGAGATCCGCTTTTTGCGTTGGATTCTCGACTCTGTGCTCTACAGAAATCGGGCTTCCCGCTTTGCAAAAAATCCTGAATCCCCCTCACGTTGCTCAGGGGAGGTTGAGGTTACCCAAAGTCCATCTTGTCACTAGTTGACTCGCGTGGATTTGGGCGAGGGAGTTTTTGTGGTGTCCCGCTGTGTTCCTAGGGAACATCCACCCATTCTCTTGGGTCGTGGACATCACGCGCATCGGCTTTGCTCTTGGGGTTGATTTTCTGGGACAGAGGCCTAAACATTTTGAAAGAAATTTTACGTCTCCCATTCACCCCCCCCCCCCCCTCTGTTCGCCATTTCGGTATATCATTTAAGCACTTTGGTGGCTAGAGCAACTAAATATGTGTCTAAGCACTTGGTACACTTCCTTGAGCTCCAACCATGTTGATTTGGCCGGCCATGGGGGTATATATAGAGCCCCAACCAAATAGAGTCGTTGGACACCAAGGATGGACTTTTCTGCGTAGCATCGGACGCTCCTGTCGGGAGCATCGAACGTGCGTCCGATGTCACATAACGGCTAGTTTTGCCGACCAGGCACTGAGTCACATCGGACTCTGACAGCGTCCGATGCTTGACCATCTGACGCGTCCAATGTCTTCAGAGCCTCTCTATAACCTCTCTGCATAGGCATCGGACGCAGGGGTCCTGTAGCGTCTGATGTACATCGGCGCGTCCGATGCACGCTGTGCAGGTTTGCACAGTGTTGTCGTAGCGTCCGATGTGCTCGGTTTCAGCGTCTGATGCTTCTGCTAGCGCGGACACGAGCTAGGGTTTGTCATCGGTGCGTCCGATGCTTGCGAAGCCAGCGTCCGATGTCCCTTTAACTTTGTTTCTTCACGATTTCTTGCGTCGTCTTGGTTCCATTCTTGTGCCTTGGACTTTGCTTGATCCTGAGAGTCTTCTACTGAGCTTCAAATGTCTTGCTTGAGGTGTTGATCATCGGATCACCCACTTCGCCTTAGTCCAAGCCACCTTTTGCACCCTATTGGACTATAAAACAAACACTCAAAAATACATTAGTCCAATATAGTTATGTTGTTCATCAAACACCAAAATTCAAAGTTAAATGGGTCGAGGTCCATTTTTTTTACACAAGTGATGAGTCAATTGGGATGTGTCCTAGAGTACTAGACGAGTGCTTCCCCCAGTCAACCGTCCCTGTGGAGTATGGAGACCTGAAGAGTAGATATAGAATAGTTTTCACTATGCTTTGTTTATTGTAACTATGTTTCGATATGTAATAAAATATTGTTCTTGATATTCTCCATATCTGTCGTTATATGTGTCGTGTGGACATCCTGGGCACATATATAGTTAGCGCCTAGTGTTCTTTGGAAAACTGGGTGCGACACCGACGAAGGTCCACTGAAGCAAAACCCTTAGAAATATTACAACAATTAAAATCAAAAGCCATTTTAGGGGGTGTTTGGGACTGCTCCGCTCCACGTTTTTCAGCTATGCTTCACGTTTTTTTAGCCAAACAATTTTAGCTCCACGCATACTGTTTGAAAAAAAAGTATAGAATTATGAGAGCACCTGTAAAGTTACTCCACAAACTCCTTCACGATAGAATCTGTGGAGCAGAATTCATAGAGCAGTCCCAAACACATAGGGCAGTCTCAAAACACCCTCTTAATCTTGATCGCTCTGAAGATAACCCCTAACTCAGCTCGAATCAAAATCATTCGATTTAACGCCCTTTCCAGATCCTGTGCATCAGTTTCAAGAATCACCTCATTCAGTCCAAGATAAGTAGCTAGTTCTAGAGGCCTTTCAGACATGCTGCTGCTCCATGCACACTCTGAAGCTAGTTCTTAATGTTTGCACACTCCAGGAGAAATTTTCCTCACACCATGCGGCGGCTACATGCTTGGGAACTACAATGGAATGGGCCGACTTCAACGAGTCTAAACTTCACCGTATAATGCAGGCATCAGGCCCAACTACATATTCTCAATCTCCCAAAGTACTAAAGATGGCAATTGGAATCCACAATCCGATGGATATTTACTTCATTAACGTCTCTAATCAAGAAAAAAACCTTTACATATAGATCTCTAAATAGAGAAAACCTTCACTCAATAGGTACGCAGGTATAGGTACATTCCTATAATCCCCATACCTGTTGCCTATGGATAAAAAATATTCAAAAGTTTAAATGGCTTAATAGTACTATTTTCTACTGTCTATTGATTAACATCTCTAATCAAGAAAAAACTTTTACATATAGATCTCTAAATAGAGAAAACCTTCACTCAATAGGTACGCGGGTATAGGTACAGTACCTGTTGCCTATGGATAAAAAATATTCAAAGGTTTAAATGGCTTAATAGTACTACTTACTATATATGATGTAAAAAATTATAAATTTATATAATACTTATTATATTACTGCTATTAACATAGTACTTAATATAAGAATTATAAATTTATGGTATTGTGCCACTAATATCTGGTCGTTACTACAATTTCATCTGAATTTCATGTGTTCTTACTATCATGTGTTTATTATTGTTATAATATATTGTATACTGTGCAAGTTAAAAGTTTCCGTGGATAAGTATATAGATGACCGATGGGTGAGATTTACACAACCAAGTATGGGTCTAAGGAAATTTTTTACCCGTCATAAGTAAAGAGATTAAGGAAATTTTTTACCCGTCATAAATAAAGAGATTTTGATGGTATTACTTTTTGCTGATGGGGCAATCTGCAGAACCAATACCCAATAGAAATTTACACATTGCCATCTTAACCCCCAAACCACTCCAATCTTCCGATGCAGCCTGCAAATAAATCAAGCTTCCAAACAAGTCCTAAATGCCACGTAAAATAATACAATAGGACCACTTTGCCGAAGCTAATGTGGGGACACCAATTTTTTCTTATGTAAGCATATAATAATACGTTGCTGGCTAGTAGTAAAGGTCTTGTTCTCAAGCAAGGAGCATCAACCAAAAGATATCTTAGCAACAGACAGCAGTTCAAATATTCTACTAAGATACTACTGGATTCCAATCCAATCAGATAAAAACAAGTTTAAGAAGGAGCAGATAGCAATTCAGAGAGTAGCACGAAGGCTATGATAATCCACAAAAAAGAAACGAAGGCTACTAGTATGCAGCAATTTATTCTAATCTGTTGCCGTGTGATGCTAGGGCTGCACGTTAATCTTCAACTTCATCATATCACCCAATCAGGCAGGCAATAACCCAGCTGCCATTCAACGATATGTATCATAAGGTCAGCAAAGTTCTAAACAATATATGGTTTATTACATAATAATAGTGAGATCGTTGAGATGTATTACATACATGTTTGGTGGTCCCTTGTTGGGGGAAAGGACCCTCGACAGAAGCGCCGCCCGAACTGGTGCTCAAAATCAGCCCTCGCGTAACGCCTGGCGTGCTTGCGGGGTCTCTCTACCATCGGAGGCCACTACCCTGACCCCCGAATGCGGGACCCAACCCTCGCTCTCTTGCTGTGTTCCTGTGCAGGTCTGAGGCGATGGCGCACTGCAGGAAACCTTCGCTGACCGTCGACACCCACCTTCGCTGGAGCGAGGGTCCAGGCAAGCAGCAAGCGTGTTCACTTGCCTCTCCCGGGAGGCAAGTGCAGAAGGAGTGAGCGCGGCCGAAGGTCAAGACCGCCGCACCTCTCCCCGAAGGTGAACAGGGGCCAGGTGGCGGCGCGCCGGGGTGTGACCGATTAGGGTTTCCGCTCCAGCTGTGTTGTTACGCTTCTGCCCTTCCTCCCTGCGCGGAGGCGAGGAATCTTTGCTGTACCCTTTTGTAATTTGGCCCGTACCCCTTGGCATTCCCTATAAATACCAAGGGGATGAACAGTGTAAACCACGACTTTTTGGGAATTCGAGCACTTTCCACTTCCGTTTCACCTTCGCTACCGCATCCGACGCTTGGTCACCTTCGCTCCTTCCCCTGCACAAGTGCGGAGGTTGGGCAAGTGTGCTCCCAACAGTTTGGCGCCGTCCGTGGGGAGCGAAGTCTGAAATGGCGGGAAACAGGAGAGCACCTTCGGCGAGGGACCAGCGCGTTGCTAGAGAGGGCGGCAGCGGTGGTCCCGCCTGCTGAGGAAATTGCACAACCCTCGGGAGGAGAAAATGTCACCCCGGAACCCCAATCCCTGGGCCCCCAGGCCGAGAGTGGCGACACAGCCGCACCCACACACTTCGGGAGAGAGAAGGAGAAGGAAGAAGAAGAGGTGGCCTCGAGGCCCTTGAAAGGCTCGAGGCTGAGCTGCAAGAGAAGAAGAGGCGCCTGGAACAGCTTGAGAGGCACAACCGACTGCGCTCAATCAGACAGAGGGCAGACGAGGCCAGGGAGCAGCTTCGCCGCATGGAGGAGTCCCTCGCCGCGGCAGAAGCCGAAGCCGAGGGCTGGAACAATGAGGAGATACCCCCGTTGCGAGAGGGGAATGAGGAGCCAAATCAAGACAACCTTCGTCACCACCCACCACCCCACCACCACCAGTACACCCAGAGCCATATCTTGTGAGACACCCAAACCTCCGCCAACTCTACCCAGATGAGAGAGAGCAAACCTTCGCATTCAGCGAAGGCATCAACAACACCAAATGCCATACGATCCAAAGTCACCACTCTCCCAAACACTCCAAACCCAGCCCTGGCCACCTTGCTATAATCCACAAAACCTACCTCGCTATGATGGACTTTCCGACCCTCGCCAGTTCATCATGAGCTATGAAGCAGCGGTTGCCGCAGCAGGCGGTGACGAATCAACAATGGCCAAATCCTTTGTCATCATTCTGCGAGACATCGCACAAAAACGGTACAGCAACCTTCGCCCCGGAACTGTGGATTCCTGGGCCTGCCTCAGAGACAAGCTGTGTACAAACTTCAAGGGCATCACTCCAGCCCCGTTAAACCCCATCGAGCTATTCAACTGCAAGCAAGAGGAACGCGAGCCGCTCCAAGATTACTGGCGAAGGTTCATTCAAATCAGAGCGAGGACCCCTGGGATATCTGACGAGGCTGTCATCCTCGCTGCAGTCAGTGGTCTGCGCCCAGGACCATGCTCCTCAAAATTTGCCAGAAAACCGGCAAACTCGATCGAGGAGTTGCATGAAACAATGGAAAGATACTGTAGAGCTGATATGGATTTCAGAGCAAAGTCCGACGCTCGGAGGTCTCAGCAGAGGCCACAGCCGAGGCCTCAACCGAGAGAAAGCAACCCTCGCCAAGAGCAAAGCAACGTTGGTGCGATCAACAAAGCAACAAGCTATGAACATCAAACACGGGACGCTCATCACCCGAGCAGCCAAGCCCCGCAGGCTTTGCCACCTCCGCCGAACCAGCGCTACCAGCAGCGAGATCCTGCCAAAATGTATTGTCACTTCTGCGGAATGGGAAAGGGGCACACAACAAAGCAATGCGAATGCTTCGCCAAAGGAAAGAATTCCAGGAATCCAGGAAACCTGCCATGTCAGACCCCCGAACCATAAACCACACAAGGAAACCAAGCTTCCACCCACCAAACCCAACATACCACTATACCCCCATAAACTACGGCCTACCTTCGCAACAACCCCCCTACACCCACCACCCACTCTACAACCAAACCCATTATCAGCCAACCACCACCCCACAACGCCAAAACCCACCTTACACAGTCACATACCCAGCTACCCGCAAAACCAAATTCCAACAACCCACCAAGCCACCAGCGCTCTGCCACCACCACCGCCGATCCCCGCGTTACCAGCAACAACCTGTGAAAGCCGAAGGCTCGAACCAAACAACCATCAACAATCCAACATCGACCTTCGGTGTCATTCTAGCTATCACCGGAGGCTCAAACGAAGACCATGGCAACAAACGGCAGAGGAAGGAACATGCCAGACGCGTTCACCACGTGGCCGTCGAAGGACCACATAAATTCGGTCGCTGGTCTCACATCCCCATAACCTTCGATTCCAGTGACATGAAGCTAAGAGATTACCCTCACACAGATGCCATGGTGATCGAAACCAACCTCGCTGGGTGGACCGTCACCAAAATACTGGTCGATACTGGAAGCTCCGCTGACATCTTGTCGCTTCAACCTTCGACAGCATGAAGCTTGACAGAAATCTTCTGCAACCGGCCGACAACACCCCTATACGGTTTCGGTGGTCAACAAGTAAGAGCCGTCGGGAAAATTTCTCTGCCCGTAACCTTCGGCGACCAAATCAACTGCAGGACGGAACACATAACATTTGATGTCGTCGACATGTTCTACCCATACAATGCCATTTTTGGCCGAGGGGTCACAAACGCGTTCAATGCGGTCATCCATCCCGCCTACCTATGCATGAAACTTCCCGCGCCGAAGGGGTGTCGTCGCGGTATTCGGGCGGACCAGGACATTGCAAGGACAGCTGAAGGGAACGTCGCCCGGGGCCACGCAATGTACATAATTTGTCAAAACCTCAAACCCCCGGTATCAGCGTCGAAGGCGAGGCCTGCAATGACAGAGTGAGGCGGCGCCAAAGACGAAACCAAACAAGTCCAACTCTTCGAGGGTAATGAGAAGAAAGAAAGGTGATCATCTCAGCCAATCTAGACCCTCGATCAGAAGGACTCGTCACCTTCCTCAGAGAAAATTCGACACCTTCGCTTGGTCCGCGAAGACCTAAAAGGAGTCAACAGATCAATGATCGAGCATGCCGAACATCAAGACAGGTTATCGCCCAATCAAACAAAAGCTTCGCAGATGTCAGAAGAAAGAAGGAGGCAGCGAAGGCTGAGGTAAAAAGGCTTCTGGACGCAGGCGTCATTCGCCCAGTCAAATACCCACTTGCTCTCAAATGTGTCCTAGTCCAAAAGAAGAATAAAAATGGCGAATGTGCGTCGACTTCACTTGCTTGAACAAAGCCTGTCCGAAGGATGACTTCCCCTCCCAAACTAAGCACCCTGGTCGACAGAGCGGCAGGCTGCCAAATGCTATCCCTCCTCGATTGCTTCTCAGGCTATCACCAAATCTGAATGGAAGAAAGAAGAAAGACGAAGAAAAAACAAGCTTTATCACACCCTCGGGCACTTTTTGCTTCCGAAGAATGGCAGCAGAAGGTTTGAAAAATGCAGGCTCAACCTTCGCTCGCATGACCTCCGAAGGTTTCAAGGATGAGCATGCAGTCTCCGCCTATGTCGACGACCTAGTCGTTCAAAGCGAACTAAAAGAGAACACCTTCCAGACCTATCGAGGGTATTCAGCAACCTCCGTACGCCGGACTGAAACTAAACCCAGAAAATGTGTTTTCGGGGTAAGCGAAGGCAAGTTGCTAGGTTGCATCGTCTCAGCCAGAGGAATCGAGGCCAACCCTGAGAAAATTGATGCCATCATGAACATGGAACTCCGACGACCAAGAAGCAGCTCAGCGTCTGACTGTCGTTTGGCAGCACTTAGCAGATTCATCTCAAGATCCGCAGAGCGAGGGTTACCATTTTCGAAACACTCAGAAGCAATGCTCCTTCCACTGGGGACCCCAGCAGCAAAAGCCTTCGAGGAGCTGAAAAAATATCTGACCAGCTTGACTGCCCTAACAGCCCAAGCAGGGAGACTTGTTGTTACTCTACGTCGCAGCTTCGCCACACGCTTGCAAGCGCAGTCCTCATCAAGGAGCTCCACGAAAAACAACAAACCAGACAAGCCCCAATTTACTATGTTTCAGAAACCCCTCGAAGGCCCAAAGAGAAATTATTCGGAGCTTGAGAAAAATAGCATACGCCGTCGTCATGGCTCAAGAAAGCTTAAGCACTATTTCCAGGCTCACGAGATACATGTACCTTCGACGTACCCTCTCGAGAGCATTTTCAAAATAACGAAGCCGTGGAAGAATAGCAAAATGGGCAGTCAGCTTAACAGTTATGCTGTAACCTTCGTTGTGGCAGAACAGCGATCAAATCACAGGTGCTGGTGATTTCATAGCAGAATGGACACCCGACCCTCGCCCGGTGAGCTCAAAGCAGACCAGTTTTGGATCGTTTCGACGGGCCTGGGCCTGGGTTGCAACTGGACGCCGGTGCTCGGCTATTCTAATCTCGCCCTCGGGTCGAAGCTGAGATACGCACGAAGGCTGGACTTCAAGTGCAAAAAACAACCCTGAAATGAGGCTGTGATTGTGATTCTGGCACTTTCAAGGTTGCGTTCATTATCAGTCCGAAGGGCACTCATCAACACAGACTCTCAAGTCATTGGCGGGGCACATTGAAAAGAACTTCAAAGCAAAAGATCCAGAGCTTCAAAAGTATTTTCAATATGTACGAAGGTTAGAATCCTTTTTCCTCGGCATAACCGTAAAAGCAATATCGAGGACTGAAAAAAGCGAAGCAGATTGCTTAGCCAAAGAGCGCCGCAAGCAGCTACAGCTCCCTCCGGACGTGTTCTACGAGTTTCCACTCGGTCAGCCTTCGAAGCTTCCGAGATCAGCATCAAGCTGATCAACACAATTCAGTGCGAGGATGGAGAGCACCTATCATGGCCTACATCAAAGGACTCCATGAACCCAGCTCCAAAGAGGAGAGAACAGACTAAAGCAAAGAGTGCGAGGGTACAAGATATGGATAACACCTTGCTCAAAGCTTCGGTAACCTCACCTTGGCTCAAGTGCGTGTCACAATCCGAAGGTACCGACATTCTCAAACTCATCCACGAAGGTATATGCGGTTCACCACAATGGCCCAAGAGCTTGTAGGAAAGGCTTTCCGGCAAGGTTTCTACTGGCCAACTGCGCTGAGAGACTGAAACCATCGTCAAGAAGTGCGAAGGTTGTCAACTGACAGCCAAAAAAACCAAAACACCCCAGGGGCCCCCACAACCCTCATACGCCCAACCTGGCCCCCTACAAGGTGGGCAATGGATCTCGTGGGCCCATTACGACGGCCCCGGGGAACCTTCGCTACTGCGGTGGTAGCCGTGAATATTTCACCAAATGGACCGAAACAAGACCGCTGCTCCATAACATCCCTCGCAGTAAAAAGGTTTTCTGGCAGCAGATAGTTTGTCGCTTCGGAGTCCCCCAACATCTAACCGTCGACAATGGCACCCAGTTTGACAGCGAGGTTTTCAAAAGTTCTGCGCACAAATCGGAACAATTCTATGCTTCGCCTCAGTCCGACACCCGCAGTCACAATAGCCTAGTCGAAAGAGCCAACGCAACAATCTTCCAATCCATATCCAAAAAATTGCAAGGCAGACCAAAGGCAAATGGGCAGACGAGCTAACTGCAGTCACCTGGTCTCACAATACCTCCGAATGCAGAGCAACAAGTTCACACCCTTCAAACTTTTGTTTGGCGAAGAAGCCGTGTTACCAGAGGAGCTAAAATTCATCTCACCAACGAACAACCCTCGCAAGTGATGAGCCAGCCATACTAACCGACAAGGACTTGCTAGAAGAAACAAGATGCAGCGCAGTTCACACCAACCTTCGCAAATATCAGGAAGAGACCAAGAGTGGAGAGATAAAAGGTCAGAATCAAGAAACTGCAGAAGGGTGACTCGTCCTCATCCGTAAACAAAACGCAAGCATGGCGGGAAAGTTCCACTAAGTGGACAGGCCCGTTCCTGATCGCAGAGATAATGCAATCGCCCAGGCTCTTTCCACCTCTCCGACAGCGAAGGTAACATACTACCACACACCTGGAACATCGACGCACCTTCGCAAATTCTACCCATAGCGGAGCCTTAGCGAGCCCTCGCGTTATGTAATTTTTTGATACTTTTCACGTTATCTACTCATGTATTCAACAAAAACAGGAGCTGCACTCTTTTTCCTTACGAAAGGGGCGTAAGGTTTTTTTACGAGGCAGCATCCAAGCATTAATACAGGCTACACCCCCAAAAAAGTAAAATCTCTAACCCTCTACGCCCAAACATCGAAAAGCGGATCTCTTTCAAGAGCGCTACATTCGATGGAAGCCCGCTAAGATTGCTTCGAAAAACATTCCTTTTCTTTTCAAAGCAAACTTCACCTCCGCCTAAGATAAGGGGAGGAAAGTCGAGCACCCTGGCACAATCGACAGGGGCTCGCAAAGCAATCTCACCTCCGCCTTGATAAGGGGAGGAAAGTCGAGCACCCTGGCACAAACGACAGGGGCTCGCAAAAGCAATCCCACCTCCGCCTAAGATAAGGGGAGGAAAGTCGAGCACCCTGGCACAATCGACAGGGCTCGCAAAAGCAATCTCACCTCCGCCTAAGATAGGGGAGGAAAGTCGAGCACCCTGGCACAAACGACAGGGGCTCGCAAAAGCAATCCCACCTCCGCCTAAGATAAGGGGAGGAGAGTCGAGCACCCTGGCACAATCGACAGGGGCTCGCAAAAGCAATCTACCTCCGCCTAAGATAAGGGGAGGAAAGTCGAGCACCCTGGCACAAACGACAGGGGCTCGCAAAGCAACTCACCTCCGCCTAAGATAAGGGGAGGAAAGTCGAGCACCCTGGCACAAACGACAGGGGCTCGCAAAAGCAATCCCACCTCCGCCTAAGATAAGGGGAGGAAAGTCGAGCACCTGGCACAATCGACAGGGGCTCGCAAAAGCAATCCCACCTCCGCCTAAGATAAGGGAGGAAAGTCGAGCACCCTGGCACAAATCGACAGGGCTCGCAAAAGCAATCTCACCTCCGCCTAAGATAAGGGAGGAAAGTCGAGCACCCTGGCACAACGGCAGGGGCTCGCAAAAGCAAACTCACCTCCGCCTATGATAAGGGGAGGAAAGTCGAGCACCCCGCCACTTTCTCCGTCTCGCCGAGCCCTTCAAGCCAGGCCGGCGGCGCGGGCCCCACTTTCTCCGTCCCGCCCGAGCCCTCCAAGCCAGGCCTCGCGCGCATCAACGCGATCAAAAAGAAGTGCGCGCAGCCTCGCTAAAAGAAAAAGGTGGCGTCGCTTTTTTTTCAAAACAAGCGTACACGAGCAAGTGCGCGAGCCTCGCTAAAAGAAAAAGGGGGCGTCGCTGTTTTTTCAGAACAAGCGTACACGAGCAAGTGCGCGAGCCTCGCTAAAAGAAAAAGGGGGCGTCGCTGTTTTTTCAAAACAAGCGTACACGAGCAAGGCGAAGTGCGCGAGCCTCGCTAAAAGAAAAGGGGGCGGCGTGCTGTTTTTTCAGAACAAGCGTACACGAGCAAGTGCGCGAGCCTCGCTAAAAGAAAAAGGGGGCGTCGCTGTTTTTTCAAAACAAGCGTACACGAGCAAGTGCGCGAGCCTCGCTAAAAGAAAAAGGGGGCGTCGCTGTTTTTCAAAACAAGCGTACACGAGCAAGTGCGCGAGCCTCGCTAAAAGAAAAGGGGGGCGTCGCTGTTGTTTTCAAAACAAGCGTACACGAGCAAGTGCGCGAGCCTCGCTAAAAGAAAAAGGGGGCGTCGCTGTTTTTTCAAAACAAGCGTACACGAGCAAGTGCGCGAGCCTCGCTAAAAGAAAAAGGGGCGTCGCTGTTTTTTAAAACAAGCGTACACAAGCAAGTGCGCGAGCCTCGCTAAAACCCATACGCTTTTCTCATACCGTTACAAAACAATGTTACAACAACAAACATATCCCAAAATAAAAAACCTTTACAAGGGACCACCGCTCCCCTCAATTAACTCCAAATCATCCAAACCTTCGGCCTCCATCTCAGCCCCCTCCTCCACTGGAACCAGGGGTCCCCACAACAAAGGAGCTGCAGGGACAATTGGCAGCTCCCCGGGCAAAACCCTCGCCCTATACATGTACCTATGCCTCGTCACAGCTCCGAAGGTTCCTCCTTCGGGATCACAAGCGCCCCATCCGAACAATTTCAAGCTCCCTTCGCGACCGAACAAATATTCCAAAGCCGTGTTCTCGTCAATATCATCATCACCGACAGCTGGCGAAGTCGACGAAGACCCAAACAAATAAACGATCGGCTTGGCGTCTGTATAGTCTGTCTCGCGCCCAAAATCGACTCGACCTACTATTCTTCAAATCATATCTCCGCACCTTCGACCACCAAAAACGTTCAAAGAAAGCGAAGGATATTTAAATCTAGCGGAGCCCATGATTCACCAGTTATAAAAAAATCTTGTAGTTCAACATCAGCGGGGTCACGTCGAACACGTCTAGCACGGTTCCGTCAGGAACTGCATGTTGCACAAAAATACGAGATGTCTCAGCCTCGCAAGTCTTTACAAACAACCATAGTATCTACAAAAGCCTCCCTCGCCCCAACAAACCCAAGCATCACACCTGCCCAGCCTCCCCCCGATTGATGTCCACAACCTCGCCAGCGGTGGCAGTCGAGGCCCAGCCGACGCCTCCTCCGCCGTGGGTTCTTTCGCAGCATCTCCTTCCGCGATCGGCCGCTCCCGGTCAACGCCTCGATCTCGGCGAGCGTAACCCCCGCACAGCCGGCTCAGGGGCGGCTTCAGGGCACCCCTCGCTGCATCTTCCGCAGGCGGTGAGGGCATTGCATCTCGTCGAGCCTACAAGCAAAAAAAAAGGACAAACCTCGCAAAATCAACAAACAACCCCTCTAAAACGAAACCAACAAGACCAAAAACTTAAACAAAGGAGCGAACCTGGCGCGTAGCCTCGGCAGCTTCTCGAAGGCGAGAGCCGGCCACCTCCGGAGATCAAAAATTGCGAAGCAACGCATCGCACAGTTCCGGACATCTGCGTCATCAACCTTCATCTGGCGAACTCTTCAACCGTCGGAAAGACATGCTCGGCCTTTTGACCTTGCGAAGATGATCACAATCCGCCAGTCGAAGCGTGCTCGCCATTGCCAAGGCCCCGGCGTAGCCACCAAAATCGGCTGCTGGAGACTAGCGAGCTAAAACACATCAAGCTCGTTGCCCAGCCAGCCCTCGAAGGCCTCTGCATCAACCGCAGGCAACGGCTCTCCGGCTGAACCCCAGCCTCGGTCAGACAACAATCAAGTTTACGTTTGACGTTCTCCATGCTCGCCCGCCAAGAGTTCTTCAAATCAACCAGCCGACCTCGGCCTCGGCTAAAGCTTTGTCCTTCTCCTTTCCCGCGGCAATCAGATCAGCATTACGCCTCGCCAGCTCAACCGCCTCCTCTCGAGCCTTCGCAGCCTTCTCCGAAGCAATTCTCATTTCATTTCCTGCCCGCTAGGCTCCGCGCCAGTTTGCCGTTCTCCTTCTCAAGTTCAGTCATATGGTTCCTCATAAACTCCATATCGGAGCCAACCTTCCGCCTCGCTGAGCGGTTCAAAGCATCAGCTCCGCCAACTTGACGTCAACATCATCGAAGGTATCGCCAACCGCTTGATCTGCAAGAAGAACCTCCGCCTCCGGCACACAAATGCGGCCGAAGATCCGGCCCAAAAAACGCCTTTCCTCCGGGCTACACTGCAAGTGGCAATCCCGAAGGTCCGGACTGGTGAACAGCGCAGTGGCCGGATCAGAAATCCCAAGCTTCCTGGCATATTCCGGAAGGCTCGACCGGCTAGCCTCGCCAAACGGTTTTTTCCCCGGGACCGCGCAGAGTCAAGTTCCCCATCAAACTCTGACCCCTCCACCCAAAGGTGTGAGCCCGCGAACCTGGGAACCGCACCTCGTCGAGGGCTACCTGGCTCAATATCTCGTGTAAGCTCATCTGCGCCCTGGGTAACCATCGCACCACAACCGGCGAGGCTCCGCCTCCAATCGACACCTCCTCATCCGTGTCATGCCCTTCAGAAGAGCCCGCTACCTTCATCAGACGAGCCCTCGCCCGTCTCCCCCTCTGCTTTTTCCTCCGCATCATCGTCAGATTCATCCTCGTCGCCCGAAGTCTGGACCAAAGCAACGATCCCTCCAACGCGAGGCATGCGTCCCCCGACCGAACTGCCACCTCGGCCGCTCCGGCCGCGGCCAAAGAAGTGCCCGCAGCAACCGAGCCGCAGTGACCTTTGTCGCAAGCACCTTCGCTCGGCCACCAGCTCCCCCGCGGCCTCGACCACGCCCTCTCTTCGGCCGAGAGACGATCTCCGTTCCTCCCAAGCCTTACGCTTCCTCTCTTCGGCGCGTCGTCGCTCGAAGGAGCCGGCCAGTCGGGTAGCGAACGCAAGAATGTCAAACATTCTGTTCACGCGACCTTCGCCGCCCATCAAGCTATGGATAGCCTTCACTTCCAATGGGGAAGCTTCCCCACGAGCTCGTCCGTCCACTGCTGAACTCGTTTGAAAACAGCTTCGTTCCCATCCTCGCGCCTCGGAAATTTCTTAAGAGTTCTTCCCAGACCTTCTCCAGATCCAAACTAGGCTTTCAAGCCCCTACCTTCATACCTTGGGTCGTCTCCACAACGAACCAAGTCTGCCTTCGGCCAAGAGGCCAAATCTTGGCACAGCAATATTCCTCCACCAAATCACGCGCGCACTGAGAGCGCGCAACGACCTCAGGCAATCAACAGCAGCATGGGCCTCGATGCTCATCTTAGCTTCGGCGCCCACATCTCCAAGCACCGGAAGCTCGCCGCAAAGCTCGGAGCCGTCACCGAGTTTGTAATAAAACCAGGACTCTGCCACCCGCTGCTCCACTTGTTTTTCTGCGCTTGCACCGGCAGCTCCGCGCCGGCGCGATGGCAAAAAGTGTACACCGCAAATTGTCCAATGCTGGTCCTGCCCTCGCTGTCCATAATCTTGCGAGGCTGCATGTGAACGCGATGAGTGCGAACAAAACCCTCGACATGAGGGACAACCCCCTGAGACCTGCAGGCCCAGACGTAGACCGACATCTTTGTGAAGCACGAAGGCGTAAGCTGATGAAACCGCAGGTTGAACCTACGCAGGACGAAGTCACGAAGGGGTCAGCTGGGAAGCGAAGGCCAGCCGAAAAGAACTCTTCGAACACCACAACCTCGTCTGCATCCGGCTTCGGCACGGTCTCCCCACTGCTAAGCCCTCGCCTTGCCTTCCTCAATCCAGCCCCACCGCACTAAGATGCAATCTCACTTGCACAAACCCCTCTCAAAACCAAACTCGAAGGTAATCCCCTCATCATCGCTGCTGTGGGGGAAACAGCACGAGCAGTTTGCTTCAACCTTGCCATCTCTTCAACTGCTAACCCACTACCGAACAACCAACGCCTGTCTCACCCTCACCCTCGCAGCACAAGCTCAAACAAACCTTCGCTACAAGCAAATTGCAACAACAGGATGGCTATAGCAACAAAGAGCACAATCAAAAACTCCACGCTCACTCTTCTATTTATAGGCCGGTAGACGAAGCCCTCACCCCACCCGACGAAGTCGGCACGACACAACCAAAGAACGCGGCACAAAAACGAAGCAGGCTCAATAGTATAAAACAACACCACAACGGCCGGCCCAAAGCAAACGCGGGCGTCGCTGCCGAGGGTTCCCGTTTTTAAAGGCGCTGCTTGCGGGCCTAAACACAATCTTTTAGATCCAAGACAACGAGGGCCTACTGTTGGGGGAAAGGACCCTCGACAGAAGCGCCGCCCGAACTGGTGCCAAAATCAGCCCTCGCGTAACGCCTGGCGTGCTTGCGGGGTCTCTCTACCAGCGGAGGCCACTACCCTGACCCCCGAATGCGGATCACCCTCGCTCTCATCTTGCTGTGTTCCCGTGCAGGTCTGAGGCGATGGGGCGCACTGCAGGAAACCTTCGCTGACCGTCGACACCACCTTCGCTGCGGGAGCGAGGGTCCAGCAAGCAGCAAGCGTGTTCACTTGCCTCTCCCGGGAGCAAATGCACCGCCGGAGGTGAGCGCGGCCGGCCGGTCAAGACCCCCGCACCTCTCCCGAAGGTGAACAGGGGGCCAGGTGGCGGCGCGCGCCCGGGGTGTGACCGACTAGGGCTTCCGCTCCAGCTGTGTGTTTACGCTTCTGCCCTTCCTCCTGCGCGGAGGCGAGGAATCTTTGCTGTACCCTTTTGTAATTTGGCCCGTACCCCTTGGCATTCCCTATAAATACCAAGGGATGAACAGTGTAAAGGACGACTTTTTGGAATTCGAGCATTTTCCACTTCCGTTTCACCTTCGCTACCCGCATCCGACGCTGGTCACCTTCGCTCCTTCCCCTGCACAAGTGCGGAGGTTGGGCAAGTATGCTCCCAACATACCTTGTCATCTTCCAGACGGCCATTATGACCACCAATCATCACCCTGTCAAACATGTAGAATACAAGATTTAATAAAATGTTATGTTGATTTTACCTCCAACTAGATTATTGATCAAATGTCCAAACAAATCTTGCAGTCATGTGCAAAACTAAACCTGTATACCAGCACTACCATAACAACTTAAATACCAAAAGAAAATCCACACTTACTTTTTTGTCTTCAAATCATCCAAAATTTTCCAGATATCAAGAAAAAACAGGAACGGCGTTCCTATTTCTGTATCATAGTAATTGATGCCCATAAATTTTCCATCCAAATCAACAAGGGGGCCTCCAATCACAGCCTAACCAGGTTATATGGAGAGGTCAGTTGTGATGCCAAGTATGTAAGGCTAAGTACATCATTATCTGGTAAAAGTACAACAGCAAAGCCTTTCAATCCCAAACAGGTAGGGTAGAGTAGGCAATTGAAAAAGAAAAGGCAAGGGTGCTACCTTAGTGGTTCTACACGTAGTGTACCAAAGATATTCACAATCCAAATCACTTGACCCTCGTCGTAGTCTTGGATGTATTTCCCACTTGTAGCCATTAATATACCTGATTCAAAGCAACGGCCTACAGCTACCACCATGTCATCATAATGTATCGACTCAGGTTCCAGCTTCAGAGGACAATCAACATTGTAACTCTTGACGCTGACTAAAGCAATATTGTAATGTAAACTATAATTTTCAATTTCCCTACAGTCAGTTCGTTGTTTGGAAGCAACACCTTAATCTGCAAACAATACAATGAGACTTAAGCAGTGTCTTGGACAAACAAGAATCGCAATAAAATTAGAAGTACCAACCCTTAAGCCGCTCACAATCTCATTTGCACCATCAGGATCCCTAACCAAGCTTGCTGAGGTCAGAATAGTCGGACGTCTATCATAGTTAATGAAAATCCTGTGCATGCAAAGAACTTTGATTCACCTGGACACCATAACTGCCATTATTAGCTAGTGATAACTGGACATAAATGTGAAATAATAAATAGCGCATCAGTGTGAAATCACCATGGAACGAAGCAAGTGCGACAACAATGTCAGATATGCTAGAAGAATTTCTTTCTTGAATTTACACCAGACACCAGTAGGATATATGTCGCCAAACGGTTCTTCAAAAGTATTAATATTCATGGTACCTGGTAGACAAGATATTGTATAATAGTTAGTGGGACAGCAGGGCTGTAAAAATGCACAGCGCATGATAACTCAGCAAGCATTGACTAATGACCATGGCCCTTGATTGACTGAGATAACCCAAAGTGTAAAGTGTAAACCCAAAATGCACCTTGCTTATCCTAGTGCAACAAGGTTGATTAGCACTGGCATGTGTTAATTCTAAGTACAGCATCTAACAGTCACTTAAAGTTCTCCACATAATAACTTAAGGTTAAAATGTTATGGCAACTTGCGCAACAACTCATGCGATCTCTACTCTTCAAGGAGTTTTGATGGTCACTCTATGCACACTCAATCCAGATCTTTCTGGATGGTTTTAAGAAGGATGTGTGTGTAGTATTTTATAGCATAGTGTTGTGCTATCTGCATATGTGTATTTGTTGGAGCCAGTTGATATGACTACACGTATAGAAATTTTAAGACCAGAGTAAAATTACTTTTCAAAATCAGAACCTGTACACTTATTTTGGCTGAATCGCTAGTGCTCAAATAATGTTAACGGATTAACTCTTAATAACACTGTAATATAACTGTAGAAGACTTAACCTTAGTGATCAATATTGAGTGGTTCTGTACTCACCTTCAGGATAAGTGCGATTCTACACAATTAAATAACACTTAGTGATCAATATTGAGTGGTTCTGTACTCACCTTCAGGATAAGTGCGAAATTCCACACCAGTGAGTCTTTTTCTATGCCTGTAGATAAAACATTAATACGAGTAGATAGTGTAATAATACAAGGACTGAGCAAATGTGTTAAACAAAATCTTTTTCTCGAAAACCGCAGGAGAGCTGCGTGTCATTCATTGAGAGAAACACAATACAAAGGGCCAAAAACCCTCCAAACACCCCCACACACACCCTTAAAAACACCACGCACAATAAAGGACAACCAACAACAACAAAGCCAAGTGCCAAGCAAGTTGGGGTAGGATAGAGTTGAAACCCAACATAAGACCCTAGTCAGGGTTCAAGCACGTCAATAGCTGTTTTTCCATGTACTCCTATCCAAACACAGATCTCTAGTTATATCTCAATCTTTCAAATCTCTCTTTATTGCCTCCCCCCAAGTCAATTTATGTCTTCGTCTACCTCTCTTAACATTAATATCTTGACTTAGAACTCCACAATGCACTAGTATATCTGAAGGTCTCCTTTGGACATGGACAACCACCTCAACCGATGTTGGACAAACTTTTCTTCAATTGGTGCTACCCCTGGACGGCCACGTATACCATCGTTTCGAACTCAGTTTATCCTTGTGCAACCACAAATCCAACACAATATATGCATTTCTTCTTTTTGTAGGCCAACATTCTACTCCACACAACATGACAAAATTGGTCTAATTGCCATTCTATAAAACTTGCTTTTGAGCTTTTGTGGTACCCTCTTGACACAGAGAATGTCAGATGCTTGGCGCCACTTCATTCACACCGCATTAATCGTATGGCTAAGGTCAACATCAATATTTCCATCCTTCTATAACATTGATACTAGATATTTGGAAGGCATCTTTCTTAGGCACCACTTGTCCTTCCAAACACACCCCTCCCTCCTCTTGTACAGTGTTGCCAAAGTCACATCTCATGTATTATGTCTTAGAGCATCTCCAATAGTTCCCTATTTTTAACTTGGCAAATCTTGTCATTTGCCAACTTGGTAAAACATATGGCAAGTGATATTTTGTGTTGTCTCCAATAGTTCCCCATTTGGGCTTGGCAAATTAGAAAACTAGACCCACAGATCAACTGTTTTTGCTCCCTCCATGCCCTCGCTTGGCCTGTCTCGCGCGCGACGTTTCGTTTAGCGCGCCGCGATCCAGCCCTGCCGCCGCCGCCATTCCTCCTCCCCCTCCTTCCTCCGCCGGTCATCTGGAGGTGCAAGACAAGGCGTATGATAATCGTACTGTACGCAGCAGCAGCTTCTGCAGATTTGTCGGCCATGATAACTTTGGGTGCATGATTTGCAGGGGGTGCATGATTTCCATCATTTTGTCTTCACGCAACAGTGAAACCTGCCTGCCAATGGAATTTGCCAAGTGAAACCCAAGTGCGGGAATTTGCCAACTGCGGATGGAAATATGCCAAGTTGGGAAAATATGCCAAGTTGGATAGGGAACTGTTGGAGAGGTATTTTTGACGTTTTAGCAAAAAATCAAGGATGCCAAGTGAGTTTAGGGAACTATTGGAGATGCTCTTAGTTAATGTTTTAAGGCGGTAAAGCAAGGCGTGGCAACCAACTACCGCCTTACGCTTAAGCGAGTAAAGCGTAAGGCGAGGCGACGCCTTATGGCCATCCAAATTGCTGTCTAGAAGAGGCTAAGCACTAAGCCGAGAGAAGACAAAAAAGGCTAAAGGCAAGTAGAAAAATACAGAGCAAAGTAACTACCTGGCTCAAGGGAAGACCAGGAGGCGGCTCGAGTCCTGCTCGAGGGAAGACTCAATGAGGCGGCTCGTATCTGCTCGATGGAGGACAGAGGAGGCGGGAAACAGTAGCCCACCAGCGTCTGCTCCTCGCACAGATGGAGAAGGGGCGAGGCGGAGCCTATTCTTGAGGCGAAGACTCGACGGCAGTAGCTTCTCCCAACGACACGAGCAAACAGGTTTGCGAGGGCGAGCAGGTAGGTCCGTCTTCCACGCGAGCGCTCCTCTCTCTGCTCTCTGATTTCTCCGACGCTCCTCTATCCACACGTACCTAATTCTCCCGCATGGTCCTCTCTATCTCTGCGCGCGCGACTGCCCCCGCACTTGCTCTTTTCCCCGTGTTCTCGTGCTCCCGCGTTCTACCGCCCTAAACAAAGCATCCCTGTACGGCGCCCGCCTTGCTCAATCTTGGATGAATTGGACACCAAAGCAACATTTTTCGTACACCACAGTCATAAGGCGGACGCCATACAAAACTGAGGCGAGTCGTTTGCTAAAACATCTCGCGTTGAGTGCCTTCGCGATTAGGCGACACCTTAAAGACATTGGTCTTAGTTTTGCTTACTCTAAAACCTTTGGACTCAAGGGTATGCCACTACAACTCCATTTACTTTTGTCTGACTTTCATTAACTAAGACTACAAAATTTGCAAAAAGCATACACCAAAAAGATACGGCCTCAAGGCTAAAATTTGCAAAAAGCATACACCAAAAAGATACGGGCTCAAGGCTGACCCTTGATGAAGCCCTTTTAGTCCGAAAGTAATCTGTGCTACCATCATTTGTTCGAACACTGGTCACGACATTGTTATACATGTCCTTGATAAGGGTAACATATTTTGTTGGTATGCGTGTCCAAAGCCCACCACATTACATTCCTTGGTATCTTGTGTCAAGGGCGTCGGGCCCTTTGGTAGCTGGCCCTTGACTACGAAGTTCGCAGTCTCGTTCAGTCGTTTAGGGCGAGGTTTTACCCCTCTGCAGTGTAGGCTTGTTTAGAGAAGAGACGAAAGATTAGATGATAGTATATTGCTTGCCGCATAAAGGTTCTGCGTACAATAATAAAATAGGTCATGGCTTTCTAATAAAAGGAAACAACTCAAACTCTCCGTGTAGCCAATTGTTTTAGGAGTCCCTGCTGCAGCCGCGCGCTCCGCGGCACGACGCACGTCGCGAGCACGCCTCCTCTCATCCTCGAGCACGTCGCGAGCACGCCTCCTCCTCTCATGACATTCCCCCCCCCCCCGACTAGCAGCTCATCCTCGAGCTAGACGCGGTTTGGCTCCAAAGCGACCGCGCCAAGGTGAATAGTCGGCAGAGGTGCTTCCGATGGTGGTCCGACGAATTTCTTCAAAAGTCACATGTGAAACACGTCGTGCAGTCTTGCACGGGGTGGAAGCTCCAAGCAAACAGCGACATCGTTGATCAATTCAATGATGTGGTAGGGCCCCAAGTAGCGCGGCTTGAGCTTGTCGGTGGTCGGTTGGGCAAGAGAGGACGCGGCCCGCTGGCGGAGTCGAAGCAGCACCCAGTCTCCCACCTGATAAGACACAGGCCCGTTAAGCTTTCATAGTGGAGCTTCTGGACTGCCTGAGCCTGTTCCAAGAGGTAACTCGTCTCGATCCTCCATGTTTTGAGCGACAGTGGCCACACGTGTCTTGCCCAGCCCTTAGGAGCGGAATGGCATGTCCCTGAGACAGGTCTGGTACGCGGTGTTGTAGATGTACTCTGCCCAGGGCAGCCATCGAAGCCACTGTCGGGGACGGTCACCGGTAAAGTAGCGCAGGTACATGACGATGACGCGGTTGGCGGCCTTTGCTTGGCCGTCGGACTGGGGCTTGAACGTCGACGTCATGTGCAGCCTCGTGCCCATGAGGCGCATGAGTTCATGCCAGAACGTCGAGGTGAAGATCGGGTCCAGGTCAGATACCATGGACTGCGTGACGCCATGGAGGCGCACAATGTCAGCATAGAAGGTCTGTGCCACAGACTGTAGTGTATGGATGCGCCAAGGGAATGAAGTGGCAGTACTTGCTGTTGGAGTATATGAGTTCAGGCCCATGAGGCCCATGTAATAGTGACTACTCCCTCCATCAATTTATTGGAATCGTTTTAGCCTCCGTTGAAGTGACCAAGGAGCAGCACACGCACGCCGAATTGCAGTTAATGGCTGCGGCATTGTTAATGTGGGGCATCTGTTTCACTCTCCTAATAACTGCTCACTCACGGCCGATGAAAACGCCGTTAGCCCGGCCATCAATTGCGGAGGCGTAGTGTGCTAAACACTTTCACGAAGGCTAACGGGATGGAACAGATACGGTATTCTTTGAAGCAACGGGAGGACGTTGCTGCATCAATTGCTGCGTTTGGTACGAGGAGCCGCGAGCGCTGGGGACGAGGTCTGTATCTTATACGACGCCAACTCTTGGAAGAAATTTTTTTGCTTAGACGTCTCCGATAAATGGACGGAGGAGTATATGCTACCCTTCTAGGGTTAGCCCAATAATCCAATCACACAATTCAGCATGGTATCAAAGCTAGGTCTTCTCTCTCTCCCTCCCTCCCTCTCCGAGCCGGAGACACCTCCTCCCCACCATGGCCGGCGGAGAGGAGCTCCCTCCCCCTCCCCACTACTTCCAGGCCTTCCCTCCCCTTCCCCATCCCTTCTCATGGGCACGCGTCGCAGCGCCTCGTCCTGCTGCTGCTCTGCACGCCGGAGATGGCGCGGCCGCCGCCGCCCCGGGCGAGGGCGGCGCGGACGGACTCCTCCCCCGCGCGGACGTCCTCGTCCTCCTGCCGGCTGGTCCTCTCCCCGGCGCGGAAGGAGCGGGAGACGGCCCCGACCCGCCCGGCCTCAATCTACCGCCCACAGGAGGCCGCCAGCCACCCCTGCCTCTGCTCCTCCTCCCTCCGGCGGCCAGCTGCTGCCTGGCGCGGCCGGCAACCTGGCGCGGAGGGCCGGCAGCTGCCTCCGCCACCTCCTCCTCCACCCTCTGGCCAGCAGTCCGCGGCGGCGGCCTATTGGGCACGGGCGAGCTCCTGGTCGCTGGACTGGACGGCCAGGGACTTCCCCAAGCTCATGGCGCCGACACTACCCTCGGTGCTGCCCTCATCATAGCCCGGGCGGCTGCTGCAGCGGGCAGGCGCGTATGCATGCGGCTGCTCTCGTCTGGGAGCGCGAGCGGGATGCGGCCGATGCCCTGGCTCGCCGTATCGCCGAGGCGAAGCAGCTTCTCGTCCTCCCCATCTATCATGACGTTAGCGCCACCTCCTCCAGCTCAACTGCTCCCCATCCGTTGACTACGGTAGACCTCTGGCACGATCCGGCCGATCCACTCGTGGCGCAGCTCCACTACCAGGCGGGGGTGGTGTCCAGAACATCCGGAGTCTGGCTCCCGTCGTCCTGGAGCCTGAGTCGCCCTCCTACGCTCGCTGGCGAGACCTGGTCCTCCTCACTCTTCGTCGCTACGCCCTCGACGACCACGTCCTCCTCGACGCTCCGGCTGCGGCTCCAACCCCTGCGTGGCTGCGGCTCGACAGCATCGTCCTGTCCTGGATCTTCGGCACGATCTCCCTCGACCTCCACGACCTCGTCTGCAACACTCCTGATGCTCGATGGGCGTGGTTGGCTCTCGAGGGGCAGTTCCTGGGCAACGCCGAGGCCCGGGCCCTGCACCTCGATGCGAGCTTCCGCACCTTCGTTCAGGGCGACCACTCCGTGGGCGAGTTCTGCCGTCGCATGAAGGGGATGGCCGACTCTCTGGGTGAACTTGGTTGTCCCATGGACACTGGATCTTGGTCCTCAACGTCCTCTGCGGCCTCAACGACCGCTACGGCCACCTCCGAACCTGGATTCACCTGACAGCGGCCCTTCCCCTCCTTCCTCCAGGTCCGTGACGACCTTGTCATGGAGGAGTTCACTCAGGGCATCCAGCCTGGGTCTCACTCCGCTCCGGGGTCCTTGTCTTCCTCGACCGCTTTGGCTGCCAATCCTCCGCCACGTTTGTCCGCACCGCCTGCGTCGTCTCTTCTGGGTCCTCCTCCCAGGCCGAGCGGGAGTGGGGGGCCGTGGCGGTCGTCGTCGACGCGGAGGGGGACTGGGGTGGGGTCTGGTCATGAGACCCCTCCGGCGCCTCCACGGTGTGCACCCTGGCTTCCTTCCACAACCCATGGTCAGGGCGCATCTCCATGTGGCCCTTCCAGGCGGCTGGTGGCGAGCCTCGTGCACCGGCGGCCATGTTCACGGGTGTCGTCCCCGCCGCTCCTTCGTTCCCGGTGTCGTGGACTCTGCCTCCAGTGGCAGCCCCTACGCTTCAATCGCCTTGGGCTCCACCTGTCGGGACCTTGCCCGGGCCCGTCGGTTGGGACCCGACAGCCTTGGCCCGCTCCTTCGGCACCATGACCCTCACTCCACCAGTCGGTCAAGATTGGAGCGCCGACTCAGGAGCCACGTTCCACACCACTCCTGACCCCAATATACTCTCCTCTGTTCACCCCCCCCCATCTCCTTCTCATCCTTCGTCCATCACGGTCGCAAATGGTTCTTGTATTCCTGCACTTCTGTGGGTGCTGCCGGCACCCATGGCTCCTTTCGTCTTCCTGATGTTCTAGTTGCTCCCTCTATGGTTCCCATAACCTTCTTTCCATTCGTCGTTTACAGCTGAAACTATTGTTCTGTTGAATTTGACTCTCCGGTCTTACTGAAGGATTTGGCTTCCCGACGTCCACTTCTCCGATGTGACAGCACGAGACCCCTTTACACTCTTCGGTTTCCTCCATCCTTGTCTTCCACTTCGAAAGCTGTTTTCGCCGCCACTGCTTCCTCCACTACTTGGCACCGTCGTCTTGGTCCTTGCCAAGACATTTGATGCAACTTAGTTGTAGTTCCGACATACCATGTACTCGGGCTCACGCTGAGCATTTGTCACGCGTGCCAACTGGGTCGTCATGTTCGCCTTCCTTTCCCTACCTCTTCTTCCCATGCGACCCACATTTTGATCTTGTACATTGCGACCTATGGACATCTCCTGTCATGCGTATTTCTGGTTATAAATACTATCTTGTGTTGGTGGATGATATCTCTCACTATTCCTAGACTTTTCCTCTTCGTGCCAAGTCTGACACTTTCTCCATGCTTCTTCACTTCTTTGCGTGGGTGTCCACTCAGTTCGGCCTCACCATCAAGGCCGTTCAGTGTGACAATGGCGTGAGTTCGACAACACCACTTCTCGTGCTTTTTCCTCTCTCACGGCATGCAGTTGCGCATGTCGTGCCCCTACACCTCCCAGAACGACAAGGCCGAGCGCATGATTCGTACACAAACGACACCATACGCACCCTCTCTTGCATGCCTCGCTTCCTGCTCGCTTCTAGGCCGAGAATCTTCACACCTCCACCTACCTTCTCAACCATTTACCTTCTGCTGCCTGTCCCGCTCCCACTCCTCACCACGCCCTCTTTGGTTTACCCTCGTTACGATCACCTCCGAGTCTTCGGGTGTGCGTGTTACCCTAACACCACTCCCCTGCTCCTCACAAGCTGGCTCCCCCCGTCGACTCGGTGTGTCTTCCTCGGATACTCCCCCGATCACAAGGGGTACCGTTGCTTTGACCTCTCCCCTCGTCGAGTCCTCATTCCCGTCACGTTGTGTTCGACGAGTCCGACTTCCCCTTCTCCACCACCACCACCTCTCCTCCCACCTCACCCCACCCCCACCTCCCCACCTCTGACCTTGACCTCTCCTCCCTGTTTCCCACTGACGGTGGCCAGCCACCTTTTACTGTTTACCTGCAGGTCCACCTCTACCGCGCCTCTGTCGGGCTCGTGCCCCGGCTCGCCGTCCTCTGGGGCTACACCGGCCCCTGCGCCGGTCCGGCGGCCACGTCCCCCGTTGTTGCGCCTGACCTGTGCCCGAAGCGGGTCCGACGTCTGCGGCACCTCCCGCGCCGGTGCGTGTCTACCAGCGCCGTGCGCAGGCAGCCTCGCCGCCCCCCGGGTGCGGGACCCGTCGCCGTTGTCACCACCTTGGTCTCCTCTGTGGCCGCCTCTCCGTCGTCGACGCCTACGCCGCCGCCTCCACCACCGCGGCTGCTCGGGTCGAGCCGCCCGTGTGTACCACCCGCCTCTTCTTCACAGCCACCCGCGTCATGTTCACCCCCATGGTGACGCGGCATGCGACAAAGGTGTGCGGCCTCGAGCTCTCGCCGCGACGCCCAGCGAACCACGGGTCTCCGATACCCTCTTCCGTGCGCGACCCTCACTGGCGTGGTGCGATGGAAAGGAGTACGCGGCTCTTCTCGCCAACCAGACCTGAGATCTGGTGCCCCGTCCACCTGGCTCCAATGTCGTCACCAGCAAGTGGATCTGGAACACATGCGGCGGGCTGATGGCTCTCTTAAGCGGTACAAGGCTCGCTGGGTTCTCAGGGGTTTCACTCAACGGCCTAGAGTTTCACCGGCCCGGACATCACTTACGCAGTCTAGCACATTTGCCTCCATATGCATGATCCGCACGAGCCTCCCCTCCCGACTCTCAAGCGTGTGGCAGAACCTCCTGGTAATGTGGCCCACCCGCACACGTCACCGTCTCCCCGAGCCCTAATGACTGTGCACATGTACCACATTACTGGAAAGATCTGTCGGGTGTCCCCGAGAGAACCCCGAATTATCCACGAACCACAGGATCATCATCATGAAGGTTGGAATAATTACAACATTACAACATTGTTACAAAATACCATCGGAGTGCGGAAGAGATAAAAACTTTACAAATCCATGAACAAGTTACTTTTTACATAAACATAACTGGTATTGCGGAAGTAGAATAGTATTACGGAACCACACTTAGGCGAGTACCTAAGTTGGAGAAGAAGAACAACCAGATCACGTCAAGCCCACTGACACGATCATGATCAACGTCACTAGAAGAAACCTGCAACAGGGGTTAACAAACCCTGAGTACTTGGGTACTCAACAAGACTTACCCGACTAAAGAAAAAAAAGAAGAAGACTCAGGAATGAGAGGCTTAGAAGGCTTGAGCAAGATCAAGAATTTTGCAGAAAAAGCATGTTGAAATTCTTGTTTTATTTTTGGAAAGATTCCAGTATTTCTCAATTCTTCATTGTCTAAGATGCATTTTATCTTTCAAAACATACCTAGTTGAGAACCACTCTCCGTTGACAGTCGAAGAACACCAAGTTCCATAACCGAGGAGCAACTAATCGGATAAATAATACTCAGCTGAGGATCCCTATCCACACTGCATATGTAGCACCCAAGCTTGCATATGCCAACTCGTCTTCCACGATTCCTCCAAGATTGGACCCCGGTCCTACGCCACCCAGAAATACAGTACACCACTCTTATCCAGGTACGACGACCACGTGGGTAAGCTACTTCCGCCATCTCTCCACTCCCAGTGCGCGGTTGTCGGTCCCAATAAAGGATTCCTCGGAGCCAGAGCTTTCGTAGTAGTATGTGAATAGTTGCAAGTCTTGGCCAGCAGGCTTCCACACGGATGGTCCCTAATTTTTCCGCCAGAAACTGTACCTTGGTTATATTTCACCCAGCGTAACAGTCCTGTCAGTTTTTCAACCCTATCCCGGTCGGTGTGTGTCAACTGTTGAGTCCCGGACTACAACATGACGGCACCGTACGCTAGGACAACCTCTTCTCGACAATAACCACATGCTAGCTAGACAAGCAGTCATTGAACGGGAAGTATATCCAAATCCCTTGATATGATTCATTTCAGTGATCACACTTTTGAAATTGGCATTTTTATTGCAAATCTATTGTATAGCATCACTAAGCATTTTGCAAATAGTTTTTAAAAACAGGGCAGGTGGATATTCTGGTGGAGGTAAACAGTGCAAGAAGTAGGCCATCACACAACTCCTATAACCTAATGCAGTAGTTTAAACCAAAAACATTTTAATAAAACCTTTATAAAACAAGGAAGGGTTAAATGCACCGGGGCTTGCCTTCGTTGCAGGGCAGATAAGATTCAAGAAGAAACCACACAAGTTAGTTCCTTTGCTGATTTGAATTTGAAGTTAAGTCTTCTCGACGAAGCTTGTCCAACAAGAATCTCCTTCCGAGGCTTGTTCGACAAGGGTGATCACCAAAGCTTGATCAACACGACTTTAACACTCTCGGATACTATACGTAGATAAATGATGTATGCTCAGTATGATGCCATGCGATGTATGCTAAGGTGCATGACAATTCAAATGCATAACAGAGGTGAACACAAGATAAAGAAAGTCGAATACAACTTTCCTTCGCGGTAAAGTTGCAGACCAACAAAACCAACTTTAGCTATTATATATAGGAAAAAGTCTACATAACCCCCTCACCTATTCTACTAGTCTACTCTGCCCCCAACCTTTCAAATGGTCTAAATAACCCCCTCACCTTTCCAAAACCGGTCAAATAACCCCTAGGCGGTTTTGGACAGTGGTATTGCTACAGTAACGGGTCAGGTTTGCTACAGTAACAGATGATCTATCTTTTTATTATTTATTTATTTCGTCTGAATCTGTAAAAAATCATAGTAAATCGCAGAAAAATCATAAAATAGAAAATCTAATTTGTTAGACTCCGCATAAGTAGATCTATACAATGAACATATAATATAATATGTTTTTATACAAATTTTTTGCTATGAATGTTTTTATCTTTTTCTTATTTATTTATTTCGGTTGAATCTTTAAAAAATCATAGTAAATCACATAAAAATCATAAAATGAAAAATCTAATTTTATTGGACTCAATCTACATAGTGCACATATAATAAGGTATGCTTTTGTCCAACAAAATAATTATAGAAGTTGCAACTATGAATTATTTTAGTTAATTATAGAAAGCATAGATCTAAAGGTACATGAAAAACTTTGCATTAAATCATATCATATTATATGCTCACTGTGTAGATCTACTCATGCGGAGTCCAATAAAATTGGATTTTTCATTTTATGATTTTTCTAAGATTTACTATGATTTTTCAAATTTTCAGCCGAAATAAATAAATAAGAAAAAATAAAACCCTCATAGCAAAACTTTCTACTGAAACATACTATATTATATGTTTATTGTGTAGATCTACTCATGTAAGTCCAATAAAATTTTTTATTTTTATTTATGATTTTTTTTTGTGATTTACTAAGATTTTTTAAAGATTCAGCCAAAATAAATAAAAAGGAAAAGATAACCCACCCGGTACTGTAGCAAACCCGACCCATTACTGTAGCAAAACCACTGTCCAAAACCGTCGGGTGGTTATTTGACCGTTTTTGGATAGGTGAGGGGGCTATTTAGACCGTTTGAAAGGTTTTGGGGTGAAGTAGACCGAGTACAATAGGTGAGGGGGTTATTTAGACTTTTTCCTTATATATATTATTACTAAACAAGTTTTATTATTTTCCGTAAACATGGTGATGTATCTAACAAGTAACAAAAGATCATTAACATAAAGGAAACCATAACCAGGGAGCAAATCTTGCTAGTTTCCCATTGGTTGTCAAACAATTCCAAAAGTCACCCAAATCTACAGGGATCAACTATTTCTATTTATTTTATAATCATTTTAACTAACCTTTTATTTATACACCAAGCATACTTTGTCAAACAGAGATGAAATTAAACATGAAGGTGTATATCAGTGATATAAACTCCCATGTCAAATTTCATGATTTTTGGGGAGAAAACAGAAAATTACATAAATCACCAAAGTTGCATTTATTAAATAAAGCACAGATTTTATTGGCATAGTAAAAATGCTCCAAACACAAGTTTCAAATTTTTATTTAGCACAGACATGCTATCATCTATCACGTCAAATTTCATAATTAACAGAGCTATAGATTAATTATAGCAAAAAAAACAAAACTGATTACTGTGCATAAAACCAGAAAAAGAAAAACTTGAAACGAGCCCAAACTGGCTTTCAAGCCAACTCGGCCCAGCGTGGCGCGAGCGCAAGGGGGTGTGCGAGGGTGTGTGTTCGCTCGAGACTCGGCTTCAGCGAGACAGCGCCCGAGGGTCCGCTCGAGGCATAGCTCAAGGCTCGGGCGATACGCTGACGCACTGCCCGCTCGCAAGGCTTAGCTCGAGGCTCGGGCGACGACGGAAAAACGCTCGTCCGTCCGAGGCTAGCTCGGCGGGACGGAAAACGCTCGTATCCGAGGCCTAGTCGGGCGACGGTGAACGCGTTCGCCGAGGCTTGGCTCGAGCGAAACGGAGGGTGCGCCTGCTCGAGGCATAGCTCGAGACGTGAGCACGTGTCACATTCCGCTCGAGACCTGGCTCGAGCGAGACGGTGTGCCCTGATAGCTTTGCAGAAAAACCCTTCGGCTTGCGCTAAAACAACCCGCAGTTCAGCGCGCGCTATTCACCTGAGTCTTGGACTTTGCAACCAACACCTGGAACTTCCTGTCTTTACACCCGCAAGGTCCCCGACCATGGCCGCGTGAACGGCGGCGCACGAGCGCCGACGGGCCTTACGCCGGCCGACTCCGGCCAGAAGAGACTCGGCTGACGCGAGCATCAACACCGCAAGACAGCCGCAGTCGATTGAGCTCTCAACCCTTCACTCTACTGCTCCGGCGAGGTCTGGCCACACGGCGGCGGATCGGATCGCGTTAGCCCTGTTCCGGCGAACCTAGAACCGGTAGCAAGCAAACGGAGAGGCTAGGAAGGTCTAGTAGCTCACCCTGATGCTTTGGTATACTGGTTTAAGCAGAGGTTGCACGGAGGGGAGAGTTCCACGGAGCAGTGGCCTGCGGCGGAGAACTCCGGCGAAGACGACGCTGTTCCGGTAAAACCTGAGCACCAGACAGGGAACCATCGAGCTGATGAGTTCTCTGAGATCAAGACGAAACACAAACATGAGAAAGAGAGAGAGGAGAAGTGCTCGGTTGAGCTGACCCACGGTGAGGTCGAGCTCGGCGGCGCTTTCTGCTCGGCGGAAGAAAACCGGTGAGTGTGAGCTCTTTGGTGCGGTAGAGATGGTGAGGCTAGGTTCGGGAGATGCGCAAGGATGTAGGGTATTTATACCCGCGGTCAAACGGGATGAGATCAAGCAGGGATGGTGAACTGCAGATCGAGCCGGGAATGTGCTCGTCGGGCTGCGTGTCAAGAAGTCGACGGCGAGTGCGGAAGAAGGCGCCACGACGCGAGGGTAAGTGCCAGCAGATGGGTAACTTCGCCACGAAGTTGTCGCGTGCTCGCTCGAGAGAGAGCTGCGGCCATCGCGCTGGCGTCGCCGGCAAAAAGATCTCGGCGGCCACCGCCGTAAACAGAGAAGCAAGTCTATCCCCCTTTTTTCCCATTCCTCTTCTACCCTTTCTGAAAAAACCAAAAATTACTTTTGAATTTTGAAAATAAGCTGAAAATATGCTAAAATATCAAATGTTCAGAATTTAATTCTGAACATCTTTTATTTTTGCAACATATTCAAATTATGCTCAGAATTTGAATTAGAGTTTGAAAACAACAAAGAGGACAAAAAGGCAGAAAAGTATTTCAAAATTACTTATGATTTCATAAGAAAACTTGAAAAACTTTACACATCAAAGTTGTTCCTTATCAAAAATAGAACAACTTGCTTTATGAAGCATAGTCAAACTGTGCTTAATTTTGAAACTACACAAAAGGGGATAAAATTAGGTTTTGGAAATTGTTTTTTTTTTAATTTGAAACCAATTCAAACTTGTTTTCCAAATTTACTTCAGATTTCCTTTAAAAACATGAAAATCTATCTTAATAAAATTATTGCATTTAATCCTCTCTACCACTTTGACTAAAGGACCAAAATCTAATTCTTTTTAGTTTTTGAAATCTAGTGTTGGGGTCAAATTTAGGGTTTAAAAGATTTCAAATTTATTCAAAATTTTATACAGAAACTTTGAAAACTTTGAATACCAAGTTGTTCCTCTCAACAAGAGCTACAACTTTGCTTTTGAAATCATTTTGAAATTTGACTTTCTTTTTGACTTATAAAAAAAGGGACAAAAAGAGATTAAAAAACCAAAGTTTTCTCACTTGCCCTTTCATGAAACACCAATCATTACAATCAAACCACATACATTTCAAACATGGAAATCAACACTCAAAAACATACAACACTCTTGTCAAACATATAAAGCATCATAATTATACTTAAAACATGAACTGCTTTATGCCATGATGCCAGATGATTATGCATACTAAACAACTTAATTAGAATTTTAATTAATGCTTAACACCAGAGGTGTTACAAAGCGCCTCCTTCGCTACCTCCGCGGCATTGTCGATTATGGCCTGCTCCTTCACCGGTCTGCCTCCACCGAGCTCGTGGTCTACACCGACGCTGACTGGGTTGGGTGCCCAGACACTCGTCGGTCCACCTCCGGCTATGCTGTCTTCCTCGGCAGCAACCTGGTGTCTTGGTCGTCCAAGCGCCAGCTGATGGTCTCCCGCTCCAGTGCCGAGGCGGAGTACCGCGCCATTGCTAATGGTGTGGCTGAGGCCTCCTGGCTCCGGCAACTCCTTGGCGAGCTCCACAGTCCCCTGACCCGGAGCACGCTGGTCTACTGCGACAACATGAGTGCGGTATACCTCTCCACCAACCCCGTTCAGCACCAGCGGACCAAGCATGAGGAAATCGACCTACACTTTGTCCGCGATCGGGTGGCCATCGACGATGTTCGGGTCCTCCACGTCCCAACCACTTCTCAGTTCGCCGACATCTTCACCAAGGGCCTCCCGTCCTCGACGTTCTACTAGTTTCGCTCCAGCCTCAACATCACTAGTGGCTAGTTGAGTCTGTGGGGGGCTCGTGTGTTGTGCTTTTCGTGCTCAGTCTTGAAACTCCGCTGTGTCGGTAGTTCAGACTGCGGGGGGTGTTGGAGTATATGAGTTTAGGCCCATGAGGCCCATGTAATAGTGACTATATTGCTACCCTATCTAGGGTTGCCCAATAATCCAATCACACAATTCAGCACTTGCTGAAGCCTTCGACCATCGTGAGGATGACTGCTTCCCTCGCACGCACGGTAATGCCTCCACGAGTCGAGACCGACGTCTGTCCAGAGTCCAGACCGCCATTGGGATCGACAGTGGCAAGCCCCCGGCCGGGTGTAGATGCTCCAACTTGTAGCGCTGGCAGTAAAGCACGCTCAAACGAAGTGCTACACCAGGCGCCGCATGTTGGGGAAGTGAAAATCGCGGCGAAGACAATGCCAGGGTGCGCTGGACCACCCCCTCATGCCCATCCTCGTGAATGGCGACCATGATCTCCTGCAGAAGTGGTGACGCCGGCGGAATGTACAATCGGTCGTCGAACGTAACCATGTCGTCAACCAAAGCCCAAGGCAAGGCACGGGTGCCCGTGTGGAGCTCCTCCTGAATGGCAACGAGGGCGGGGTCTGTAGTCTGAGCTTGCCAGAGACAGTTGATGAAGTCAAAGCGAGGCGCTAATACGGCCAAGAGCATGCTCTCGTCGGTGTCGCGGTGAGAGAGCATTGGCCACCGTGTTCGTCGTGCCCGGCTTGTACTCGACAGTGAAGTCAAAGCCAAGTAACTTGCCGACCTAGTGGTGCTGCGGGATGGTCACGAGCCGCTGGTCCAGCAGGTACTTGAGGCTATAGTGGTAGGCGCGCACCAAGAAACGACATCCCCAGAGGTACGGCCACCAATGGTGAATGGGTGGACGAGGCCGATGAGCTCCCTTCGTAGGCGGCGAGGGAACGGTGGCGTGGTGTGACGGGCCGACTGAAGAAGGCAATCGGGTGCTTGTCTGTTGGACGCGTCAAAACCATGGCTAGACGTGTCGCATTCGACGACGAAGAGCTTGGTGAAGTCCAACATGGCTAGAACTAACGCGGATGTGACTGCTGCCTTGAAGGGGGCCGCGATGAAGCCATAGTCGTGGACGAATTTGCAGTAGTAGCTCGCCAGGCCGAAGAAGTGCGCACCGCACACGCCGAACGGGGCTAGGGCCAGTCGTGGATCACCTAGACCTTGGCCAGATCCATGGCCACACCCGAATCAGGTAGGGGATGGAGTCGACGCCAAAAGTGCATTTGGAGCACTTGCTCCTGATAGCTAGTCCTCGTCGATGGCCGACCCCTCAGCCCCTAGCTCGTCGGTGGTGTCGTCTTCTTCGACGCTGTCAAGGAGAAAGAACCTCAACGTCGAAACTGAACAGGGGCAAGAGGCCAACAGTGAACATTTGGACCCTATGCGCCTCATCTAGGCGGCCCCCACGAGGGAGCAGGGCTTGGAAACGGTCTTGATACTCGGCAACCGAGTCGTTACGTCGACACGCTGCCAATTCGCCGAGGGGGTTGGAACGCAGTGGCGGCCCGTAGCGCAGATGCAGGAGGTCCTTGAAGCGGCGCCATGACAGGATCCCCTCGTCCTCCTGATCCTGGATGTACACATCTGGCACCTTCTTGTAGGAGGCCATCCCAACCTTCTCTTTCATCATCCACTATTGATGGAAGTAGGGTTCGCAATGATTAATGAAGATGAGCGGATTAATCTTCCTAGCATACCGTGTAAAGTCCATCTTCTTGAAATGAGGCAGCCGATCTTGATGATGTTCGCCGGAGGCGGGCTTGGTGCCTGACGACGACTCCGACGGCGGCTTGGCCGACAACTACCAGATCCCATGTGAATTTGCTTCGACGGAGGCCTGCAGCGTCTTGAGTGTGGCAGCCAAAGCGTCCAGGGTGGTCTGGAGTATATATGGGCATGCAGCCCGTAGCCCGATGGCACGGCCCAAAGCATAAGTTTTTGGCCCGGACCAGCACGACCTGCCGACCCGGTAATCCACGAGCTCGAGCTGGCCCGGCCCGACGCACAGGCCGTGCCTGGGCCGTATCCTAGGCACGCGCGAGCGGCCCGCCCGATAAAATTCCTACCATATTTATTATTCGGTTGTTCCCCTCCCTATCTGTTGAATGTCATAACTTGCTCGCCTAGCATCTCTTCTCCTTCCACGCACTCAGCATTATTCGCACAGCCGCGGCCTTCTTCTCCCCAGCCGCGACTTATTCTCCCCACGCAACTGCGGCCTTCTACTCCCGCACAGCCACACACCTTCTCGCAGTCGCGGCTTCTTCTCCCCCGCAGCCGCAACCTTCTTCTCCCCTCGCAGTGTCCCCGCATAGCAGTCTTGCGCTACCTATAGCGCGAATGCACAGGCCTCGGGCCAGCCCAATCTGCCAGACACGAAGCCCACCTCGGCACGGCCCGTCGGCACATCAGGCTCTTCCCGACCCGACCCGATCGTGTCGTGCCTAGACTAGGCCTGTGCCGGGCCGGCCCGGCCCGTTGCCCATCTATAGTCTGGAGGTTGGCGTTGGCGTCTCCCATGGCGATGCTTTGCAGGCTTGGCGGAGGAGAGACGGGATGGTGCGGCGGCTGTGGTGGCGAGGTGAGCGGCACAACGAGGATGGCCTGGACCGTGATAACAGGTTGTCAAGGGCATCAAGCCCTAGGGTAGCCGGCCCTCGACTACGGAGTTTGTAGTCTCGTTCCATCATCTAGGGCAAGGTTTTACCCCTCTGTAGCCTAGTCTTGTTTGGAGAAGAGACGAAAGATTAGATGAAAGTATATTGCTTGCCTCGTAAAGGTTCTGTGTACAATAATATATAGCTCGTGGCTTTCTAATAAAAGGAAACAAACTCTTCTAATAAAGGAAACAAACTTTCCTAAATAAAAGGAAACAACTCAAACTCTTCGTTTAGCCAATTGTCGAAGGAGTCCCTGCTGCAGTCGCGCGCTCCGCGGCACGGTGCACGTCGCGAGCGCGCCTCATCCTCTCATACGGATGGCCCCACATGACACTTGTCCTAAGCCTTCTCCAGGTCAATGAAAACCATGTGTACGTCCTTCTGCAAATTAAGGACCAAGACCGAGCAACTAGCAAAGGAGCTCCTAGAGAGTAGAAGCTCTAGCCATACAACAAAGGCTGTTCTCATTGACAATCTTTTGCAAGGCTACCTACAAAGTAGGACTCTCCTTCAAATACACAATCATTTCTATGTTTCCATTATTCCCATGCAACTAGTATAATCAGAGAATTGAGACCACTGTTCTCCTCCTTGGGCACTCATGTGGCGGAGCCAAAATTTTACATCAAGGTATTCCACGAAAAAATAGTATACTAATATACAATATATTGAAATATTAGGTCCATAACAATAATCAAAAGTGTACACTGTACTAATACCATAGCATTCATCAATTAGTTCCTCAACCTGAGCTACTCTAAAAATTTCCATATTCTTTAACAAGAATTGCCAAGAATATGCCTGTTTGGTAAAGCTTATCTGGAAAGCGCTTTCCAAATAAGTTGCACAAATAGTGTAAAAGCGTGGCCAAAATAAGCTGGTCTAATGCAGCTTTTGCCTTTTAGTACAAATGAGTATCAGAATAAGCGCAGCAGAAATAAGCAGCATGCAAAAAAGCTTACCGTTTGGCCGTTGGTTTCAGCTTATTTCAGCCATAAGAAGCTTATAAGCTGTACCAAACTGGCCATCAAATAAATAATGTTTTGCTCTAAATTTTGTCAATCAAGATTGTGATCCGTTCTAAATTAGAGAAATTAATAGGGTGTTTCGTTTGTGGAATCAAGTCATGCTCCATGAGGTGATGCATCATGAGTTCATCCCATGAATTTTGGTGGAACCAACTCATTCCTCATCCCTATACTAATTATTGGCTTATTAATTATTGGCTTATGAGGAATGAGGTGGTGATGCATCAACCCATTCCATTCCACCAACCAAATAGAAAAAGTGAGGAGTGAGAAGATGATGGACCACCTCATTCTTCAAACCAAACACCCCATAAATCATTACCTGGTGCGATGGTGCCTAGGCCTGAAATCTAGAGAACGGATACCGAGTAAGCCTTCAAGGCTTCAACACCAGCCACCAGCGACAACCAACAGCAGACCAAACGCTGGCTGCTTGGGCTTTCTTGTGGGCTACTGGGCTGCTAGTTAATTCGTGTGTTTTTAATCCAATTATAAACTAGGTTGTACATGTATACTAGCATATATATATTTATTCTTCTCATCAAAGTCTTGGGTATTCAATGCCATACCAGGGGCATACCCCTGGCGCCACCCATGGGGCATTCATTTGACAGCCTATATACCACACCAGTTAGAGAAACGGGTGGTATCCAGTTAAACAAAATCTTGATAGTCAAGAGCGTCCATACTCCATTGTAATGTTCACATTTTAATCTCAACAAAATATTCTAACATATTTTGAATAAGACAAATATGTTGGCTTCAGTATTTGAAACACAGGAATATGGCTACTCTACTCTACAATACAGAGCAACTGTGACATGTGCCAAGCACAGCTGTTTGATATATCTTACGTTAGAGGTACCAAAGCATCAAGTTATTATTAAGGGTAAACACTGAAAGCTGCAACTCTAAACAGAAAAGCAAACTTATATTGACACACCTGACTGACTTCATCATTGCAAGAAATGCTATCTTTTCCCTGGATGTCTGTAAATGAGGGTTCAAACGATCAGAAATAACCCTTGGCATGAATATGGGTCTTTCCATATTCGAGAAAAGGTTCATGCCAACAAAGTTCCCATCGAATTCAAAAAGTGCGCCACCCTGCAAACCTAGAAACAAACAAAAAAAACATGTGGCAAGCAAGGATTATAATGGAACAGAATAAAATGGCCAGGTAATAAGAGGTACTCCCGCCTTACATTTACTAGTCACTGTTGACTGTCTTGTGCAAAATCTAAATGGGTCTCCCCCCAGTCATTAATACTTGATATTAAGACACAAAAATATAGACCCAAAAGTTGTTATATTTTGTGCCCAGACGTCAAGTAATAAGGACCGAAGGGAGTACAATTGTATACTTTAATTAAAATGTATGATATCTTTGAAGTATGTTCAACTCAAACTCAACCACTATGAAAACCATTCAACTACCTGCACAAGTATACATTTTGAAAAGAATAAGGCCAAGCTTTTGCATTACAGTCAACAGCAACTAATAAAAGTAAATAAAGGGAGTAAATTAACATTTTCTTTATTGAGTACAAGACAGTTTAGAGCATCTTTATTGAGTACAAGACATGGTTTAGAGCATATAGTAACAGAAAAGATTATAGCACTCATAATAACGCAAGTGTACCTCAAATAAGTTACATGTAGAGAACATAAGATGTCCACAATCTTTAGGCCTGAAGCAACAAGTGTCCCACTTGTGGCCATTAATTTGCCAGAGATGTCACGCCCTACTGCTACAACCTTTCTACCAGGCATCAATTCCTCCGCATAACTGAGAGGTACGCAATAAACATCAAGGGCGGACTTGACTTTGACAACAGCAATTACATGATCCAGGTCATATTCTACCACAGTCCCTATGGCAACATTTCCTTCATGGCGTACTTCAACCTATAATAGTAAAGCAAGGAAACAGCACAGAATGATCACAGTATTGCAAACTAAAAAAAATATATAGGAAACAATTTAGCACCAACCTTAATGTTATGATGGTCATTTCTTTCATCATTTAAAGCTCTAACCAGAATTGCTGATGTCACAAACTTTGTAAAGTTAGGCTGGCATTCTATAGCTATGGCAGAGGATGCAAATAGCACATTTTGTCCTACAAGATCACCATGGGACAATGCAATTGAGACAACACTTCTAGACAACTTTGATGCAACTTCGTCACTCAGCTCACTCCAGAAACCTTGATTGTCCCAAAACAAGCAACAAGTTAGAAAACAAGATACAAGACAGCCGTGAGTGCTCAAATAGAGCCATAAAAAACATAAAGAAAAAGGAAGAACCAGCAGACCTGAAATCGATGAGTCAGTTGAGAATCTTGTGAGATCACCAGCACCCCTCTTGCTTGGCAACATCTTTCCAGAATTGAGGCCGAACTGAAGAAGAAAAGGTTGGGTCATAACCAGAAAAGCAACGTTGCAGGTCAGCAGGTCAGTAATTCATTTTTTTTATTTATATATGTCATATACTTGAATCCTATATATACTGTGAGATACGTGGATCCGTGTCAGGAGATCTCAGGCTGGGCAACAGTTCCATTTATTCGGTTTTTGGAAATTTTGTTTTCTATAAGATCTACAAACGGATCGGTTAATCACAACACAGAGAACCGACAAATTCGGTGTCGTTTTCCTACTTACCCGATGTCCTGCCTGCTCCGCTGCCGCGCGGCCGCGCCCTGCACGCGTAGGAGTCGCCTCGTGCGCCGACGCCGCCGGCCGCGCCCTGCCGCGCAGGAGCCGGGGTCCGCCGATCCCGCTGCAGTCTGCAGATAAGGCTAGGGTTTGGTTTCGAGATGGCCTGGTGGCCTCGTATGCTCCTTATTGAGGTGGGCCGAGGTGGCAGGTGGGCTTCGTATCGAAGCGTGCGGACGGGGGAGGAAGGCAGACAGCACGGTTTAATTCCGAGGTCATGCAGCTTGAATTTTTTTTTTACAGAATTGTTAGACTACATCCATGTGTTTTATGGTTCGCTGACACAAATTTTGTGACCGCTGGATGAAAAATCAAGCGTTTTGATCTGTGGCAATTTTTTTAACGCTGATATGAGGACCCGCTCTCAATGCCAAAATTGGCACTGCGTAGCTTTTGGTTGTTTCATTTCCTCTCATCTTCTACCTTCAACATTCGCCGCCCGCACCCGGCGCTCCGCTCGTGGCCTCTCCGTCGCCGCCGCCGGCGGCAAGGCGACCCCCGCATCATCCGCCCCTGCACGTTTTCTCAGCGCATGTGGGCCTAACAGCAGCCGCAGCGGCAGCCTAAGTACGTGTCGAATCGCATCTCTGTCCCCATCCCCTACCCCTTCTTCCGCCCGTCGCCTCCTGCATTTTCCTCTCCTTCATCGTCACCGCTGCCGCTGCCGGGGAGCAACCATCACGTTGTGTGACTCTGGCCTCAACCACCACCGGTGCTCGCCTCATCTAACCGCGTCGCAGACGGCTTGTGTTTCGTTACTCGGCTCAGCTGGATTGACCTCACCTGACCCGGCGTGCTTTGCCTGACTCAGGGTCGGTGGCAAGGACATCACCGATTTGGTGGTTCGTGGGGAGCGTAAGCTCGTGCCGCATGAGTTCATCGATGAGCTTGCGTCCTTCCTCGAGGTGAGTTGTCGCAAGTGTTTTGCCTAAAATGGGCTGTCAACTTGTGTGCCCCATCTTACAATGTCATGTATCGGCTCTTGATGTTGGGATGCACTGAATCTGCTTCATCCATATCTCAAGCATGCATTAATGAATGTCTTATTTATCATGATGAAGTGACGCCGGAATCATATATTTTGCAACTCTCAAGATGAGGTACAAAAGACTGTGATGGCTTGTAATAAGTGCAAGGTATGGTATTCTTTTCATCGGTGCAAACATATAGGATTAGCAGATGCAGCCTTCGTAATCTATTTTTATGTATAAATGTTCCATCATCATCATGGGTCTAATTTATGTTCGATCGCCTTGTGTTAGGATTCCAATTGTACCATATGGTGGGGCTACCTCAATTGAGGGTCACATACTGGCACCTCATGGTGGTGTTTGCATCGACATGACCTTGATGAAGATATAATTAAGCAATTAATCTAGAGCATATAGCTACAGCCATGTGTTAATGATGTTAAGAAAACAAACTATCTGTGAATGAGTTAGAACCATATTCTAATGCTCAATAAGCATTTGCATATTTGAGCCTTGACCTTTCTACTTTTGTTGCCTTTATTCAAATGTGTGGTGTGGTTCATCTGTAAATTCTTTATAGAAAATCAAATCTCTAAATGTGAGGGTATGGACGTAGTTGTTGAACCTGGAGTTGGATGGATAGATCTGAACGAATACCTGAAGCCCTATGGCCTATTTTTTCCTCTTGATCCAGGAAAGGTCCTTGTTCTTTGTTCATAAAGCCTTTCGAAATTTTCATTCATCTTTTGAAGGCACCTTCTTATGAACTTCTAAATGTAATCACTTGATGTGCAATTGCATCTATTTTAACTTGGCTGCAGTTAGTAAGCCAGTGTTTCCTATTGATTTGTGTAAGTTCAGTCAGCTAATAATTATTACTTCTCTTGATTGAAGTATTCGTAGAATTTATCCATAGTCAGTAATTCCAGTCAGTAATTCCACTTTCACTTGCTTCGATGGTTTCAAATGTATGTTTAGTTCCCACTACCATTCTTTGGAAACATCAATAGAGCCTTCATCATATTTAGAAGATGATCATGTTAAAATCAAGCCAGCACCCCTGACCAATTTTGCTGCCTCCGATGACCGAACTGAACGATCAACAATGACGTGTATTGACTTATTGTACACTGCCTGTCTTATGAGGTGTAATCTCTTGACTGCAGAGAAGAGGGTACCCCAGTGCTCTGCAATCGTTCTTCCAGTTTATATTTTGTAAGTTCAATCCAGACTAGAGATTAGCATGTCCATATTAATATTCTATATCTGTTAATAGTTTGTCTCCTAGTTGTGGAGTTCAGTCCAACCTAGAGATTAGCATGCCCATAGTATATTGTACAGTCGTTAATAGCTTGTCTCCTGTTGTGATTTGGTTGGTATGGTGTTTCTCCATCGGGCTCTGGATTTGGCTGACACAACGGCTGTCGAGATTAGCACCAGGTCAGGTTCAGCTCGAATCGCCTTTTTCAATAGAATCATGGTGATTAGTGGCCAGTTTTCAATTATATGTAAACAATAACTTAGTGGCAACCTTATGCCTTGATTCGAGCTCAGAGAAGTGACTTTCAGAAGAACAGTCATATTTTAGGGTGTGTTTAGTTGCAAAATTTTGCAAAATTTTTTACTGTAGCGTTTTCGTTGTTATTTGACAAACTTTGTCCAAATATGGACTACGTAGACTCCAAAGATTGTCCCGACATGTACATATGAAAAGTACAATTAGTTATTTTTACCTATATTTAATGCTCCATGCATGTGTCCAAACATTGATGTGATGGTTGATGTGATGGAAAATTTTGTAAAATGGGGAGAACTAAACAGGACCTTAGAAGAGCACAATCATTTGCAGGACCAAGAAGCACCTTTTTTCCATTGACTGACGACTCACAACATAGAGATCATTAACAAAGTCTGACGACGGTAACACCATCCATCGATCCAGACCCAGTTCATGCATATTGATGCACGGGGCTTAAGACAAGGATGCACACAACACTAACAGACATCATCGAAGGGGTGAGCTTTCAATCAAAAACACAGATGGGCAACAACAAACAAATTTTTACATGTGCTGATTGTCTTTTGTTTATTATGCTTGTATTAGCACACATCAAATTTTTGTCCTTGTCTTCCTACAGAAAAAATTGTTACTTGTGATTTGTATCGACACATTTCAATATTTGTCTTTATGTTTGCCTTGATTCAACGTTTTGAGTCAATATTTCAGGTGATAGGCACTATCAGGATTGTATTAGATGAAGAAATGTCGCCCTATTTACATGTGACTGGTCTGATTTTGCATGTAAGCTTACAAGATCTTATATTATATTTTCAGTAGCAGGAATTGCACTAGTATAAATGCAATTTTTTTCATTATTATTTTGTAATATGTTTTCATTTTTCTTAGTGTGTTTGGCACCATGAATTATATTGTTTTCTGCCATTGCAGAAGGGAGAAAACATGGAAGGAAATATAAAGTTCTGCAATTTCAGGTTGGTGTTTTATTATCTTTGATATGAATATATGGTTTTTGGCGTTAGTTGGAGCATGGAGGATCCATGGTACCACTTGTTGTTGATATGGAGCCGACGCGGATGGCCCCGAGGACTACGACCGTTTCCCCTCGCCAATCACGCAGCCATGGCCACCTCACTCTTCACCCTGTCCTTGGGCGGGTTTGAGGACCTTTGGGGTGGTGTTCACCCCAGGTTCTGGCGATTTGGTTGCTTGTTTATTTTGCTTCTCTATAACTCCAATTGGTTGTGCTAGGAATCTGTTTATTTACTTCTTGTTCTTTTGCATAGTAGTTGTATTGCTTTGTTCCTATTAATCTTTCGTGTTCATTAAAATATGAAAGCAAAAGATTCAATTACATAATTGCAATCAGTAATAATGTAAACTGCTTGTATCCCACATGGCAATTTTAGTTTCGAGTATATGCAATATGTTGCTGTTGAAGCATTTGCCTCGTCATTTTGTTTTTTTTTGCATTAAGTGGCTACTGGCACTACTACACGTTTGATTAACCGAGACACCACCCTATAGACGTCCGAGGCGGGCAACTTTGAACGCCTCGGTCAATATATTAACCGAGGCGGGGAATGGAAGTCAACCGCCTCGGTTAACACCCATTAACCGAGGCGGTTGCTTTAAGTTGCCCGCCTCAGTTAATGTATTAACCGAGGCGGTTTCTTTAAATCGCCCGCCTCGGTTAATGGGTGTTAACCGAGGCGGGCTTTTGTTATTTGCCCGCATCGGTTATTCTGTGCCTATAAATGCAAAGCGCCGCCGCCCCACCTTCCCCTTTCTCACGACTTCTCCACCATTGTTGACAGGTTTTGAGGTCCCAAACCCTCAAAAATATCTATTTTTTGTGGGGGGAAGTTTTACAGTTCAATTGTGTCAAGTTGTTGACCGCACGTGATTATATGTTTGACTCTAAACCTCTCTCTCTTTTAATTTGCTCTTGTCTTCTTAGATTTGAGTGCAGACAAGGTTTGGTGAAAAGGTGTGGGACATGGTGAAGGAGATGGAGGTCGAGTTCGGGAAGAAGAAAAAGAGGATCCGGAGGGGGCCAAAAAAAAAGAAGAGGAAGCGAGATAAGTTGGAGGATCCACTTGTCGTCATCCCATTTAAGAAGAAGTCATGTTTCTTCAAGTACCTATCATACTGGAAGGAGCTGCAAACACTCCATGCCATCGATTGCATGCACCTGGAGAAGAATGTTTTTGAAAGCACAATCGGCGTGCTGCTAGACATGAAGGGAAAGACAAAGGATGGTCTCAAGTTACAGATGGATCTTGTTAACCAAGGCATCCGACCAGACCTTCACCCGGAACCACCACTAAACGGTAAAGTCGAAATACCCAGAGCGGCCTACAACCTAACGAAAGAAGAGATGAGAAGAGGGCAGTGTGCAATTGGCTAAAGGGTGTCAAGGTGCCGACGGTTTCTCTTCCAACATCAAGAGTGTAGTATCGATGAAAGACCTCACAATGACCAACTACAACTCACACGACTGCCACATCATGCTAACGGTGTTCCTTCCAATTGTGATTAAGGCTATCGGTCCAGAGTACGTAAAGATGGTTTGATCACACGAATGTCATACTTCTTTAACCGCATCACCCAGAAGGTCATTGATGTAGCTGAGCTACCAGTACTAAAACAGTTCATCGCGGAGACTCTTTGCCAGCTAGAGATGTGCTTTCCGCCATCTTTCTTTGATATTATGCCACACCTAATGATGCACATGGTTGATCAGATAGAACAACTTGGGCCCATGTACCTGCACCAAATGTGGACGTACGAGCGGTTCATGTCGACCCTCAATAGATACGTTCTTAACTTGCTCACCCAGAAGGTTCCATGATCGAGGCATACACAACCGAAGAGGCTGTGAACTGCTGCATGAAATACATTCGAGATGGAAGAGCGATTGGGTTGCCTGTCCATCGGGCATGAAGGTAGAACCTCAGGAATTGGGTGCACAGGGAAAAAGTACGCACAGATATAGAGAACGAAACAGTGCAACAAGCTCATCACAACGTGCTTCATCAATTAGTGGTCATGGATCCCTACATTGAAAAGCACCTAGAAGTGATCCGCGCCGCTCATGATGGATCTTGCACGGAGGTATGGGTCCAGAAACAACACAAGAAAAGCTTCACGACATGGTTGAAGCAACATCCCGACATACCGCATGGAGGATCTGATGATGATGACGAGACCATTGCGAGGCTTGCATCCGGCCCATTCACCCAAATTACCACATGGCAAGGATATGACATCAATGGATATAGGTTTCACACAAAAGAGAAGTGAAGGACCAAGAATGCAATAGCAAGACGACCAGAGGGTAGGTGAATGGGAGCTCAAAAATTTCTCTCGAAACTTTGGCCTTTTGTTCCCAAAATTAACCCCCAAAAACTTCGAACGAAACTGTGATGCCCACGACCCTTGGAAGAGGGTGGAGCATATCTAGGATCACAGCGAGGCACTACAAAGCAATAGCAAATCAAACACCAAAAGCTCCAGAGTAAGTTCAACCCTCAAAATTAAGTCTCGAACGTAGATAGACGGCTACGTCGAGAAACTCTCAAATACCTATGCTAACTAGTAGCAAAGATACCTAGAGAGGTTCCTTGATCAACTGTAGGGCCAAACGAGAAGTCCGAAAACCAAGCGAAGAAGCTGGGAGAGCAAACGGAGTAAAATGCAACACTCAGCCGATTCCTAGACTGTTCGCGGGTACGGTCCCGGACTGTCCGCAGTAGTCCCGGACTGTCCGCGAAGAAGGGGCGGACTATCCGCCGGCAACTTCACGAAAACAGCAAGTCTGCTGAACCTACCTGGTCGGCTCGCGGACTGTCCGCGACCGACTACGGCGGACTGTCCACCGGTCAAATCTGACCAAAGTGGGCGAGGCTCGCTGCCACTGGTCTAGCTCGAGCCCGACGCGCGGACTGTCCACAGTTCACCTGGCGGACTGTCCGCGGATGAACAGAGAGGGCGATTTCGGTCGCCCTTCTCACACAACCTCTCAAATTCGAATCAAAACTCAATCCCACGTTCCCAAACTCGGAGAGGATGATCACAAGGTAGTTAGGAGACTATCCCCAAGAAATCATCCGCTCAAATTAACTCAATCACCGGAAAATCGAAAGGGGAGGAGTATGAACGAAAAAGCACCACGAAAACGAAATCGACCCGATCTACTTGTTCGTGAGAAGTTAGAAAAATCCCTTCGGTGGAAATGATCTCCTCACTATAAAGAACAAGTTGATTCAAGTGGAATTCGAAAAGATGCAGTAGGGAGGGAGATCGAGTGACGGGAAAAACGCGGAGAAACGTAGAACGCGAAGAACACGAACAAAACGCGAATCAAGTCATCGATCTGCAACCGTGTGGCTACCACACGCTACAACAGTGAGATTACGGTCTCACTTCCTCAAAATCTCCAGTACACAGAGGTATGGTTCTCTGCGGATCTCAGCTAGCTACAGCAGGGGATTGAGAGAGCAGGAAACCCTAGAAGCAAAGAGCAAATGACTGAGATAGAATGGGAGGAGGGTGTCTCCCTCTACTTATCCTAATTCTAATTCCTACTCTACCCCTCTCTAATTACAGAGCGAACCAGCTAAACCCTAGGGTTATTCTGGACCAACTCGTGGTAGGTGGTGATCCGACGGCCAGGCCCGCACAACTGGTAGCGTTGCCTCGACGCAACCTCACCGATCGCCGCCACGTGCCGCCACCGCTCTGCATGTCCTTTTCCCGGACGTCGCACCCCCGGTTTTGTGGCCTAAACAGAGAGAAACCAGCCTACACGACCAACCCCCGGTTTTGAGGCCCAAACCGGAAAACCAACCGACCGTAGCCTGAGTTTTGCGGCCCAAACTCAGCAAACCCGCAGCACCCAGGTTTTGAGGCCCAAACCTGGAAACTGTCCTCAGCCCTAGTTTTGTGGCCAAACTCGGAAACCATCAGCGCCCAGGTTTTGAGGCCCAAACCTGGAAACCGTCCACTCGATGGTTTTCTGTGGCTCAACCACCAAATCGAGCCGTAGAGGGGATGCACCGCCCGTGCACCCCGTCCACCGACACGTGTCCCCAGTTCCTCGACCCGAGTAACACCGTGACCGCATGTCTTCGCTCGTCGCCGTCCCAGGCTGTCAGCCTCCACAGCTGATCCTCAGGCCACCGGTCCCTCAGTCCAAGCCTCACGTTTGCCCTTCGCCACTCTCGGTCCCTCGGCACGGCACGTCTCTACTTGACCTTCACCTTGCCCTCGATCACTGTATCCGTGCTCGACACCTGCACAACACAAGCCAAAGAACATCTGCACAACACACGTCTCTACTACTGCTACTCCTACTGTTGCTGCTGCTCCTCCTCCTACCACTACTACTGCTGCTCCTCCTCCTACTACTACTGTTGTTGCTGCTGCTACTGCTGCTGCTCCTGCTCCTCCTCCTGCTGTGCTACTACTGCTGCTACTACTACTACTGCTGCTAGTGTTGTTGTTGCTGCTGCTGCTACTACTGCTGCTGCTGCTCCTCCTGCTCCTGCTCCTGCTCCTCCTCCTCCTCCTCCTCCTACTGCTACTGCTACTGCTGCTGCTGCTCCTACTCCTACTCCTCCTCCTCCTCCTACTCCTACTACTCCTACTCCTACTACTACTCCTACTACTTATTTATGGTACTAATAAACCTTGTCTTGATGTGCACCTTAAATTCAGTTTCTCCGATGGTTTATAAGTATCTATTTCTTCTTGATTGCACGCTTGTTAGTAGTAAATTGCATATCTAGACTAATACAGTTATGATGTTTGACATGTGCAATATCCAGTCTTCTCACTTATGAGTTTCTATTTTATTTACCTTTTTATTTGATTAAATAAGAAAAATAAATGTTCAGAAACCTTGTACTAAGAAAACTCCCTACTTTAATAATCCAAGCATACCTTCATTTAAATTGTTTAATGATAAAGATGACTTAAGAATATAGACGGTTCTAAAATGAGGCATTCTGTTAGTGTGCTATCTGCACCAGCTTGTCCCAATGATGGAGGAAAATCTGAGATTCCACACGTTGTACCACCCAATGATATGTAGTACAAAGTCAATTCTTTGTGTTTTGTTTCCTTGACCATTTTCCGTAGAAACTAAATTGGTAGTATCTCTGTTCTGTTTTTGGTTAATCAAGTCAGTTATCATAAATCAAACTTTAATGTAATATTTTACTGATATAGCTGCTATCAGGTCTGGTTCTTTATAAATTATTTATTGACGATTTGGAATTACTTGATCTGATTCAAGTTTTCTGTTGTATTCTTAATTTCTCCTACTCAGGTAGAGAAAAGATTATTCTTTGTTTTGTGTGTCTTCTTTAAAGAGACTGGTGAGGTGGGTTTTTTCTTTGTCTTTTTCTATGTACTTCCTCTATGAAAAGAAGATTGCAAGTCTCATTTTCTAAGAAATCAATTAATTTTAAGTTTTGCAAATCGTATTGATTTGGTCAAACTTGAAATTGATTCACTTCTTGGTAATTGACAGTTGCATTGTTTTTGTCTAGGGAATTAGCATCATATCTGTGTTAGTCATAGCACATCTTTCTTAGTTTTGTTTGTTGCCTATGTATTTGTTTTTTTGTAAATTCCAGTTTGTCTCATATGTTCTATCTGTTAGAAACCTAAAATTCCACTTTCCCTATTTATTTTTGTTTTGGCCTGTGATGCAATTATGAACATAACTCTGAGTTAGTTATTTCTCGTATCTTGTGTCTTTATTCTGTAAACATAAAATCGTTGTCATTGAGTCCGTGGGACGCATCTATTCCCTAAAAGCAGTTCTTTTTTAACTTGCTGATGGATGGGATGGGTGTCCCAATGATTTATGGCTTTTATATGTTTGGTTGCTACTACTTGTGTGTGTATTTAAATTAATAGCTATCAATGACTCATTTCAATGTAGTAAGAAAAAAAACTTCTATGCTGGGTCACAAAATTGCAATCACCAACAATGTGAATTGCACCTATTGGTCAGTGCAATTGTAGTTCTTTGAATATGTAATTATAGTTTTCTGAATAATTCAGTTTAAGCATATAAAATCTGGTTGATTACATAAATTATATAAATAAATCAGCCACTCAATTTGTTTTGTAATCTAAATATAATACCTTTATTTTCTTTCATTGCATAAGGTGAAGAAACATGGAAGGAAATGCAGGTTAGGTTATTTCATCAGGATTATAGGTTTATGCTTTTCCTTCCTTTTGCTTTGTACTTCTTTGAAGTAGTTTGAATATACAATTTATTCGTTGTACTTATGTAATTTTTAATTAAATTAGGGATTTTCAAATGTCCTATAGGTTTATGCTCATTAGTTATTCTTTAAGTTCATGGTTTATATGACATGAATTTACTTTTTTTAGTGTAATAAGTATTATTGAATGGCTGAGTTTATTTATTTTTTATGATATATGGGAACAAGTTCATTTCAGAGTTGATTGTTAGGAGAAACCTACGAAACACGCAATTCAGAAATTTCATTATTATTTTGGAATTAACTCTGAATTGTAGTGGATTTTTTGTAATTTTGTTCTCATTATTAACTTTCTGAAATGGTAAAACTATTCGTCATCCGAGTGTTTTTCTGATCTACAACACATGAATTTATGTCCGCCTGATTGTTACACATGAGATTTCTAGCCTTCCGATGGTTCTGTAGGCCTGGGGACCCACGACAGCCAATTGGTTGAGGCTTAGGCTCAGCGTCACGCTTCTGATGCCACGATCCATGCCACCCCACAATGCTATGATTATGTCATTTTGGTAGAAAAAGATTGTTAATCTTCTTTCTCTAGAAAAAATATTATGTTTTCTGTGTTAGTCGGACTTCAATGTTTGTGATTGTGTTGTTTCTAATGGAAAAATATTATTAATTGTTCTTCTCTAGAAAAAAATTGTATTCTGTTATCTGTGTTAACCGGACCTCATATTTGTAATTGTATCGTTGTGGTTGAAAAATATTATTAATTATCGTCATTCTCTATGAAGAAATTGTATTATGTTATTTGTGTGTCACTTTCTTGTACAACACATATTTTGTGGCCGGGTCAAATTCGTGTGCTAGTTAAGAATAAAACACATGAATTTTATTTTATGTGTTGGATTCCTTGTGTTACGTAGTCTGCCCAGATTTGAGTGTTAAGTGCCAAAAAAACACATGGATTTTAGACTCCTGAAATTCGTGTGTTTTTTACACAAAACCCCATGTGTTGGTTGCCTTAAAAATACATAAGTTTTAACTAGACAAGCTTTTTTTAACACTTTATAAAGAAAATTTAAAACTAACACTACTTTGATTTTTTTTAGAAAAAATCTAACCATTTTGGTCGTGTCGACCAAGCAGGCACGACAAAACCACATTGTCGTGTCGCATATGGTAACACAGCAGGGCTGCCATTGTGGCAGCCTTCAGCCCTAGCGGTTGCTAACGTGGCAAGCGCTGTCAAGCCACAGATTTCGATGCGGCAATACCATGCCACCCACCATGGCGTGACAACATCCGACATTGGCAACGGGAATTTTCCCTACCCGATACCTTTCTCTCACTCTCTGTTGACACAGTCACTAACACCAATTTAAACCGTAAAACAATTATGAACATAGGCATAAGAGTTTGATTTTTATGGATTTTTTTATCCACACCATACTTTCACTTTTTAAGTTTGAAGATATGTCATTACAATTCATCTATTTGGAGAATTGCTAATATAATTTCATCTCTTATCCATCCATGCTATTCTCTGCAATTTTCAAAGTTTAAAGAATACAATTTGTCTATTTGGAGAATTGTCATTATAATTTCATCTCTCATTCATCCAAGTCATTTTCTACACATCTCGCGTACAAAGACCCACTATGAGGTCGTATCCCTACACATATAGGCCCACCATCAGGTTGTATGTGACACGAAGCGACGACGCTCACCCATGGCCTTCCTCCGTGTTGAACTGGAAATGACGACCAGAGGGGGATGAATGAGAGCCTAAAAAAATTCAAAAATGAACTACCGATGCCCCAGAAAGTCACCTAAAAAGCAAAGTCAAGAGAGAGCGGCAAGTCCACAACCTAATTGATGGGTAGATACCCTAGGAGATGTCCTAAAGGTACAGCGGAACTGCCGAAGAAGTGCCACGAACAAGCACCAAGTGAGGGACACAAAAGCCTTCAAACAACAGAATGCCAAACTGTCCGGGACTAGAGCTCGTCTGTCCGGGATTCACTGTCGGACTATCTGGTATCTGCACCAAACTGTCCGCAGGCAAAATCCCAAAAACACAACTGTTTTGGAACAGTTCTGGACAGGTCCCGAATAGTCTGCGGTTTGCACGCCGGATAGTATGCAGTTCAATCTGAATAATGCAATTAAGTGAACGGTTCCCTGTCTGAATTTGCCGGCGGACTGTCTACCGTCACGTCGCGGACTGTCCTTTGTCACCCTGACACAACAAGTTCAGAATTGCACAACCAACTGTCTGTGTCAAATCCCGACCCGCAGAGTGTCCGCGGTCAGGGCTGGACTATCCGGGAATACACAGACAGTGCAAAAACAGTTCGCTCAAAAACGAAATTCGATCAGACCTCGACCAAATCAAAAGGGCTTGCAACCAAACTTCACCCAAGTGATCTTGTACATGTTGGTGAGCTATTCCTAAGAAATCATGGCTCGAATCCAACTCAATCAAGAGAAATCACAAATCGCGTGAAAAGAGGAAAATTTGGAGAACGAAAATGATTTCTGCCCAATGTATGTACTCATGAGGTTTCTGAGAAAATCTTTCAGTGAAAAGATGCCTCTCACATCCTAGCACAAGATGGGAACTATCCCTCGAATCGGAAGAACGAGCAAAATCACCTAGAGGGGAAATGAAGAACGCGAAGAACACAATCACAAACTCAAAACAATTTCAACAAAAAGTCACGAGGCTAGAAGGAGATTACGGTCTCCCTTCCTTAAATCCAAATACACAGAGGAAAGGTTTTCGTCTCTGCGGATCACAAGCAACTACTGAGAGAGAACCTAAGAGTTGAATATCTGGAGTCTGAGAATGAAATGCTGCAAGGATGGGAGAGATGAGGGGTGTCATCTCTTTTTTATAGCCTATTACACAATATCCCTTCTACCTTAGATACATAGAGCGAACAAGCTAGCCCTAGGGGCATTCTAGTCCAACTCTATCAATATTCTCATCGACGGTCACGCGCCTTCCTCATCGGTCGTTTCGCCTCGACCCAAGCTCCTAGATGCCGCCACGTGCCGTCCCGATGACCGCTGCGCCTTCTCACCGCTAGCTTCGTCTCGACACAAGCCTCGTGGTGCCACCACGCATCGTCCCGTTCCGCATAGGAACCTCCACCGGGTTTTGAGGCCCAAACCGGCAAACCTGTCACCCTGAGTTTTGAGACCCAAACTCAGAAACCGGTCACCCCAGGTTTTGAGGTCTAAACCTGGAAACTGTCCACCCTGAGTTTTGAGGCCCAAACTCAGAAACCATCGCCGGTGGCTTTTCGAGGCTCAACCACCAAACCTGCGCCGAAGACGGAGCGTGGGTCTCACGCCCCGCTGCCGACACTGATGTCGACGCATGTCCAGCCTCCGCCGAGCACGACACCTTCCTTCCTAACTTGACCGATGACACTTGCATCTCCCATGCAAGCCAGTGTCCGGCCTCCGCCAGGTGCCACGACGCCATCGCCTTCCATCTCAACTTGACCGATGACGTCACACATCCAATGTACTCTTGCTTGTTGTTGCCAAGTGCTAGCTATCAGAACTGGTACTCCGGCCCTCCGGTTCGTCAGTCCAAGCCTCATGTCGGCCTTTCGCCACTCCCGGTCTATCGGCATGACACGTCTCTACTTCGCCATCTGCGGATACATGGGTGTATGCTGAGTCTCTGAGTGATGAGTGATTGTCAACTGGGATGATGCGCATGTTCTTTGGCTTGTGTTGTGCAGGTGTCGAGCACGGATACAGTGATCAGAGGCGAGATGAAGGTCAAGTAGAGACGTGCCGATGGACCGAGAGTGGCGAAGGGTGAACGTGAGGCTTGGACTGAGGGACCAGAGGCCCGAGGATCAGCTGTGGTGGCTGACAGCTTGGGACAGCGACGAGCGAAGACTTGCGGTCATGTGTTGCCTTAGTCGTGGACTTGGGGACACGTGTCGGTGGACGGGGTGCACGGAGGTGCATCCTCTCTACGACGTCGGTTTGGTGGTTGAGCTAGGGAAAAACCATCGGGTGGACGGTTTCTAGGTTTGGGCCTCAAAACCTGGGCGTGGATGGTTTTCGAGTTTGGCCACAAAACTCGGGCTGATGGTTTCCGAGTTTGGCCACAAAACTCGGGTTGAGGGTTTTCGAGTTTGGCCTCAAAACTCGGGCTGAGGACGGTTTCCAGGTTTGGGCCTCAAAATCTGGGTGCTGCGGGTTTGCTGAGTTTGGGCCTCAAAACACAGGCGCTGGTTAGCTGGTTTCCCGGTTTGGGCCTCAAAACCGGGGGTTGCCTGGAAAGGCTGGTTTCACGGTTTGGGCCACAAAACCGGGGGTGCAGAGCGAGGGCGGCACGTGGCGGCAATCGGGAGGTTGCGTCGAGGCAACGCTACAAGTTGTGCGGGCATGGCCGTCGGATTCACCTACCATCGAGTTGGTCCAGAATAACCCTAGGGTTTAGCTGGTTTGCTCTGTAATTAGAGAGGGGTAGAGTAGGAATTAGAAATAGGATAAGTAGAGGGAGACACCCTCCTCCCAATCGATCTCAGTCATTTACTCTTTCATAGCTAGGGTTTCCTATTCTCCCACTCCCCTGCTGTAGTGAACCTGAGATCCACAGAGTTGAGAACAATACCTCTGTGTCCGTAAGATTTTGAGGAAGTGAGACCGTAATCTCACTGTTGTAGCGTGTGGTAGCCACACGGTTGCAAATTTGTGGTTGTGATTCGCGTTTTGGTCGTGTTCTTCGCGGAATCCTTTTCTCCACGATTTTCCCGTCGCTTGATCTTTTTGCTCGGTTCATCTTTTGCAAATCCGTTTGAACCAAGTTGTTCTAGATCGTGAGGCACTTCTTTTGACCGAAGGAATTCACTTCTAACCTCACGGTCTAGGAGATCGATCGATTTTCATTTTCGGGTTAAGTTTTCTCCCTTCCCCCAAAATTCTTCGATTCATCGATTTGGAGATAGGTTTGAGCCATGATCTCTTAGAGATAGCTCACTATACTCCTCGTGACTCCTCTCACCAAGTTTGATCCCTAGAGGATTTGTTTTGGGTGAGATCGAGTGAGATCGGTGAATGAACTGTGAAATCTCGAGGTGACCGGACGCTGGGTCGGGTTGACCGGACGCACGAACTGAGAGTCCGGTCGTTGAACATCTCACGAAGTTCTTCCGACACTGACCGGACGCTCCAGCATCAGTGTGACCGGACTCGCTCCTCCTACTGTTCACTATTTTGTTTGCGCCTGACCGGACGCACTGCAGGTGACCGGACGCTCGTTTCACAGTGAGTTCGGTCGTATGCAGAGAGGTCCAATTTCGCGTGTGGTTTGACCGGACGCGTCCGGTGCTTACTGACCGGACGCTGGCCAGAGTCCGGTCAGGTATAGTTTGCACTGTTTCGTTCGTGCTTCGCTCGATCGTTGTCGAATTTGGTTTCCGTCTTTTGCGTTGGGCTTCTAGAGTTGAATAGTGTCCTGCTGTGCTTCTTGGAAGCATCCACCCTACATCTAGGGTCGTAGACACTAGCAAGCTCTAGGGTTTGGTTTTTGGGGTTGATTTACGGGACAGTGGCAACAAGTTTCCGAAAGGAATTTTGAAGCTCCCATTCACCCCCCTCTGGTCGCTTTCTGGTAGCATTCTCGGTCCTTCACCATCACCTCGCCATCGACCATTGCCTCAGAGCTCCACACCTGCACAACAACACAGCCAAGAGACATGTTGCCCACTCACGCCTACCCGTGAGTCTGTTAATCAATCACTCATCACAACAGGCCAAACCACAAGGGCACATATCAACCTTATGTTCGCAATCCCCCCTCGATGAGTGCATTGTCAACACACCGCACAAACACTGGAATCAAAGAACCAAAAAAGAAAGAAGAAAGGAAGAATGCTCATTCAAATGCCCGAAAAGCCAGATAAAAGCAGAAAGAGGACGATTTGAAGTAAGCAAAGCTTGTCCCAAAGACATAGGCAACGACTGAATGCAACCAAGCAAAGATCGAAGCAAAACTCAGAACAGAGCGAAAACTCGATCAAAAGACCAAAGACTTGGTTCCCAAAGACATGGGTGATGGACCAGGATCCTAAAGACATGTCATCAACAGATGACTACTCGAAATGTTCATGGAAAGTTCAGAGAAGATCCGAAGACATGGAGCAAAGCGACACGGTATAGGACTCTTGTTGTAACTTAGTCGAACTCTGATGGAAGTTGTTCTATGTAATTAGATAAGAACTCCTATGTTGTAACTGACTAGGATTCGGGTATGCGCTATAATCTAGTACCAATCTAGCACTCCCCTAGATCGACGTTGTTCGATCATGCTCTCACAATTCACACTTACCTGAGCATAGGTGCGACGCTACATAAGATAAATTCAAATACCCCACATATATGAGTACATCATATGCGAGGGCTACCTACAACATTAGATCACAGGGTAGCATAGTGTGGTCATCTACACGTACCTTCAGGTCGATGTGTCGTTGCAAGAATTAAACTGCAAGAAAGTTGTGACAGAACCGTCCAAATTATTAGAGCTCAAGTGTCGTCTTAGCCGAATTAACTGGCTCTGATCCACACTTGAACCCATATAACTCCGGTAGTCCAGAAACCTCAAAAGATTTCAAACAACTTTACAACATACATGATCACATTGTTCAAGTACCACATTCACGAGGATACAACAGTTTGATAATCGAAATTAAAATCAGAGTGCGAAGACTCAAAGTTATTACAACACTGAATTCAAATAGCGAAAGCTTAAACAAGTCTGGAAATATGATCACCACACATGTGGTCTTAATAAAACATTGTTTTGGATAACTCACTCCTCCTTTTTCAGATAATGTGCCACTAGTAGTCTCAGTCCAGCAAAATCAAAGGAGAAGCTTTCAGACGAACCTGCCCTAGGCCTACTCCTCATCAGCCTCCACGGGGTAGAGGCAGTGCTTACAATAGCTGAAGTAAACCTGACCATCTGCAACAACTGGATAAACCCTGAGTACGGGAATGTACTCAGCTAGACTTACCCGTCTAACTGAAAATAAAGACACCAAGGGTATACAAAGGCTTTCTGGTGGAGCTGGGAATTTAGTTGCAGAAAAGCTCAAATTAAGAAAAGTAATATTTAATTAATGAATGAGCAGTTTACTTTTTAACCTATTCCTTATTCTAGGTTTGCACCTGAACAATAACACTCACTTGAGTCTAGCAACCAAATAATATATTACCATATTAGGTTGACTTATCCATATTTTAGTTGAACCTTTATTCATCACGTGGAGTTGTATTGGGGTGAAGCTCGACATAGTTTCCCACTAACCGGGGGAGACGACGACTCGAATCGAAATACAAACCAGCTGGCGAGAAACCTTTAATACAAACCCACACTTTCCCCGTTGGGTCCATACATTGGGTCACCGCTCGATACTATTCGTGGTGGTAATCGTCACGGCTCACAACACGGACCACCCAATTGGAACTAAACGATGGCCATTCCTAGGCAGATCGTGCTTCCATACTAGACGGTGCGACACGGGTTGAGACCGCCCCGAACAACGTCTAACCGGCTTTGGGGTCGGGAATACATCACCGGCACCCTAAGTAAAAGGGCGCTTTAAAAAATGAACGAGGGCCATCATCGATACAAACCTACACGATCCAAAGGACGAGCTGCCCCAAGTTTCCAAACTCGTGCCTTGCATTCCAGTTGACCGTATTTTATTACTACTCAGGTTCTTTTCTACGATAGCAAATATAGCCAACCGTGATCCGGTATAGACCACCAGGGGTATTACGGGAATATCCTTTATTTATTACTAATTAAGCAAGCTAAGCAGTTCTACTGTTAATAGATAACCGGATAACAAGGCAGGTATATCAATAATCAAGGAACGGTAATGCAGCAATTGAGATTCAATCAACTCCTATACCTAATGCATCACAATATAAAATACTCAATTAAATTAATTATAAAAACTGAGAGAATTAAAATGCTTCGGGGCTTGCCTTGGGAGAAGACTGATGCCTCGTAAGCAGGGCACTCAGGCAGGTTAGCGTCGGGGTCGGCTGGTTCGGTCTCCTGGCTTCGTAGTACCTCCTGGATCTCCGGCTCTCCGTTTGCTTCTGGCTCGGGGTTGGTCTCCTGAGCTACCCATCCTAGGTGCGATGCAGTAAAATAATTAAACAATGCGTGATGCATTATGATGGTATGCAAGAGCAAAACATCTTTGCAAACTAACAAAATCAACTTGTTGAGCTACTTTCGATATTGAGGAAAAATATTTACTTTATTGAAACCACAAAACAATTAACTCAACTATTTCCTATTTATTATCCCAAAAGAACTCAGGTTTTACAACAAGTGTTGTTTCTTATACTCAGAAAAATCTACAAAAATTACAGCATCTAATCTGCATTTACTGGACTTCACTGTATAAATTTCAGCAAGAAATAAAATTCTGAACAGCAGATACAAAAAAATAAATAAACTGCCAAAAAGGTACTTTGAACTAACTTTTCTTCTGAAATGTGTCAAACAACAGATTTTATATTTACCTGGCTTCTTCTACCCTAAACAACCTCACTTCAAAAAATGATCGCTAGAGCATGCAATAATCCTACACAAATTCCCAAAGTTTTATCTAGATTTATAACCCTTGAACTACAACCCTGCTGGAAAAGGAGTAACACTCATTTTCATATTTTTCCGAGGTTCTAGACAAATTTTCATATTTATCAAGAAATTTCCATAAACAAAAATGTTATATTATTCTCTATATGAAATTTTCTAAGAAAACTCAGTAAAGCACATTTGTACTACAACTTCATTTTACTCCATACAACTGATTACATCTAACATTTTTCTCAGCTTCATTAAGACACACAGAGAGCACACAAATTTTCCCACATTTATTTCTGCATATATTTTCTTAACAAATATTCTAAGAAAACAGCTAAAACAACATTTAAATCTAAACAGACACATTTTCTATAGAAACAGGCCCTCATATATTTTTCCCAAATTCTATACATGACAAAGAGCATACACAAATTTAGCATAATTTTATCTGGCCAGAAAACATATTAACACATTTATTTAACAGATTACACATAAATCGGAATAAATAAAAACAATGCAATAATCTTTCACCAAAAATACTTTCCTATTTTTCCCAGATAGCTCTACTCATGAACAAATTAAAAAAACTAAAAGCACTTCATTTGGATCAACAAAACATGCTACACAAAATAAACAAGTATCTCTGGAAAATAAAAGGAAAAGGAAAATCATTTGAATCTTCCGGCCAGGGCTTTGTGGACACGGTCCATGGACCATGGGGTGGTTGATGCGCGGGACCGGCTAGTCAACGGGGCCCACATGTTGGTGAAGGCAGAGCAGGGGAGGCGGTTTGATCGTGCGATTCTTGCCGACGGTGAGGTCGCCGACGTTGTGGTTTGGTTTGATGTGTTCGTCTCGATGAGGCGAGTCAGGTGGTGGTGTTTGTTTGGCTAGCGAACGACCATAGCTCACCGGCGATGAGCTATGGCGGACGGCGGTGGTGGTGTGGCTCGGCTAAGCCGTTTCCGCCGGTGAAATTGGTGCAACCCTAGGGAAGAAACTAGGAGGGTTGGTTTGGCTGGAGGGGCTCTAGTGAGGTGTGACCTCGTGTAGGTGCTGCGGCGGCGCTAATGGCGCTCGGCCATGGCGGTGAGAGAGCTACGGGATGGTAGAGATCTGGCAGTTGGGTGTTCTCACCTTGCTTTGGTGCTGTGAAGCTCGTTAGAGAAGAAGAGGGCTTGGGGTGGTTCGGTTGACGTGTAACCGCGGCGTGCTCTCCTCAGCGTCGGCGGCGACCGAAGAGGGGCACCTCGCATTCCGGCGTCGGTGGAGCTCGACTGAAGGCGCGGTCGTGCGCACCATGTGTGCGGGAAGTAGGCGGAGCTCCGGGCGAGAGGAATTGGTCGGCGGAGGCTCGGTTGAGGCTGGAATGCCGGTGGCGGTGTGCGGTGGCGTGCGGTGGCGGGTGCGAGAGCTTCGGCTCGTGTTGGCATACAGGAGAAGAGAGCGAGAGTGAGAGAGAGAGGGAGTGTGAGTGAGCGAATGACAGGTGAGTGCAAGGGGCAGGTTGTGCCCTCCTTTTGCCCCCCAGCCTAGCGGAGCAACCGGTCATCACGGGCCCGCGATGGCAACGGCGAGAGGCGGGCAGGGGGCGGTGTGTAGGCGTGGCAGGCGAGGCGGGTGAGGAGAGGGCAAGAGAGATTGTGGCGTGATGCAGGCGGGCGTGATCGCGCGCTGAGTGGCCAAGGAAGATCGCGGCGAGGCGGGGAACTGTCACGCGTGGACGACCGACGTATGACGCAGCCGCGATCGAGCGCGCACGGGGGGGGGGCAGCCTTGCGTGGGCTGGGTCGAAAGGCCGGATGGGCCATTTGGTTGGCGCTGGAGAAAAAACAAAGTCTTTCCTTTTTCAATTTCTTTTCCAAACTTTGACAATTTCAAAACAGTTTTAAAAACTCAAAACTAGGGTTTGACCTAAAAACAAAAGTTGCTCAAAATAATGTTTCCTACTACTTTCATATAGGACATATTTTCTAAAAATCATTTCTTTAGCCTACACATAATTAAAGCTAATTTTAGGGCTGGAAATCATTTTTGTTTGTGTATTTTTAATTATTAATCTACACTTAATTAGAACAAAGAGTCTACATGAAAAGTGTTATACTCATTATTCTCTATTGTATAAAATTATTTGACAAGGCAGAAATCAACTGAAACAAGCAAGTCCTATTGAACCCTAATTCCAAATTAATAATCAAAGGGAAAATAAACACTTTATGGCAACATGAGATGATGCAATGCAATGCTCATGTTCATTAGTAGCTAATGCTATTCCTAATGCAAGTGCTTGAAATACCAGGGTGTCACAGCCCCTCCCCCCTTAGAGAAATCTCGTCCCGAGATTTAAGTCACGTACCGCTTATTGTAAAAACAGTGATAGTTACGCGTAGGTATTCCTCGGTCTCCCAGGTAGCACCATTTGGTCCATGGTTACTCCAAAGGATCTTGTAAGTTTTGACTTCTTTGTTGCGGTTTACTCTAGTTTTGGTATCGAGTATCTCTTCCGGTTGTTCATAATATTCTAGATCTGATCGGATTGCGATGTCTAGAACTTGAACCTCTTCTCTCTCTGGCACTCGAAGACATTTCTTGAGTTGTGATACATGAAATACCAGAAAGATTGCACTCATTTCTGGGGGTAAATGTACTTGATAGGCCACTTCTCCTTTCTTAGCTGTAATCTGATATGGTCCAACATATCACGGTGCCAACTTCTTTTTGATCCCAAATCATTGGACTTTTCTCATGTGCGAGACTTTAAGGTAAACATAGTCTCCTACTTGGAATTTCAATGGCCTTCTTCTAGTGTCAGCATAACTTTTCTGCTGAGATTGAGCTGCTTTGATATGTTGTTGCATGGTCTGCATAATTTTTCTGCATCCTTTACATAATATGATCCATAAAACCTCGATCTCCTGATTCAACCCAGTTCACTGGTGTTCTGCATCTTCATCCATATAAGACTTCAAATGGTGCCATCTTTATACTCTCTTGGTAGTTGTTGTTATATGAGAACTCTCCTAAGGGTAACCACTTTTCCCATGATTCTCCTAAAGAAAGTACGCATGCTCTGATAATATCTTCCAAGATTTGATTTACTCTTTCCGTTTGTCCTGCAGTTTGGGGGTGGTAAGTGGAGCTTCGTACCAACTTGGTTCCCAATCCCTTGTGCAACTATTCCCAAAAACGAGCGATGAACTGAGGTCCTCTGTCAGAGACAATTCTTTTGGGAACCCCATGTAACCGTAGAATATTCTGAATGTACAAATCGCATACTGATGAGGTCGATATGTAGTCTTTACTGGTATGAAGTGGGCTACTTTGGACAATCGATCCACAACAACCCAAATAGAATCATGTCCTTTTTGAGTGACTAGCAGTCCTGTGATGAAATCCATACTAATTGCTTCCCATTTCCATTCTGGGATTGACAGGGTTTGTAACAGTCTGGCTGGTTTCAAATGTATAGCCTTAATCCTGCAACAAGTGTCTCACCTAGCGACATAGGCTGCAACTTCCCTCTTCATCTTAGGCCACCAATACCTGGTTTCAAATCCTGATACATCTTACTACTTCCTGGATGAATAGACAAATTTGAATTGTGAGCTTCATTCAAAATCCTGTCTCTTAGTTCTTTATCCTTGGGTACTACCAACCTCTGATTATACCATAATATTCCTTGCTCATCTGTTCAGAAATTCAACGAACTGTTTGTTTCAACCTTTTTTTGATCTGACAAACTTCCTCATCTGATTTTTGTCCTTCGATGATGTCACTTTCTTGGGTGCACTGAATGGTGATATTGTTTAGCATGACAGGTTGCATCAAATTGAATCCATCTTCCAGCAATGGTTGCACGGAGTTGCAATGAATCTTGCGACTCAAAGCATCAGCCACGACATTAGCTTTCCCAGGGTGATAATGCACTTCCAGGTTATAATCCTTGATTAACTCCAACCATCTTCTCTATCTCATGTTCAACTCAGGCTGGGTGAAGATATATTTTAAACTTTTATGATCCGTATACACATGGCAAAGATTGCCCATAAGGTAGTGCCTCCAAATCTTTAGGGCATGAACTATTGCTGCCAATTCCAAGTCGTGAGTCGGGTAATTCTCTTCATGTGGTCGTAACTGACGTGATGCATAGGCTATGACTCTTCCATTTTGCATAAGCACGCATCCAAGTCCAATCTTGGATGCATCACAAAACACATCAAAAGGTTCCTCCAGATTTGGTTGAGCCAAAACTGGTGCGGTGGTCAATAAAGTCCGGAGAGTGCGAAATGCTGCTTCACACTCTGGAGTCCATTCAAACTTCTTGTTCTTCTGGGTCAAACGGGTCATAGGCTTTGCTATCCTTGAGAAGTCCGGGATAAACCTACGGTAATATTCGGCCAATCCTAAAAAGCTACGTACCTCGTGTACGTTGGTGGGTGCTTGTCAATCCATAACTTCCTGTACTTTAGTGGGGGTCCACAGAGATTCCTTCCTCTGAAAGGATATGTCCGAGAAAAGGCACTTTCTTTAACCAAAATTCACATTTGCTAAACTTTCCTTACAACTTATGTTCTCTAAGCCGAGTCAAAACCACTCTTAAGTGCTCTGCATGATCTTGCTCATTTTCGGAGTACGCCAAGATGTCATCAATGAATACCACAACAAACTTGTCCAATTCAGGCATAAAGACGAAATTCATCAGGTACATGAATGTGCCAGTGCATTTGTTAATCCAAATGACATGACCGAATACTCATAAAGTCTGTATCTAGTAGAAAAAGCTGTTTTTGACACGTCCTCCTTTCTGATCTTAATCTGATGGTAACCTGAGCTTAAGTCAATTTTGGAGAACACCTTTGCCTTAGCCAACTGATCAAACAAGATGTCAATTCGGGGTAAGGGGTATTTGTTCTTATGGTTACTGCATTCAAAGGTCTATAATCCACACACATTCTCAATATTTTATTTTTCTTCTTTACAAAGATGGCAGGACATCCCCAGGGTGACGAACTAGGACGTATTAAACCTTTATCCAAAAGCTCTTGCAATTGGGTTTTGAGTTCTGCTAGCTCATTGGCGGGCATCCTATACGACCTCCAAGAAATAGGTGCAGTTCCGGGAACTAACTCTATACCAAACTCCACATCCCTATCCGGTGGTAGTCCTGGCAACTCATCAGGAAAAACATCCGGAAACTCACACACTACTAGAATCTCAGCTATCTGCTTTGCTGTGATAGTGAACAACACTCCTATCTCATGGGGGTTTCAAGGTAGCTTGAACCGGAAAGAATACCCACTCCTGGGACTTATCATGGAAACTACTCGTTCTGTAATGTCAAGATTGACTTTCCAAAGTTTCATGCAACCCATTCCCAAGATCGCATCCAAACCCAATCCAGGGATTACTATAAGATCCACTATAGCCTTCTTATCCCCAAAGGTCATTTCCACTCCTTTAGCCATTTTTTGGGCGGAGAGAACAACCCTTGCTGAACTTATCTGATAACCCCGATCTAATTCTACTAACTCAAGATTACTCCTGAAGACAAAATTCTCACTAATGAATGAATGTGATGCTCCAGAATCAAATAATACAACTGCAGGACATTGGTTAACAAGGAACGTACCAGCAATGACAAGTTCTGTTGTATGGTGACTCAAATCCTACTTAGAATAGGACTCAAGAAAGGTGTGCTATTAGGACTTCTAGTTCTACTAGGTCTTGGGTGTAAAATCCTACTACGAGTAGGACTCCTATTTGTATGTATGAGGGCCTTGGAGGGGACTATATAAATCAAGGGGTAGAGGCCATAGGCATCACAACTAGATCAAGAAAGATAACCAAGCCAACACAAGGGGTCTTATCCAAGGCTTGTACAGAGCAATTAGGAGCGCTCAAGAGGATTAGGCTAGACAATTCTATTGCACTAGATTCTTGTATAGGGCAAGAATCGGTGGGTCCCGAAGGGTCAAGTAGGGTTGTGAGAGAGCGACAATCTCTTGTACTCTTTTGGAGTTGTACTAATAGAATTTACGGTCGGCTTCGCCAAATCCTAATCTCTTGTCACAGTTGCTTCATCATCATCTAGGGTTTTCTACGCGATTCGACTACATCATTCTTGATACAGTGCTAGCTTGTGTCATATTCGCAACATCCTTTCAAAGATCCGAAGGCTGCTGCGCATAACTAGGGGTATCACATTCTAACAAGTGGTATCAAAGCCAAGGTCGGATTGGTTTGATTTTGTGAGAAGGTTGACAGGGCTAGGAAGCACAAAATTAAGACGATGTCAGGGATGTGGAATCAAGTAGAGAAATTTGATGGCAAAGGGAATTTCAGCGTGTGGCAATGCGCGGTACAAGATGTGCTTGTCCAACAAGGATTGATCGATGCTCTCGAGGGCATCAAGCCAGACAAGATAACTGATGAAGAATGGAAGGTGATGGAGCAAAAGGCTGTCAGTAGAATTCGACTATGTCTCTCCGATGAGGTAAAGTACTCGGTAATCAAGGAGAATTCACCGACAAAATTATGGAAGAGCCTAGAAGAGTTGTATATGGCAAAGTCGCTAACAAATCGGTGGGTTCTGAAGCGTCAACTATTTAGGTTACACATGGAGGAAGGTACACGATTCGTCGACCATCTAAATATCTTCAACAAGCTTGTCACGCAGCTGATTAGTGTGGATGAGAAAATTGAGGAGAACGATAAAGTCGTCATATTGGCTTCATCCTTACCACCATTGTGGGAGTAGCTAGTGATGAATATTCTCATCGGGAAGACTACTCTCAACTTCAACGAGACAGTTGCATATCTGTTGGAGGAAGAGTCCTTGAAAAAGCCGCAAGATTCTTCATTCTCGGGTGATCAAGCTTTGACTGTGTCAAGTGAAGCAGGAAAAGTTAAGAATCATGGGAAGAAGAAAGGCAAAAGCAAGGGACAATGTACATGCTATCTATGTGACAAGGAGGGTCACATGATAAAGGACTGTCCAAGTTTGAAGACTATGAGAGGAACATGCTCAGTGGCAAGTGAGGATGAAGGTGACATACTTATCGTCAGTCAACCAGGTACAATTCATGATTGGATATTAGATTCAAGAAGCTATTTCCATATATGTTCGGTGAGGGAGATGTTTGATGAAGGATCTCTACACCCAGCGAATGGAATTGTTCATTTAGCGGATTGTCAGGAGTATGCAGTCACTGAGGTGGGAACAATTACATTGGAGATGCATAATGGAACACTTTGCACATGTTAACATTCGTTAACGCAAATAAGAATATGAAAGATTCCGCAAGCGCACATAACACTATTGTAGCATTTTATTGGGAGTATTCCATGATCATTATTTATATTTTACCACTGAGAAGCTAAGGTCAAGAATCTGATAACTCACTATCATGCATCTACTAACTCAAAGTACTAATTAGACTAAAGCAGGAGTAAATGATATATGATATGATAATAAAGCACATAAAAGAGAATTCAATGATAACTAGATAACTATAGTGGGAGGACAACGGGAGAGATCAAGGTTCCTATTCACTTCTCTATTACTTGGGTTCTAAGGTAACAAGGATGAAAAGGTATAGCAGTCATATAATAACACTTTGGGACATCAGAACACCAACCACAGAAAGGGATGAGAAGGGGGTTTGGGAAACTCTGACTACGGTCCTACGAACATCAACCCTGAACGTGGTGGAATACGTCGGCCATCAAGGCTGTCACCACCTGGGGCTACCACAACTATCCGTGGGGTTGAGCGCAACCTCAAGTAACCTATAGACTAAACACCAAGTCTAATCTATCGATTACTACTCTAATTATGGCCTATAACTAGAGCACTCGATACGAGCGGAGATCCTATGCTAGAACATAACAACTACACTAATCATAATATGAAAGACATAAAGTAAATAGAGAAGATAAATAATATATTTAAGCATAAGTCTTACAAAGAAAAGATACAAAGACATACCAAAACTCTGAAGACTCCTCTAGAACCGGAGCGCAGCTCCGCTCTCCCTAACTCCCGACTAGAGCTAAGCTATTACATTGGAAAATCTAAACCTAATTACATAGAGAGGAGAGGTTGTCCTTCGAGGGACGCCTCTACAAATACTCCCTAATGATGTTGTGTTGCCTCAGGGGGGTCCTGGGTTTATTATATAGGGGCTCCTAGCCTCCCCTCCACCTTGGGCAAGCGATGTGGGACTAAATCCTTCACCATATGCACATGGGCCTTAATGGGCCAAAACGCGTTGAAGAGGTCGGTTGGAGTGCGCCACGCGAAGGGGGCGAGATTGGGCCCTACACCAGACCGGTCGGTCCAGGGGGGAGACCGGTCGGTCTGCCTCTATGACAGGTGGGCCCTGCCTTCCGTGGGTCGCCTTCTCGTGTCTTCTGGAATGTTCTAGAATATCCCAAGTCGTATCCATCGAGGACTCTCGCTCTAGGACTCCAAATATAGCAAATCATATATCCGTTTCGATCGTCTTGACGAGGTCTTCGCAATGGTGTGCTCTATTTCATCACTTGAGATACTTTTATATGGTAAAAACATGGATGTCCTACAAAACAAGTGAGAGCACCAAAACTCGTGGAACTTGTTAGTTTCAAACCCTACAACTATGCTTTGTGATTCATTTAGTGTCATTTCATGCAATAGTTGATGGTTAATTATGAGCAATTGTGAGCGTCAACAAGTTCCCCCAAGCTTAACCTTTGTTAGTCCCAAGCAAAGCCAAACTTTAATAATGGATCAGGAGTTGCTGCAATATCTGTATTTCTTAACAAGCACACAAGCATTCAAACAAAAGTTCTCATATGCAATGAAAAAAGTATCATATTATTCATCACGGGCTTAGTACTTTACCTTGAATCCTGAGTAATTGAAAGATAGAACGATCAAATCAAGCACTATGTCTCTCTCTAGATCTTTCACTTCACCATTATTCCGGAGTTTTTATGAATTTACAAAAAATTAAAAACATATGTTGTCAAATTAAACAATGGATCCAAAGAGAAAGTCAACCACACCAACATTAAATCGAGAAGTGCATGTGTATGGAAAATGGAGGCGGATGCTCTTTTGAATATATCACTCTCTTTTGTCATTATAGAAACATATGGCTATCAGGCTAATTCTACTGCTGGCGGGCACGTGCCCATTTTTTTTCTGATATTCATATATATATTTTTTTTGAGGTCTGGACACTTGACCGTTTTTATTTCCTCGGGATCTATCTTTTTGAGGTTTTCGGACACTTGTCCCTTTTATTTCCTCAGATTGTTTTTTCTTTTTTTTCTTTTTCAATGGCCACATGCTTCCAACAACTTTTGAGAGGATATCAATAGATAATCATGAGCATTTATGCAAAAGATGGATGAAATAGGTAAGTGATCTCAATTCAATAGTATGATAACTCTCACACGGTGTCAACAAAGCTTAATTTAACTCAATGCAATTATTGGTCATATTAATATTGGAAACTCTCCGGAACTCTAGTGTTGTTTTAGAACAAGATAACAGTAGCTCAAATCATCACATATCATATCTGTCAATTACCTAGACTCTTGATCAAGCATTTCTACCCATATATTTAATTCATTTTAAGGCATCATTAATTTTTAAACTTAAGAGAACTCTTGCTTGAAGGCTAGGTACTAGAAAAAATTAGAATAGAGCAACTATCATCATTTTCCATTTTAAGAAATTAGGGAGAGAGTTCTTCAGATTAGACATGCTTTATTTATTTAATCTAACACACACTATAACCTATTACTTAAAAACATTAAGATAGTAGTAAGACATACCTGAATTACGAAGATAACGGGGGTGCACCTCCTCCAAGCTAATCCTTCGATCGCATCGAGCCTTCATGTGCCTGAATATTTTTGTTTTTTTCTTTTAGGGTGAGCCTTCATGTGCTCACATTTTTTTTTGAATTTTGAATTTATTATAGAAAGAAAAACTTAAGAGGATAAAAATACTTACCTGGATACACGGGGGTGCTTTCTCCCAAGCTGAATGTTGACGTAGTCGTTCGATCTTGCAATGTAGCGGACTGGCGGTGAAAATGTTCTTCCTCTATTGAAGCATTGATTGATGTTGATGTTGTTGAAAGTAGCTCCAACGTGGATGGAACATCCACTTGCTCGTCAACTTTTCTTGGTCATTCAATCCTGTGAAACTCAAATAGACAACAAAACTAGTGGAATAGATTAAGCATTAGTGGTTGGCCACTCAAGCCTTAGTTGTCAGAGTTTCAGTAAGTGTTGGGTATTTAAACGCACACAGAAAAATCCGCAAGCGCACGGATATCGATGTAGCTTTCACCCAAGAGTATTCCAGGGTATCGATTTCCATGGGGAACGTGAAGTGCACTAGAAGAATTAAGAACGTCCAAGAAGAATGGTAATATGGGTAGAGAGAGATAGGGTTTCTAAGCGGGTCTATTTAATTAAAGGCTCACTATACTTTACTTACTTCGGAGCAACAACAGTACCTTTCGATTCTCAAAAAAGATTAGGAAAAGGGTAATCGGGAGAAGGCTGCCAAAAAGCTCTACGAAAACCCCATCTAACGTGGTGGATTATACCATCTACAAAGCTATCACCCCTATAGCTATCACAACTATCCGGAGGATTGGGCGCAAACTCAGGTAAACCCTAGTCTAGACACCATGTCTACACTAACGCTTACTACTCTAATTACATATGATAACTAGAGCACTCAATACGAGCGGAGATCCAGTAAATAAATAAAGCAAGAACTGAAATTAAATATAATACTTAGAAGTAGTAAATGAAGAACCTGGAGATTACTTGAAGAAGAACTAGGTGCTGCACCTATACAATGTCGAGGAAGATCTGACAGATCCGGCTCCTCCTCAGCTCTCTCCTCCTCTATCTCATCCAATCTCTAATTACAACTAGATGAACTAGACAACTAGAACTAGAACTAGACGAACAGAGATCTAAATCTAGATGAACTAGAAGAGATTCATCTAGAGGGGACCTCTACTTCTAATTGAAACCCTAGTTTCTGATGTGAGAGATGAATAATGAAGATGGAGATGGCTCTTGGGGCGCCCCTGGGGTCTCTTTATATAGTCCTGGATGGAGTAGGGGGCAAGGAATTGCCACGTCATCGATCCGCGTCACATTTATCGCCCCTGGTTGGATCAAACCGACTTCAGGACGGTGGAGATGCATCCTAGGAGGCGGTGGAAGAAGGTTCCAGAAGGCGGAGGCAAAACGGCCTCCGTGGCCGACCGGTCGGTCTCCAGTGGGACCGGTCGGTCTGGCCTAGTGGGCCCACATGGTGGGCCGCCTCGTGGTGTCTTCTGTTGTCTTCTAGATCCTTCTTTGCAGATTTCGTTGCGAAATTAATATCTTTTCATCCGGGACTCCGAATATAGCAAATGATATGTTCGTTTCGATCGTCTCGACGAGCCCTTCGCAATGGTGCACTCCAGTTCATCACTTGAGATACTTTTATATTGTAAAAACATGGATGTCCTACAAAACAAGTGAGAGCACCAAAACTCGTGGAACTTGTTAGTTTCAAACCCTACAACTATGCTTTGTAATTCATTTAGTGTCATTTCATGCAATAGTTGATGGTTAATTATGAGCATTAGTGAGCGTCAACAAGTTCCCCCAAGCTTAACCTTTGCTAGTCCCGAGCAAAGCCAATCTCAACATTGGATCAGGAGTTGCTGCAATATCTTTACTTCCAACAAGTACACATGCATTCAAATAGAAGTTCTCATATGGAATAGAAAAAGTATCATATTATTCATCACGGGGCTTAGTACTTTACCTTGAATCCTGAGTAATTGAAAGGTAGAACGATCAAATCAAGCACCATGTCTCTAGCTCTTTCACTTCACCATTATTCCGGAGTTTTTATGAATTTTCAAAAGTTTAAGAACATATGTTGCCAATTAAACAAAGGATCCAAAGAGAAAGTCAACCACACTATTGAGTCAAGAAGTGCATGTGTATGGAAATGGAGGCGGATGCTCTTTTGAATATATCACTCTCTTTTGTTTATTAGAGACACATGGCTATCAAGCTAATTCTACTAGCGGCACGTGCCCATTTTTTTTTCTGATATTCATTTTTTTTTCATTTTTTTTTTCTTCGAGGTTCCGGACACTTGTCCCTTTTTATGTCCTCGGGATATATTTGTTTGAGGTTTCGGACACTTGTCCCTTTTTACTTCCTCAGATCTTTTTTTAATAGCCACCATACTTCCAACAAACTTTTGAGAGGATTGGAACAAATAATCATGAGCATTTATGCGGAAAATGGATGGAATGTGTAAGTGATCTCAATTCAATACCATGATAACTTCTCGTAGGGTCAACAAAGCTTAATTCAACTCAATGCAATTACTAGTCATATTTATATTGGAAACTTCCGGAACTCTAGTGTTGTTTAGAAACAAGATAATAGTAGCTCAGATCATCACATATCATATCTGTCAATTACCTAGACTCTGGATCAAGCATTTGCTACCCTATATTTAATTTTGTTTTTTAATCATCATTATTAATCAGGAGAACTCATGCTTTGAAAGCTAGGTACTTGAAAGAAATTAGATAGAGCAACTATCATCATTTCCATGTAAAGATTAGAGAGAGTTCTTCTTTTTATTATTAACTTCTTTAAACAACTTAACACACTATTTATTTAACCTAACACCACTTATTATAAATAACTAAGATAGTGAATAAGACATACCTGGATTACGAAGATAACGGGGGTGCGTCTCCCCCAAGCTGGTTCCCTTAATAGCGTTGGGCCTTCATGTGCCCATATTTGTTTTCTTTTTAATTAATGGTGAGCCTTCATGTGCCCGCATATTTTTTTGTTGTTTTATATTTTATTTTCATTTAGTATAGAAGGAAAACTTAAGAGGATAAGGATACTTACCTGGATACACGGGGGTGCTTTCCCCCAAGCTGAATGTTGACGTAGTCGTACATTCTGCCATGTAGCAAACTGGCAGTGAAAATGTACTTCCTCTATCGGAGCTTTGATTGATGTTAATGTTTGTTGAGATAGTGCTCCAACAGTGGATGGAGCATTCACTCGCTCGTCAGCTTTTCTTGGTCTTTCAAATCCTGTGAAACTCAAATAGACAACAAAACTTGTGGAACAGATTAAGCGTTAGTGGTTGGCCACTTAAGCCTTAGATGTCTAGAATTTCAGTAAGATCTTTTTCTCAATATTTTAGTATTTTATATTTTTATGATGCAGGAGAAAATGCACAGGACGAATGCATGCATATTTTTATTATTATTATTATTTTTTTATGCCACCACAGGGAACATTCCTATGGGTTTTTACACACCATAGAATTATTCACATGGGGCTTTATGATGCAGTGAAATTTTTTATTTTGTTTTCTAATGTAATGCAGAAATTAAAATATGTTGTGAATTAAATATGATGATACAAGAAATGGTTATGGATTAATATGAGAAATATGCAGCAAAGTAAATATAAAGATACTACCGATTTTTAACCTTTTGGTGAAGGTTCGGATATTTAGGTCCGACGAACCGGACCTTCCCTTGGTTCATACCTCCCAAGGTTGTCAGACGTTTGGAAAGTTGTTATTGATTGTACCCTCTTAGGTGCGGACTTTTTCTTCCATACTTTCTAGGTCTGAGTCTTCACTTCCTGTGGTTCACTGTCTTGAGGTTTCTCTTCTTTCTTTTCTCGGACAGTGTCGATAGCTTCTTCTTCGTGATTGGCCTCTCTATTCTTGATAGTTTGTCTTCTTTGGCTTTGAGAGCGGCGTCTTTCACTTCTATTCTTCTTGGGTGCTTCATTGGGCATGTAGTTGATGAAGTTGCATCGTGCCTTTTCTCCAGGAAAGTGAAAATGGATTTCCTCTTGTAGATGATTGTACTTGTAGCGTAGAGGAATGGTCTTCCTAGGATGAGGTGGACATCATCGTCTTCTCATGTCGAGGATCAAGAAGTCTGTGGGGACTTCATGACCTCTAATTTTGACTACGACGTCTTCCATCATTCCTTCTTGTTTATGCCTCTTGATATGGTGTCACTCATGTTATTTGTTCGTCCAGTAGTTTGAAGTGAAGCGTTAATTGTGGACGCTGGCAACATCTTGCTTAGTGTGCATGTTCTTGTAGATCTAGGACCTTTACTCTGTAGAATTGGGAGTGACAAACTTCTCCATGTTTTGCTCAAGAGTGTGTCCTACTCATAAAGACAAGGTAGAGATCAAGTGCATGGGTTCTGTTGGTGGAAAAACACCAACAGAACCAAAAGTTTTATTTCATTCCTCTCTAACCTTAGACACATTGAACAAGATAAACTTGTTATTTATGTGTTTTTTTAATATTAACATGAGTGATAGGATCAGAGGATGAGCATGGAAGTAGCATCTTAAAATATTTAACAGATCATATTACTTAATCCAAGGAAGGATAATCTACGCATAATGTGTCGATATTTTCATGATTGTGATATATATCATCTTCCAAAGGTTAGATGCAAAAACATTTTAGCTCTTTAGTTAAGATATGATATTCAGAGAGTAAAGCTAGGTACAAAGAGTAAAGAACTGAACATGTTGAGTTGTTTAGGTTGGATTAAGTGAGGTGCAACTTAAACATGTTTGGTTCTTTATTTATGCGCATACCAGAATTAAGGAGAAGCTTTTAAAGTGATGGTCACTTACCTTGAGATGTTACCTTTATCATTGAAGAGTGATGTGTCGAACCACCTTGTGGAAGCTTCTCTTGTCTAGCGGTTGTTTTCATGAATGGCTTGTCTTCTCTTGCCTATCTCATATTGACCCAGTGAATGTGTGTTGTTCCTCTGGCCCGTACCAGGACCTCTCACTTTTAGCTTGTGTTTGTACTGTCTGATATGAGAGATGAGGATTCAAGTGCCCGTACGATGGTCTCTGTCTTCTAGTGGCCCTGCTCAGACTTGTTCACCTACTTCCATGGAGTGAGTGCTTTGAGTGTAGATATTGTTTTGTGGCACTCATCTTTTGTCTTGTTCCATGGATCTCATTTCTTCATAATCAGTGAGCTGTGTCTCCCTTGCGCAAGATGTTGAGTTCATGAGTCTCTTCAGTTCCAGTGCGAGTTCATCTCAGGACTCTCCCAAATTGATATTGAAAGTTTTCCTGCAGGGTTAGTCCAACAAAATATCCAGCATCCACTATAGTATACTATTGGCTCAAAAATCAACATAGATACCACGTCTAATTTGATCTAGGAAGGCATTTTAACCTAAGCACCATACTTAATTTAAAAGCCTTAGAGGTAAAATCAGGACACCTTTTAGCTCAAGAATCAAACCAGACACCATGTCTTACTTTAATTCATGAAAACGGTTTAAACTAAGCACCATGCCTAATTTAAAAGGTGTATGAGAAACCTTCAAACCTAAACATATACTATAGCAAAGAGGGTAGCATTAAAGCATTAAAAGGATTTACTCAAATGGTGATGAGAGAGCATGATTAGTGTATAGCACTTGAGCATGTCTTAAAGGTAGGGGTAACCAACATAACAACATGGTAAGAGATGTTCTTACAAAGTGTATCCCCCAATCTTTAGATTTTGTAAAAATCAAGATTGGATGAATATAATTCAATGTTGCATGATGATTAGTTAGACATACCTTGGGTTTGTCATTCCTTCAAACATTTTTGCTCCAGACCTGCAAAGGTTAGTGACAAGAATACCCGAAGGAATATTTTAACAATTATATCTCTATGCTCATTACACAAGGGCAGTGTAGCAAGAAAGTAACACTGATCTGAAAGTGCTTGTTTTAGGACACTGAGCTTGTCTTTTGGGAAACCTTCAAGATGTGATTTGGTGAAGTGGTTTCCCTCCAACACCAACTTAAGAGCACAACGAGATCTACAAAATTTGTGATAAACATATGCATCGACAACCACTCTTTTGAAGTTTTTGTAAACAGAAAGTGTGAGGGGATGAAAATCTTGAGTGTGGCAATGTTAGACAAACCACTAGAATCAGGAGATGTCTCATATGAGCATGGATTTAAAGGGTGTTTATGAAGTAGCTTCCATGCTCTTTGATATCATCATCCTCGATTTCAGAGAAGAACACCGAAGGATGGGATTCATAATTCCTCCCTTCGATCACTGCATCCGTGCTCGACACCTGCACAACACAAGCCAAAGAACATGCGCATCATCCCAGTTGACAATCACTCATCACTCAGAGACCCGGCATACACCCATGTATCCGCAGACCTCTTCTGGGAATTCAAAAAAATGCCAATGTAAGGAGTGTTTTCAATGATTTTATTTAGGATGTCTCCTCCTTCACTAACAAGTTTATGCTAGAATGATCCTCCAAAAGCTAAATCGAGATGTAGAGCAACTTCCTTGTTAAGACCACAATACAAGTGAAAGTGTAGCACATGGTCTGGCAAGGAAAGGTCTGGGCTAGAATTGGTAAGGTGTTTGAACCTAGCCCAAGCTGCTCCTAGCGTCTCCTTCTCTTTTTGTTTGAATGCAAGAATTTGATTCTAAGATCAGAGAATCTAAAAAGAGGGAAGAAAGCAAGACAAAAGTTGTCTCGAAGTTCATCCCAATTTCCATTTACTCCCTCTACGGAATGATTATACCATTTTCTCGCTCTTCCTAAAAGGGAGAACGGGAATAGTTTCCATTTAATGGTCTCTTGTGTCATGCCAGCAATAGTTTGACAAGAACACATTGCTTCACCTTCCCTAAGGTTAAGGGTAGGGAGCGGCCGTCTTCTGATCCAGAGAAGGATGTCTCCCGAACCATGGCTTATACAGAGCAGGGCGAAGCTCATAGCCAGCTGTAGAATGGCATTTGATGATGGTGGAGTCTCCAACAAGTCACCCTTGGAGTAAAAGAATTTAAAAATAGGTGTGAAATCCATGTGGTAAGAAGTGTGGTGGTGAGGTAAAGGTGGTGGTAAAAGAAAAAGGTGGTAAAAGAAAAGAAACACGGGCGATCCTGGTTTGATTCTAGAACAGCTACCGTTCCCCGGCAACGGCGCCAGAAAGCTTGTTGACACTTACTAACGTCGCTACCAAGAGTAGAGATAAACTCTGTCCCCGGCAACGGCGCCAGAAGCTTGTTGGGTATTTTAAACACACAGAAAAATCCGCAAGCGCACGGATACCGATGTAGCTTTCACCCAAGAGTATTCTAGGGTATCGATTTCCAAGGGGAACGTGAAGTGCACTAGAAGAATTAAGAAATTCCAAGAAAAGAATGGTAATATGGGTAGAGAAATATATGGTTTTCTAAGCGGGTCTATTTAATTAAAGGCTCACTATACTTTACTTACTTCAGAGCAACAGTACCTTTCCGATTCTCGAAAAAGACTGGGAAAACGGTAATCGGGAGAAGGCTGCCAAAAAGCTCTACGAAAACACCAACCCTAACGTGGTGGATTATAACAATCTACAAAGCTGTCACCCCTGTAGCTACTGTTGACGGTCCTTAAACACCTATTTTACCGTCAACATTTGACCCTAAAATCCACCAAAAAGGCATGAAATGTAGTCAAATAGGTTTCAAACTAACCGAATTCCACATGTCCATAGAATTTTATTTGAATACAGGATTTGAACCAAATTTGGACATTTTGACCCACCAGGAGACAAGCCCACTCAGCAGGGCCCAAATGGGCCTAGGGGTGGTGGCGCCCGCCAGCTCCAAGTGGCGCCCGCCACTTGGGTTGGCCCAAGCTTCACCCCCTGCCACGTCACCGATCCGTGTGACCTCCCCAGGGCCAAATCTTGGCCCTTGGTCACTAGGTCAGTGGCATCGGACGGCTCAGGAGAGAGTGGCGCGGATCAAGGCTGAATGGCGGTTGCTAGGACATGCAACCGAACTCCAAACTGCCTCGGACAACCTCCTGGATGCCGTTGGATCAATGCCGGTGCATCCAACGGCCAGAGCACTGGCGGCCGCCAGTAGGGAGTGGCGCCCGCCACCTGACCTAACCCTAGGTCGGTGGGCTGCCCCCTATAAGTACCCCCCTCACTCACTTGGGCTATAAATACCCCTCTGGAGGCACCTCTTCATTCACACCAGTACCATTCCAAGCAAAGCAAGAGAAGCAAGTGAGAGTTAGGTTAGAAGCTCAAAGAGCTTAGGCAAGTAGGTAGCTAGTTGAGCAAGGCATCTTCGCCCTCGCGGTAGCGCTGCTAAGGCTTAGCTCAAGAGTAGAGGCGTGCGAGTGATCGGATCTGGAGCTGGGAAGAGTCTTCCTTCATCTCCAGTTCAGGTTTTGCTCTTGTTACTCAAGCTTTTACTATATTCTAGTTCATCATTTTAAGTATTACTTTATTCTACTTATCAGTATTGAGTGGTATACTTGATTGATTGCTTGAGTGCCTAGCTATCCTACAGTTCAATTCACTTAGCCATAGTAGTTAATCTCTAGTGAGCTTAGTGTTTGATCTTTGCCAATAGGTTGCTTAGTTAGTTTAGTGTTTATCTTATTAAGTCAAGTATTTGCTCTGACGTCCGCAAGGGTGTCTCTATTCAGAGCTAGGATAGAGATAGTTAGAATATAGTTAAGCGTGGTGCTTAGTTATAGACTTACCTTCAGATACGGCTGGACCCCCGGATAGCTGTGGTAGCAAGCAGGTGGTGACAACCCTGTGCGCCTTGAATTCCACCACGTAGTTGGCCCAGTTTAACAGTAAGGCTCGTTGTGCTAGCGTTCAACCTAAGTAAGTGGTAAAGGCTAGTACACCTCGATACTTGATAAGATAGGAATAAAACTATACTCAACTTAGCTGCTTTATTGTCTTTTGCCTGCCCTGCTTCGTAACTATCTTGCTTTGTAGTTATCTTGCTTAGTGGTTACCTAGGATTAGTTATTAGGACTAGTTAGTTATCATTAGTTATCCTTAGTTATCATATTTCCCTTCAACTACCTATCTATCCACCTTACCTTAGCCATCCATTTCATCCTTACCTAGCCACCCATATATTCTTTCTAGCGTTTCATCTTCCCTTCTCCCCTTTTCCTTTTTCTAATTTCTTCGACTCTCATCCCCTCCTTGACTCAACTCATCCACCACCCTAGCCTTCCCTTGGGATCAAATAAATCGACACCTGGTACTCCCAGGCGAAGTGCTACTACGATAGTTCTGTGCGCTTGCAGAATCTCCTCCTGGTAGATTGCATTCTCTCTAGCTAACTCCTACTAGTGTCGGGATTGACAACCCCACTTGGCATTAGTAGATAGCTGCTTTAGCTCCACTCCTTTAGGTATAGTGACCGGTCTTGCTTCAAGCACTTCTGACGCCGTTGCTGGGGATAGACTCCATAGTCTACTCCTAGTAACAACGTTAGCAAGTGTCAACAAGCATTCCTGGGCCGTTACCAGGGATAGTTGCCTAGCACTATCTTTAGTGAAGCTAAGAACTACCGACAAGCATTTCTGGCGCCGTTGCCGGGGAAGGCAATCGGTGTATCGGTTGAGTCCGTGTCGAATTTATCTTCGCTTAAGCTCCCGCTTAGCGAATCCCATCTTACCCCATTCTTTCTTTCCTTAACTCTTCTTATCTTTTTCCTTCATCTTCTTCAACTTCTTTCTTTCTTATCTCGTTCTATCTTCACGATGCCCAACAAAGCCATTCGTGAATTTTCTACTCCTTCTGCCACTAATGTAGCGACGGGACCAGACGTGATCGTTGCCAACCTCAATTTTGAGTTGAAACCGGCTCTGATCACAATGGTCCAAGCTAGCCCGTTCTGTGGCAAGGCTCATGAGGATGCCAATGCTCACCTCCAACAATTCTTGGAGATTTGCGGCACCTTCACCATTAAGGGGATAACCCAAGAAGCCATCCGTCTCCGTCTCTTTCCTTTCTCTTTGCTAGGAAAAGCGAAGCAATGGTTCTATACCGATCGCAACGCTGTAGACACATGGGACAAATGTTCCAATGCTTTTCTCGCCAAATTCTTCCCGATGGGCAAGACGAATGCCCTTCGCAACAAAATCTCTAGCTTTACGCAACAAGCCGAAGAGTCTATTCCCGAGGCTTGGGAGAGATTGCAAGAGTATGTCGCTGCTTGTCCGCACCATGGTATGGAGGACTGGCTATTGATCCAGAACTTCTACCATGGCCTAACCCTACTCTCTAGAAGCCATTTGGATGCCGCCGCCGGCGATGCATTCTTTTCTCTGAATGTTGCAGATGCTAAGGCTCTCATAGAGAAGATAGTGTCGAACCAAGGATGGAATGACGAGAGACTGCAGCCCCGTAAGCGAGGTATGCATTCCCTTAAGGAAGCCGACATGATCGTGGCCAAGATGGACCTGCTGGCAAAGAAGCTGGACAGCTGTGAGAAGATGAACCAACAAGAGAGTATCCAATCTCTGGAATCCTACATGACTTGTGAAGTCTGTGGAGAAACCGGACATTCTGGGAGCCACTGCCCTGAGCTACATGAAGATTTGAACTACATCAACAACAACAACGGTTTCCGTCAACGAAATCAAGGATGGAATCAGCCTGCAAACTCTCAAGGTAACAATTCATTCCCCCGCTCTAATTTTCATAATTCTGATAATTTCTCGTTCTTAAAGAATTTAGTTTACTCACAAGGTAAAACTACTGATTTCTTGAAAGAGAGATTAATGGCGAATGATAAAATTCTTGAGAAAATAAATGCTAAATTGGAAGATTTCTCATCTGCTCTGAAAAATCAATTAAGCTTTAATAAGATGTTAGAAACCCAATTAGCTCAACTTGCTGCTATCATACTATCTTTTGAATCTGGCAAAATTCCTGTTAAACCTGACATGAAAACTGCTAATATGGTTGAAATAAAATATTTTAACTATTATGAAGATCAAACCATGACTGTTAAAAAGGGTGATCCTGGTAGTCCCATAATTAGATGCTCAATCTTTGGTGAAGTCTTTAAAAATGCCATGTGTGATTTAGGATCGAGTGTGAACATTCTATCTAAAGATTTTTATGAAAGCTCATCCTTTTCACCCATGTCATCCACATCTGCCTATGTTGTGCTAGCTGATCAATCTACTTGCTATGTAGAAGGAATAGTTAATGATTTACCTGTTCATATTAGAGGCTCCTATGTTCCTGCTGATTTCATAATACTAGATATGGGAAATAGGAAAGATGTGCCTTTAATTTTGGGTAGACCCTTCTTGAATACTGTTAATGCTTGCATATATGTGGGAAGTGGTAAAATTCAAATGACATTAGGAGGGAGGAAGGAAATATTCTCCTTCTCCCGAGGTCCCGCATATGCCGCTAACATGCAGGTAGCAAAGCCCGTTCGTACCAAGAAGAGGTGCCCAGGAACAAGGTGGAACAGAAAGAAAGAACCACCTCTTCCTAAGTTGTGTGATTCACATAACAAAGGAGAGGTGCCAAAAGAAGAAGAACCCGATGGAATACTAAGAGAAGAAGTGCCCAAGGAAGAAGATCCACCCGATAAGGATGAAACTCCATGGACCTAAGGTATGGTTTTACTTTTAATTTTTATTTCCCTTCAAATTTTCCCTTTTCAAATAAATAACATATGCCATACATGTAACTAAAAAAAAATCACCAGTTATCATCGGTTATATGCATAGGTATATGTTAACTTAGTTAGAATAATAAAATGTCATAGGATAGTTTCCCTTTTTCACAACATTAGATAGTTTCCCTTTTAATAAAATGAGAACAAGAGCTCCGACCGAGAAAGAAGAAGACCCTTTACCAAGCAAGAAGCCAGCTTGGGGGAGACTCCCGCTCCAATAAGGTATGTCTCAAGCCTACCCTTTACATTCAGTTCTTAAATTCTATATCTTTTGAATGTCACATGCTTGCCTAAATAACCATTCCATGAATAAAATTGATAAAATCTGCTTAAACAAGTTGAAACCTGGATAAGATTTGAAATATGTCATGCAAATGCTATTGTTATGGTTTGAATGACTGGTCTTATCTAAGTTGTAGCTTTTGTGGGTTGCACATGCTTAAACTGAAATCATGCTTAGTGAATAAAGTTAGTAAGAAATGGAGTAATTCTTTAAACTTGTTAAGGTGAAATTAGGACCTAATCTGGAGGATTTCTTTTAAAAATTATGAAAACCTTGCTAAAAGTGCCTCCTAGATTTTATCCTATCCCACCACCAGCCAAATATTTGTTAGTCATTAGACAAAACCACAAAGAGCTTTGTTTGTGTTGAGCTTTGTTAGACCTCATAGATCTTAGTAGAGAAGCTTATCATATATTTTGAATCAAGATTCACGCACACCCACCATAAATTGCCTACTTTCCACTTCGAAAGTTTGCAACCACCAAATAAATTGCTTATTCTCTACACCGGAGATATGCAATACCGTGCCAAACATCCCATTGCTAGCCTTATGCTTATTCCTACACTGGGAATAAGCATCTCTCCCTTTCCCTTTTTCATTTCTGAAATCCTTTCCTATAAATGTCTGGGGAAATCTAGAGCTAAAAGAGAGAGAGAGAAAAAAAGAGCAAAGTAGCTCAAGAAAGGACTATGTCCTGAAAAAAAAGTGAGCAAAGTAGCTCAAAAGAGGACTATGTCCTAAGAAAATGTGAGGACACATCTTTTGTCTACTCACTTTGTATCCAAAAAAAAGAGAGAGAATTATCATTAGCTCTAGACCCCAGAAATTAACTAGGAAGGATTAGGAAATATCTCTCTGTACACTTCCACATAACCACACATGCACATCTTGATCAATTTTTATGATTTACTGCTCCTTATGATCTGAGTGTCTAGCTTAGCAATAAACATCAAACAATTTGCTCATGGTTCTTAGCCTACCTATAACTCCACATATCATTCTTTAGAAATAGGAGAGGCTACATTTTGGCCTATGTGAGGATTTAAACACCATTGAGTGATTGAGTGAATGTTGGAGGACTTAAGCAAGTTGTTATCTTTTGAAAACCTTGAAAAACCTCCAGACAGAATCCTAGTCAAACCTAAGCAAGATAAAAGTTTCCTATCTACTGCTTTATTTCACTCTTGCATGTTTGAAGTGAAAAGCTATAAGTCCCACATTGCTATGATTATTGATATGTGCTAAGTTATTTCTCACTATACAATATGCACTTGCAGACATCTTAAGTTACTATCCAAATGGGCCTAGGGGTGGTGGCGCCCGCCACCTCCAAGTGGCGCCGGCACTTGGGATGGCCCAAGCTTCACCCCCTGCCATGTCACCGATCCGTGTGACCTCCCCAGGGCCAAATCTTGGCCCTTGGTCACTAGGTCAGTGGCATCGGACAACTCAGGAGAGAGTGGCGCGGATCAAGGCTGAATGGCGGTTGCTAGGACATGCAACCGAACTCCAAACCGCCTCGGACAACCTCCTGGATGCCGTTGGATCAATGCCGATGCATCCAACGGCCAGAGCACTGGCGGCCGCCAGTAGGGAGTGGCGCCCGCCACCTGACCTAACCCTAGGTCGGTGGGCTGCCCCCTATAAGTACCCCCTCACTCACTTGGGCTATAAATACCCCCCTGGAGGCACCTCTTCATTCACACCAGTACCATTCCAAGCAAAGCAAGAGAAGCAAGTGAGAGTTAGGTTAGAAGCTCAGAGAGCTTAGGCAAGTAGGTAGCTAGTTGAGCAAGGCATCTTCGCCCTCGCGGTAGCGCTGCTAAGGCTTAGCTCAAGAGTAGAGGCGTGCGAGTGATCGGCTCTGGAGCTGGGAAGAGTCTTCCTTCATCTCCAGTTCAGGTTTTGCTCTTGTTACTCAAGCTTTCACTATATTCTAGTTCATCATTTCAAGTATTACTTTATTCTACTTATCAGTATTGAGTGGTATACTTGATTGATTGCTTGAGTGCCTAGCTATCCTACAGTTCAATTCACTTAGCCATAGTAGTTAATCTCTAGTGAGCTTAGTGTTTGATCTTTGCCAATAGGTTGCTTAGTTAGTTTAGTGTTTATCTTATTAAGTCAAGTATTTGCTCTGACGTCCTCAAGGGTGTCTCTATTCAGAGCTAGGATAGAGATAGTTAGAATATAGTTAAGCGTGGTGCTTAGTTATAGACTTACCTTCAGATACGGCTGGACCCCCGGATAGCTGTGGTAGCAAGCAGGTGGTGACAACCCTGTGCGCCTTGAATTCCACCACGTAGTTGGCCCAGTTTAACAGTAAGGCTCGTTGTGCTAGCGTTCAACCTAAGTAAGTGGTAAAGGCTAGTACGCCTCGATACTTGATAAGATAGGAATAAAACTATACTCAACTTAGCTGCTTTATTGTCTTTTGCCTGCCCTGCTTCGTAACTATCTTGCTTTGTAGTTATCTTGCTTAGTGGTTACCTAGGATTAGTTATTAGGACTAGTTAGTTATCATTAGTTATCCTTAGTTATCATATTTCCCTTCAACTACCTATCTATCCACCTTACCTTAGCCATGCATTTCATCCTTACCTAGCCACCCATATATTCTTTCTAGCCTTTCATCTTCCCTTCTCCCCTTTTCCTTTTTCTTATTTCTTCAACTCTCATCCCCTCCTTGACTCAACTCATCCACCACCCTAGCCTTCCCTTGGGATCAAATAAATCGACACCTGGTACTCCCAGGCGAAGTGCTACTACGATAGTTCTGTGCGCTTGCAGAATCTCCTCCTGGTAGATTGCATTCTCTCTAGCTAGCTCCTACTAGTGTCGGGATTGACAACCCCGCTTGGCATTAGTAGATAGCTGCTTTAGCTCCACTCCTTTAGGTATAGTGACCGGTCTTGCTTCAAGCACTTCTGACGCCGTTGCTGGGGATAGACTCCATAGTCTACTCCTAGTAACAACGTTAGCAAGTGTCAACAAGCATTCCTGGGCCGTTACCCAGGATAGTTGCCTAGCACTATCTTTAGTGAAGCTAAGAACTACCAACAGCTACCACAACTATCCGGAGGATTGGGCGCAAACTCAGGTAAACCCTAGTCTAGACACCACATCTACACTAACGCTTACTACTCTAATTATATATGATAACTAGAGCACTCAATACGAGCGGAGATCCAGTAAATAAAATAAAGCAAGAACTGAAATTAAATATAATACTTAGAAGTAGTAAATGAAGAACCTGGAGATTACTTGAAGACGAACTAGATGCTGCACCTATACAATGTCGAGGAAGATCCGACAGATCCGGCTCCTCCTCAGCTCTCTCCTTCTCCTCTCTCTAATCCAATCTCTAATTACAACTAGATGAACTAGACAACTAGAACTAGAACTAGACGAACTAGATCTAAATCTAGATGAACTAGAAGAGATTCATCTAGAGGGACCTCTACTTCTAATTGAAACCCTAGTTTCTGATGTGGAGATGAATAATGAAGATGGAGATGGCTCTTGGGGGCACCCCTGGGGTCTCTTATATAGTCCTGGATGGAGTAGGGGGCAAGGAATTGCCACGTCATCGATCCGCGTCACATTTATCGCCCACTGTTGGATCAAACCGACTTCAGGGACGGTGGAGATGCATCCTAGGAGGCGGTGGAAGAAGGTTCCAGAAGGCGGAGGCGAAACGGCCTTCGTGGCCGACCGGTCAGTCTCCAAGTGGGACCGGTCGGTCTGGCCTAGTGGGCCCATGTGGTGGGCCGCCTCGTGGTGTCTTCTGGTGTCTTCTAGATCCTTCTTTTGCAGATTTTGTTGCGAAATTAATATCTTTTCATCCGGGACTCTGAATATAGCAAATGATATGTCCGTTTCGATCGTCTCGACGAGCCCTTCGCAATGGTGCACTCTAATTCATCACTTGAGATACTTTTATATAGTAAAAACATGGATGTCCTACAAAACAAGTGAGAGCACCAAAACTCGTGGAACTTGTTAGTTTCAAACCCTACAACTATGCTTTGTAATTCATTTAGTGTCATTTCATGCAATAGTTGATGGTTAATTATGAGCATTAGTGAGCGTCAACAGTAAGATCTCTTTCTTAATATTTTTGTATTTTAATATTATTTTATGATGCAAGAGAAAATGCAACAGGATGAATGTATGCATATTTATTTTTGTTTTTATGCCACCACGGTGAATATTTCATGTGGGTTTTTACACACCATAGAATTATTCACATGGTGCTTTAGGTTTTATGATGCAGTGCAAAAAGTAAAATATTTTTTCTCTTTTTTTATGCAATGCTAATGCAGAAAAGTAAATATGCTATGGAGGAATAATGATGAGAAGTAAACATGCAAAAGAGAAACTAATGCAGAAAAGATAAATATGGATAACTACCTATTTTACCTTTCGGTGAGGGTTCAATGTTTTAAGTCCTCTGAACAGGACTTCTCATCATGTTCATTCCTGAGGTGCATCATTTGATTCTGATATGTAGACCTTGATAGCTACACCTCTTGATATGGTGTCACTCATGTTCTTCGTTCGTCCAGCAACTTGAAGTGAAAACATTAATTGTGGAGGCTGGCAACATCTTGCTCAGTGTGCATGTTCTTGTAGATCCAGTATCTCCACTCTGTAAAATTTGGGAGTTGACAAACTCCTCCTTGTTTTGCTCAAGAGTGTGTCCTGCTCATAAAGACAAGGTAGAGATCAAGTGCATGGGCTCTGTTGGTGGAAAACACAAACAAAACCAAAAGTTTTGTTCATTCCTCTCTACCCTTAGGCACATTGAACAAGATGAACTTGTTGTTTATGTGTTCTATTCAATCTTAACATGAGTGATAGGATCAGAAAATGAGCATGAAAGTAACATCTTAAAATATTTAACATATTAGATTGCTTAACCCAAGGAAGAATAATCTATGCCTAATGTGTCGATCTTTTCATAATTGTGATATATCATCTTCCAAAGGTTAGATGCACAACATTTTAGCTCATTTAGTTAAGATAGTGAGATTCAAGAGAGTAAAGCTAGGAACAAAGAGTAAAGAGATGAACATGTTGAGTGGATTTGGTTGTATCAAGTGAGGTGCAACATACACATGTTTGGTTCTCTATTTATGTGCATACCGGAAACAAAGAGAAGCTTTTAAAGTGATGGCCACTTACCTTGAAATGTTACTTTATCATTGAAGAGTGATAGTGTCGAACCACCTTGTGGAACCTTCTCTTATCTAGCTGGTTGTTGTTCATGAATGGCTTGTCTTCTCTTGCTTATCTCACAGTGGGCCAGATGAGTTTTGCTGTCAATAGGTCCAGACGATGGAGACTTTGTCAACTATTTTCTTGATTTGTAGGCTTGGGTACTATCTCTCCATCTTCTAGTTCTTACTGTGCAGTGGCTTCGTCCTTCATGATGTCTCCCTCAATTCTTGGCAGTTGGTTATTCCTTTGTCGGTTGAGTCAACGTCTTCTCTTGGTTTTCTTCTGCTGCTCATAAGTAGTGTAGTTGTTAAAGAAGCAGTGACCCTTTTGATCAAAGATCCAAAAGTGGACGTCTCCAGGTCCGACATAGATGGCAACATTGGTGGCGTTCAAGAACGATCTTCCAAGAATGAGTGATGGATCATATTCTTCTTCTTGACTGGAGCAGCGTCTAGTGGCTTGTACTGATCAAAGTGGTGTGTAGGAGGTCAAAGTGTCTTGAAGCTGGATTTATCCTTCCTACCTTTGATTGTGAAGCAGATCTGGACAACGGAATTGTCTCCCCCAAGCTGGCTTGTGAAGTAGGTGGATGTCCAGATTTCTTCAACAACATGTTCATGAGTTGAATTTGTAGACTTTGTTGTTGTTGAAGTCATTCCACCTCATACCCCAAACTAGCTCTTGTGTTGCATTGATTAGAAGTAAGGAGAACTTCCACTGCTTGTCTTCATAATGGTGAGCGTAGGCATAGATTGGCCCATACGGGGTGAGTTGCATCCTGCTCGTCATCAGTGTCCTAGCTTAAGCCTTGGGATGGCTCAAAGCTTGACTTCCTTTGGCATCACTAGTGACTTGTCTGATATGAGTTTTGTCTATCCATGGGTTGAGTTTTGGATCTTTAAGTTCACACCATGAAAAAGCAAATCTCATCTCCTGCAAAATGTTAGTGGACACATACCCGAAGGATTGCACTGAATTTGAAATGTGGGATGTCATCCACAACTTATGTGTTATTCATCCATGCTAATGAAAAGATAATTTTAGGATTACTTTAGCATAGACTAGCATTTTATGTGTTGGCTGCATTTTAACATGGTTCAAGGCAAAAGATAACTTGCAGTAGAAGATAAACTTAAATAAACTTTAATACTCACAGTTCTTTCATCCATGATGAATGAGCCGAGTCTTCTTTATGCAGTTCATCATATGCCTTGCTTCATCTCTGATGTGAATTCATCTCAAGACTTTTCCAAATTGTATTTGAGAGTTTTCTGCAGGGGTTAGTCCAACAAAATAACCAGTATCAACTCTAGCACTTTTTAGTTCAATACTCAAACTAGACTACATGTCTAATTTGATTAAGGTAGACTATTTAACCTAAGCACCACGCTTAATTTAAATGCCTATGGAAGTATGATCAATACTTCCAAACTAAAAATTACTAGCATCGACAAAGGTAGCATGAAAGCATAAACGAGATTTATTCAGAAAGAGACGAAATAGTATGATCACGGTGAGGAGTATCTTATTTTTTTTCTTCTTTTAATATATTTTTTCATTTAGATGAATGCATGCAAGGGACTAAATATGTTATGCACCTGATATGAGAAAACATAAACTAAATGAAGTGGATGAATGATTAAAAGTAAACATGCAGTGGAATGCAAGAAATTAAAAATATAACTACTCATAAAGTTTAAAGTCCATGAGCAAGACTGTCTCACCTTGATCATACTTACCATGACTCACAACTGAGATTTGTGAGTGGCGCAGCGTAAATATCTATCACATGGGATGATAGTTGAATTGTTGTGACGACGACCTTTTCTCCAATCTACACATGGTTAGAATAAATAATATATATGTATACACAAACCTGTGAGATGGTAGAGTCCCAGACTTAATGATGGATCTTGAATGTTTAGGCACCCTGGATTCTTCATTCTTGTGGAATCTTGCCATAAGGTTGAAATGGCATCTGATGTCCTGTCTATTCCACACTCAACAGAACAAGGGGTAATCCTACTAAAGCTAGTGGTACACTAAATTAGCAGACATCAAGATCATTATCAAAAATCTTTACACCAATTGCTTCCCCGGAAACGGTGCAAAAAATGCTTGTTGACATTCGTTAACGCAAATAAGAATATGAAAGATTCTGCAAGCGCACAGAACACTATTGTAGCATTTTACCGGGAGTATTCCAGGATAGTTATTTATATTTTACCACTGAGAAGCTAAGGTCAAGAATCTGATAACTCACTATCATGCATCTTCTAACTCAGAGTACTAATTAGACTAAAGCAGGAGTAAATGATATATGATATGATAATAAAAGCACATAAAAGAGAATTCAATGATAACTAGATAACTATAGTGGGAGGACAACAGGAGAGATCAAGGTTCCTATGCACTTCTCTATTACTTGGGTTCTAAGGTAACAAGGATGAAAAGATATAGCAGTCATATAATAGCACTTCGGGACATCAGAACACCAACCACAGAAAGGGATGAGAAGGGGGTTTGGGAAGCTCTGACTACGGTCCTACGAACATCAACTCGAACGTGGTGGAATACGTCGGCCATCAAGGCTGTCACCACCTGGGGCTACCACAACTATCCGTGGGGTTGAGCGCAACCTCAGGTAACCTATAGACTAAACACCAAGTCTAATCTATCAATTACTACTCTAATTATGGCCTATAACTAGAGCACTCGATACGAGCGGAGATCCTATGCTAGAACATAACAACTATACTAATCATAATATGAAAGGCATAAAGTAAATAGAGAAGATAAATATATTTAAGAATAAGTCTTACAAAGAAAAGATACAAAGACATACCAAAACTCTGAAGACTCCTCTGGAACCGGAGCACAGCTCCGCTCTCCTTAACTCCCGACTAGAGCTAAGCTATTACATTGGAAAATCTAAACCTAATTACATAGAGAGGAGAGGTTGTCCTTCGAGGGACGCCTCTACAAATACTCCCTAATGATGTTGTGTTGCCTCAGGGGGGGGTCCTGGGTTCATTATATAGGGGCTCCTGGCCTCCCCTCCACCTTGGGCAAGCGATGTGGGACTAAATCCTTCGCCATATGCACATGGGCCTTAATGGGCCAAAACGCGTTGTAGAGGTCGGTTGGAGTGCGCCACGCGAAGGGTGGCGAGATTGGGCCCTACACCAGACCGGTCGGTCCAGGGGGAGACCGGTCGGTCTGCCTCTATGACAGGTGGGCCCCGCCTTCCGTGGGTCGCCTTCTCGTGTCTTCTGGAATGTTTTAGAATCTTCCAAGTCGTATCCATCGAGGACTCTCGCTCTAGGACTCCAAATATAGAAAATCATATATCCGTTTCGATCGTCTTGACGAGGTCTTCGCAATGGTGTGCTCTATTTCATCACTTGAGATACTTTTATATGGTAAAAACATGGATGTCCTACAAAACAAGTGAGAGCACCAAAACTCGTGGAACTTGTTAGTTTCAAACCCTACAACTATGCTTTGTGATTCATTTAGTGTCATTTCATGCAATAGTTGATGGTTAATTATGAGCAATAGTGAGCGTCAACATCACACTGACGGGAGTTTGATATATCCTGGGATTGAAAAAGAATCTAATATCTGTGTGGTCGCTAGAACTCCAAGGTTGTGAATTATCGCTTCAAGGTGGAGTCATGCGAGTTACTTGCAAAGGGCAAGTAATTATGAAAAGTATCTGGACTAACAGAGGATACCGAGTGATAGGAAATCTTATGGGTGGTGCAACCATGGGGAGATTTGGTAACAATCCTGATCAGGAGAAGGAAGTCGTCTCGTCAATGACAGGTGCTCAAATCTCAATTGTGGTCAAGTGCAAGGCTACAAAGACGGTTGCAAAATCTAACAATCGTAGAGGCGAAGCTACGAGTTGTTGGAGGAAGGAAGACGTGGTCGGACCAACCACGCAGTACCAACGAGCAGGTGGAGCTCGAAGGCGGTACAGACCTATGGCATGGAGGGCCAAAGGAGAAGGTGATGTGGTTAACAAAACTACACAACGATGAAGCTCTCAGATGGAATGTTCCGACAGTCCAGCCTGGAACGGACAAGCACATTGTGGTGATGTGCATGAGCCTCTGTGGTGGGGGCACTCTCGAGGTGTGAGTATAAATAAAAAAGAAGAAGTCGATTTGGAGCAAATTCTTGGAGGAGCACAATGACTTCAAAGGATTAGAGTCAAGGTGGAGATTGTTGTATGGTGACTCAAATCCTACTTAGAATAGGACTCAAGAAAGGTGTGCTATTAGGACTTCTAGTTCTACTAGGTCTTGGGTGTAAAATCCTACTAGGAGTAGGACTCCTATTTGTATGTATGAGGGCCTTGGAGGGGACTATATAAATCAAGGGGTAGAGGCCATAGGCATCACAACTAGATCAAGAAAGATAACCAAGCCAACACAAGGGGTCTTATCCAAGGCTTGTACAGAGCAATTAGAAGCCCTCAAGAGGATTAGGCTAGACAATTCTATTGCACTAGATTCTTGTATAGGGCAAGAATCGGTGGGTCCCGGAGGGTCAAGTAGGGTTGTGAGAGAGCGACAATCTCTTGTACTCTTTTGGAGTTGTACTAATAGAATTTGCGGTCGGCTTCGCCAAACCCTAATCTCTTGTCGCGGTTGCTTCATCATCATCTAGGGTTTTCTACGCGATTTGACTACATCATTCTTGATACGGTGCTAGCTTGTGTCATATTCGCAACATCCTTTCAAAGATCCGAAGGCTGCTGCGCATAACTAGGGGTATCACATTCTAATAGGTTCTCCTTTGGGTACCTCCTCAACCGTGGTGAAATGCACATTGCCTGTGCGAGGTCGAGGGTGAGTATACTGCTTCTTCGGTTGAGGGCACTGACGTGAAAGATGTCTAGTCTGACCACAGTTATAGCACGACCCAATCACATACGAGGTCCTTGGACCTCCTGAACTTTCTGCCTTTGCTTTATTCTGCATCAAGGGAGCGGTGTACGACTTCTGGAAGTTCGGACGGGGACGGTTGTTTGTCATCTTCTTTGGCGGTGGACGGAATCTTGCTCCTGAAGCTGGTGGACGATACTGAGTGCGTGCTCCAAAAGGGGTCCTCTTGCTCCAAAAGGATTTTCCATTGCCAGCTTGCTATTGTTTGCCTCCTGGTTCAGGCAATCACTGACAAAGTCTCTGAAGGTAGTGCGGTGACTGTTTCCCATCTTGGAGAGCATGGTGGCATTCATGCCACGCTTGAAGCTAGCTATCTTCTTGGCTTTGGTATTCATGAAGTCTGGGGCATAGCGAGATAGATTGTTGAAGCTATGCAGATACTCTGGCATTGAGCAGGTTCCTTGCGATAGCCTCATGAATTCTATAACTTTCATCTCCATCAGACCACTAGGGATGTAGTGGCTGCGCATAGCGGCGGAAAACTGCTCCCAAGTAACGGGTGCATTTGCTGGCAAAGATGCATGGTACTGGGACCACCATAGACCTACCGTTCCTTCCAGTAAATGAGCTGCATATTTAGCCTTGAGTTCCTCGGTCAAGCGAAGAAGACGAAACTTCTGGGTGACAGAGTTGAGCCATTCATCTACCTCGAGCGGTTCAATGGCTTCCTTGAACACAGGTGGACGAGTGTCCAAGAAGTCACGGCACGAACTGTACTGATTCGGCTCTGGTCCCTGGCATTGCTGATGCTGCTGCGGATACATGGGTGTATGACGAGTCTCAAGTGATGAGTGATTGTCAACTAGGATAATGCGCATGTTCTTTGGCTTGTGTTGTGCAGGTGTCGAGCACAGATACAGTGATCGAAGGCAAGGTGAAGGTCAAGTAGAGACGTGCCGTGCCGATGGACCGAGAGTGACGAAGGGCGGACGTAAGGCTTGGACTAAGGGACTGGTGGCCTGAGGATCAGCTGTGGTGGCTGACAGCCTGGGACAGCGACGAGTGAAGACTTGCAGGCACGGTGTTGCTTGGGTTGTGGACCTGGGGACACGTGTCGGTGGACGGGGTGCACGGGCGGTGCATCCCATCTACGGCTCGGTTTGGTGGTTGAGCCACAGAAAAACCACCGAGTGGACGGTTTCCAGGTTTGGGCCTCAAAACCTGGGCGCTGATGGTTTTCGAGTTTGGGCCACAAAACTCGGGCTGAGGACGGTTTCCAGGTTTGGGCCTCAAAACCTGGGCGCTGCGGGTTTTTGAGTTTGGGCCACAAAACTCAGGCGATGGACGATTGGTTTCCCGGTTTGGGCCTCAAAACCGGGGGTTGGTCGTGAAGGCTGGTTTCCCGGTTTGGGCCACAAAACCGGGGGTGAAGTCCAGGAAAGGACGTGCAGAGCGGTGGCGGCACGTGGCGGCAATCGGTGAGGTTGCGTCGAGGCAACACTACCAGTTGTGCGGGCGTGGCCGTCGGATCACCACCTACCACGAGTTGGTCCAGAATAACACTAGGGTTTAGCTGGTTCGCTCTGTAATTAGTGAGGGGTAGAGTAGTAATTAGAATTAGGATAAGTAGAGGGAGACACCCACCTCCTATCCTATCTCAGTCATTTGCTCTTTGCCTTCTAGGTTTTCCTGCTCTCCCAATCTCCTGCTGTAGCAACTGAGATCCGCAGAGAACCATACCTCTATATACTGGAGACTTTGAGGAAGTGAGACCGTAATCTCACTGTTGTAGCGTGTGGTAGCCACACGGTTGCAGATCGATGTGTTGATTCGCGTTTTGGTCGTGTTCTTCGTGTTCTTTGTTTCTCCGCGATTTTCCCATCACTCGATCTCCCTCTCTACTGCGTCTTTTCGAAATCCATTTGAATCAACTTGTTCTTTATAGTGAGGAGATCATTTCCACTGAAAGAATTCATCTAACTCCTCACGAACAAGTAGATCGGGTTGATTTCGTTTTCGTGGCACTTTTTCGGTTCATATTCCCTCCTCTTCGATTCCCGGTGTTTGAGTTAATTTGAGCGGATGATTTCTTGGGGATAGTCTCCCAACTACCTTGTGATCATCTTCTCCAAGTTTGGGATCAAGGAATTTTGATTTGAATCAGATTTGGGAGGATTTGAGTTGAGGGCGACAGAAATCGCCCTCTTTGGGCACTCGCGGACAGTCCGCCGTTGTGCCCACGGACAGTCCGCGCGTCGGGCTCCGACTAGGGCAGTAGTCGCGCGGCTCGGTTGTGCTGACTCGATTTGACCGGCGGACAGTCCGCCGTAGTCGTTCGTGGACAGTCCGCGAGCTGACCAGGAAGGTTCAACAGACTTGCTGTTTTGGTGAAGTTGCCGACGGACAGTCCGCCCCTTCTTCGCGGACAGTCCGGGACTATTGCGGACAGTCCGGGACCGTATCCGTGGACAGTCCGGGAATCGGCTGTGTGTTGAGTTTTAGTTCGTTTGCTCTCTCGGCTTCTTCGCTTGGTTTCTGGACTTCTCGCTTGGCCCTGTAGTTCACCTAGGAACCTCTCTATGTATCCTTGCTACTTGTTAGCATCGGTATTTGGGGATTTCCCGACGTAGCCTTCAATCTACGTTTGGGACTCGGTTTTTAGGAGTCGAACTTGTGCCGATGCTTTTGTCGTTTGGCTTGCTATCGCTTTGTGGTGCCTCGCTGTGATCCTAGGGATCATCCACCCTCTTCCAAGGGTCGTGGGCATCACGGTTTTGATCGAAGCTTTTGGGGTTGATTTGTGGGACAAAGGCTGAAGTTTCGAGAGAAATTTTTGAGCTCCCATTCACCCCCTCTGGTCGCCTTGCTATTGCATTCTCGGTCCTTCAATTGGTATCAGAGCGGGTTAAGGATCTTCCACCTTAGCCGGTTCCAGATCCACCGAAGGCGACATGGATCACGGCGTGGGCAAACCACCGTTTTTCGATGGGACGAACTATGCGTATGGGAAGATACGCATGTCGGCCTATCTGCAGAGTATTGGTGCTTCCATTTGGGATATTTGCAACTCTGCTGATTACGTGGTCTTGGCTGCTCGTGTGACTCAGCATCAAATCAATGAGCACGATGCCAATAGCCGAGCCCGTAATGCTATTTTCTCATGCTTGAGCATGACGGAGTTTGATCGCGTTTCTCACCTCGCTACGGCTCGGGAGATTTGGGCTACCCTCATGCGTTTCTGTTGACACTAGTTATCTATTAAAATTAAAGGATAAATAAATATGAAAAGGGCATGAATTCAATCACCAACAAAGGTTTAGGGTTTTAATTGACAATATTCCATGAGTTTTGGTGAATTATGATTCTGCAGGGACTAAACCAGGAAACCAGCACTGATTGCTTCCCCTAGAAGGAAACCAACGCGAGATAACGCAACCGGCATGTCAGGAATATCCTAGAAGACCCCAGAGGACACCAGAAGACACCAGGAGGTCGGGCACCGCGGGACCCTGCCAGGTGGGACCGACCGGTCCCACCAGGAGACCGACTGGTCTCCCCCCGGGCCCACTGGCTTCCGTCTTCTGCAAGCTTCCTCCATCGCCTCCTAGGATGCATCTCCACCGTCCCTGAAGTCGGTTTGATCCAATGGTGGGCGATAAACGTGACGCGGATCGATGACATGGCGATTCCTTGCCCCCTACTCCACCTCGGGCTATATAAGCAACCCTAGACCCCCCTCTCCAGGCATCTCCATCTTCATTATTCATCTCCACATCAGAAACTAGGGTTTCAATTAGAAGTAGAGGTCCCTCTAGATGAATCTCTTCTAGTTCATCTAGAATTAGATCTAGTTCATCTAGTTGTAATCAAGAGCCAGCTATCAAGTAGAAGACTAGTTACCCCTCTAGTTAGGTTTAGAACCTAGTCTTATACTAGAACTAGAAGAGAGAGAGAGAGGAAGAGATCAAGAAGGAGCTCTGGCCTGTCGGATCAACTTCTTCATCTTGTACCTGCGGATTCAAGTTCATCATCAACTTATTTCAGCGATTGTTTCGGTAATCAACGTGTATATTTAAGTTTGAGCCATTGTTCTTATTATTCTTAAGATTTATGACTCTCTTTTGAATACTTTAATTCTAAGTTGCTCTAGAGTTAGAGTAGTTGGATAGTGTAAGCGTGGTGCTTAGACTTGATAGCTCATATATGCCTCCTATAACGCCGGTAGTAGTGGTTGTTCGCAAGGGTGACTCTTATAGCCTTGTTGATTCTTCTATAGTCCACTTACCCGTGTGTAGGCTCGGTAGGATTATACATTTGCATAAAAGACTCATACTCTGTTTGTGACCTTTTATGGCAACTTCCCCACTAAGGATAATATAAACATATCACTCTTAAATTGGAATTAGACACCCTTAGTGATCCCCTCTATACTTCTAGATTCTCCGTCCTTGTTAGCTACTCAGGGGATAGACTTTAAGACTTAACACTATCCATTCCTTTGGGTTCGATATTAAAACTGGGTTACTCCGGTGAAGTGCTACATCGGTAGATCTTATCTGTGCGCTTGCGGATAAAGTAGAGTGTGCGTTAATTTATACCAACAGTTTCCATGAGGGAACCACTCAAGTCAAAACCCGTCTCCACGAGTCGCACAAGCGAGAGTATGAGAACTTTCGACATTTGCCTGGCGAGAGCATAGAGAGTTTATGTGACACCCTAGTGTCAAGCACTGCATTAAGAACTATATTTAGCTACTAAAATTCATAAGCAATGCATTGCATCATTTCATGTGCATAAAAGTGCTTTTGCCTTTTGTTGTTTATTTGGATTTTGGATCTCTTTAAGACTTGGTTGTCTAAATGGATTTCTGTCTTGGCAAATAAATTGATAAAATAGGTAACTTGGAGTACAAAACTTTTTTTATATTGACACCTTGACCTAGTTCAATATAGTTTAATAATTTAAAATGTGAGAACAAAATAATTTATAGCTCAAAATTGACTTTATTTAGGTGGAGGTTGTGAAAATGATTTTCAGAAAAAGTGTCTTATATGAAAGTTGCAGAGAAAATTATTTTGAGCAACTTTTATTTATGGGTCAAAGTCTAGTTTTGAGTTCTAAAACTATTTTTGAATGGTCAAAGTTTGGGAAAGAATTGGAAAAAGAAAAAGAAAAACGTTTTTCATCCCGCGCTTCACTTCCGGCCCGTTTGGCCTTTCGGCCCAGCCCGCGCTGCGTCGCTCGCCGCGCCAGCCCGCGCACAGGAGCGCGCTCGCCCGCGCACAGGCGCGCGCTCGGCCGCGCACGACGCGCCGGTCGCCCCGACCACGGCCGCGCCGTACGCCGGCCAAGAGCGCCGCGTGGCCGCCATCTTCTGCCTAGGATCCGCCCGAGCCACTCACCACGCGATCCTCTTTCACCAGATCACACAAGCGATCCCGCTTGCCCACTCCTCGCTCGCCTCGCCCGCAGCGCCCATGCCACCGCCCACGCCGCCTCGCTCGCCGCGACGCCGTGGCCCCCGCCACGACCGCCGGCCAAGCCGAGCCCCGAACAAACCTCGAGCGCCTCTCTCCGCTCCCGCTCACTCCCTCACTCACCCACACCCACACTCGCGCCTATTCTCTCCCTCTCCTCTCCCATGAACGAGCCGAGCACTCCACTGCTCGCCACCGTTCGACACCACCCCTGGCCACCGCCGTTCCGACCTCACCCGACCACCACCATCTTATTCCTCTCGCCAGCCACTTCGCCTTCATCGTGCACACGCCGTGCGCGCGTCATCTTCCCCGACCAAGCCTCATCGCCGCCGGAGGACGAGGTGTCCCCTTCGCTCCCCGGTCGCCGCCGACAAGAGCTCGAGCCCGTTCTGCACCACCCCGAGCTTCGCCACATCTCTCCTTCACCCACAAGCTTCATCAGGCCAAGGCAAGGTGAGAACACACCTCCGCGAGGTCTCTACCACTCCCTAATCTCCTTTTCTTCTCGACCGAGCGCCGTCACTGTCCGCCATGGCCGCGCACGGGGTCAAGCTTCACTGGAGCTTCCCGAGCCAAACCAACCCCCAAGCCTTGCTCCCTAGGGTTCGCATGAGCCTTAGCACCCGTTGATTTAGCCGGCGACCGCCGGAGATGGCCGGACCTAGCACCACCGTCGCCGTCGTCCGCCATCGCTCGCCGCCGGTGAGCTACGGCCATGCGCTGGCCAAACCAACACCACCACCCGAACCGCCTAGCCAAGGGGAGCACGCCTAGCCCAACCCCACCGCCGGCGACCTCGCTGTCGGCGAGAAAACCCCGGTCAACCGTCGCCCCTGCTCCGCCCTCACTGACCGCTAGGCCCCGTTGACCAGCTGGTCCCACGCGTCAGCCACCCACGGTCCATGGACCGGGGAATTCAAAATGTTTTTCTTTTTCCTTTTTGTTTCCAGAAATGCTTGTTTATTTTGTGTAGCACATTTTAATAATCCAAATGAGGTGTTTTCAGTTTTGTTAGCTTGTGCATGAGTAGATCTGTCATGGAAAAATATGAAAGTATTTTTGGTGAAAGTGTATATTACTGTTTCTAATTACTCTAGTTTATGTGCTTTTGTTTAGATAAATGTGTTTACCTGTTTTCGGGTTGAATTATTTCATGGAAAAATTTGTGTAGGTTTCTCATCATGTTATGTATCTGTGAAAAATTTATGAGGCACTGTTTTTGTAGAAAAAGGATCTGTTTAGGTTTAATTTCCGTTTTAGCTATTTTCTTAGAATAATTGTTAAGATGTTTTATATGTGAAAGTAAAATATGGAAAAAATTATGTAGTCTTTGTATGTCATGTTTAAGCTGAGAAAAATGCTAAGTATAGGTTGTTGTATGGAAAAATAAGAAGTTGCTATACAAATGTGCTTTTCTGTGTTTTTCTTAGAAAATTCTTGTAGAAAGGAATATAATGTTTCTGTCCATAGAACTTCCTTGATAAATATGAAATGTGAAATAGAATCTGGGAAAAATATGAAAATGAGAATGTCACCCTTTTCCAGTAAGGTTGTAGTTCAAAGGGTTTGTGGAATAAACTTGTTTATTTTGTGTAGACTCATGTGTGCATGCTCTAGCAGTAAATTTTCTGCAGTAGAGTAGTTATAAGTAGATAAAGCTAGGAAAAATATGAAACTTGCTGTTTGGCACTTTTTATAAGAAAAGTTAGTACAAAGCACCTTTTGAGCAGTTGATTTCATCTTTTTGGATCTGCTGTTGTGTAATTTATCTCTTGCTGAATTTTTTGCAGTGAAGTCCAGTTAGTGTTAGTTACCTTCTGGAATTTTTGTGGATTTTTCTGAGTTCAGAAAAATGCACTTACAGTTCAAACCTGGATTTTTTTTGGAATTAATAAATGGGAAATAGTTAAAACAATGATTTTGTTTTAGTGGCGAATAAGTGTTTTTCTGAGTGTCAAAAGTGGTTCAACAAGTTGGTTTTGCTGGTTTGCAAGAAATGTTTACTTTTCATACCATCATTTCGCACCGCACATTATTTATGTATGTACCGCATTGCAATAGGATCGACAGTCCCGGAAGCCGACCAGGAGCCGAAAGCAAACAAAGAGCAGGAGATTCCGGAGCTGCCCAGAATCGAGGAGGCCGACCCCGCGCCGGAGACTAACCTGCCCGAGTGTCCCTCTCACGAGGCCTTGGTCTTTTCTGAAGGCAAGCCCCGGAGCATTCTAAGCCTCTCAGTATTTACAATTAAATTAATTAAGTATTCTATATTGTGATGCATTAGATATAGGAGTTGATTGAATCGTACTTGCTGCATTACCATTCCTTGATTATTGTTTACACCTGCCTTGTTATACTGTTAGTTTTTATAATATAGAATTGCTTAGTCTGCTTAATAAAAAGTAGTAGTTAAGGATGTTCCCTTAATACCCCTGGTGGGTATTTACCGGATCACGGTTGGCTATATTTGCTATCGTGGAAAAGAACCTGAGTAGAAATAAAATATGGTCAACTGGAAGGCAAGACACAAGTTTGGAAACTTGGGGCAGTCCGTCCGTTGGATCGTGTAGGTCTGTATCGATGTTGGCCCTCGTTCATTTTTGAACGCGTCCTTTTACTTAGGGATATGTCGGTGCTGTAATCATCAACCCAAAGCCGGTTAGACGCTGTTCGGGCCAGTCTCAACCCGTGTCGCACCCTCTAGTATGGAAACACGATCTGCCTCGGAATGGCCATCGTATAGTTCCAGGGTGGTCCGTGCTGTGAGCCGCGATGATTACCACCACGAACAAGCATCGAGTGGTTACCCAATGCATGGACCCGACGGGGAAAGTGTGGGTTGGTATTAAAGGTCTTTCACCAGCTGGTTTGGAATTCGATTCGAGTCGCCGTCTCCCCTGGTTAGTGGGAAACTATGGCGAGCTTCACCCCGATACAGCTCCATGTGATGTTTAAGGTTCAACTAAAATGTGATTTAAGCCAACTGGATATGGTTATATAATTGATTGATTAGACTCAAGTGAGTGAATAGTTCAGGTGCAAAACCTAGACTAAGAGGTAGGTCTAAAACATGACTGCTCACTGATATCATCAAGTATTCCTTCTCGTAAGTTGAGCTTTTTGCAACTAAAGATCCCTGCTCCACCAAAAAGCCTTGCATACCCTTGGTGTCTTTTATTTTCAGTTGGACGGGTATGTCTAGCTGAGTACATTCCCGTACTCAGGGTTTATCCCGTTTGTTGCAGATGGCCAGGTGTACTACAGCTATTGTAAGCACTGCCTCTACCCCGTCGAGGGTGATGAGGAGTAGGCCCAGGGAAGGGTCATCCAGAAGCTTCCCCTTTTCTTTTGCTAGACTGAGATTTCTAGTGGCATATTACTTGAAAAAGGAGGAGTGAGTTGTTAAACAATGTTTATTTAGACCACATGTGTGGTGGTCTTGTTTCAAAACTTATTTCAGCTTCCGCACTTTAAAACTCAGTATTGTAATAACTCTTTTATGACTTCACACTCTGATGTTTAAATTCGGTTTCGTTTATCAATGATGTATCCTTACGAATGTTATACTTGAACAATGCGATCATGTATGTTGTACGATGTTTGAAATCCTTCGAGATTTCTGGACTACTGGGGTTATATGGATTCAAGTATGGGTCGATGTCAGACAAATTTGGCTAAGACGGTACTTGAGTTCTTATAATCAGGACAGTTCCGCCACAGTTTATTCGCTCGATTTCAGGTGATTGTCAACAGGATGAGGGCTAACAAGGAGGTGTTGCCTTTCGATGACCATGAGAGAGCTTTGAAGCTTTTGCACACTCTTGATCGATCGGTGTGGGACTCAAAGGTTCAGGCGATCATCGAATCACCTAACTATGAGACCCTCACATGCGACGAGCTCTTTAGTAAGCTCAAGTCCAGTGAGATTGACGCCATGGCGAGGGCTTCTTATGAAAATCCTTCTGGCCCGTCGATGGCTTTGCTTTCTGGCTCTTCTGCTAACCCCTCTGGAGGCTTTGCACTCTCTTCTCTTCTTTCTGTCACAGAGGAGCAGCTAGAGTTCATGGGGGATGGCGAGTTGGTTTTGCTCGCCAACTGGTTCTCGCGGTTCCACAACAACCGCATGAACCGTCGCCGCGGAGGAGGACGCTCAGGATGTTTCGAGTGCGGCGACCCCAACCACTTCATCGCCAATTGCCCGAAGAAGAACAAGCAGACCTTTGGTAAGGCGGATCATGGGCACATTTACGACTCCGGCAAGCGCAAGGAGAAGTACGTCCCCGCGAAGCACAAGCGGAAGGGAGGCTTCAACAAGGAGTACATCAAGACGAAGTACTTGGAGAAGGCCCAGGCTGAGCAGCGTGCGTTCTTCGCCACACTCAGCGACGTCGACGACTCGGATGATGACTCCGCTTCCTCAAGCGATGATGAGTCCGAGAAGAAGAAGAGGATCGAGGACAAGCTGAATGACCTCTGCTTCTTTGCCGATGACGAGAGCTTCTGCACCATGGCCCTCGGCAAGGAGGTCAACGGCGAGCTGGAGGACATCCCTCGGAACGACGACGACACCTCCCAGGTATCTCAGACCCCCGATGAGCTTTCTGCTGAGGTCGAGAAACTTACTGTCGCCCTTCTTAGTCAAGATCAGTTGCTTAGGCGTGCTGCTAGAGAGCGGAAGGAGTTTAGGCAGAAGTGGGAGGATACGGTTGTGGGGATATTACACCCATATACCCCCATGGCATGACTTGGGCTACTCGACAAGATACGACCCAACGAGAAAACCTTGCGGCCCGCGACCAAGCCATCATAGCCGCCAAGGGCTCTCCTGATGACTTGCTCGATAAGGAAGATCCGAATAGATAGACCCGGATTCCTTGCCAAAAGGAACCGATTGTAATCTGTTAGGATTCGACAAGTTGTAACCCTGCTCCCCGGCTATATAAGGCGAGCAGGGACCCCCTCAAAACACATCTGATCACCCGATCTCATAATACAATCCAGCCACCAGAACACAGGACGTAGGGTATTACGGCTGAAGGACCGAGAATACAATAGCAAGGCGACCAGAGGGGGGGGGGGCTGAATGGGAGCCACAAAAATTTCTCTCGAAACTTTGGCCTACTGTCCCAAAATCAACCCCCGAAAGCTACGACCGAAAATGTGATGCCCACGACCCTTGGAAGAGGGTGGATGATCCCTAGGATCACAACGAGGCACCACAAAATGATAGCGAACCAAACACCAAAAGCACCGGTACAAGTTTGCCCCTTGAAAACCGAGTCCTGAACATAGATTGGAGACTACGTCGAGAAATCCCCAAATACCGATGCTAACAAGTAGCAAAGATACTTAGAGATGTTTCTTGGCTAACTATAGGACCAAACGAGAAGTCCGGAAACCAAGTGAAGAAGCCGGGAGAGCGAACACACTAAACCACAACAAACAACAGGATCCCAGACTGTCCGCCGGTACGGTCCCGGACTGTCCGGCCTTACTGCGGATTGTCCGCGAGCAGGTGGCGGACTATCCGCCGGCAGAAAGTGCAAAACTGCACAACTGCTGAAGTCCCCTGGTCGACTCGCGGACTGTCCGCGATCGACTACGGTGGACTGTCCGCCGGTCTAACAGCAGCAAAGCGTCCGAGCCACGCAGCCACTGACCAGGCTGAAGCCCGACGCGCGGACTGTTCGCGCCCCTAGTGGCGGACTGTCCGCGGATGAACAGAGAGGGCGATTTCAGTCGCCCCTCTCACGAATCCTCCCAAAACTCAATCAAAACTCAATCCCACATTCCCAAACATGGAGAGGATGATCACGAGGTAGTTAGGAGACTATCCCCAAGAAATCATCCACTCAAATCGAATCAATCACCGGGAAATTGAAAGGGGAGGAGTATGAACGAAAAAGCGCCACGAAAACAAAATCAACCCGATCTACTTGTTCGTGAGGAGTTAGATGAATTCCTTCGGTGGAAATGATCTCCTCACTATAAAGAACAAGTTGATTCAAATGGATTTCTCAAAGACGCAATAGAGAGGGAGATCGAGTGACGGGAAAATCGCGAAGAAACGAAGAACACGAACAAAATGCAAATCAAGTCATCGATCTGCAACCGTGTGGCTACCACACGCTACAACAGTGAGGTTATGGCCTCACTTCCTCAAAATCTCCAGTACACAGAGGTATGGTTCTCTGCGGATCTTAGTAGCTATAGCAGGGGATTGGGAGAGCAGGAAACCCTAGAAGCAAAGAGCAAATGACTGAGATAGAATGGGAGGAGAGTGTCTCCCTCTACTTATCCTAATTCTAATTCCTACTCTACCCCTCTCTAATTACAGAGCGAACCAGCTAAACCATAGGGTTATTCTGGACCAACTCGTGGTATGTGGTGATCCCACGGCCACGCCCGCACAACTGGTAGCGTTGCCTCGACGCAACCTCACCGATTGCCGCCACGTGCCGCCTCCGTTCTGCTTGTCCTTTACCCGGACGTCGCACCCCCGGTTTTGTGGCCCAAACCGGGAAACCAGCCTTCACAGCCAACCCCCGGTTTTGAGGCCCAAACCGGGAAACCCGCCATCCGTCGCCTGAGTTTTGTGGCCCAAACTCAGAAACCCGCAGCACCCAGGCTTTGAGGCCCAAACCTGGAAACCGTCCTTAGTCCGAGTTTTGTGGCCCAAACTCGGAAACCCTCGGCGCCCCGATTTTGAGGCCCAAACCTGGAAACCGTCCACTCGGTGGTTTTTCTGGGGCTCAACCACCAAACCGAGCCATAGAGAGGATGCACTGCCCGTGCACCCCGTCCACTGACACGTGTCCCTAGGTCCTCGACCCGAGCAACACCGTGACCACAAGTCTTCGCTCGTCGTCGTCCCAGGCTATCAGCCACCACAGCTGATCCTCAGGCCACCGGTCCCTCAGTCCAAGCCTCACGTCCGCCCTTCGCCACTCTCGGTCCCTCGGCACGGCACGTCTCTACTTGACCTTCACCTTGCCCTCGATCACTGTATCCGTGCTCGACACCTGCACAACACAAGCCAAAGAACATGTGCATCATCCCAGTTGACAATCACTCATCACTCAGAGACTCGGCATACACCCATGTATCCGCAATCTCCCCCTTGATGAGTGCATTGTCAACTACCAACACAAATCATAATAGAAGTAGAAGAAGGAAGAAAGAGAGGAGAGAACTCGACCAAATAACCCAAAAGCATAGCAAAGCCGAAGAAGGTCAAGTGGAAAGAGCAAGACAACTTGGTCCCCAAAGACATGGGCAACGGCTCGACGCAACCAAGCAAAGCAAAGCTAGCCCTCAAGACGAGGTAGAACAGGCTCAACACCGCTAGCAAAAACCAATTGAGAAAACGAAGCAAAAATTCTAGTCCCTCAAGATAGAGGCACAGAGGCTCAACACAACTAGCAGAAAACGCTCCGAACCAACTGAAAAAGCTCAAAAGCTCAGTAGTAAGCAAAACGAGCAAACTCCCCCTCAACCGGTGCACACAACTAGGAAATTTCCCCCTTAGTTGAACTTGGGAGGCATATGATTTGCAATTTCTCCCCCTTAGTTGATAATGCACTTATCAAGCAAAAGTGCATCACTAAAGAAAGAGTGATCCCCCTTAGAAAATGCACCATCAATGTGCCAACAAGCAAGTTTCTCCCCCTTCCAAAATGCATATGAGTCAAAATGCAAGTTAGCAGTTTCAGGAATATAAAGAGAATGCAAGAATGCTCTACACAGTTCTGTGCCGAGGACTCAACAATATTCAACCAGGCTAGCAAAGGCTCAAACTGATCACCAAATACGAAATATGAACATATAAGCAAAGTGAGCAGTTTTAGCCATTCAGAAAAGGTTGTTCACCACAAAACAGCACTAAACATGTATAGACAGGAAAACAAGCAAGTGCTCAACATGTATACAAGGTGAACTACCCCTAGCAAGGTTCAAACATCATGCTATAGAATGAAACATAGACTTGTGATTTCAAATTTTAATCAGAGTTGCAGCGGTGAAATTTCACAAGTTCAAATTCAGCATGTGATTGCGAGAGGTTGAAAGCTTGTCACTGCCTACCTTTTCAACCGAGCGAAGCCTATGCATATGCAATCAGAAGCTTAAAGCATCGGTTTCGGTCATACACTACACGGCTCAAGTTTGACTCAAAGTGCAATGAGAAACAGTCTCGATACCATGATGTGTTGACAAGCAATCCCATCTCGATCTTTTAATTCAATTAAAAACTTGGTTCATTTGATTGATAGAGTATGAACATACCAAGCAAGTGAGTGACTCAGAACTAGAGACAAAGCAACCTAGCATATATGAAAAGCACGAGTGAACTCAACACATCCTACACATGCTAGTTGCATATCTCAATGGTGAACATTTTCAGATTTTATGTTTATTAAGCAAGTTCACCAATAAAAAATAGCTCAGCTCACAACATGTATTAGTGATCAGGAAGAGCATAAGCTACAGATCATCATAGAGCATCAGAGCATACTAAATAGAGCATAGTTACATTCTAAAGACTATATACATGAAGCTCAGAATGTAAAAGCGTATGCTGAAATGCAAAAGAAAACAAGACAAACGAGAAATAGTCAGTTTATGATACAAGAACCAAAATGTTTCCCCCATCTAAAAAGGGAAACACACACCAAGCTCACCACTTAACCGATTAAAGGTTGATTCGACCAAAGGCTCGGTGAAAATATCAGCTAACTGATGATGAGTATCGACTTGGCAAAGGTCGATATCACCCTTCTCATAATGGTCTCGCAGAAAATGAAAGCGCACATCGATGTGTTCAGTCTTAGAATGCAGCACGGGGTTCTTAGCAACGCTAATCGCACTCGTGCTGTCGCAAAGCAAAGGCACGCGAGAAAAGCTCAAACCAAAATCACGCAAAGTGGCCATCATCGAAAGCAACTGAGAACAGCAGCTAGCCGCAGCAACATATTCAGCCTCCGTGGTGGACTGAGTGGCACTAGACTGCTTGCGAGAAGACCATGATACAAGAGAAGAACCAATAAACTGGCAAGTCCCAGAAGTGGACTTGCGCTCAACTCGGCAACCAGCAAAATTGGCATCGGAATAACCGCAAAGGGAGAGGGTGGAGGAAGCTGAATACCAAATCCCGAACTCAGGTGTGAAACGAAGGTACCTCATAATGCGCTTCACCGCCTGACGGTGAGAAGTACGCGGCGACGCCTGAAAGCGCGCGCACAGACACACCGCAAACTGGATGTCCGGGTGTGTCGCTGTCAGGTAGAGCAGCGACCCGATCATGCTTCGGTACTCCTTCTGGTCCACAGCTTCTCCATCCTTGTCTGCATCCAGGGCCGTCGTGGTCTTCATGGATGTTGGAAGAGGCTTGGCCTCACCCATATCGAACCTTTTCAGCAAGTCTTTGGTGTATTTGCCCTGGTGCACAAACGTCCCTTCTCGGGATTACTTAATTTGCAACCCAAGAAAGAATGTCAGCTCACCCATCATACTCATCTCGAACTCCCTGCTCATAGTATCTGCAAACTTGGCAACCAAAGCGTGAGAAGAACCACCGAAAATGATATCATCCACGTAAATCTGGACCAACAGAGTGTCTTTGCCTTGCTTGAGGAGAAAGAGTGTTTTATCCACACAACCCATTTTAAAACCCTTAGTAAGAAAAAAGGTTTTCAACCTATCATACCAGGCTCTAGGGGCTTGTTTCAAACCATATAATGCTTTGTGGAGTTTAAAAACATGGTTTGGAAACTTGGGATTTTCGAAACCGGGGGGTTGTCTCACATACACCTCCTCTTCTATGTAGCCGTTTAAGAAGGCACTCTTGACATCCATTTGAAAAAGTTTGAAACCTTTGGATGCAGCAAAAGCCAAGAGTATCCTAATAGCCTCCAAACGAGCTACAAGAGCAAAAGACTCCTCATAGTCTATCCCCTCCTTCTGACTATATCTCTGGGCTACAAGTCTGGCCTTGTTTCTCACAACATGGCCATCCTCTCCTTGTTTGTTTTTGAAAACCCATTTTGTCCCAATTGGGTGACACTCAGAGGGAGGAGAAACTAGAACCCAAACCCGATTTCTTTCAAAATTTTCCAACTCCTCATGCATGGCATTGACCCAATCCGGATCCGTCAAAGCGTGTCCAACATCTCGGGGTTCAAAATCAGCAACAAATGCAGAATGAGCAAAGTCAGTGATTTGTTGTGACCTTGACCGAGTGACACGTTCGCCGATGCTGCCGATCATCTGTTGAGGCGGGTGTTGGCGCTGGATGTGTCATGGCGCCTCCCGAGCAGAAGTGATCTCCCCCTCAACAGCAGCTGGTGCCTCCCCGGGTACAAAAGGTACCGCTCGGGGTGGCGGATCCCACGGCCCCCATGAGGAAGAAGTGTCGGGGCCGTGAGTCATAGTAGAAGCCGCTGCTTGCGGCACGACAGGTGGAGGAGGTGATGGGTCATCCATCCCTTCAGCACCTTCGTCCTCATCATCAAAAAGAGGTTCTCCAACCTCATGATCACCTGCACGCTCAAAACGAGAAGGACAAACCATGGTCTCGTTGAAGGTGACATCTAATGTCTCCATGACTCGGTTAGTATCAAGGTTAAGTACACGATAAGCACGAGTGTGAGTGCCATAACCCAAAAATACACCATCGGAAGAACGAGACTCAAATTTGTCCAGGTTGCCTTTCTTGAGTATAGAACAGTGGCAACCAAAAACTCTAAAATAACTCACCTTGGGGACTTTTCCAAAACGCAACTCATAAGAAGTCTTTTTCAAGAAATCTCGGAGAAAAATGCGATTGGAAATATAGCATGCAATGCTCATAGCTTCGGCCCAATATCGCTTAGGAGTCCTATGCTCATCGAGCATCGTCCTAGCCATCTCAACAAGGGTTCGATTCTTCCTTTCTACAACACCATTCTGAGGGGGTGTGTAGGGGGAAGAAAACTGATCCTCTAAACCCAAGGAGTTACAAAACTTCTCAAAATCCGAGTTTTTGGACTCGGAACCATTATCACTCCGAATTGCTCGCATTGAGTTCAAAGGGAACTCATTCTGAAGACGCAAAATCAGATTGCGAGCAAAGGAGAAAGTCTCAGTTTTCTCAGCTAAAAAGAAAACCCACGAATATCTCGAAAAATCGTCGACAACAACCAGCACGTACCACTTCCCCCCAACCGAGCTCACCCGAGCCGGACCAACAAGGTCCATGTGTAAAAGCTCTCCAGGGCACTTAGTCATGACCTGAGTCACTGGATGGTGGGGAGCGGCGACCATCTTCCCATGTGAAAACCCTAGTTTGGTTTTGGTTAATTGATGAAACCTATTTGGTCTAATCCTATTGCTAAGCATGTGTGTAGCTTATAAGAGAGGATTGTGACCAAGCCAAGTGGTGGAGCTAGCTAGGTGGCAACCATGAAGGATGGTGATGGCCACAAGCACTCAAGAGATCAAGTGCTCTACCTTTGGTGAAACTTGAGGAGAAGGGAAGAGGCCCGAAGGCAAAGGTATATCCTATAGGGCTCTTTGTTCTAGTGATCAAGACACTTAGCGAGTGTGATCACATTTAGGATAGATAGCCGTACTATTAAGAGGAGATTATTCACGGCTTATGCGGTGTTCAAGTGCCACTAGGAGTTCTCTAACATATCGATGCTATAGACCTAGTGAGTGACTAACAAAACCCCTTGGAAAATGCATTGCAAAATGCTAACACACTTGCATATGATGATGTACACTTGGTGGTGTTGGCACCTTTGGGATAAGGGGATGTTAAGGAGTTATGGAGATGTGGGAGAAACTAGTGTATAGTTCCTCTCCCTCCTGTCGAGCTTGCGAGGCATGATTCAGCGTTTTTCGGAAGAGAAACAGTGTGTTCAGAAGCATCGGACGCTAGTCCCAGGAGCATCGGACGCTGGCTGAGCGTCCGATGGTAAACCCTAGTTTCTGACAAATGTTGAAGGAGCATCGGACGCTGACAACGGACGCTGAGGAAACATTGTTGCAGAGTCCGATGCAGGTGACATGGCGTGAGCGTGCTTTCCAGGGAGCATCGGAAGCTGGCCTGCGTCCGATGCAGAACCATCGGACACATCCGATGTATTTTGGCCCTCTCTGGAACCTTTCTGTTGTGTCATCGGACGCAGGGGTTGAGCGTCCGATGTGGAGGTTCTGGAGCGTCCGATGTAGCACAGAAAAGAGCTAAAATGAGCAGCGGCATTAGAGCGTCCGATGCCTGGCATCGGCGCATCCGATGCCACTTTAACCGTGGCGCGAAGTGATATGACCGTTGGGATCTAACGGGCAAATTTCATATCAGGGGGACATGTGGCTCCATCCGGAGCATCGGACGCTGGGGCAGCGTCCGATGGCTGAGCATCGGAGCGTCCGATGCCCCCGATTCTGGCCCAACCGCTAGGCCAACTTGGATGGTCTATTTAAGGGGCTTGGCCGGCTCATATGGATGTACTCTTGCACATTCTGATTCCTAAGCATACTAGAGAGCATTGGCAAGCCTCCCAACTCATCTCCTAAGTTGATTTGATCAAACCTAGTGAGATTGAGTGATCTAGTGCGTGATTTGATAGAGTTCAATCTAGTGGCACTAGTTTTTCGCATCGGCATTGAGTTTTCTTGTTACTCTTGGCATTTGCCGGTGCCTAGACGGCTTGGAGGTGTTGAGGTGGTTTTGGCAAGAAAAAGGAGATTGTTCTTGGCCACCACCGATCGTGATTGTGAGAGGTTTTGGAGCCTCACCTCGCCGGAGCGCCAATAGGCAACATTAGAGGATTGCTCGTGTCATTGAGCTACCTCACTAGCGGTAGATTCTTGTGGCGCTCTTAGTGAGCTTGGCTTTGCGCCGATTAGCCACCGGGTCACCTAGTGTTGGTCGACACAACGGGGTGTAGCGTGCCGGCAAGCACGTGAACCTCGGGATAAATCTTGGTGTCCCGTGTGCTTATTGTGATTGGTCTTCATATTCACATCTTGGTGATTGACATCATGAGTAGACTTCACCGGTGATTGGCTCTCTACTAGGCGATCCCGAAGGCTCGGTGAAACCACCTCCATCTAGCTCATTTACTTTGTGTATTTACTTTGAGCTATTTCTCTTGTGTAGATACTATCCTTGTTGTATATCTCTTATTCTATTACTTGTGTAGCTAGTTGTGATTAGCTTTCTTAGTCTATCTATTGCACACTCTTGTCTCATATACTTTTTGTATATCATACTTGTACTAGATCTAGATAGCTTTATTCCGCATTTGATATTAGCTCTAGTTGATTGTGTGACATAGAAATATTAGGTAGAATTTGTGGATAGGTGGCTTGCAACACACTATTAGGCTAGCGCAAGAAGCTTCGCCACTTGTTATACTAATAGTGTTTGCCTAAGTAATTTTGTAGATTTTTAATTAGGCTATTCACCCCCCTCTAGCCAATTTGGACCTTTCAAGTGGTATCGGAGCCGTGGTCACCGTTTGTTTGAGGCTTAACATCCTCCGATGTTAAAATGGCTCAAATCAACTATATGGGGAAGCCCCCACATTTTGACGGCACCACCTTTGATTGTTGGAAGAGGAAGATATGTGCATTCACAAGAGGAATGAATAGAAAGATTTGGGAAGTGATTGAGCATGATTTTTTGGTAATTGACACCGCAAGTCCCACTCCAAGAGAAGAAGATAAGCTTCAATGGAATGATGTAGCAATCAACTTGGTCTATGAGGCATTTGACACAAAGGTGTTTGAGAAAATCAAGGACCTTGAAAGAGCAAGTGAGATATGGGAAAGATTGGAGGAAACATATGAAGGCACCAAGGCGGTCAAGGGAGCCAAGCTATATATCCTCAAGGACAAGCTCGCCATGTTCAAGATGCAAGATGATGAAAGCATACCGGAGATGTTTCACCGGTTGCAAGTCATTATCAATGACTTGAAGGCCTTGGGAGAAAAGGTAGAGGACAAGGACTTTTCTCACAAGTTCTTGAGATGCTTGCCACCAAGGTTTGATACTTTGGTGACTATCCTAGTGAGGGAAGGATTGGATACGGTAACCCCAAACCAAGTACTAGGTGATGTGGTCACACAAGACACATACCGTGTGGAAAGGAATGGGGGAGCCCAAGAAGAAGAAAAGAAGAAAAAGACCATGGCATTCAAAGCTTCATCCTCCAAGAGCAAGAGCAAGGGCAAGTCAAAGAAGGAAGAAAGTGATGATGAAGCAAGCTCAAGTGGTTGTGAGATAGATGACGAAGAAATGGCTCTCTTCGTGAAGAGATTTGGCAAGTTCATGAAGAAGAAGGGCTATGGAGCAAGAAAGAGAAGAGATTCAACAAAGAGCACAACTAAAAGGTGCTATAGATGCAAGAGCAAGGATCACTTCATTGCGGATTGTCCACAATCTAGTGATGATGAGGATGATCGCAAGAAGAGCAAGAAGGACAAGAAGGAGAAGAAAAAGAAGAAGGGTGGTTCCTATGTTGTGACATGGGATAGTGATGCTTCCTCAAGCGATGATGATGATTCTAGTAATGATGAAAGGAAGACCACCAAGAAGAAGGCTATGGCTAGTCTTGCTATCTCAAGCAAGCCTTCTATCTTCAACACTTCATCGACGTGCTTCATGGCAAAGGCCACTAAGGTATCATCCGATGAGAGAAATAGTGAGAGTGAGAGTGATGATGATGAGGAATACTCAAAGGAGGACCTCATGAGCATGTTACAAGATGCTCACTCTTACATTGAGACTAAGAGGAAGGAGTGCAAAGAATTGCGCAAGGCCAACAAGGCTCTTGAGCAATCCTTTGATGAGCTCAAGTCCACTCATGAGAGGCTAGAGGAAGCCCATGAGAAGCTTGATCAAGCTCACACTAGGCTTAAGGAAGCCCACTCCTCCCTCCTTGATCAAAGTAAGATTGAGGATGTTGTAGAGACATGCAATGTAGGAGTTACATGTGATATTCTTGATGAATCTTTTTATGCTCCTATTATTGTTGCTCCCACAAATGCATCATCATCATCTAGCTCAACTAAAATGCCTACTTCTACTACATGTGATTCATCATTAGTGGTAGAAAATGAGAACCTTAAGAATAAGGTGTATGAACTCACTCATGCTTTAGGCAATGCCTATGGTGGTGATGGCCGCTTGCTTAAGTGCTTGGGTAGCCAAAGATGTCCACTCAACAAGGAGGGACTTGGCTATACCCCCAAGAAGGGCAACGCCGCCTTTGCTCCTCACAAGACTAGTTTTGTGAAGAGCAATGGTCGGTATTGCTACAATTGCAAGCAATCCGGGCATATAGAGCAAAATTGCTTTAACAAGAACAAGAATAAGAACAATGCTCATGTTTCATCCATTAGACTTGATTCTTGTTATATGCTTACAAAGGGCACTAATGGTGTGAAGGCTAAGTACATTGGTGCACCCATGGTTGGCCCAAAGAAGAAGGCAATTTGGGTGCCCAAGAGCTTGGTAACTAACCTTGGAGGACCCAAAAAGGTTTGGGTACCTAAAAGGAATTGATCTCTTTTGTAGGTGAACTATAAAGCGGGAGGAAGGCATTGGGTGCTTGATAGTGGGTGCACTCAACACATGACCGGAGATGGAAGAATGTTCAAATCAATCAACACTAGTGGCAATGATCATGCGGATGCTATCACATTTGGTGACAACAAGAAAGGCAAAGTCAAAGGCTTGGGCAAGATTGCAATATCCAATGACTTGAGCATTTCCAATGTGCTATTAGTAGAATCTCTCAACTTCAACTTGTTGTCCGTAGCACAATTATGTGATTTGGGTTTCAAATGCACATTTGGGGTTGATGATGTGGAGATAGTGAGTGTTGATGGAAGTGATTTGGTCTTCAAAGGATTTAGATATGAGAATCTCTATTTGGTGGATTTTGATGCTAGTGAAGCTCAATTGACAACATGCTTATTCACCAAATCAAGTATGGGTTGGCTATGGCATAGGCGCTTTGGACATGTTGGAATGAAGCAACTAAAGAGGCTAGTGAAGCATGCCATGGTTAGAGGACTAAAAGATGTTCACTTTGAGAAAGACAAGCTATGTAGTGCATGCCAAATGGGAAAGCAAGTGGGAAACACCCATCCAGGCAAAGGAATGATGAGCACTACACATGCACTTGAGTTGTTGCACATGGACTTGTTTGGACCAACTACATATGCAAGTATTGGGGGAAACAAGTATGGCTTTGTGATAGTGGATGATTATACAAGATACACATGGGTCTTCTTTCTCGTTGACAAGAGTGAAGTGTTTGGCATATTCAAAACCTTTGTCAAGAGAAGTCAAAATGAATTTGATAGAAAAATCAAGAAAGTGAGAAGTGACAATGGAAGTGAGTTTAGAAACACAAGAGTTGATGAGCTATGTGATGAATTTGGAATCAAACATCAATTCTCGGCTAAGTATACACCTCAATCCAATGGGATAGTTGAAAGGAAGAATAGGACACTCATTGATATGTCAAGATCCATGCTTAGTGAATACAATGTGAGTGATTCCTTTTGGGCCGAAGCAATCAACACGGCATGCTATTATAGCAACCGGCTCTATTGTCACCCTCTATTGAAGAAGACACCATATGAGCTCCTCAATGATAGAAAGCCCAACATTGCTTACTTCCGGGTCTTTGGGTGCAAGTGCTACATATTGAGGAAGGGGACAAGACTTGGCAAGTTTGAGAAGAAATGTGATGAAGGATTTCTACTTGGTTACTCCACTACAAGCATGGCATATAGAGTGTGGAACAACACATCAAGAATAGTTGAAGAAGTCCATGATGTTGAGTTTGATGAAACTAATGGCTCTCATGAGGAACAAGATAATCTAGATGATGTGAGAGGAACACAATTGGTGGAAGCTATGAAGAACATGGACATTGGTGATATAAGGCCAAAGAAAGTTATTGACATAGAAGATGACAAAGATCAAGTGCTCTCTCCTCCAACCATGCATGACAACAATATTGCAAGCTCTAGTAGTTCTCAAGGTCAACAAGATACTAGTGCAAGCACAAGTGCTCAACCGCAACAAGTGCTCCAACCAATACATATTGCAAGAGATCATCCTTTGGATCAAATTGTTGGTGACATAAGAAGAGGTGTGCAAACAAGATCAAGATTGGCATCCTTTTGTGAACACTACTCATTTGTATCATCTATTGAGCCAACCAAGATTGATGAGGCTTTGATGGATGTTGATTGGGTGAATGCAATGCATGAAGAGTTGAACAACTTCACCCGCAATGATGTTTGGGAGTTAGTGGAAAGACCAAAGATCACAAATGTTATTGGTACAAGATGGGTCTTCCGAAACAAGCAAGATGAAGATGGCATAGTTGTAAAGAACAAAGCAAGATTGGTTGCACAAGGGTACACTCAATTGGAAGGCATATGCACCGGTTGCTAGATTAGAGGCAATTAGAATCTTACTTGCATATGCTTGTTCTCACAACATCAAGCTCTATCAAATGGATGTCAAAAGTGCATTTCTCAATGGATTCATAAATGAGTTAGTGTATGTTGAGCAACCTCCTGGATTTGAAGAAGCCCAACCATGTATACAAGCTCAAGAAAGCATTTTATGGGTTGAAGCAAGCACCAAGAGCATGATATGAAAGATTGAGGGATTTCTTATTAGCTAAAGGGTTCAAGATTGGGAAGGTTGACACCACTCTCTTCACCAAGAAGATTGGAAGTGACTTGTTTGTGTTGCAAATCTATGTGGATGACATCATATTTGGATCAACCAACCAAGATTTTTGTGAAGAGTTTGGAGAAATGATGGCTAAAGAGTTTGAGATGTCTATGATTGGAGAGCTTAGTTACTTCCTTGGTCTACAAATCAAGCAAATGAAGAAAGGCACATTTGTTAGTCAAGGCAAGTACATCAAGGACATGCTCAAGAAGTTTGGGTTAGATGAAGCAAAAGCAATAACCACTCCAATGGGCACAAATGGACATTTGGATAGTGACTCTAGTGGTGACATGGTGGATCAAAAGTTATATCAGTCAATGATTGGAAGTCTACTCTATGTGACCGCATCAAGGCCAGATGTCATGTTTAGTGTGTGCATGAGTGCAAGGTTCCAAGCCTCACCAAGAGAATGTCATTTGAAGGCAACCAAAAGAATATTGAGATATTTGAAGCACACTCCTAATATTGGACTATGGTATCCGAAGGGCTCTCAATTTGAATTAATTGGATATTCGGATTCCGATTATGCAGGATGCAAGGTGGATAGGAAGAGCACATCGGGCACTTGTCAATTGCTTGGAAGATCACTTGTCTCATGGTCATCAAAGAAGCAAAATAGTGTTGCACTCTCTACCGCCGAAGCCGAATACATATCCGCGGGTAGTTGTTGTGCACAATTGCTATGGATGAAAGCAACATTGCAAGATTATGGAGTCAAGTTTGGACAAGTCCCATTACTATGTGATAATGAGAGCACCGTCAAAATAGCCACCAACCCGGTTCAACACTCAAGGACAAAGCACATTGACATAAGGCATCACTTCATTAGAGACCATCAAGCAAAGAAAGATATATCTATTGAGAATGTAGGCACCGATGATCAACTTGCCGATATCTTCACCAAGCCACTAGATGAGAGAAGGTTTTGCAAGCTAAGTAATGAATTGAATATCCTAGACTTCTCCAACATGAGTTGAATGCACCCCCACTTATGACATGCCTCTCCTCCAAGAAAGCAAAGGTGAAATTGTTTGGCATGTGCATTCATTCTTATTAGGTTGTGATCTAGTTCATATAGCCATCACATTGCTTATTTAGGATCATTCATGGTAAATCAAATGAATTTGAAGTATATATGGTACCACTATTGCTTCTATGTTTGACTTGATCTAGTGGTAGCATATAACTTGTTTGTGAGCTTGTAACTCTAATGTTTAATCTAGTAAGTGAGCAATGAGTGTTTAACCAACGTGAGTAAGATAACCATTGCAAAATGTGTGAAGAAGCTTACTCTAGAGCAAGCCGTGTTAAATATCCTATGCCCATGAGCTAGATTAAGCCACAACTTGACTTAGTTTGATCCCCTCGTGTGAATCTCATGAACAAAGTTGTCTCCTTTCATTACAATGTGCCCCACCTTTATGATAATTGTTGACAAAGGGGGAGAAAATGATGCAACAAAGATATGCTAATAAACTTTCAAGTGGGATCGGAGCATACAAATAGGGGGAGCAAGCTCACAAACATGAATGTTGCATTTAAATGTATGTTCGATTGCAATGCATAAGCTACTTAGTTTGATATTCATGCTTATGTGGTGAATGCTAGTGTTAGAACATTGCAATGCATAAGGTACTTAGTTTGATATTCATGCTTATGTGGTGAATGCTAGTGTTAGAACATGATTGATGATATGACTAACTAGCATGAATAGGATAATAACTAGACATACGTGTATTTTCAAGTAGTTCAAGAGCCTTATTATAATGTTGATCTCACGAGGTTCTTAAGTTTTGATGTATGTCTAGTAACAAATGGTGCTAAGGATGGTATAACATGTGCACTCCGATTGTTATCATGCTTCAAAGGTCCATTCTTATACCTTAGCATCATCATTGGTAATATTGCTCACCCACATTTCATATCCATACATATGTGCCAAATTTTAGAACCAAACTCTATAGCACATATGTAGGGGGAGCTAATACTATCAATGTGGTTACTCAAATTTAAATCACATATCTTTGTATAGTTTGTCATCAATTACCAAAAAGGGGGAGATTGAAAGCCCTAGTTTGGTTTTGGTTAATTGATGAAACCTATTTGGTCTAATCCTATTGCTAAGCATGTGTGTAGCTTATAAGAGAGGATTGTGACCAAGCCAAGTGGTGGAGCTAGCTAGGTGGCAACCATGAAGGATGGTGATGGCCACAAGCACTCAAGAGATCAAGTGCTCTACCTTTGGTGAAACTTGAGAAGAAGGGAAGAGGCCCGAAGGCAAAGGTATATTCTATAGGGCTCTTTGTTCTAGTGATCAAGACACTTAGCGAGTGTGATCACATTTAGGATAGATAGCCATACTATTAAGAGGAGATTATTCACGGCTTATGCGGCGTTCAAGTGCCACTAGGAGTTCTCTAACATATTGATGCTATTGACCTAGTGAGTGACTAACAAAACCCCTTGGAAAATGCTTTGCAAAATGCTAACACACTTGCATATGATGATGTACACTTGGTGGTGTTGGCACCTTTGGGATAAGGGGATGTTAAGGAGTTGTGGAGATGTGGGAGAAACTAGTGTATAGTTCCTCTCCCTGCTACCGAGCTTGCGAGGCAGGATTCAGTGTTTTTCGAAAGAGAAGCAGTGTGTTAAGAAGCATCGGACGCTGGCTGAGCGTCCGATGGTAAACCCTAGTTTCTGACAAATGTTGTAGGAGCATCGGACGCTGGCAACGGACGCTGAGGAAACACTGTTGCAGAGTCCGATGCAGGTGACGTGGCGCGAGCGTGCTTTCCAGGGAGCATCAGACGCTGGCCTGCGTCTGATGCAAAACCATCGGACGCGTCCGATGTGTTTTGGCCCTCTCTGGAACCTTTCTGTTGTGTCATCGGACGCAGGGGTTGAGCGTCCGATGTGGAGGTTCCGGAGCGTCCGATGTAGCACAAAAAAGAGCTAAAATGAGCAGCGGCATCGGAGCGTCCGATGCCTGGCATCGGCGCGTCCGATGCCACTTTAACCGTGGCGCGGAGTGATATGACCGTTGGGATCTAACGGGCAAATTTCATATCAGGGGGACACGTGGCTCCGTCCGGAGCATCGAACACTAGGGCAGCGTCCGATGGCTGAGCATCGGAGCGTCCGATGCCCCCGATTCTGGCCCAACCGCTAGGCCGACTTGGATGGTCTATTTAAGGGGCTTGGCTGGCTCATATGGATGTACTCTTGCACATTCTGATTCCTAAGCATACTAGAGAGCATTGGCAAGCCTCCCAACTCATCTCCCAAGTTGATTTGATCAAACCTAGTGAGATTGAGTGATCTAGTGCGTGATTTGATAGAGTTCAATCTAGTGGCGCTAGTTCTTCGCATCGACATTGAGTTTTCTTGTTACTCTTGGCATTTGCCGGTGCCTAGACGGCTTGGAGGTGTTGAGGTGGTTTTGGCAAGAAAAAGGAGATTGTTCTTGGCCACCACCGATCGTGATTGTGAGAGGTTTTGGAGCCTCACCTCGCCGGAGCGGCAAGAGGCATCCTTAGTGGATTGCTCGTGTCATTGAGCTACCTCACTAGCGGTAGATTCTTGTGGCGCTCTTAGTGAGCTTGGCTTTGCGTCGATTAGCCACCGGGTCACCTAGTGTTGGTCGACACAACGGGGAGTAGCGTGCCGGCAAGCACGTGAACCTCGGGATAAATCTTGGTGTCCCATGTGCTTATTGTGATTGGTCTTCATATTCACATCTTGGTGATTGACATCACGAGTAGACTTCACCGGTGATTGGCTCTCTACTAGGCGATCCCGAAGGCTCGGTGAAACCACCTCCATCTAGCTCATTTACTTTGTGTATTTACTTTGAGCTATTTCTCTTGTGTAGATACTATCCTTGTTGTATATCTCTTATTCTATTACTTGTGTAGCTAGTTGTGATTAGCTTGCTTAGTCTATCTATTGCACACTCTTGTCTCATATACTTTTTGTATATCATACTTGTACTAGATCTAGATAGCTTTATTCCGCATTTGATATTAGCTCTAGTTGATTGTGTGACATAGAAATATTAGGTAGAATTTATGGATAGGTGGCTTGCAACACACTATTAGGCTAGCGCAAGAAGCTTCGCCACTTGTTATACTAATAGCCTAAGTAATTTTGTAGATTTTTAATTAGGCTATTCACCCCCCCTCTAGCCAATTTGGACCTTTCACCATGTCTACAAGAATGGCAAACAAGGTCCTTCTCCATCGACAACTTGGGCAATCCTCGGATTAGGCCAAGTGAGCTAAGCCTTGCAAGCAAGTCGAAGCTCAGGTGACCGAGTCTCCTATGCCACTTCCAAAGATCAGAGGAGGAAGGACTAGCCACAAGACAGTGAGAAAATCCAAACGACTCCGAGAAATTCGCACGAAAGACTTTCCGAAAGGGCGAAATCAAACATACAAGATTTCCTTGAGGGTCTAAAATACGACTGAGATTCGGTTTAAAATGAATCTCATAGTTATCATTGAAAAGTTGCGAAACAGAAAGAAGGTTAAAATGCAAGTTAGAAACAAGAGCAACATCACGCAACACAAAGTGCTCATTAACTCGCACCGACCCACGAGACAACACCTTACCTTTGCTGTTGTTGCCGAAGGTGATAAACTCCTTTCCGGCGACCGGACTAAGACTGGAGAACCACTTGGCGTTTCCGGTCATGTGCCTCGAACACCCGGAATCCACCAACCAAACATTCTCCAATCGTTTTACCTACATCAATATAAAGACATAGGGTGAGCATACGGTCCAACACTGGGGTTAGTGAAGTAGGAAGAATACCAGTGTTGGGCCGGCTGCTCAAAAGAACGGTTAGCAGAAAAACCATTCCTAGTACGCCTACGGGGAAAGCGATCACCACACTGAGGAAAACGTGGTCCGCTAAGGGAGGAGCGTCCATTGCGATACTCAAAACGCGGTGGTGGAAAATGCTCAACTACAAAGCCACCGCTACAGGGTCCATAGCTTACAACTATAGGCTCCCGCCGGGCACGACCTCCTCGCGGCCTAGGCCTAGGAACTTGAGGTTTCGGACCTCTAGACCTAGTAGCACGCCTCTGAACATTCGACGCATGTACATCATGGAAAGGATGGTACATGTCCGTGTTGTTCATCTCCTTTGCACGGCGCGCCTCTCTCTTGCGCCAAAAGCAAAACTCACTCAAGTGACCATCTCTCCCACAGTGCTCACAATGGTACCTCACCGCTCTCATAGGGGGTTGTTGGTACTCACGGTAGTGGGTGTGGATCACTTTGCCCTTCTGTGGCAAAAGCTCCTCCTGGATGGGTGGCATGGTGTCTGTTGACACCTAGGGTGTCTTTACTAGTGTACTGTGGGCGTACTAGCCTTTACCACTGACTTAGGTTGAACGCTAGCACAACGAGCCCTACTGTTAAACTAGACCAACTACGTGGTGGAATTCAAGGCGCACATGGCTGTCACCACCTGCTTGCTACCACAGCTATCCGGGGGCCTAGCCGTATTCACTGGCAATATATAGCCTAAGTACCACACTTAATCTATATATTACTACTACTAGCCCTGTACTAGAACTAGAGCACTTGAAACTAATATCAAGCAATGAAACAAACACACAAGTACTGAAAGTAAATACTTGAAGATAGAATAAGATACTAAGTTACCAAAGTTGAAGCGCAGAGCAGAGAGAAGCAGAGGTCTCTGACAACTCCGGAACTCTCCAGACTTCTTCTCTTCTCCTTTCCATCTCCTCTTCTAGTGAGGCACTCACACTCTCTCTAATCTCTCTATCATAGCAAGTGTGCTACTCTAACCAACTGGTGAGGAATGGTGTGAGGCTCCCCGAATGAGAGAGCAAGGGGGCCTATTTATAGTGCTAGGGAGTTAGGGGGGGTACTTATAGAGTGAGGAGGGGTCGGTTAGGGTTTAGGGGGGTGGCGCCCGCCACCAAACCCTGGCGCCCGCCACCTCTTAGCCGTCCGTTGCAACCTTCTTTCATCCAACGGTCTTCACTTGCCCTCCTAGGTCGGTTTGTGGGCCGGTTAGGGTTCAGACACATGTGCAAAGCCCGCTATCCAGGTGATACTCTTCTTAGCCCTTGGATCAAACCGCCTTAGTGTGCAATGGCCAAGATTCAAGCTTGAGGTGACTCCCATGGATCGATGACGTGGCTTGGTCCACTTTTGGCACGAGTGACCTGGCGACCGCCAGTAATAGGTGGCGACCGCCACCTTACTCAGGCCCAAATGGGCCAGAGTGGCTTGGCCTTGCTCCTGGTACACTTGCTTGGCCCAAATTCCATCATTTCCTGCATTAAGATAAGAAACTATGCACATGTGGAAATAGGTTAGTTATAAACCAAATCTTCTACTTTTTATGTTGTTTTACCTTGGTTTTGGGTGAAATGTTGATGGTGAAATGATGCTTTAAGCACCGTCAACAAGCTCCCCCACACTAACCTCTTGCTCGTCCCGAGCAAGCATGGACTTTAAGAAATGAAACAACTTTATTGAACTAAGCATTCACACAAGATGTTCAACTACCTATACTCATGTTTAGTAATCTTTCCAAGTGGCTAATAAATCATACCTATGGTGGTTGAGAGATAGAATAGCTTGCAAATAAGAGAAACACACTTTCCTCTTTTGCATACCTTGGGGTTTCAGGATATTTTCAAAATGAAAACCATGGTTCATTGAATCTCTCTTTAACTCTCAAGGCACTCATGGTGTATATCCTCACTTTATGGCAAAAGAAAATGCTAGAGTCTATCCTATGGCTTATGTGGAGTTTATAGGGAAAGGAAGGAATGTAAGGCACTTCTATCTCTCTTTTATTGATAAGTCAAGTTTAGGATCATGGGAGAGTATAGTCATGCACTAGCCAAGGTATAGGGTGGACTAACTCAACTCCTTTGTTCTTTTTGAAACTCTTCTCTTAGCAAGGATCATGGCTAAATGCATCTCTCTCTCTCTCTTTCTCTCTTTTTTTTGAAAACTTGGACACTTGTCCTTTTGAGAGCATTTGCTCTCTCTTTTTTTTGAATACTTGGACACTTGTCCTTTTTAGAGCATTTGCTCCCACTTTTTTTTCAGATGCCATATAGCCATGTCCTTTGAAGGAATGAGAAAATTTATGCAATTCTTTTAGAACAAAATTTTGGAGGAGAACTACATGAGTATACTCTCAGTGTGAGAGTTCTCTCAAAAAGGCATGGTTTGCCTTGGCTGTTAGAGCATGACTAAACTCTTCAACCTAGATCAACTATTCTTGACAAAGCTCAAAGATTGATTTAGAAGGCTTATGGGTTGTTCTCCTATACTCTAATATTTTGGCTCTGGTAGGTGGATAGGAAAGAAAGATCATGAACCATGATAATTTTGGTTTTCAAAATAAAAACTCCCAAGGTTGTAGCAGAGTCTAATGCGATTTCAATTACTACTTCTATATCTTATCAAACAACAACCAAGGTTGACTTTCCTATCAAAATGAGTAGGCTACTACACATGAATAAAAGGTAGAATAACATGTCATGTAAACACTCAATTCAAAAGAAATTGTTTCAGCATTTTTTCATTTCCTAGCTGCATTTTTAGTTCAAACCGAGACATCCAGTGATCCAAATTATACAGAATTTAAAACACAGGTTTAGGGGTTCACCGGGGGTGTTTCGGTGCAGAGTGGCCTGGCGGCCGCCAGTAAAAAGTGGCGGCCGCCATGGGCTTTGGCCCATGCGGCTTGCAAACAGCGTGGTAGTTACCTTGCTACGTTCAGGTTACAGCTTTGAACATTTTGTCACGTTTTACAGAGGTGTTCAGAGAGGGGATTTCCCCCACACTAGAAGTTTTGGTACTTTTTATTTTTAAAATGAACAAACTTGATGAAGGGAAAAATAATAAGGGTGTCTTTTTATTCATTATATAAAAATTCCTAAACAAGAGTTCTAAAATGAAAATTAAACAATCTATGATTTAAATCAAGCAAAATTAAACTTAAACTAAATCAAACTAAAAATCTAACTAGACACCCTAATCTAATCTAATCTAATGGAGGAGCCTCGTAGAGATCCTCGAAGCCCGTCTCTTTGAAGAGACGCTTGATCTTCGAGGTGCAGCCCTTGCGGAGGACGGTGAACCGATCCTCCATGTCCATTCACCAGAGGGCTATCTCTGCGACTTGATCCTCCAAGGCGCTCTTCTCCTTGCGCAGGTTCTTCACCTTGGCGGTGAGTTTTTCGAGGGTTAACCCCTCCTCACCACCGCTGTGCTCCATCTCGCCGGGGACTCCTGTCGGCGATGGGTTGAGACGGCGGCGCACGGATGGCTCAGAGAGCGACCCGTTGGAGTCATGAGTGCTCGCCTCAGGCTCATGCAGCCTCTTCTCATAATGCACATCGGGCATTCTCACGCCGTACACCTCCAGTTTAGCCCTCTTGGGATTGGGGCTGTAACTGCGGGTGCGGCTATCCGAGACAAAACTGACCCGAGATTTCGCCCTTGACGGAGTGGGCATTTCATCACCCCTGGCCTTGACGGCCGGAGACTTCCTCGGGGTGATCTCCCCTGTGGTCGGCCTGGTGGGCGTTCTCAATTTCTTCTCAGGTGGCGCCACTGGAGGAGGATGAAGACGGAGCGGAGACGAGGCCAGGGGGCGTTTCTGTCGCGGAACCGTCCTGATTGTAAGGTCTCAAGTACCGTCTTAGTCAATTACATCTGACGTCGACCCGCACTTGAAGCCATATAACCCCGGTAGTCCGAAAATCTCGAAGGATTTCAACATCGTACATCATACAGGATCGCATCGTTCAAGTATTAGATTCGAAAGGAGACGACACAGATAAACGAAACCGAATTTAAAACATCAGAGTGCGAATTTAAGACAGAGTTATTACAATACTGAATTTAAAGTGCGGAAGCTTAAATAAGTTTTGAAACACGACCACCACACATGTGGTCCAAATAAAACATTGTTTGATAACTCCAACTCAACACAACTCACTCCTCCCTTTTTAAGTAATGTGCCACCAGTAGTCTCAGACCAGCAAAAGAAAAGGGGAAGCTTCTGGACGACCCTGCCCTGGGCCTACTCCTCATGACCTTCCACTGGGTAGAGGCAGTGCTTACAATAGCCATAGTACACCTGGTCATCTGCAACAAACGAGATAAACCCTGAGTACGGGAATGTACACAGCTAGACTTACCCGTCCAACTGAAAATAAAGACACCAAGGGTATGCATGGCCTTTTCGGTGGAGCTGGGATTTTTAGTTGCGGAAAGCCCAAAATTATGATAAGGAGTATTAATGACATAGGTGAGCTGTCAGTTTTTAGTCCTATCTCTTACTCTAGGTTTGCACCTGAACTATTCCACACACTGGAGTCTAATCAAGCAATAATATAACCATATCCAGTTGACTTATCCACATTTTAGTTGAACCTTTAAACATCACATGGAGTTGTATCGTGGTGAAGCTTGCCATAGTTTCCCACTAACCGGGGGAGACGGCGACTCGAATTGAATTCCAAACCAGCTGGTGAAAGACCTTTGATACCAGCCCACACTTTCCCAGTCGGGTCCATGCATTGGGCAACCGCTCGATGCTTGTTCGTGGTGGTAATCGTCGCGGTTCAAGCACGGACCGCCCAATTGGAACCTGGCGATGGCCTCACGTGGCACATCGCAATTTCCATACTAGAGGGCGCGACACGGGTCGAAACCGGCCCGAACAGCTTCTAACCGGCTTTGGGGTCGATGATTACAGCACCGACATATCCCTAAGTAAAAGGGTGTTGACGGAAGTTATAGCATGTTTTACCTTATCAAAATACCGTCAACAGACCTCGGTTTCAAGGAAGAATAGCATATCATGAGCATATTTATCACTAATAAGTTCCACTTGTACTCTTAGCTTGTGAACTTGTAGAAGATGGCAAAATGGACAAAATGAGGCTAGGTGGGCCCACCAAGGGGGTCGGGCGACCCCACCTTTGGGCCACCTCGGCCATGGTGACATGGCATGATCCAAGAGAAGCATGTTCAAGCCAATATCAACCATTGGATAAAGCATGTGCTTTTGCTCAATGGTACAAGATGAGAAGCACATGGATTCATGGGTCCACACCGAAAACCAAATGCAACCAACTTCACAAGACTTTCTCCATGACATGTGGGGTCACCAAGGGAGAGAAGAAGGTGGGCCAGCCCTGTCATAGGGGGGTCGGCCGATCCCCCCTTGGTGGGACCTGGCAGCACTATTCATCAGGGTGACATCAGCACCTTCTAGAAGATGTACCCCGGGCCCACATGTCAGAGACAGGGGTCGACCGACCCCATGGTGACCCTCATCCAAGTCGGTGGCAAAGTGCATGTTTGACACGTGAAGAATATCCAAGCCATTCATCAAGGTCGGTTGCTATGACGGTGGATCCAAGGGTGAAGAGGGGATGAGCACACGGATCGCTGACGTGGCACCAGAGTAGCCCCTACTCCACCTCCACTATAAATAGAGGCCTCCACCTTCTCATTCACACATCCCATCCCATCTCACACATCTCCACTTTCAAGTGAGATCAAGCAAGAGTAGTAGTAGTTAGTCTAGAGTGGGAGTTAGAGTCGAGTCGGGCGAAGCTCGGGTCTCCGGAGTCGTCTTCTGGGAGTCTGGTATAGCCCTTGTATCTTTCTTCTTTTGTAAGACTTTATTTATTTAATATATTATTCTTTCTTTACTTTACTTTGCCTTTACTTAAGTATTTACTTTCCAAGTATTATTTAAGTATTTACTTAGTGCAAGTCTATATTTATATAGTCTTGTTGTGTGCTTATCTTAGTTCTATAGTTGTCATAGTTAGATTGATTTCCTTTAAATAGCTTCTTGTGTGTGCGTCATCGTCCTATCTTAGGATAGGGGCTTTAGCTATTTTGATCGATAGCTAAAGGTGTAGATAAGTGTGAGCGTGGTGCTCATACTTCATCTTATCTTTGACTACCGCTGGCTTGCACGGATAGTAGGGGCGCATGGGCAAAAGGTGACAGATTTTGCCTGGCTACCTAGATCCCCTCACGTGAACTCAGGCTAGTTCTTAAATGGTAAGGCGTCCATAAGCCAAATATCCGCTTGAGTACTGGGTTAGGTGAACAACCTTCTATCGCTTTACTCTCTCGTTTATCCCTCTCACACAAGTAGCAAGGCGTCAATCTAGTTAAGTCATCTATTCAATTAGGATTAGTTCATAGGAGTAAAGGTAGAAACATAGGAGTACTTTATACTCACTCATTGTCCTCCCACCTAGCTAACTCTACTAAAGTTATCTTTCATATCATATACTCTTTGCTTAACTTATTTATCTTATCTATCTATTCTCCATTATATCCCCTTATACCCCTTTGCTTCTCTAATTGATAATAGATTATAGTAAGACTAAAGGATCTATCTTTCCTCTCTCTACATCTTTCCTAGCTTGCTTTCCTCTGGGATAAAATAAATAACGATACCTTGGAATACTCTCGGGTGAAGTGCTACATCGGTATATTCTGTGCGCTTGCGGAACTATCCAATAGTCAATAGTTTTGCCACCAAGACACTTCTAGCGCCGTTGCTGGGGTTAGGCTCCATAGTCTAGTTCTAGTGGTTGCGTTAAGAAGTGTTAACAAGCGTTTCTGGCGCTGTTGCTAGGGATAGATTAAAACTCTATTCTTAGGAACGACGCTAAGAAATACCAACAAGCATTTCTGGCGCCGTTGCCGGGGAAAGCAACCGCCTAGGAGTTTAGAGAGAGTGAATCCGGAGTCTGCTATATATTAGTTATCAAGTAGTATAGGGGCTAACCCCTCACCTGTCTAGTTTCTTTTTGTTATCGTGAAACTAGTAGGTGTATGAGCGGTTTCCAACTACCGTCAAACTTCGTTGAGAATCCTGAGCAGTTGTTGAGGAGGACTAGACTTCGTCAAGTTCCACCTCAGAGGTTCATCTTGAACTAGAATCCGTTCGAGGAGGAAGTTTCTGCACCAGCTAGAAGAGAAGCCATGGCCCAAAAGACCATCTCCGAGTACTCTGCGCGTCGGCCGACAGTGTCGCCACGGGTCTGCAGCTTAACTTGGGGGATGCGACATTCGAGCTCAAGCCAGCTCTCATCAACATGGTGCAAGCCAATCCATTCTGTGGGAAGCCGCATGAGGACGCCAACGCCCATCTCTAACACTTCTTGGAGGTATGTGGTACCTTCACTATGAAGAATGTGTCTGCAGATGCCATTTGTCTTTGTCTTTTCCCGTTCTCGTTATTGGGAAAGGCGAAGCAATGGTTCTACGCCAACAAGAGTGAAGCGAACACTTGGGAGGAGTGCGCCAATGCGTTTCTCAAGAAGTTCTTCCCGATGGGCAAGACCAGCGCCCTTCATGGAAAGATTTCCAGCTTCCAGCAACAAGCTGATGAGACGATTCCCGAAGCATGGGAACGTCTACAAGAGTACATTCGCGCCTGTCCTCATCATGGGATAGAGGAGTGGCTCATTATCCAAGGTTTCTACCATGGCCTGACCGGTATGGCCCGTAGTCACCTAGATGCAGCCGCTGGAGGGGCATTCTTACAACACAATGTGAGAGATGCCAAGGACCTCATAGAGAAGATGGTTACCAACCAAGGTTGGAATGAGGAACGTCTTCAACCGAAGAAGAGAGGTGTTCATGCTCTCAATGAGGTGGACATGCTCTGCGCGAAGATGGACCTCCTGATGAAGAAAGTAGAAGAAAGTTCCAAGAGGGAACAAGAGGTCGTTCAACCTTATGCAACCGCACGAGCCATCGAAGCCGACCAATGGTGCGAGGTATGCGGAGGCAATGACCATTTGGGAAATAATTGTCCCGAGACGAAGGAGGAAGTGAGCTTCATCAACAACGCCAACAACAACGGGTACCGGCCCCAACAACAACAACAAGGATGGAACTCACCCCCCTTCTACCAAAATCAAGGTAATGGTTATAGCAATAATTTCAATAATTCTTATAATAACCAACCTTCTTTAAGAGATCTTGTCTTAGGCCAATCTAAAATAAATGATAGTATTAATAAAAAGATGATGGCTAATGATAAGATTCTTGAAAATATAAATGAGAAAATGGATAGCTTTAATTCTGCTATGAAAAATCAATTGAGTTTTAATAAAATGCTAGAAACACAATTAGCTCAATTAGCAGCAGCTGTCCCATCCTACGAGCAAGGTAAGATCCCGGGGAAACCCGAAGATCCAATAGAGGGTGTAAAATTGGTTACTACGAGGTACGGTAAGCCTCCGCTCCGATCAAACTGGGGTTATCTACTTGATCCACCCTTCATCACAAAGAAGGAAGATCCAGGCCTGCCGACCATCACCCGCCAGATTGGACCACAAGTCTTCCATGACGCCTTCTGCGACCATGGATCGAGTGTCAACATCATGTCCAAGGTAAAATATGATAACTTACTAGGGGGACCTTTGCTCCCTACATTTGTTCGTTTGCAGCTGGCCGATCAGACGCTACGGTTCCCCGAGGAACTAGCAACGGACATCCTCATCAAAGTACAAAACAGCTACGTCCCCGTCGATTTCCTTATATTGGACATGGGATCCAATGTAGACGTGGCGATCATCCTGGGAAGGCCGTTCCTTAATACGGTTAACGCCGTCATCTACGTGGGATCCGACCAACTTCACCTCCAGTTCCCAGAATATAAGGTAAAGTGTCCATTCAATGGTTATAAAGCTAACATGCAGGTGAAGGACAAAGAACCTCGAGACAACAAACATCGTCGTCATCACCCACACCGTAGGAACAAGAAAAAGAGCGAGTCGGCCAACAAGGCCGAAGTAAAAGAAGAACTCGCCGACAAGGTGCAACCACAGTCTCCATCTCCAGGACCGACCGAAGCACCCAATGAATGACAAGATGGAGAGGTCCTGCTCTACGGACCTGAAACATGGAGCCCTCGCTGATAAGGTAAATCAGTAGTTATCTCATATTTAACTTTTCATGCATTTCAATTCTTGCATTTCCCTTCAATTGCATACTTAGTTAATCCTGCATATTTCATTTTGACAAAATAAATTTTCATGGTAGTAACACCTTGACAATGACTTGCAACACTTTTGAGCCGTGGGACCACCCCAAGGTGGGGTCGGCCGACCCCACCAGTGCACCCACTGGCTCATGCTCTATCTTGGCTTAGTACCCTGAGTATGACACAACACTTTGGTGCTCAAGGAGCATCCAAGGTGGGATCGACCGATCCCACCATGGTGCCCTCCTGCACCCTACTGCATTCCACTCAGCATGCTCATGAACATCATGCATATTAACAAAGCCAACATCTGAAAAAATGGTCCTTTGCTTTACTCTTTAAGCATGAGATGTTCCTCTTTATGTTGGATGCTCATGGGACCACAACAACCAGCCAAAGGCATGTCTTAGTGCTCTCATGGTCCATGGGAATCACTTTAGACATGTCTCCACTTTGACCATTCATCTTTTCTCTTTCACCAAACACTAAGCAAGGGAATCTCTGAAATTTGTGTCTACTTTGGACCAAACATAGCTACATCTTTGCTAGACACATGATGACACAAAGTTTAAAGGTTGAGGGGACATGTAGGGGGGTCGGCCGACCCATGTGTTGGCCCATCCTGAAAATGTGTTTTGTCACTTTAGACATGTCCCCTTGCAAAAGTAAAGCATTGTCCAAAGCTGCAAGGAGGAGGGTCGGCCGACCCATGCTATGGGTGGTTACCACTTGCCCTTCTCCTCCTATATATACCCTTACATTGTGAGCTCAACTCAACACCAAAACCACCAGAACCATCTTGAGCTCACAAGTTCCTCCTTTCCTTCCTTAGTTGCAAGTTCATTCTCAAGCTGAGCTTAGTAGTAGCCATCCAAAAACCAAAAACCCAAAAATAGTCCCATTTCATTGTAGTAGTAGAAGCTTGGTAACTTATCTTGTAGTAAGATGAAGAAGTTGCTTGCCTCCCATTTCAAAAAGTCCAACAAGGGTGAGGGTCCTTCTCAAGAACCTCACCATGCTAGTGCTCATGAGTGGAGAGAGGTGGAAAGAAGTGAGCTAGTACCCTTCATTCCCCCGGCCAGAGTAATGGAGACCGAGAGTGGCCTTAGGCTAAATGCCGAAGAGATGGGGAAATTCTTCACTTTTAGTGAGTGTAGTTTCTCACACATAAGCGTCATTGATCCGGCCCTCTTGCAAGAAATAGGTATGGATTTAGAATTCTATGCTATTTTCAATACCATTGGTTGGGGAGGATTCTTTGAAATTCTTGAATTTGGCATAAAGAACTTAACCATTGAGTTTTTATGCACATTAAAAGTGAATAATGGTGGGATAGCATTTCGAATGTTTGGGATGGAATATGACTTGACTTGGAGCACATTAAACACTGCTTTAGGATTTGATCACTCTTGCCATCTTGATGTAGACCATGCTTTTCATTATGACAAGAATGCTTTCTGGTATGCCATTACTGGCTCTAGTGATTATTTCAACCCCTCACCACACAAAATTCATAACCCAACCTTACGTTTCATGCACTACTGGCTGTTCACCATTCTTTTCCCTGGCATGAGAGCAGCTTTGGTAAGTGATGATGAGCTAAAACTACTCTATGCCATGGTTAGCAAGGTTAAAGTTTCACCTGTTAAAATGCTAGTGAACTATTGGCTTAGCTACGTAAAGCCTAGGAAACCCATATACTTCACATCATTCATCACACGCATAGCCGAAGCTTTGGGTGCACTAGAATCCCAAACTTTTGAGTACATTGAAACCGTGAGAGATGTGTTGGAAGAAAATGTATTCATTGGTTGTGATGTACTAAAAAGGGGTCCCAAGGGTGAACTAATAATGATTTATCCAGGCCATACAGTCGAAATCACTCTCCCTTGTGAGGGACTTTGATTGTATGCACTTCGTACGCTAACCTTTGATTTGGACCCCGAGGAAAGAGCCCCAAAAGTTGCAGGTACTAGCAGGAGGACAAGGAGAGCGTCTCGTGCTACTCGAATGGAACAAGGCGGACCTTCACATCAGGCTGAAGATGTTGAGGAGGGAGATGAGGCAGCCTCTATGGACATTTCAGGGTCCTTGGGGAGGCCTCCTTGCTCACAGAACATTCCTCACCCACGGGGTACAGGAAGGCAACATCAAAGGACGCCGATGGACGAGCTCATAGACAACATGGGTGCGATGAACATCGAACAAGAGGCAACATTGCTTCTTGCACAACAAAACGCCCAACTCCTGCGGGCCATTCAAGAAGAAGAAGCACGACGATGGGCCGGGTGGTACCAGCATTATCCACCACCACAGTAGGCAAGAACCAAGCTTGGGGGAGATCCTCTCCCCCACCAAGGTAAGTCCTGTATCTTAAGTTATTTACGTTTCAATTAGTTTTCTCATTGCATTTAAAAAAAATACCAAAAATATTTGCTTAGTACTCCCCTTAGCACATATGTCTCATATATGTCTATCTTCCCCATGGAAATGATGACTAGTTGCCTTGCTAATGCTTCTCTAGTGCCTAGTTTACAACTTAGTATTTCTCTAAGTATGGGTTACTTAGCTCATTTAAATCATCATGAACCTGAAAACTTTGTGGGTTGCAAGTGCTAGAACTAAGTCTAAGTTGTTGGCAGACATGATATAGTGAGACAAGAGCTGCTATAATATTGTTCTAAGCATGATAGAATACCGGAGAATTTATTCTTAAAATGATCAAAATCTTAATTGTTCCTCAATGGTGATAAATTCCTACCACAGCCATATATGCTTTACATGTTTACAAACCTTCTACATAGGCTATTTGCTTTGTATTGAGTGTTGTCAAGTCTTGTTGACCCTTGTTAAGAGACTTTTCATGCTCTTATGATCAAGATCACGTACACACCTCATATACATGCTACTTCTACATTGGAAGTACGCAAAAACATGCCTTTCATTTCCACCAAATAGGTTGCTTCATACTCCAAGTGTTAGGAAATCTCTCTCAATTATTTAGTAGATGAGACTCAAAAGGCTAGGCAAAATAAAGATGAAAAAAAGATGGACAAGTGAAAGTCCATGAAAAAATGGACAAGTGAAAGTCCATGAAAAAAATGCTAGCCATGTCTCATTAGAAAAGAGAGAAAAAGAAAAAAATATAGTGAGATAGATCTTATCAAATAAAGAAGCAATCTAGTCCACCATACACCACACACTTGCACATCTTGATCTGGGAGTATGACACTTCTCTTCAAGGATCCGAGCTTTGACTTGGCAACAAAATGCAAGTAAGTATGCCATCTTCTTTCATCTCTACCTTGAGCTACACATAAGCCTGTTTAGAAGTAGGATGAAATAAAGAAGGCTACACTTATCATATGCCTTGGTGAGGAATCATACACCATTTGAGCGACATGAGAGAACCATATGAGGAACATTAAGTCTTTCTTTTGAAAAATATTGCAAAACCTCCGGTATGAAACTTGCTAAAAACAAGAAAGTTAGTGCTCAAGTCAAACTGTTCTATCTTTCAACCACCTAAGACAAAGGAAAAGCCATAAGCCCCATAGAGTACTAAGGTAATATGGGTGATTTACATAGCTAATTTTTCCATTCAAAGAGAAGAACTTTGTTGTGCACATGGTACTCTTGAAATGTGATGCATAGTAACAATACAGATCCACCGAGGCCAAGTTTGATTGTTTGCTCGGGACGAGCAAAGGTTAAGCTTGGGGGATCTTGTTGACGGAAGTTATAGCATGTTTTACCTTATCAAAATACCGTCAACAGGCCTCAGTTTCAAGGAAGAATAGCATATCATGAGCATATTTATCACTAATAAGTTCCACTTGTACTCTTAGCTTGTGAACTTGTAGGAGATGGCAAAATGGACAAAATGAGGCCAGGTGGGCCCATCAAGGGGGTCGGGCGACCCCACCTTTGGGCCACCTCGGCCATGGTGACATGGCATGATCCAAGAGAAGCATGTTCAAGCCAATATCAACCATTGGATCAAGCATGTCCTTTTGCTCAATGGTGCAAGATGAGAAGCACATGGATTCATGGGTCCACACCGAAAACCAAATGCAACCAACTTCACAAGACTTGCTCCATGACATGTGGGGTCACCAAGGGAGAGAAGAAGGTGGGCCAGCCCTATCATAGGGGGGTCAGCCGATCCCCCCTTGGTGGGACCTGGCAGCACTATTCATCAGGGTGACATCAGCACCTTCTAGAAGATGTACCCCGGGCCCACATGTCAGATACAGGGGTCGGCCGACCCCATGGTGACCCTCATCCAAGTCGGTGGCAAAGTGCATGTTTGACACGTGAAGAATATCCAAGCCATTCATCAAGGTCGGTTGCTATGACGGTGGATCCAAGGGTGAAGAGGGGATGAGCACACGGATCGCTGACGTGGCACCAGAGTAGCCCCTACTCCACCTCCACTATAAATAGAGGCCTCCACCTTCTCATTCACACATCCCATCCCTTATCACACATCTCCACTTTCAAGTGAGATCAAGCAAGAGTAGTAGTAGTTAGTCTAGAGTGGGAGTTAGAGTCGAGTCGGGCGAAGCTCGGGTCTCCGGAGTCGTCTTCTGGGAGTCTGGTATAGCCCTTGTATCTTTCTTCTTTTGTAAGACTTTATTTATTTAATATATTATTCTTTCTTTACTTTACTTTGCATTTACTTAAGTATTTACTTTCCAAGTATTATTTAAGTATTTACTTAGTGCAAGTCTATATTTATATAGTCTTGTTGTGTGCTTATCTTAGTTCTATAGTTGTCATAGTTAGATTGATTTCCTTTAAATAGCTTCTTGTGTGTGTGTCATCGTCCTATCTTAGGATAGGGGCTTTAGCTATTTTGATCGATAGCTAAAGGTGTAGATAAGTGTGAGCGTGGTGCTCATACTTTATCTTATCTTTGACTACCGCTGGCTTGCACGGACAGTAGGGGCGCATGGGCAAAAGGTGACAGATTTTGCCTGGCTACCTAGATCCCCTTACGTGAACTCAGGCTAGTTCTTAAAAGGTAAGGTGTCCATAAGCCAAATATCCGCTTGAGTACTGGGTTAGGTGAACAACCTTCTATCGCTTTACTCTCTCGTTTATCCCTCTCACACAAGTAGCAAGGCGTCAATCTAGTTAAGTCATCTATTCAATTAGGATTAGTTCATAGGAGTAAAGGTAGAAACATAGGAGTACTTTATACTCACTCGTTGTCCTCTCACCTAGCTAACTCTACTAAAGTTATCTTTCATATCATATACTCTTTGCTTAACTTATTTATCTTATCTATCTATTCTCCATTATATCCACTTATACCCCTTTGCTTCTCTAATTGATAATAGATTATAGTAAGACTAAAGGATCTATCTTTCCTCTCTCTACATCTTTCCTAGCTTGCTTTCCTCTGGGATAAAATAAATAACGATACCTTGGAATACTCCCGGGTGAAGTGCTACATCGGTATATTCTGTGCGCTTGCGGAACTATCCAGTAGTCAATAGTTTTACCACCAAGACACTTCTAGCGCCGTTGCTGGGGTTAGGCTCCATAGTCTAGTTCTAGTGGTTGCGTTAAGAAGTTTTAACAAGCATTTCTGGCGCCGTTGCCATGGATAGATTAAAACTCTATTCTTAGTAACGACGCTAAGAAATACCAACAAAGGGCGCGTTCAAAAATGAACGAGGGCCAACATCGATACAAACCTACACGATCCAACGGACGGACTGCCCCAAGTTTTCCAAACTTGTGCTTTGCCTTTCAGTTGACCGTATTTTCATTACTACTCAGGTTCTTTTCCACGATAGCAAATATAGCCAACCGTGATCCGGTAAATACCCATCCGGGGTATTAAGGAAACATCGTTAACTACCACTTTTATTAAGTAACTAAGCAATTCTACATTATAAATAAAATGACAGGATAACAAGGCAGGTAATAATCAATAATCAAGGAATGGTAATGCAGCAAGTAGGATTCAATCAACTCCTATACCTAATGCATCACAATATAAAAGACTCAAGTAATTTAATTGTAAATACTGGGAGACTTAGAATGCTCCGGGGCTTGCCTTGAGCGAAGACCGAGGCCTCGTGGGAGGGGCACTCGGGCAAGTTAGTTTCCGCTGCGGGGTCGATCTCCTTGGCTTGATGAAGTTCCAGGATCTCCTGCTCGACGTTTGCCTCTTGCTCCTGGTCGGGCTCCGGGGGTGTCGATCCTATTGCATGTGGTACAATAATTAAATAATGCGGGTGTGAGATGTGGCGGTATGAAAAGTAACATTTCTTGCAAACCAACAAAACTAACTTGTTGAACCCCTTTGACATTGAGGTAAATACTTATTGATCTCATAAAACAAAATCCATTATTTCATCTATTTCTTATTTAATAATTCAAAAGAAACTCAAGTTTGAACTGCAAGTGTATTTTTCGGAACTCAGAAAAATCCACAAAAATTCCAGAAGATAGCTGACACTAACTGGACTTCACTGACCAAATTCCAGCAAGAGATAAAATACAGAACAACGGCCACAAAAAGATGAAATACACTGCTCAAAAAGAGCTTTGAACTAACTTTTCACACAAAAGTGTCAAACAGCAGATTTCATAATTTTCCTAGCTTTATCTACTCATAAACACTCTACTGCAGAAAGTGCACAGCCAAAACATAAATATATCACCCTGCACAAAATAAACAAATTAAACCCAAAACAACCCAAAAGAACTACAACCCTACTGGAAAAGGGTGCTAAACTCAGTTTCATATTTTTTCCAGATTCTACTCCACATTTTATATTTATCAAGAAAGTTCCATGAACAGAAACATTATATGATTTCTTACATGAATTTTCAAAGAAAAACACAGAAAAGTACATTTGTACAGCAACTTCACATTTTTCCATACAACATCCTATGTTTAACATTTTTCTTAGCTTAAACATCAAACACAGAGACTGCAGAAATTTTCCCATATTTTATTTTGACATATAAAACATCTTAACACTTATTCCAAGAAATCAGCCAAAAAGGACTTTAAACCATAACAGAAAACTTTTCTACATAAACAATGCCTCATATAATTTTCACAGGTACATAATATGATAATAAACTTACACAAAATTTTCTATGAATTAACTCGACCAGAAAACGCACATTTCCATTTATCCAAACAAAAGCACATAAATTGAATTAAATAAAAACAGCAATATAAACTTTCACCAAAAATACTTTCATATTTTTGTATGATAGATCTACCCATGAACAAGCTAACAAAACTGAAAGCACCTCATTTGGACTTTTAAATCGTGCTATACAAAAATAACAAGCATTTGTGGAAAATAAAACAAAAAGGAAAAACATTTAAAATCTCCCGGCTGGGCCTGCGTGAACTCGGTCCATGTACCGGGTGAGGCTGATGCGTGGGGTCCGCTAGTCAACGGGACCCACCCGTCAGAGAGAGGAAACAGGGGAAGCGGGTTGACCGCGCGGTTCTCGCCGGCGGCGAGGTCTCCGGCGGCGGGGTGGTGCTCGGTGGGCTCGTCTCGACGAGGCGCATCGGATGGTGTGGTTGGTTTGGCCAGCGCACGGCCGTAGCGTGCCGGCGGCGAGCGGGCGGACGGCGGCGGCGGCGACACACGGCTACGCCGTTTCCGGCGGTCGCCGGCCAAATTGATGGAAGGGGAAGAACAAATAAACCCTAGGGAGGCTATCGGAGGGCTTGGTTTGGCCTGCAAAGCTCCAGAGGAGCTTGGCCTCGTGCGTGGCCATGGCCGCGGCCATGGTGCTCGGTCGGAGGTGGAAGGAGAACTACGGGGCGGTAGAGAGCTCACGAACTAGTGTTCTCACCTAGCCTTGGCCTAATGAAGCTCGACGGTGAAGGAGAGGGGTGGCGAAGCTCGGGTTGGTGCGGAACGGGCACGAAATCTTGTCTGCGGCGAACGGGGACCGAAAGGGGCACCTCGTCCTCCGGCGACGGTGGAGTTTGGCCGGGGAAGATGACGCGCGCACGACGTGTGCACGGCGAAGGCAGAGAGGCTGGCGAGAGGGATTGGATGGTGGTGGCCGGGTGAGGTCGGAACGGCGGCGGCGGGCGGTGGTGACGAACGGTGACGGGCAGTGGCAGACGCTTGCGCGTTCGTGGGAGCGGAGAGGGAGAGCGAGAGTGAGTGAGGGAGTGTGTGCGCGTTTGAGAGAGATCGAAGGGTGCTCGGATCTTTGGCTCGGTCAGCGGGCTACCATGGTCGTGGCGGGGGCCACGGCGGCGCAGCAGGCGAGGCACGGCAGGGCGATGGCGTGCGCGGCGAGCGGGCGCGGCAGGCGAGGCGGAGCGGGAGTGGCCGGGGAGGATTTTGGTGTGATCGGGTGGTGCAAGATCGGGCGAGGAGTGGCCGGCGTGGATCCTCGGCAGAATGCGGCGACCACGTGGCGGTCAGGGCCAGCGTACGGCGCGGCCGTCAGGCTGACCGGCGCGTCACGCGGCGCGCGCGCGGCGAGCGCGGGCGGGAGCGGCGCGGTGCGGGCGAGCGCGCGGGCTGGGCCGAAAGGCCAACTAGGCCGGAAGTGAGGGCGCGGAAAAAAAATCTTTTCCTTTTCCTTTTTCCAAAAACTTTTCAAACTTTGACCATTCAAAATAGTTTCAAAAACTCCAAACTAGGCTTTGACCCAACAATAAAAGTTGTTCAAAATAATTTTCTCTACAACTTTCATATAGAACATTTTTGCTGAAAAGCATTTTTAAAACCTCCATATGAACAAAGCCAATTTTGAGACATAAACCATTTTGTCTCCCTTGTTTTTATTTGCTAAACAAATTTGAACTAGGTCAAAATGCCAACATGAAAAGTGTTATACTTCATATTCTTTATCTTATAAAGTCATTTGCCAAGACAGAAATCCATTTAAAACAATCAAGTCCCAAAAGAGACCAAAATCCAGATAAATAGCTCAGAGACAAAAGCACTTTGATGCACATGAAATGATGCAATGCATTGCTTATGCATTTTGGTAGCTAAAGGTAGTTCCTAATGCAGTGCTTGACACTAGGGTGTCACAGCCCTTCCCCCTTACAGAAATCTCGTCCCGAGATTTTGAGTTACGTACCATCTCTTAACAAAAGCAGGATAGTTTACGCGCAAGTATTCCTCGGTTTCCCAAGTTGCATCGTTGGGTCCGTGGTTGCTCCAGAGAATCTTGTAGGTCTTCACTGTTCGGTTGCGAGTTTCTTGGGTCTTGGTATCCATTATCTCCTGAGGTTGTTCATAGTATTCCAGATCTGATCTAATGGAGACATCCGGGATCTGAACCTCCTCTTGTTCTGGAACTCGAAGAGACTTCTTCAACTGGGATACATGAAACACTGGGAAGATTGCGCTCATCTCTGGGGGTAACTGCACTTCATAGGCTACTTCTCCCTTTTTAGCTACAATCTGGTATGGTCCCACGTATCGTGTTGCTAAGTTTTTCTTCATTCCAAAACGTTGGACCTTCCTCATGGGGGAGACCTTAAGGTAGACGTAATCTCCTACTTGGAATTCCAAGGGTCTCCTTCGTGTGTCTGCTAACTCTTTTGTTGGGATTGTGCTGCCTTGATATGTTGTTGTACTATTTGCACGATCTCTTCAGCAACTTTTACGTAATCTGACCCATCAAATCCTCGATCTCCTGACTCAACCCAATTTACCGGGGTTCTGCATCTTCGTCCATATAAGACTTCGAAAGGTGCCATCTTTATACTTTCCTGGTAGCTGTTGTCATACGAAAACTCGGCGAGGGGTAACCACTTTTCCCATGACTCTCTGGAGGATAAAACTCAAGCTCTGAGGATATCTTCCATGCGGATACATGGGTGTATGCTGGGTCTCTGAGTGATGAGTGATTGTCAACTGGGATGATGTGCATGTTCTTTGGCTTGTGTTGTGCAGGTGTCGAGCACGGATGTAGTGATCAAAGGCGAGGTGAAGGTCAAGTAGAGACGTGCCGTGCCGATGGACTGAGAGTGGCGAAGGGCGGACGTGAGACTTGGACTGAGGGACCAGAGGCCCGAGGATCAGCTGTGGTGGCTGGCAGCCTGTGACGACAACAAGTGAAGAAGTGCGGTCATGTGTTGCCTGAGTCGTGGACTTGGGGACACGTGTCGGTGGATGGGGTGCACGGGAGGTGCATCCCCTCTACGACGTCGGTTTGGTGGTAGAGCCAGGGAAAAACCATCGGATGGACGGTTTCCAGGTTTGGGCCTCAAAACCTGGGCGTGGATGGTTTCCGAGTTTGGCCTCAAAACTCGGGCTGAGGGTTTCCGAGTTTGGCCTCAAAACTCAGGCTGAGGGTTTCCGAGTTTGGCCTCAAAACTCGGGCTGAGGGCGGTTTCCAGGTTTGGGCCTCAAAACCTGGGCGCTGAGGGTTTGCTGAGTTTGGCCTCAAAACTCAGATGCTGGTGGGCTGGTTTCCCGGTTTGGGCCTCAAAACCGGGGGTTGGCTAGAAAGGCTGGTTTCCCGGTTTGGGCCACAAAACCGGTGGTGCAGAGCGAGGGCGGCACGTGGCGGCAATCGGGAGGTTGCGTCGAGGCAACGCTACGACTTGTGCGGGCGTGGCCGTCGGATACACCTACCACCGAGTTGGTCCAGAATAACCCTAGGGTTTAGCTGGTTCGCTCTGTAATTAGAGAGGGATAGAGTAGGAATAGAAATTAGGATAAGTAGAGGGAGACACCCTCCTCCCTTCGTATCTCAGTCATTTGCTCTTTGCTTCTAGGGTTTCCTGCTCTCCCAATCCCCTGCTGTAGCTAGCTGAGATCCGCAGAGAACCATACCTCTGTGTACTGGAGATTTTGAGGAAGTGAGGCCGTAACCTCACTGTTGTAGCGTGTGGTAGCCGCACGGTTGCAGATCGATGACTTGATTCGCGTTTTGTTTGTGTTCTTCGCATTCTTCATTTCTCCGCGATTTTCCCGTCACTCGATCTCTCTCTCTCATGCGTCTTTGCAAAATCCGTTTGATTCATCTTGTTCGTATTTGAAAAGAGAATATTTCCACCGAAGGAATTCATCTGTCTCCCTACGAACAAGTAGATCGGGTTGATTTTGTTTTCGTGGCGCTTTTTGGTTCATCCTTCTCCCCTTTCGATTTCCCAGAGTTTGAGTTGATTTGAGCGGATGATTTCTTGGAGATAGTCTCCTAACTACCCCGTGATCATCTCCTCCAAGTTTGGGAACGTGGGATCTTGAGTTGAATTGATTTGGAGAAGATTTGGGAGAAGAGAGACTAAAATCGCCCTCCCTCAGTGACCACGGACAGTCCGCCACTTAGGGCGCGGACAGTCCGCGCGTCGGGGATGAGCCAGAGCAGTGGCACTGTCCTTCGGCTATTTTGGTTTTTGATTGAACGGCGGACAGTCCGCAGTTCAAAGCCGCGGACAGTCCGGGACTGTCCAGGGGACTTGCAGCAGCACTTCGGTTTTGCTCATTTGGTCGGCGGACAGTCGGTGACCTGAGCCCGGACAGTCCGCCACTGGGCAGACAGTCCGCGACCGTATCGGCGGACAGTCCGGGACTTGGCTGTTTGCTCCGGTTTAGTGCGTTTGCTCTCCCAGCTTGCTCGCTTGGTTTCCGGACTTCTCGTTTGGCCTTGTAGTTGATCAAGGAACCTCTCTATGTATCTTTGCTACTCGTTAGCATCGGTATTTGGGGATTTCTCTACGTAGCCGTCTATCTACGTTAGGGACTTGGTTTTTGAGGTCGTGATCGAGCCGGAACCTTTTAGAGTTTCGTTTGCTACTTTCTTGTGGTGGTCCGCTGTGATCCAAGGGATCATCCACCCTCTTCCAAGGGTCGTGAGCATCACGGTTTTGGTCGCCGTTTCTCGGGGTTGATTTTGGGGCATTAGGCCAAAGTTTCTGAAGGAAATTTTTGAGCTCCCATTCAGCCCCCCTCTGATCGCCTTACTAGTGCTTTCTCGGTCCTTCAATTGGTATCGGAGCGGGTTAAGGATCTTCCACCTTAGCCGGTTCCAGATCCATAGAAGGCGACATAGATCGCGGCGTGGGCAAACCACCGTTTTTCGATGGGACCAACTATGCGTATTGGAAGATACGCATGTCGGCCTATCTGCAGAGTTTGGGTGCTTCCATCTGGGATATTTGCAACTCTGTCGATTACGTGGTCTTGGCTGCTCGTGTCTCTCAGCTTCAGATCGATGAGCACGATGCCAATAGCCGAGCCCGTAATGCTCTTTTCTCATGTTTGAGCATGAGTGAGTTTGATCGCGTTTCTCACCTCGCTATGGCTCGGGAGATTTGGGCTACCCTTATGCGCTTCCATGAGGGAACCTCTCAAGTCAAAACCCGACTCTACGAGTCATTCAAGCGAGAGTATGAGAACTTTCGACACATGCCTGGCGAGAGCATAGAAAGTTTATTCGCTCGCTTTCAGGTGATTGTCAACAGGATGAGGGCTAACAAGGAGCTGTTGCCTTTCGACGATCATGAGAGAGCTTTGAAGCTTTTGCATACTCTTGATCGATCGGTGTGGGATTCCAAGGTTCAAGCGATCATCGAATCGCCGAACTATGAGACCCTCACATGCGACGAGCTCTTTAGTAAGCTCAAGTCCAGTGAGATTGATGCCATGGCGAGGGCTTCTTATGAAAATCCTTCTGGCCCGTCGATGGCTTTGGTTTCTGGCTCTTCTGCTAACCCCTCTGGTGGCTTTGCACTCTCTTCTCTCTTTTCTGTCACAGAGGACCAGCTTGAGTCTTTGGGGGATGATGAGCTAGCCTTGCTCGTCAACCGGTTCTCACGGTTCCACAACAACCGCATGAACCGTCGCCGCGGAGGAGGACGCTCGGGATGCTACGAGTGCGGCGACCCCAACCACTTCATCGCCAATTGCCCGAAGAAGAACAAGCAGACCTTCGGCAAGGCGGACAATGGGCACAAGTATGACTCCGGCAAGCGCAAGGACAAGCATGTCCCCCCGAGGCACAAGCGGAGGGGCGGCTTCGACAAGGAGTACATCAAGGCCAAGTACTTGGAGAAGGCCCAAGCTGAGCAGCGTGCGTTCTTCGCCACGCTCAGCGACATCAACGGCTCGGATGATGACTCCGCTTGCTCAAGCGACGATGAGTCCGAGAAGAAGAAGAGGATCGAGGACAAGCTGAACGACCTCTGCTTCTTCGCCGACGACGACGGCCTCTGCACCATGGCGCTCGACGGCGAGCTGGTGAACTCCCCTCGGAATGACGACGACGACGACAACACCTCCCAGGTATCTCTCACCTACGACGATCTCTCTACCGAGGTTGAGAAGCTTACTGCCGCGCTCCTTAGTCAGGATAAGTTGCTTAGGCGTGCCGCTAGAGAGCGTAAGGAGTTTAGGCAGAAGTGGGAGGATACGGTGAAGGAGCTTAATTCAGTCAAGTCCATCATGGTTGTTACCAATGAGGAGGAGTCTGAGGCGTGCACCACGCACATGACTGATCTTCTCACTTTGAGAAGTAAGTATGTTGCGTTGGTAGGAGAGGTGGATGAGCTTCGTGCTAGGCCCATGCTGTTGGGTGCTTGCAAGACTTGTCCTGTCTTGCAATCCGAGTTGGCAGAGAAGAATGCCAAGATTGTGTCTCTTGAGGAGGCCAGCTCGGGTAGCACTTGTGTGACTAGGTGCGCTTTGTGCGAGGGTTTGGAGATGGAGATAGCCAACGTGAAGCATGACAAGATGCAAACCGAGGAGGAAAACACATACCTTCGGACCATCTTGTCATGGGTGTCTTGTGGTGAGCCACAGCTCGGGATGATGATCTCCCAATTCAAGCGAGCTGCTGGAGGTCCTGGTGTAGGTTTTGCTCAGGGTGTTGATCTTTCTGCTTTTGGGAAGATTGGAGAGTCGAGTGGTCTGAACCCGAGTGAGAAGCCCAACTCCACCACTACTCCCAAACTAACCAAGCTTCCACCCAAAGAGCCTCTCAAACCTAACACCAAGGATGGGGTGTTTGACGAACCCCCGAGAGCTCCACCCAAGAACCAAGTGTGGCATCCCAAACCCAACCACCTAAAGAACAAGCTGGATACAATGCCACCTATCCAGGAGGAGTTGCCACAGAAGGGCAAGGTGATCCACACCCACCACCGTGAGTACCAACAACCCCCTTTGAGAGTGGTGAGGTACCATTGTGAGCATTGTGGGAGAGATGGACACCTGAGTGAGTTCTGCTTTCGGCGCAAGAGAGATGCGCGCTGTGCTAGGGAGATGAACAACCCGGACATGTACCATCCTTTCCATGATGTACATGTGCCGAATGTTCAGAGGAGAGCCCCGAGACGTGCTGCTAGGCCCAGAGGTCCAGAACCTCAAGTTCCCAGGCCTAGGCAGGAGAGAGCTCCGAGGAGAGACGCTAGGCCTAGAGGTGTTGAGCCTCAAGTTCCTAGGCGTAGGCCTCGTAGAGAGTGTGCCCGGCGGGAGCCTGCAGTTGCAGGTTTTGGACCCCGTGGCGGTGGCTTTGTAGTTGAGCGTTTTCCCCCACCGCGTTTTGAGTATCGCAATGGACGCCCATCCCTTAGCGGACCACGTTTTCCTCTACGTGGTGATCGCTCCTCTCGTAGGCGTGCTAGGAATGGTTTTTCTGCTAACCGTTCTTTTGAGCAGCCGGCCCAACACTGGTATTCCCCTTACTTCACTAACCCCAGTGTTGGCCCGTTTGCTCACCCTATGTCTTTTTATTGATGTAGGTAAAACGATTGGAGAACGTTTGGTTGGTGGATTCCGGGTGTTCGAGGCACATGACCGGAAATGCCAAGTGGTTCTCCAGTCTTAGTCCGGTCGCCGGGAAGGAGTACATAACCTTCGGCGACAACAGCAAAGGTAAGGTCTTGTCTCGTGAGTCTGTGCGAGTTAATGAGCACTTTGTGTTGCGCGATGTTGCTCTTGTTTCTAACTTGCATTTTAACCTTCTTTCTGTTTCACAACTTCTCGATGATGACTATGAGATTCGTTTTAAACCGAATCTCAGTCGCATTTTGGATCCTCAGGGCAATCTTGTTTGTGTGATTTCGCCCTTTGGAAAAGTCTTTCGCGCGGATTTCTTGGAGTCGTTCGGAATTTCTTGTTGTCTTTTGGCTGGACCTTCCTCCTCTAATCTTTGGAAGTGGCATAGGAGACCTGGTCATTTGAGCTTCGACTTGCTTGCAAGACTTAGCTCACTTGGCTTAATCCGAGGATTGCCCAAGTTGTCCATGGAGAAAGATCTTGTTTGCCATTCTTGTAGACATGGGAAGATGGTTGCCGCTCCCCACCATCCAGTGACTCAGGTCATGACTAAGCGCCCTGGTGAGCTTTTGCATATGGACCTTGTTGGTCCGGCTCGGGTGAGCTCGGTTGGGGGGAAGTGGTATGTGCTTGTTGTTGTCGATGATTTTTCGAGATATTCGTGGGTTTTCTTTTTAGCTGAGAAAACCGAGACTTTCTCCTTTGCTCGCAATCTGATTTTGCGTCTTCAGAATGAGTTCCCTTTGAACTCTATGCGAGCAATTCGGAGTGATAATGGTTCCGAATTCAAGAATTCGGATTTTGAGAAGTTTTGTGACTCATTTGGGTTAGAGCATCAGTTTTCTTCCCCCTACACACCGCCTCAGAATGGTGTTGTGGAGAGGAAGAATCGGACCCTTGTAGAGATGGCCAGGACGATGCTCGATGAGCATAGGGCTCCTAGGCGATATTGGGCCGAAGCTATGAACACTGCATGCTATATTTCCAATCGCATTTTTCTGAGAGCTTTCTTGAAGAAGACTTCTTATGAGTTGCGTTTTGGTAGACAACCCAAAGTGAGTTATTTTCGAGTTTTTGGTTGCCATTGTTTTATACTCAAAAAGGGCAACTTGGACAAGTTTGAGTCTCGTTCTTCTGACGGTGTGTTTTTGGGTTATGGCACTCACACTCGAGCTTATCGTGTACTTAACCTTGACACTAACCGAGTCATGGAGACATCCGATGTCACCTTCGACGAGACCATGGTTTGTCCTTCTTCTCGTTTTGAGCGTGAAGGTGATCATGAGGTTGGCGAACCACTTTTCGATGATGATGAAGAAGGTGCTGAAGGGATAGATGACCCAGCACCTCCTCCACCTGCTGTGCCGCAAAGAGCAGCTTCTACGACGACTCACGGCCCCGAGATGTCATCTTCCTGGGGGCCGTGGGATCCGCCACCTCGAGCGGTACCCTTTGTACCCGAGGAGGCACCAGCTGCTGTTGAGGGGGAGGCCACTTCGGCTAGGGAGGCGCCACGACACATTCAGCGCCAGCACCTGCCTCAGCAGATGATCGGCAGCATCGACGAACGCATCACCCGGTCAAGGAAAATCTCTCACTTTGCTCATTCTGCATTTGTTGCTGATTTTGAACCCTGGGATGTTGGACACGCTTTGACGGATCCTGATTCGGTCAATGCCATGCATGAGGAGCTTGAGAACTTTGAGAGAAATCGGGTTTGGGTTCTAGCGTCTCCACCTTCTCAGTGTCATCCAATTGGGACAAAATGGGTTTTCAAAAACAAACAGGGAGAAGATGGCCATGTTGTGAGAAACAAGGCCAGACTCGTAGCCCAGAGATATAGTCAGAAGGAGGGGATAGACTATGAGGAGACATTTGCTCCTGTAGCACGTTTGGAGGCTATTAGGATACTCTTGGCTTTTGCTGCATCCAAAGGTTTCAAACTTTTTCAAATGGATGTCAAGAGTGCCTTCTTAAACGGCTACATAGAAGAGGAGGTGTATGTTAGACAACCCCCCGGTTTCGAAAATCCCAAGTTTCCAAACCATGTCTTTAAACTTCACAAAGCTTTGTATGGTTTGAAACAAGCCCCTAGAGCCTGGTATGATAGATTGAAAACCTTTTTGCTTGCTAAGGGTTTTAAAATGGGATGTGTAGATAAAACGCTCTTTCTCCTCAAGCAAGGCACTGATACTCTCTTGGTCCAAATTTACGTGGATGATATCATTTTCGGTGGTTCTTCTCACGCTTTGGTTGCCAAGTTTGCAGACACTATGAGCAGGGAGTTCGAGATGAGCATGATGGGCGAGTTGATGTTTTTCCTCGGACTGCAAATCAAGCAGTCTCAGGAGGGAATGTTCGTGCACCAGGGCAAGTACACCAGAGATGTCCTGAAGAAGTTCGACATGGGTGAGGGCAAGCCTCTTCCAACACCCATGGCGACCACGACGACCCTGGATGCGGACAAGGAGGGAGAAGCAGTGGACCAGAAGGAGTACCGGAGTATGATCGACTCGTTGCTGTACCTGACGGCGACACGCCCGGACATCCAGTTCGCGGTGTGCCTCTGCGCGCGCTTTCAGTCTTCGCCGCGCACTTCGCACCGTCAGGCAGTGAAGCGCATTATGAGGTACTTATCCTTCTCTCCAGAATTCGGGATTTGGTATTCTGCTTCCTCCAACCTTTCCCTTTGCGGTTATTCCGATGCCAATTTTGCTGGTTGCCGTATTGATCGCAAGTCCACTTCTGGGACTTGCTAGTTTATTGGTTCTTCTCTTGTATCGTGGTCTTCTCGCAAGTAGTCTAGCGTCGCCCAGTCTACCACGAAGGCTAAGTATGTTGCTGCGGCTAGCTGCTGTTCCCAGTTACTCTGGATGATGGCCACTTTGCGTGATTTCGGTCTGAGCTTTTCTCTGTTCCATTGCTTTGTGATAGCACGAGTGCGATTAGCGTTGCTAAGAACCCCGTGCTGCACTCAAAGACCAAACACATTGATGTGCGCTTTCATTTTCTGCGAGACCACTATGAGAAGGGTGATATCGACCTTCGCCATGTCGATACTCATCATCAGCTTGCTGATATCTTTACCAAGCCTTTGGACCAATCAACCTTTAATCGGTTGAGAGGTGAGCTTGGTGTGTGTTTCCCTTTTTAGATGGGGGAAACATTTTGCCTCGTGTATAATACACTGACTTTATGTTTTCAGTTGTTTCTGTTTCTTTTTGGTTTCTTCATGCATCTTTTGCATTTTTAGCATACGCTTTTACATTCTGAGCTTCATGTGTATAATCTGAAGAATGTAACTATGCTCTGTGTAGTCTTTGCTCCGATGCTTTATGTAGATGCTGTAGCTTATGCTCTTTCTGATCACTAATACATGTTGTTGAGCTGAGCTATTTTTAAATTGTGAACTTGCTTAATGAACATAAAACTTGAAAATGTTCACCATTGAGATATGTAACTAGCATGTGTAGGATGTGTTGAAGTCACATGTGCTTTCCATATATGCTAGGTTGCTATGTCTCTAGTGTTGAGTCCTTCACTTGCTTGGTATGTCATAATATGTCTAAATCTGAACCAAGTTAAGTGAATTGGAAAGATCGAGATGAGCTTGCTTGTTAGCACCTCACAGTTTTGAGACTGTTTCTCATTGCACTTTGAGTTAAACTTGAGCTGTGTAGTGTATGACCGAAACTGTTGCTTTAAGCTCCTGATTGCTTATGCATAGGCTTCGCACAGTTGAAAAGTTAGGCAATAACAAACATTCAACCTCTCGCAGTCACATGCTGTTTTCTGAAATCACAAGTTTATGCTTCAATTGTTTCAATTGGTATCAGCATGATGATTGAACTGTGCTAGGGGTAGTTCACCTTGTATACATGTTTAGCACTCGTTTGACTTCCTGTCTATACATGTCTGTGCTATTTTGATGGTGAATACCGTTTTGGCTACAAACTGCTCTTTGTGCTCTCATTTCAGACTTAGTGATCAGTTTGAGCCTTTGCTAGCATTCTGTGCATTTTCTCCATCATCGGATTCCAACTCCGTAGAGCATCTTTGCACTCTTTTGAGTATACTCCTGAAGCTCCTGACTTGCATTCCTGACTCATTTGCATTTTGGAAGGGGAGATTTCTGCGTATTGGCACTTTTTGTTGGTGCATTTTCCCAGGGGGAGAAATGGTTCTTGACAAGTGCATTTTCAACTAAGGGGGAGAAATTTCCAAATCATATTCCTGGTTGATTGCACTATTCGAGGGGGAGCTTGCTTGCTCCGGATGAGTTTTTGACATTTTCAGTTGGTTTGGAGCGATTTGCTAGTTGTGTTGAGCCTTAGCCTCTTTCTTGAGGGACTAGCATTTTCCTTTTAGATTTTCAATTGGTGTCGAACTCTTTGTGGTAACAGTTGGTATCAAGTTTTCGTTGCTAGTTGTGTTGAGCCTCTGTGCCTCTTTCTTGAGGGACTAGCATTCTGCTTTGATATTTTCAACTGGCTTTTGCTAGCGGTGTTGAGCCTGTTCTACCTCTTTTTGAGGGCTAGCTTTGCTTTGCTTGGTTGCGTCGAGCCGTTGCCCATGTCTTTGGGAACCAAGATGTTTCACTCTTTCCACTTGACCTTCTTCGGCTTTTTGCTAGGCTTTTGGGTCATTTGGTTGAGTTCTCCCTTCTTCTCCTTCTTCCTTCTTCTATTTCCATTATGATTTGTGTTGTTAGTTGACAATGCACTCATCAAGGTGGAGATTGCGGATACATGAGTGTATGCCGGGTCTCTGAGTGATGAGTGATTGTCAACTGGGATGATGTGCATGTTCTTTGGCTTGTGTTGTGCAGGTGTCGAGCACGGATGCAGTGATCAAAGGCGAGGTGAAGGTCAAGTAGAGACGTGCCGTGCCGATGAACCGAGAGTGGCGAAGGGCGGACGTGAGGCTTGGACTGAGGGACTAGAGGCCCGAGGATCAGCTGTGGTGGCTGGCAGCCTGTGACGACAACAAGTGAAGAAGTGCTGTCATGTGTTGCCTGAGTCGTGGACTTGGGGACACGTGTCGGTGGATGGGGTGCACGCGAGGTGCATCCCCTCTACGACGTCGGTTTGGTGGTAGAGCCAGGGAAAAACCATCGGATGGACGGTTTCCAGGTTCGGGCCTCAAAACCTAGGCGTGGATGGTTTTCGAGTTTGGCCTCAAAACTCGGGCTGAGGGTTTCCGAGTTTGGCCTCAAAACTCGGGCTGAGGACGGTTTCCAGGTTTGGGCCTCAAAACCTGGGCGCTGAGGGTTTGATGAGTTTGGCCTCAAAACTCAGATGCTGGTGGGCTGGTTTCCCGGTTTGGGCCTCAAAACCGGGGGTTGGTTGGAAAGGTTGGTTTCCCGGTTTGGGCCACAAAACCGGGGGTGCAGAGCGAGGGCGGCACGTGGCGGCAATCGGGAGGTTGCGTCGAGGCAACGCTACAACTTGTGCGGGCGTGGCCGTCGGATACACCTACCACCGAGTTGGTCCAGAATAACCCTAGGGTTTAGCTGGTTCGCTCTGTAATTAGAGAGGGGTAGAGTTGGAATAGAAATTAGGATAAGTAGAGGGAGACACCCTCCTCCCTTCGTATCTCAGTCATTTGCTCTTTGCTTTTACGGTTTCCTGCTCTCCCAATCCCCTGCTGTAGCTAGCTGAGATCCGCAGAGAACCATACCTCTGTGTACTGGAGATTTTGATGAAGTGACGCCGTAACCTCACTGTTGTAGCGTGTGGTAGCCGCACGGTTGCAAATCGATGACTTGATTCGCGTTCTTCATTTCTCCGCGATTTTCCCGTCACTCGATCTCTCTCTCCCGTGCGTCTTTGCGAAATCCGTTTGAATCATCTTGTTCATATTTGAAAGGAGAATATTTCCACCGAAGGAATTCATCTATCTCCCTACGAACAAGTAGATCGGGTTGATTTTGTTTTCGTGGCGCTTTTTGGTTCATCCTTCTCCCCTTTCGATTTCCATGAGTTTGAGTTGATTTGAGCGGATGATTTCTTGAGGATAGTCTCCTAACTACCCCGTGATCATCTCCTCCAAGTTTGGGAACGTGGGATCTTGAGTTGAATCGATTTGGAGAAGATTTGGGAGAAGGGCGACTAAAATCGCCCTCCCTGAGTGACCGCGGACAGTCCGCCACTTAGGGCGCGGACAGTCCGCGCGTCGGGGACGAGCCAGAGCAGTGGCACTGTCCTTCGGCTATTTTGGTTTTTGATTGAACGGCGGACAGTCCGCAGTTCAAAGCCGCGGACAGTCCGGGACTGTCCAAGGGACTTGCAGCAGCACTTCGGTTTTGGTCATTTGGCCGGTGGACAGTCCGCGACCTGAGCCCGGACAGTCTGCCACTGGGCAGACAGTCCGCGACCGTATCGGCGGACAGTCCGAGACTCGGCTGTTTGCTCCGGTTTAGTGCGTTTGCTCTCCCGGCTTGCTCGCTTGGTTTCCGGACTTCTCGTTTGGCCTTGTAGTTGATCAAGGAACCTCTCTAGGTATCTTTGCTACTCGTTAGCATCGGTATTTGGGGATTTCTCTACGTAGCCGTCTATCTACGTTAGGGACTTGGTTTTTGAGGTCTTGATCGAGCCGGAACCTTTTAGAGTTTGGTTTGCTACTTTCTTGTGGTGCTCCGCTGTGATCCTAGGGATCATCCACCCTCTTCTAAGGGTCGTGAGCATCACGGTTTCGGTCGCCGTTTCTCAGGGTTGATTTTGGGGCATTAGGCCAAAGTTTTTGAAGGAAATTTTTGAGCTCCCATTCACCCCCCTCTGGTCACCTTGCTAGTGCTTTCTTGGTCCTTCATTCCAGAATTTGATTCACTCTTTCTGTCTGTCCTGCGGTTTGGGGGTGATAAGCAGAACTTCTTACCAACTTGGTCCCTAGTTCCTTGTGCAATTGTTCCCAAAAACATGCTATGAATTGGGGTCCTCTATCAGAGACAATCCTCTTAGGGACTCCATGTAACCTCAAGATGTTTTGAATGTACAAGTCTGCATACTGATGAGGTCGGTGTGTAGTCTTAACTGCGATGAAGTGAGCCACTTTCGATAACCGATCCACGATAACCCAGATAGAATCATTTCCTTTTTGAGTGGTGGGAAGACCTGTGATGAAATCCATACTAATCTCTTCCCATTTCCATTCTGGGATCGACAAAGTTTGGAACAGCCCGGCAGGTCTCAGGTGTATAGCTTTTATCCTGCAGCAAGTATCACACCTTGCGACATGAGCTGCTACTTCTTTCTTCATCCTGGACCACCAATACCTGGTTCTCAGATCTTGGTACATCTTACTGCTTCCTGGATGGATAGATAACTTTGAATTATGGGCTTCATTCAGAATTCTTTCTTTCAGCTCCGTGTCCTTAGGAACAACCAACCTTTGATTGTACCACAAGATTCCCTGTTTATCTGTTCTGAAGTTCAAAGAACTATTGGTTTACAATCTCTTTTTGATCTGGCCGATTTCTTCATCAGTCTTTTGTCCTTCGATGATGTCACTCTCCAGGGTGCACTGTAGGGTGATGTTATTTAGCATAACGGGGTGCATAAGGTTGAATCCATCCTCCAAAAGTGGTTGTAGAGAGTTGCAATGAGTCTTGCGACTCAAGGCATCTGCTACAACATTCGCTTTTCCGGGGTGGTAATGCACTTCTAGGTTATAATCCTTAATCAACTCTAACCATCTCCTCTGCCTCATATTCAACTCTAGCTGGGTGAAGATATATTTCAAACTTTTGTGGTCAGTATACACATGACATAGGTTACCCATAAGATAATGCCTCCATATCTTGAGTGCATGAACCACAGCTGCCAATTCCAAATCATGAGTCGGGTAATTCTCTTCATGTGGTCGCAACTGACGTGAAGCATATGCTATAACTCTCCCATTCTGCATAAGCACACATCCAAGTCCAATCTTGGATGTGTCACAAAACACATCAAAAGGTTCCTCCAAACCTGGTTGAGCCAAAACTGGCACCGAAGTCAACAAGGTTCACAGAGTGTGAAAAGCTGCCTCACACTCTGGAGGCCATTCAAACTTCTTATTTTTCTGAGTTAGACGAGTCATAGGCTTTGCAATCCTCGAGAAATCCAGAATGAACCGGCGGTAGTATCTGGCTAATCCTAAAAAGCTGCGTACCTCATGTACGGTAGTGGGTGCTTGCCAATCCATAACTTCCTGTACCTTCGTGGTATCCACAGAAATTCCTTCCTCTGAAAGGACGTGTCCAAGAAAGGGTACCTTGTTTAACCAAAACTCGCACTTGCTAAACTTAGCATACAACTTGTGCTCTCGAAGTCGAGCTAAGACGACTCGTAGGTGCTCTGCATGTTCCTTTTTATTTTCGGAGTATACCAAAACATCGATGAACACCACCACAAACTTATCCAACTCGGGCATGAAGACCAGGTTCATCAGGTACATGAAATGTGCCGGTGCATTGGTTAACCCGAAGGACATAACTAGGTACTCATAGAGTCCATATTTGGTAGAAAAGGCTGTTTTTGGTATATCCTCTCTTCTGATCTTAATTTGATGGTATCCTGACCTCAAGTCGATCTTGGAGAACACTTTTGCCTTTGATAACTGATCAAACAAGACATCGATTCGGGGTAAGGGATATTTATTCTTTATAGTTACTGCATTAAGCGGCTTGTAGTCCACACACATCCTTAAAGTTTTATCCTTCTTCTTCACGAAGATGGCGGGACATCCCCAAGGTGACGAAGTAGGACGTATTAACCCTTTATCCAAAAGCTCTTGCAACTGAGCCTTGAGCTCTGCTAACTCATTAGCTGGCATCCTATACGGCCTCCGAGAAATGGGTGCCGTTCCAGGGATCAACTCTATAGCAAACTCCACATCCCTATCTGGTGGTAGTGAAGGACCGGATTAGCGACCAGAGGGGGGGTGAATGGGAGCTTCAAATTCAACTCGTGAATTTTATAGCCCTTGTCCCAGAAAATCACCCCAAAAGCGAAGACTCGAAACAACCGGAGAGTTCACGACCTACGAGTAGGTGGATACCCTAGGAGATGTCCTAGTGGTACAGCGGAACCTCCGGAGAAACCCCAAAACCAACTGCCAAAGCCACGGAGCAAAACAACACAATCAGCAGATTCGCAGACTGTCCGCGGTCAGAGTCCCGGACTGTCCACCGTTGAGTCCCGGACTGTCCGCGACTGGGAGCCAGACTGTCCGCCGGCAAAAACGCAGAAACCAAATAGTACTGCAAGTCAGCTGGACAGATCCCGGACTGTTCGCGGGTTTGTACCGCGGACTGTCCGCCGTTCACTCAACAGTGAACAGTCAGGGGTCTGCACCCGACTGAACCTGAGAAAACCCGATCCGCGGACTGTCCGCCGTCAGAGGCGCGGACTGTCCGCCGCCACCCAGAAAACACAAACTTGCTCGGGTTCAAAACCAAATCCAAATTGATCTCAACCAAATCGAGAGAGACTTCAATCAAACTCCTCCTAGATGATCCTCTATGTATTGGGGTGCTAATCCTAAGAAATCATCGCACCAAACCATGTCAATCAAGAGAAATTCGTGGATCACCGAGAAAGGGGGAAGAACGAAGAACAAACGCGAAATCAACCCGATCTATGGATTCGTGAGGTTAGAAGAGAATCCCTTCGGTAGCAAGAAGGGGCTCACGACCAAGAACAAATTGATTCAAGTGGAATCAGAAACCATCTCGCGGAGAGGGAGAACGAGGCAAATCTCCGGGAGATGAAAAACCAAAACGTGAAGAACACAAGACACGATTTGATTTCAGCCGAAATTCCTCCACACGAGGAGACAACGAGAATACGGTCTCGTTTCCTCAAAGATCCAAATACACAGAGGTATGATTCCCGTCTCTGCGGATCGCTTGCAGCGAGGTATGATTAGAACCTAAGCGAGGGCTAGAGAGAGAGAGCTCAGGGACAAAACGACTGCAAGAATAGGGAGAGAGGAGGGGTGCCTCTCTTATTTATAGCCTAAAACAATAATCCCCTTACTACCCCTAGATACATGAGCGAAACGGCCAACCCTATGGGTATCCCGATCCAACTCTGCTGATAGTTGATCTAACGGCCACACGCCTTCCTCATCCTTAGCTTCGCCTCGACGCAAGCCTCAGGATGCCGCCATGTGCCGCCCAGTCGACCGCCGCGCCTACCTCGTGGACAGCCTCGCCTCCGCGCCAGCCTCTCCACGCCGCCACGCGTCGACCGTCCTTTTTGCGGACCTCCCCCCGGTTTTGAGGCTGAAACCAGGAAACCTGGGCCTTCCCCCGGTTTTGAGGTCGAAACCAGGAAACCTGTCCTCAGGCTGAGTTTTGTGGGCCAAACTCAGAAACCCGCGCGCCCAGGTTTTGAGGCCCAAACCTGGAAACCGTCCTCGCCGAGTTTTGAGGCCCAAACTCGGAAACCGGCCACCCCGAGTTTTGAGGCCCAAACTCGGAAATCGTCGAGGGTAGCTTTTCGAGGCTCAGCTACCAAGCCCGTGCCGTAGACGGGATGTGGTTCGCACACCCCGAGTTCCAGCACCGATGCCGGAGCATGTCCAACCTACACGCCGGGCAACCTCCCGACTCGGCCGATGCACCGCACATCCCCATGTACTCTTGCTTGTCAATGCCACGTGCCAGCTACCACAGCTGATCCTCAGGTCTCCTGGTCCGTCGGTCCAAGCTCCACGTCCGCCCTTCACCGCTCCCGGTCCGTCCGCACGACACGTCCCTACTTGACCTTCACCTCACCCTTGACCACTGCCCGAGCTCCGCACCTGCACATCAACACAACCAAGAGACATGTTGCCCGTTGATCGATCACTCATCACTCAGGAAGGGAACCACAAGGGCACATATCAACCTTGTGTTCTCAATCTCCCCCTTGATGAGTGCATCGTCAACTCATAGTATCCATAACCAGAATAGAAGAAAGCAGAATTAGATAGAAGGAGAAAAACTCACTCAAAATGTCCAAAAGCCAGAGAAAAGGCCAAAGAAGAACAATTCGAGATAAGCGAAGCTTGGTCCCCAAAGACATGGGCAACGATTCGACACAACCAAGCAAAAGATCGGAGAAACAACTCATCAAGAAGCAAAACTCGATCAAAATCAGAGCACAAGAATTGGTTCCCAAGTACATGGGCAACGACTCGACGCAACCAAGTCAGAAGCAAGCTAGTCTCAAGAAGAGGCAGAAGGGGCTCAACACCACTAGCTGAAAGCTCGAACACCAAATGAAGACTGCGTAAGAAGCAGCTACTGCTAGTCCCTCAAGATAGAGGCACAGAGGCTCAACACAACCAGCAGTAAGCCCGATACCAATCAAGAACCACTAAACCAAGATGAAAACAGCTAGTCCCTCAAGACAGAGGCACAGAAGCTCGACGCAACTAGCTGAAAAGATGGATATCAACCAAAACCAACTCGGAACAGGCAGAAACACTCCCCCTTACTTAAAGAACTCCCCTCAACAAGTGAAGCATAAATTGCAAATTGTCACCACAACAAGACATTCTCCCCCTTGGGGGCAATTTGCAATCAAAAAGGAGAAGGAAAAGAGCTCAAGTAAGTCAAATGGAGCTAGATCATGCCTATCGGAGTCAAACACATGCACATGAGTCAAAAATTGCATGTTAGCAGCTTCAGGTATATACTCGAAAGAGTGAAAGAATGCTCTAATGAGTGCTGATCCGACTACATAGAAACATACACAAGTGCTAGCAAAGGCTCAAACTGATCACCGAAAACAAGATATGAATGCATAAGCTTAGTGAGCAGTTTTAAGCCATTTAGAAAGGATTTTCACCATCAAATTAGCACTAAGCATGTATAGACAGGAAGTCAAACAAGTGCTAAACATGTATGTAAGGTGAACTACCCCTAGCAAGGTTCAACCATCATGCTATAGAGTGAAACATAAACCTGTGTTTTTAGATGTTATCGGAGATATTTGCAGCGGTTTTTACATAAGTTCAAATTCAGCATGTGATTGCGAGAGGTTGAAAGCTTGTCGTTGCCTTACTTTCCAACTGTGCTAAGCCTATGCATATGCAATCAGGAGCTTAAAGCATCGGTTTCGGTCTTACACTACACGGCTCAAGTTTAACTCAAAGTGCTATGAGAAACAGTCTCGATACCGTGATGTGCTGACAAAGCAATCCCATCTCGATCTTTTCAATTCACTAAAACTTGGTTCATTTTAAGCAGAATATGAACAATCCAAGCAAGTGAATGATTCAGAACTAGAGATATAGCAACCTAGCATATATGAAATAGCTCAAGTGACCTCAACACATCCTACACATGCTAGTTGCAAATCTCAATGGTGAACTTGTATCCAGTTTTAAGTTCATTAAGCATGTTCAGCGTTCTGAAAAATTAGCTTAGCTCATAAGAAGTAACAGTGATCAAAGAGAGCCTAAGCTACAAACATCATCATATATCATCGAAGCATACACTAACCAGAGCATAAATTCATTCTAAGGAATATAGACATGAAGCTTGAAAATAAAAGATGTATGCATGAAGAAGTCAGAATCGGAGCCAAAGTAAAATTAAAAAGACTCAAGACCCAAAAAGCAAAAGGATCAGAAAGTTAGTCTATGGTACATAAACAAAATGCTTCCCCCATCTAAAAGGGGAAACACACACCAAGCTCACCTCTCAACCTAGCAAAAGTTGAGAGGTCCAAAGGCTTGGTGAAAATATCCGCAACCTGGTTATGGGTGTCTACATGCCTAAGATCAATGTCGCCTTTCTCATAGTGATCACGAAGAAAGTGAAAGCGAACATTGATGTGTTTGGTATTGGAGTGAAGAACGGGGTTCTTTGCTACACTAATGGCTGAAGTGCTATCGCAAAGCAAAGGGACCCGACTGAAATCTAGACCAAAATCACGCAAAGTAGCAACCATCCATAAAAGCTGCGAAGCACAAGAAGCAGCGGCAACATACTCGGCTTCAGTAGTAGACTGGGCTACGTTTGACTGCTTGCGAGAAGACCACGAAACCAAAGAAGAGCCAAGAAACTGACAAGTCCCAGAAGTAGACTTGCGCTCAAGCTGACAGCCGGCAAAATCCGCATCGGAATAACCACAGAGCGAAAGAGTCGAAGAAGAGGAGTACCAAAGTCCGAACTCAGGAGTGTATCAGAGGTACCTCATGATGCACTTGACCGCTTGCTTGTGGGAAGTCTGAGGGGACGCCTGAAAACGAGCGCACAGACACACAGAAAACTGTATATCTGGCCTCGTCGCCGTCAGGTACAGAAGTGAGCCAATCGTGCTTCTGTACTCCTTCTGGTCAACCGGCTCTCCGTCCTGGTCCGCGTCCATCGCCGCAGTCGTCGGCATGGGCGTCGTAAGAGGCTTGGCCTCGCCCATGTCGAACTTCTTCAGGATGTCCTTCGTGTATTTGCCTTGATGCACGAACGTCCCGTCTCGGGTTTGCTTAATTTGCAACCCGAGGAAGAAAGTCAACTCACCCATCATACTCATCTCGAACTCCCTGCTCATAGTATCTGAAAAGTTTGCAACAAGCGCATGAGAGGAGCCACCAAAGATGATGTCATCCATGTAAATCTGGACTAACAGGGTATCGTTGCCTTGCTTGAGGAGAAACAAAGTTCTATCAACCCGTCCCATTTTGAAACCCTTGGAGAGTAAAAAGTTTTTCAAACGATCATACCACGCTCTCGGGGCTTGTTTCAATCCATACAACGCTTTTGAAAGTTTATAAACATGGTTTGGAAACTTGGGATCCTCAAAGCCAGGGGGTTGCCTAACATAAACCTCTTCCTCTATATACCTATTCAAGAAGGCACTCTTGACATCCATCTGGTAAAGCTTAAAACCCTTCGAAGCAGCAAAGGCTAGAAGGATTCTAATGGCTTCTAAACGGGCTACAGGGGCAAAGGTTTCATCATAGTTTATACCCTCTTTCTGGCAGAAACCCTGGGCTACTAGCCTAGCCTTGTTCCTCACTACCATCCCATCCTCACCCTCTTTGTTTTTGAAAACCCATTTGGTACCTATAGGGTGGCATTGTGGTGGAGGTGGAACTAGGGTCCAAACTTGGTTTCGCTCAAAGTTTTCTAGCTCCTCATGCATGGCATTGACCCAGTTAGGATCAGAAAGTGTGTGTCCAACATCTTTGGGCTCAAAAGAAGCAACGAATGCAGAATGAGCAAAGTGAGAGATTTCATACGCTCGCGACCGCGTGACTCGCTGGTCGATGCCGCCGATCATCTGTCGCGGGGGGTGAACTTGTTGAACGCTTCGGGGCGCTTGCCTCGCCGAAGTTGCCTCCCCCTCGCCAGATGCTGTCGCTCCCTCAGGTGCAGCGGGTGCTCGCTGGAGAGGTGGCTCTAGAGGACCCGAAGAAGAAGACGTAGTGGGATCTGGTCCTCGAGCTGAAGTAGACGTCGCAGGGTCGACGGGGGCAGCCAGTGGAGTTGGCTCGGGATCACCCCAATCGGCATTCTCCTGCTCCTCCTCCACAAAGATGGTCTCTCCCATCTCCTGTTCTCCTGCAACATCAAAAGCAGAAGAAACACAAGGCATAGTTTCGTCGAATGTGACCTCGCAGGTCTCCACTATCCGGTTAGTTTCAAGGTTAAGAACTCGATAAGCACGTGAATAAGAAGCATAACCAAGAAACACCCCATCAGCAGAGCGAGATTCAAATTTGTCCAAATTGCCTTGCTTCAGGATAAAGCACTTACACCCAAACACCCGAAAATGAGACACCTTGGGTACCCGTCCAAAACACAACTCATAAGAAGTCTTTTTCATCAAGGCATGAAGAAAGATGCGATTTGAAACATGGCAAGCGATGTTGATCGCCTCGGCCCAAAAACGCCTAGGAGTCCTATGCTCATCGAGCATCGTCCTGGCCATCTCAACAAGGGTCCGATTCTTGCGCTCAACAACACCGTTCTGCTGAGGGACATAAGGAGAAGAAAACTGATGCTCGATTCCATTAGAAGAACAGAAGGAAGCAAACTGAGAGTTATCAAACTCCGTACCATTATTGCTACGAATAGCTCTAACGGTATCAGGAGGAAACTCAGTTTTCAACTTCAAAATTAAGTCACGAGCAAAAGAAAAAGCTTCATCCTTCCCCTCCATGAAAAATACCCAAGAGTACCTCGAAAAATCGTCAACGATCACTAGAATGTACCACTTCCCACCCGCTGAGCAAATCCGAGCTGGACCAACTGTGTCCATGTGAAAAAGCTCGCCGAGTCGCTTTGTCATCACCTGATTAACAGGTGGGTGAGAAGCAGCAACCATCTTCCCGTGACGACACGGATGGCAAACAAGGTCCTTCTGAAACTTAAGCTTGGGCAATCCTTGGATTAGACCAAGTGAGCTAAGCCTTGCAAGCAAGTCAAAACTCAAGTGGCCGAGCCTCCTATGCCATTTCCACAAATCAGAAGAGGGACCAGCCATCAAACACCTAGCAGAGCCGAAAGACTAAGAAAAGTCGGCTCTGAAAACACGGCCAAAAGGGACGATCCGACAAACAAGATCTCCCCGAGGGTCTAAAACACGACTTAAACCCTTCTTAAAGCACACTTCACAATCATCCTCAAGAAGTTGTGAAACATAAAGCAAGTTGAAATGCAAATTAGAAACCAAGGCAACATTCTTCAGGACAAAGTTCTCATTGAGCCGAATAGCTCCCTGAGAAACAACCTTACCTCTACTATTATCCCCGAAAGTGATGTACTCCTTGTGCATCACGGGGCTAAGGCTGGAGAACCATTCCTTCTTTCCAGTCATGTGGCGCGAACACCCGGAATCCATGAGCCACAAGTTCTCCAACCAAAGTTCCTGTATCAATAGAAAGGTAGGAAGTGAGCATATGGCACAACACTGGGGTTAGTATACTGAGAAGGATACCAGTGCTGTGTCATAGGCCCAGAAAAAGTGTTAGCAGCAACACCAAATTGTCCTCGTCCCATGGGTGGATAGTGATCACCACCAACCTGAAAGGGTGGTCCACTATGGAACGCAAAACCTCCAAACTGACCTACCTGTCCCATCTGAGCAAAGCGATCACCACCATACTGAAAAGGTGGTCCGCTATGGGACTGAGCAGCAAAACCTCTTACACTCGGCTCCCGATCGTATTGAGGACGACCGGAACCGCGATGGGCACGACCACCACCCTGTGGTCTAGCTGCCAGGGCCTAGCAACCTGAGGGGGTGCTCCTCTAGGTCTAGCGCCCTGCCTCTGAACTCCCCGACCTTGCACACCATGGAAAGGGTGGTGCCTGGCCTGGTTGTTCAGCTCCAACTCCTTCCTAGCATCTCTCTTCCTCCGAAAGCAAAACTCAGCTAGGTGACCCTCGCGGTGATAGTGCTCGCACTCAAACCTCACCACTCTCTTGGGTTGTTGGTCCCTATTGTTGGGAGGGTTGTTCACTTTGGCTGGCTGCTTGCCTCTCGGAAGGGGATCACTAGAGACGTCAGGAAGGGTGTCAAGTGTGTTCCTAAGATGGTTAGGTTTGGGAACCCACACTTGCTTGCGAGGTGGAGCCTTGGGAGGTTCATCAAGGATGCCATCCTTGGTGATAGGCTTGGGAGGCTCAGGTGGGGTGATCTTGGTAAGCTTAGGGATAGCGGATGGTTTCTCACTTGGGTTCACTCCGCTAAACTCACCGATCTTACCAAAGGTACTAGCGCCCTTCCCACCTAAAGTAAAGCCTACTCCCAAGCAATCAGTTCTCCTCTTGAACTGACTGATCATCATGCCCAACTGCGGCTCACTGCATGACACCCAACTCAGGATGGACCGAAGGTATGTGTTTTCTTCCTCGGTTTGCATCCTGTCATGCCGACAGTTGGCAATCTCAAGCTCCATCCCCATGCATCGCTCACATGGAGCGGACAAGGTGCTAACTGAGCTGGCCTTCAAGGCTTCAGCAAGCTTGGCATTAACTCCTGCCAACTCAGTTTGCAAGCTAGGACAAAGCTTGCACGCACCCAGCAAAGAAGACCTAGCCTTCACTTCCTCCAGCTCTTCCTTCAGGGAGGAACACTCTTTGCAATCACCCACCAAGTCTAGCCTACTCTTCAGCTCATCATACACCTCAATCAAAGAGGCATACTTGGTTTGCAGGGTGGCGAAGTTTGTCATATGCATCGTGCACTCCTCACACTCCTCCACATCGGCCACCTTCACCTCGGACCTAGCGAACTCAAGCTCCTTACGCGCCTCTTTCAGTTTAGCCTTAAACTCAACGCGCTCTTGGAAAACTTCCGTAAGCCTCTTCTCCAGGACAAGGACTAAATCCGCAAACCTATCCCGCTCATCAATGAGACGATCGACTTCAGAAGAGTTTGATACCTCGGAAGCGCTGTCGTCGTCGTCGTCGTGGGCGTCATCGGCGTCCTCTTCCTGGTGCTTGCGGTCCTCTTCATCCAAGGCCATGGTGCAAAAGCCCTTGGAGGATTTGCCAAAGAAGCAGAGTCCGTTGAAGCGATCCTCCATCTTGTGCTCGGACTCGTCGTCGCTGGAGCCGCCGTCGGAGGTCTTCTCGCCATCGCCGATGGTGGCGAGGAAGGCACGCTTGCTGGCATCGAAAGCCTTCTCCATGTCCTCCTGGCGGTAGAAGCCATTCTTGTTCTTCTTCACGGCCTTGTTCTCCGGCTTGCCCTTGCGCCTGAAGTTGCGGTTCTTGCCGGGGAAATTCTTGTCGTTCTTGGGGCAGTTCGCCATGAAGTGGTCTAGATCACCACACTTGTAGCAGCCCTCGCGTGCGCCACCACGCCGGTGATTCAGGCGGTTGTTGTGAAACCGCAAGAACCGGGTGATGGCGAGGGCGAGCTCGTCGTCTCCGAGCGCCTCCAGCTGCTCCTCCGTGACTGTATGCAAAGAAGACAAAGCAACAAGAGGAGGTGAAGCGTCAGCAGAGAAAGTCGATCCACCTATGCCTGAGACCAAAGCCATGGTGTGTGAAGATGGGTTCTTCAGGTTGGCCTGAGTCAGGTGATCGATCTCAGTGGACTTGAGCTTGCTGAACAGCTCGTCCACGGTGAGGGTGTCGTAAGCAGGAGACTCAATGATGGTCGACACCTTCACCTCCCATACCCTCCGATCCAGGGCGTATAGCAACTTAAGAGCCCTCTCATGATCGTCATAGGGTAGGTTGGCCCGATTGGCACGCATCTTGTTCACAATCGTTTGGAAACGAGCGAACATGGCGTCAATCGTTTCTCCCTCTAACTGAACAAAGTTCTCGTACACTCGCTTGTAGGTCTCGAAGAGTCTGGTCTTGACCTAGGTGGTCCCCTCGTGATAGCTCTGAAGCTTCACCCAGATCTCTCGTGCCGTCTCAAGCTCAGAGATACGTTTGAACTCAGGAAGGGAGAGACTGGCCAGAAGAGAATTACGAGCCTTGGAGTTGGCCTCGTGTTGGTCAATCTGGATCTGACCCACACGAGACGCAAGGACTACGTACTCAGCGTTCTCACATATATCCCAGACAGAAGATCCGATGCTGTTGAGATAAGCACACATCTGAATCTTCCAATAGGGATAGTTCGTTCCATCGAACCAAGGAGCCTTACTGTTCCCTCGTTCCATGTCGCCCTGAGGATCCGAAACCAATTAAGGTAGGAGAGATCCTTAACCGGCTCTGATACCAATTGAAGGACCGGATTAGCGACCAGAGGGGGGGGTGAATGGGAGCTTCAAATTCAACTCGTGAATTATATAGCCCTTGTCCCAGAAAATCACCCCAAAAGCAAAGACTTGAAACGACCAGAGAGTTCACGACCTACGAGTAGGTGGATACCCTAGGAGATGTCCTAGTGGTACAGCGGAACCTCCGGAGAAACCCCAAAACCAACTGCCAAAGCCACGGAGCAAAACAACACAATCAGCAGATTCGTGGACTGTCCGCGGTCAGGGTCTCGGACTGTCCGCCGTTGAGTCCCGGACTGTCCACGACTGGGAGCCGGACTGTCCGCCGACAAAAACGCAGAAACCAAACAGTGCTGCAAGTCAGCTGGACAGATCCCGGACTATCCGCGGATTTGTACCGCGAACTGTCCGCCGTTCACTCAACAGTGAACAGTCAGGGGTCTGCACCCGACTGAACCTGAGAAAACCCGATCCGCGGACTGTCCGCCGTCAGAGGCGCGGACTGTCCGCCACCACCCAGAAAACACAAACTTGCTCGGGTTCAAAACCAAATCCAAATTGATCTCAACCAAATCGAGAGAGACTTCGATCAAACTCCTCCTAGATGATCCTCTATGTATTGGGGTGCTAATCCTATGAAATCATCGCACCAAACCAAGTCACTCAAGAGAAATTCGTGGATCACCGAGAAAGGGGGAAGAACGAAGAACGAACGCGAAATCAACCCGATCTATGGATTCGTGAGGTTAGAAGAGAATCCCTTAGGTAGAAAGAAGGGGCTCACGACCAAGAACAAATTGATTCAAGTGGAATCAAAAACCATCTCACGGAGAGGGAGAACGAGGCAAATCTCCGGGAGATGAAAAACCAAAACGTGAAGAACACAAGACACGATTTGATTTTAGCCGAAATTCCTCCACACGAGGAGACAACGAGAATACGGTCTCGTTTACTCAAAGATCCAAATACACAGAGGTATGATTCCTGTCTCTGCGGATCGCTTGCAGTGAGGTATGATTAGAACCTAAGCGAGGGCTAGAGAGAGAGAGCTCAAGGACAAAATGACTGCAAGGATATGGAGAGATGAGGGGTGCCTCTCTTATTTATAGCCTAAAACAATAATCCCCTTACTACCCCTAGATACATGAGCGAAACGGCCAACCCTAGGGGTATCTCGATCCAACTCTGCTGATAGTTGATCTGACGGCCACGCGCCTTCCACATCCTTAGCTTCGCCTCGACGCAAGCCTCAGGATGCTGCCACGTGCCGCCTAGTCGACCGCTGCGCCTACCTCGTGGATAGACTCGCCTCCGCGCCAGCCTCTCCACGCCGCCGCGCGTTGACCGTCCTTTTTGCGGACCTCCCCCCAGTTTTGAGGCCGAAACCGGGAAACCTGGGCCTTCCCCCGGTTTTGAGGCCGAAACCGGGAAACCTGTCCTCAGGCTGAGTTTTGTGGCCCAAACTCAGAAACCCGCGCGCCCAGGTTTTGAGGCCCAAACCTTGAAAGCGTCGTCGCCGAGTTTAGAGGCCCAAACTCGGAAATCGGCCACCCCGAGTTTTGAGGCCCAAACTCGGAAACCGTCAAGGGTAGCTTTTCGAGGCTCAGCTACCGAACCCGTGCCATAGACGGGATGTGGTTCGCACACCCCGAATTCCAGCACCGATGCCGGAGCATGTCCAGCCTCCACGCCGGGCAACCTCCCGACTCGGCCGATGCACCGCACATCCCCATGTACTCTTGCTTGTCAACGCCACGTGCCAGCTACCACAGCTGATCCTCAGGTCTCCTGGTCCATCGGTCCAAGCTCCACGTCCGCCATTCACCGCTCCCGGTCCGTCGGCACGGCACGTCCCTACTTGACCTTCACCTCACCCTTGACCACTGCCCGACCTCCGCACCTGCACATCAACACAGCCAAGAGACATGTTGCCCGTTGATCGATCACTCATCACTCAGGAAGGGAACCACAAGGGCACATATCAACCTTGTATTCTCAGGTAGCCCTGGCAACTCATCAGGAAAGACATCTGGAAACTCACACACTACTGGGATCTCAGCTATCTGTTGGGCTGTGATATTGAACAACACTCCGATCTCATGGGGGTTTCGGCGTAACTTAAACCGAAAGGAAGTTCCATTCCGGGGACTAACCATGGAAACTACTCGCTCTGAAATGTCAAGACTGACCTTCCAGAGTTTCATCCAACCCATTCCCAAAATTACATCCAAACCTAGACCAGGGATGACTATGGGATCCACTAAGGCCTGCTTATCCCCAAAAGTCATCTCCACTCCTTTCGCCATCTTACGGGCGGATATAACAGCTCCGGCAGAACTTATCTGATATCCCCGATCCAACTCTACTAACCCGAGATTACTTCTTATAGCAAAATTCTCACTTATGAAAGAATGCGATGCTCTAGAATCAAACAACACAACTGCGGGGTACTGATTAACAAGAAACATACCAGCAATGACAGGTTCTCCTTCAGGTACTTCTTCCACGGTAGTATAATGCACATGACCTGCGCGAGGTGGAGGCTGGGTGTACTGCTTCTTTGGACGAGGGCACTGACGTGATAGGTGTCCAGTTTGACCACAGTTGTAGCACGGTCCAATCACATACGGGGTCTTGGGACCTCCTGCACTTCCTGCCTTAGTCTTGTTCTGCATCAGAGGAGCGGTGTAGGGCTTCTGAAAACCGGGACGGTGGCGGTTGGTGGCGATCTTCCTCTGCGGGGGACGGAACCTTGCTCCTGCAACTGGCGGGCGATACGGGGTGCGTGCTCCGAAAGGGGTCCTCTGTTGAGACGAACCTCCTTCGTTCGCACGACGGCGGTTTTCTGTCGCCAGCTTGCCATCATTTGCTTCTTGGTTGACACAGTCACTGACAAAGTCACTGAAAGTGGTGCGGTGACTGTTTCCCATCTTGGAAAGCATGCTGGCACTCATGCCACGCTTGAAGCTTGCGATCTTCTTGGCCTCTGTGTTAACAAAGTCAGGAGCATAGCGAGATAGACTGTTGAAGCTGTGCAGATACTCTGACATAGACCTGGTTCCTTGAGACAGCCTCATGAACTCTGTAGTCTTCATTTCTATCAAACCACTGGGAATGTAGTGGTTACGCATAGCAGTCGAGAACTGATCCCAAGTAACTCGTGCATTTGCAGGTAGGGATGCACGGTACTGGGCCCACCACAAACCTGCGGGTCCTTCCAACATGTGGGCGGCATACTCTGCCTTGAGCTCTTCTGTCAGACGGAGCAGGCGGAACTTCTGGGTGATGGAGTTGAGCCACTCATCTGCCTCAAGCGGCTCGGTGGCTTCCTTGAACACAAGGGGACGTGTGTCCAAGAAGTCACGGTAGGAGCTGTACTGGTTGGGCTCTGGGCCTTCGCGCTGGTGATGCTGCTGCGCAGTGTTGTTAGCGATGTTACGGAGGGTGGCCTCCATGTGCCTCTGCATCTCTTCCATGTTCCTCTGACTTCCTAGAAACTGGCCGAAAAATGATTCCGACGTCATCGGTGCCTGTGGGGGTGGTGGCAGGTTCTCCTCCTGTCCAGACCCCTATCCACATTGGCTGCGAGTGTGTGCCGACATCTGCATATCCCATTAATAAGCAGTCATTAGGTGATGTTACATTGATCATGAATAAATACTGCGCTGTACATAATTTAAAATTTAGCACATGACCAAATATAATTATTCATTTGCATACAACACCACAGAATAATTGCTCCAAATTAGACATGCAAATGACGGAATTTCCATAAAAAGGTGCCAGATCGAAGTCTGGACTTTTGTCCAAAAGCCATACATGCCATCATACCACCTTAAACATAAACCAACACATGTCTGAGGGTTACATCATCAGTGAGCACGCTCAAGCTGTACAAAAGAAATGACTCCTAACGAACTAATGTTCAGTCATCTCCGGTGGCGGATGCGGCGTCCTCTACGTCAGCGTCGAACATAGGCTCACCAGCATGAGTCTCCTCTGGTGGGGCGTCGGGACCAAGGACTTCTCCGTCCTGGGGGTCCTGGGCCTCGGCTGCGGGAACCTCGGCAGCGGCTGGGGCGGCGGCCTCCTGTGCGGCGTGGTGCATCTGATGGACTGCCTCATGGAGCTAGTCGATATAGGCCTGCTGGCCATGGATCTACTGTATGAAGAGGTGAGCTCCCTCTCTGAGCTAGTTGAGCGTGGTGCGGGCCTCATCCCTTTGCAGGGATGCTGTTAGATACATCTGCTCAGCGAGGGTCCTGGCGGTGGTCTCTGCACCTGCGGTGGCACATGCATCGTCACGCTCGAGAGTGATCTGGTGAATCTTCTCCTGAAGACGGGCTACCTCAGCATCAAACTCTTCTTGCAGCTTCCTCTTGCTCTGGTAGGTGGCGGTGAGGGTGAAGGACACGCTCTCGAGAGTGCGCTCCAAACTCTCACATACACCTAGGAAAGTTCCGGTGGCGCTCATCGCAGGCGTCTCGCAGTAGAACCTCTCCTCGGGGCTCCCTGTCAAGACTGACTCCAAAGTCTCCTTCCAGCGCAGTGGAAAAAGTGATCCACGGGGGAACACTCCTGCCATAGCACTAGCTAGGTAGGCGGGAAAGCGGGCGATGATGTCCTTCAGCACCAGGTATGCTGCCCTGTTAGCTCCATCCTTGGCACAAGTGCCTCTGGTGATCTCTGTCCATCCTGCCCAGTGAGGCTTGGCAGGCAAAGATTTGACTTTGATCTCCACCATGACCAACGAATCCTGTCCACAAATCTCCTTCTGCCAAGAATACTTGGGCTCCTGTCCCTCCTCATAGCCCACGGCCTGTAGAATCCTCCAGAGGATGGTCGGCAGCCCAAAGTAGGTCAAGAACGTCTTCCGGGTCAACTTGGTGGCCAAACGGTGACGCGGAACTCCTCTTCCTCCGGTGGCCTTGCGAGCGGTCAGCTTAGTCCGGGCCATCTATAGAAACAAAAGGGTTTCAAACTTGGCAAAATTTTATAGAAAAGGGACAACTTTTAATTAAGGGGAGGTGATGTAAATGCAAGAATTTAAACATGATGCATGATCGTACTTACGTTCTCACTCACTAACATGACTCGTAAGTCCTAACGTTCTAGTCAGTGGCAAGATTGATCTCTCATGCGTTATCTACACGTTCTACTCGATCGCATAGTCAGCGTACCTGCAGAAGATTCATTTCAGCCCAAAGCAATCCCCAATGGTAAAATAACTGAGTATTGGCTAATATGCGCAAAATGCATAGAAGCCAACACTAAACACTATGCACCAATAGAGAAAACACCCTCAAAACATTGATACCCTCGTATGTGTCTGCGTGGAGCTCGCACATACTTGGTATAAGAACTCTCACCTAGACCGACGATTGGATGGTCATGCTCTCATATCTCACAAAATCATTTTATGCATGTTTTCGCGATCGACGCATTCTCTTTTTCCCGAGAATGGACCAGCAAATAAAGATCCAGCATGAGGCAAAACCCTGAACCCTATTAACAGTTAAGCCACCTGAATTCCTAGTATAGGCTTAAGGACGAGACTAGGCACACTTAGTAATCAAATTAGCTTTGAAAATAGTGTTGAAATACCCATTTTAGTTTGAAAATAGCTCCTCGTGGAGGTAATAACTTGAACCATGCTCTGATACCAGCTGTCGCGGAACCGTCCTGATTATAAGGTCTCAAGTACCGTCTTAGTCAATTACGTCTGACGTCGACCCGCACTTGAAGCCATATAACCACGGTAGTCGGAAATCTCGAAGGATTTCAACATCGTACATCATACAGGATCGCATCGTAGGCAAGTATTACATTCGAAAGGAGACGACACAGATAAACGAAACCGAATTTAAAACATCAGAGTGCGAATTTAAGACAGAGTTATTACAATACCAAATTTAAAGTGTAGAAGCTTAAATAAGTTTTGAAACACGACCACCACACATGTGGTCCAAATAAAACATTGTTTGATAACTCCAACTCAACACAACTCACTCCTCCCTTTTTAAGTAATGTGCCACCAGTAGTCTCAGACCAGCAAAAGAAAAGAGGAAGCTTCTGGACGACCCTGCCCTAGGCCTACTCCTCATCACCTTCCACTGGGTAGAGGCAATGCTTACAATAGCCATAGTACACCTGGCCATCTGCAACAAACGGGATAAACCCTGAGTATGGGAATATACTCAGCTAGACTTACCCGTCCAACTAAAAATAAAGACACCAAGGGTATGCATGGCCTTTTCGGTGGAGCTGGGATTTTTAGTTGCGGAAAACCCAAAATTAAGATAACGAGTATTAATGACAAAGGTGAGTTGTCAGTTTTTAGTCCTATCTCTTACTCTAGGTTTGCACATGAACTATTCCACACACTGGAGTCTAATCAAGCAATAATATAACCATATCCAGTTGACTTATCCACAGTTTAGTTGAACCTTTAAACATCACATGGAGTTTTATCGTGGTGAAGCTCGCCATAGTTTCCCACTAACCGGGGGAGACGACGACTCGAATCGAATTCCAAACTAGCTGGTGAAAGACCTTTGATACCAGCCCACACTTTCCCCGTCGGGTCCATGCATTGGGCAACCGCTCGATGCTTGTTCGTGGTGGTAATCGTCGCGGTTCAAGCACGGACCGCCCAATTGGAACCTGGCGATGGCCTCACGCGGCAGATCACAATTTCCATACTAGAGGGCGCGACACGGGTCGAAACCGGTCCGAACAGCTTCTAACCGGCTTTGGGGTCGATGATTACAGCACCGACATATCCCTAAGTAAAAGGGCGCGTTCAAAAATGAACGAGGGCCAACATCGATAGAAACCTACACGATCCAACGGATGGACTGCCCCAAGTTTTCCAAACTTGTGCTTTGCCTTTCAGTTGACCGTATTTTCATTACTACTCAGATTCTTTTCCATGATAGCAAATATAGCCAACCGTGATCCGGTAAATACCCATCCGGGGTATTACGTAAACATCCTTAACTACCACTTTTATTAAGCAACTAAGCAAATTCTACATTATAAATAAAATGACAGGATAACAAGGCAGGTAATAATCAATAATCAAGGAATGGTAATGCAGCAAGTAGGATTCAATCAACTCCTATACCTAATGCATCACAATATAAAAGACTCAAGTAATTTAATTGTAAATACTGGGAGACTTAGAATGCTCCGGGGCTTGCCTTGAGCGAAGACCGAGGCCTCGTGGGAGGGGCACTCAGGCAAGTTAATTTCCGCTACGGGGTCGGCCTCCTCGGCTTGATGAAGTTCTGGGATCTCCTGCTCGACGTTTGCCTCTTGCTCCTGGTCGGGCTCCGGGGGTGTCGATCCTATTGCATGCGGTACAATAATTAAATAATGCGGGTGCGAGATGTGGTGGTATGAAAAGTAACATTTCTTGCAAACCAACAAAACCAACTTGTTGAACCACTTTTGACATTGAGGTAAATACTTATTGATCTCATAAAACAAAATCCATTATTTCATCTATTTCTTATTTAATAATTCAAAAGAAACTCAAGTTTGAACTGCAAGTGTATTTTTCTGAAGTCAGAAAAATCCACAAAAATTCCAGAAGATAGCTGACACTAACTGGACTTCACTGACCAAATTCCAGCAAGAGAGAAAATACAGAACAACAGCCACAAAAAGATGAAATACACTGCTCAAAAAGGGCTTTGAACTAACTTTTCACACAAATGTGTCAAACAGCAGATTTCATAATTTTCCAAGCTTCATCTACTCATAAACACTCTACTGCAGAAAGTGCACAGCCAAAACATAAATATATCACCCTGCACAAAATAAACAAATTGAACCCAAAACAACCCAAAAGAACTACAACCCTACTGGAAAAGGGTGCTAAACTCAGTTTCATATTTTTTCCAGATTCTACTGCACATTTCATATTTATCAAGAAAGTTCCATGAACAGAAACATTATATGATTTCTTACATGAATTTTCAAAGAAAAACACAGAAAAGTACATTTGTACAGCAACTTCACATTTTTCTATACAACATCCTATGTTTAACATTTTTCTTAGCTTGAACATCACACATAGAGACTGCACAAATTTTCTCACATTTTATTTTGACATATAAAACATCTTAACACTTATTCCAAGAAATCAGCAAAAAAGGACTTTAAACCATAACAGAAAACTTTTCTACATAAACAGTGCCTCATATAATTTTCACAGGTACATAATATGATAATAAACTTACACAAAATTTTCTATGAATTAACTCGACCAGAAAACACACATTTCCATTTATCCAAACAAAAGCACATAAACAGAATTGAATAAAAACAGCAATATAAAGTTTCACCAAAAATACTTTCATATTTTTCTATGATAGATCTACCCATGAACAAGCTAACAAAACTGAAAGCACCTCATTTGAACTTTTAAATCGTGCTATACAAAAATAACAAGCGTTTCTGGAAAATAAAACAAAAAGGAAAAACATTTAAAATCTCCCGGCTGGGCCTGTGTGAACTCGGTCCATGGACCGGGTGAGGCTGACGTGCGGGGTCCGCTGGTCAACAGAACCCACCCATCAGAGAGAGGAAACAGGGGAAGCGGGTTGACCGCGCGGTCTCGCCGGCGGCGAGGTCTCCGGCGACGGGGTGGTGCTCGGTGGGCTCGTCTCAACGAGGCGCATCGGATGGTTTGGTTGGTTTGGCCAGCGCACGGCCGTAGCGCGCCGGCGGCGAGCGGGCGGACGGCAGCGGCGGCGACACACGGCTACGCCGTTTCCGGCGGTCGCCGGCCAAATTGATGGAAGGCGAAGAACAAGTAAACCCTAGGGAGGCTATCGGAGGGCTTGGTTTGGCTTGCAAAGCTCCAGAGGAGCTTGGCCTCGTGCGTGGCCATGGCGGCGGCCATGATGCTCGGTCGGAGGTGGAAGGAGAACTACGGGGCGGTAGAGAGCTCACGAACTAGTGTTCTCACCTAGCCTTGGCCTGATGAAGCTCGACGGTGAAGGAGAGGGGTGGCGAAGCTCGGGTTGGTGCGGAACGGGCACGAGCTCTTGTCGGCGGCGAACGGGGACCGAAAGGGGCACCTCGTCCTCCGGCGACGGTGGAGTTTGGCCGGGGAAGATGACGCGCGCACGGCGTGTGCACGGCGAAGGCGGTTTGGCTGGCGAGAGGGATTAGATGGTGGTGGCCGGGTGAGGTCGGAACGGCGGCGGCGGGCGGTGGTGACGAACGGTGATGGGCAGTGGCGGACGCTTGCGCGTTCGTGGGAGCGGAGAGGGAGAGCGAGAGCGAGTGTGTGCGCGTTTGAGAGAGAGATCGAAGGGTGCTCGGGTCTTTGGCTCGGCCGGCGGGCTACCGTGGTCGTGGCGGGGGCCACGGCGGCGCAGCAGGCGAGGCACGACAGGGCGATGGCGTGCGCGGCGAGCGGGCACGGCAGGCGAGGCGGAGCGGGAGTGGCCGGGGAGGATTTTGGCATGATCGGGTGGTGCAAGATCGGGCGAGGAGTGGCCGGCGTGGATCCTCGGCACGATGCGGCGGCCACGTGGCGGTCGGGGCCGGCGTACAGCGCGGCCGTCAGGCTGACCGTCGTGTCGCGCGGCGCGCGCGCGGCGAGCGCGGGCGGGAGCTGCGCGGTGTGGGCAAGCGCGCGGGCTGGGCCGAAAGGCCAACTAGGCCGGAAGTGAGGGCGCGGGAAAAAAAATCTTTTTCTTTTCCTTTTTCCAAAAACTTTTCAAACTTTGACCATTCAAAACAGTTTCAAAAACTCCAAACTAGGCTTTGACCCAAAAATAAAAGTTGCTCAAAATAATTTTCTCTACAACTTTCATATAGAACATTTTTGCTGAAAAGCATTTTTAAAACCTCCATATGAACAAAGCCAATTTTGAGACATAAACCATTTTGTCTCCCTTGTTTTTATTTGCTAAACAAATTTGAACTAGGTCAAAATGCCAACATGAAAAGTGTTATACTTCATATTCTTTATCTTATAACGTTATTTGCCAAGACAGAAATCCATTTAAAACAATCAAGTCCCAAAAGAGACCAAAATCCAGATAAATAGCTCAGAGACAAAAGCACTTTGATGCACATGAAATGATGCAATGCATTGCTTATGCATTTTGGTAGCTAAAGGTAGTTCCTAATGCAGTGCTTGACACTAGGGTGTCACAGTTTCACCCCTGGCGGCTGCCCAGCAGGGGTGGCGCCCGCCACTGGACTGGTGGCTGGTGCCTTCCCTGCACCCTCCGGTGGTGTCCCCTTGACATAAGTGTCGTCTAGCAGCACCATTGCCAAAGGAGGTACGTCCAGTACCTCGTCGTCGATCAAAGATCGGATGATGGCTTTGGTGGAGGACGAGATGGATCCTTGAGGGATATAGGACTCGGATTTCCGTGGAGAAGACATGGTTTTGAAGGAGGCTTGGCTGGACTTCGTGAATGGATGGATGGAGAAGAAAGAGTTCTTCTTTTAAGAAGGGGGAGAAGTGGAGGGATAAGCTTTAGATGAACTAACACGTCCTCATCTCCTCCTTCTTTCACTCTCCCGAGCTCGGGATTAACTGCCACGTGGAGGGGGGGGGGGCCTCTAAACCACCATCTAGAGCGGCGGGCGCCAGGGTTTGGTGGCGGCCGCTAGTTGGGAGTGGCGGCCGCCACTCCTCCTTCGTCGGGCATCGAGCGGGAGAAGGTAAGCCTCCTAAGTTTCAAAGTTCCGAGGTCGAAATGGCTTGGTTGGGCCTAAAGAGGCCTTTCTCGGGGTTTTGGATGGACTAGGTGTATGAAAAGGACAAGGGGTAAATTGGGTCCATCCGTTAATTGTCATGGGCTTGAGCTACTTCAAAGTTAATTATATCAATTTCGTTTAGCTCATTTTTATCTAAGTCATAGAATATTTTTAATCCTTGTCCATTGACTTTGAAGATTTGCCCATCGTCACTTTCCAATGTGACGGCTCCATGGGAAGAGGTTGCAACAACCTTGAAGGGTCCTTCCCATTTGCTTCGAAGTTTACCATGTCCGAAAAGTCGAACACGGGAGTTAAAGAGTAAAACTTTATCTCCTACTTCGAACTCTTTCTTTTTGATCCGTTTATCATGCCATCTCTTAGTCTTCTCTTTATAGAGCTTGGCACTATGATAGGCTTTCTCTCGCCATTCTTCTAGTTCAAAAATTTGCATCTTCCTATTCTGGCCAGCTTGGTCGAGGTCCATGTTCCATTTCTTAATGGCCCAATGAGCTTTCAACAGGAAGATGACAAGTTTTCCCATAAACTAGTTGGTATGGGGACATTCCGATTAGAGTCTTATAGGCGGTCCGATAGGCCCATAGAGCTTCGGGTAACTTATGTTTTCATCCCTTTCCCATTTCTTCTACCGTCTTTTGCAAGATATTCTTTATTTGTGTATTGGACGTTTCAGCCTGTCCACTTGTCTGGGGGTGGTATGCAGTGGCTACATTATGTTGGATTCCTTGACTAGCTAAGAAATGTCGGAAGCTCTTATCTATGAAATGAGGGCCTCCGTCACTAATAACTAGTCTAGGAACTCCAAAACGAGGAAAGATGTTCTCTTGGAACATTTTCTTTGAATGTTTAGCATCTGCCGCTCGACAGGGTATGGCTTCTACCCATTTCAAGACATAATCCATAGCCACAAGAATGTACTCGGCGTCATAGGATTTAGGAAAGGGGCCCATGAAATCTATACCCCAAACATCGAACAACTCAACTTGGAGATTGTTCACGAGAGGCATAGCATCTCGGGCATTAATGTTACCATGCTTTTGGCAAAGAGGACAACGTCTCACATAATTCTTAGTGTCCTCGTACATTGATGGCCAATAAAAACCACTTTGCCAAATTTTAGCATGTGTCCGAAAAGCTCCATAGTGTCCTCCATATTCGGCGGAGTGACATCTATCTATGATTTTTGTTGCCTCTTCTATGGGGACACATTTTCTCAAGAGTCCATCTGCATAGACCTTATAGAGATATGGTTCATCCCATAGGTGTGTTCTGCTTTGATATAGCAGTTTCTTTTTATTCTCCCCGGGCAGGATATAGCCGGTGACTATGAAATTCACGATGTTTGCATACCAAGGGTTGGTATATGTGACTTTTAAAAGGGTATCATCGCGAAGAAAGTCATTTATTGGGAGATTGTCCGAATTATTGACTTGTAGTCTAGACAAGTGATCAGCTACTGAATTCTCTACTCCTTTCTTGTCTCTTATTTCCAGGTCAAATTCTTGAAGGAGAAGGATCCAGCAGATCAACCTTGGTTTAGCATCTTTCTTAGTGAAGAGATATTTTAGAGCAGAGTGATCGGTATAAACAATCACCTTAGCTCCCACTAAGTAAGATCTAAACTTGTCTATGGCAAAGACTACAGCCAAAAGTTCCTTTTCTGTGGTTGCATAGTTTAGCTAGGGGCCAGTCATGGTCTTACTAGCATAAGAAATAGCATAATGCTTCTTATCTTTAGTTTGACCAAGGACGGCCCCCACAGCATAATCACTAGCATCACACATGATTTCGAACGACAAATTCCAATCTCGGGGTTGGATGATTGGTGCCGAAATTAGAGCCTTTTTTAAAATATTGAAAGCTTGTAGACAATCCTCGTCAAATTTGAACGGGACCACTTTTGCTAATAGGCTTGTTAAGTGTCTAGCGACCTGTGAGAAATCCTTAATAAACCTTCTATAAAAGCCGGCATCGCCCAAGAAGCTTTGGATCTCTCTCACATTAGTGGGTGGTGGCAATTGTTCAATTATATTGATTTTGGCTTTATCCACTTCTATCCCACGTTCTGAAATTCGATGGCCTAGGACAATTCCTTCCCGTACCATGAAGTGACACTTTTCCCAGTTAAGAACTAGGTCCTTCTCTTCACAGCGTTGGAGGACTTTGTCTAAATTGGCTAGGCAATCGTCAAAGGTTTTCCCATAGACCAAGAAGTCGTCCATGAATACCTCCATGATTTGTTCAATCATGTCGGAAAAGATGGACATCATACAACGTTGGAAAGATGTCAGCGCATTGCAAAGTCCAAAGGACATGCGTCTATAGGCATAAGTTCCATACGGGCATGTGAAAGTGGTCTTACTTTGGTCATCTGGATGGATTGGGATTTGGTGATAACCAGAATATCCATCCAGGAAGCAAAAGAAGGAATGGTTTGCCAATCTCTCTAGCATCTCATCTATAAAAGGAAGTGGGAAATGGTCTTTCTTTGTGGCTTTATTCAGCTTCCTATAGTCTATACACATCCTCCATCCAGTGACAGTACGTTGAGGGATTAACTCATTTTTATCATTCTTAACGACGGTCATACCTCCCTTCTTGGGAACTACTTGCACGGGACTTACCCATTCACTATAAGGAACTGGATAAATAATTCCCGCGTGCAAGAGTTTCAGAACCTCCTTTTTCACGACTTCACGCATAGCGTTATTAAGTCGTCTTTGGGGCTCTCTTGAAGAGGGTATCTCGGGATCGAGAGGGATACGATGAGTGCAGAGATTTGGACTAATTCCCTTCAAATCTTGAAGTGAATAGCCAAAGACAGATCAGTGTTTTTCTAAGATAAGGGTCAACCTACGGACTTCCTCTTCAGATAGCTTACTGCTAATGATTATGGGAGTCTCGGGGTCTTTGTTTAGAAAAATGTATCTCAGGCCTTCAGGCAGAGGTTTTAGCTCTGTGGAAGGTCGAGATGGCTTTTCCGATTCGTCTAAGCGAAACGGTTCATCTATCTCGGCTTCTTCTTCAACAAAGAACTCAGAATCTTCTTCAAAATCTGGCTGAGCCAACTCATAAAGGGTAGAGGTTCTAGCTTGATCGAGAAGATCTGGTTCTGGTGGTTGTTCGGCAATAGAATTCAATGCATGAACGAAAGGTACTGAGTACTCTTTTCCACCGATTTGAGCATTAAAGTGCTCTTGACATGGTCCTTGCAAAGCAAGTATGGATCACGGTTGTCCTAAGAAGACGTCAAAAAGGACTACATTGAAAATGTAGAAATCTAAGACCATGTCCGCTCCATCTACTTGGATGGGGACCATCTTTAGGATTCTGAGGGACCGGATTAGCGACTAGAGGGGGCGGTGAATGGGACCTTCAAATTCAACTCGTGAATTGTATAGCCCTTGTCCCAGAAAGTCACCCCAAAAGCGAAGACTCGAAATGACCAGAGAGTTCACGACCTACGTGTAGGTGGATACCCTAGGAGATGTCCTAGTGGTACAGCGGAACCTCCGAAGAAACCCCAAAACCAACTGCCAAAACCACGGAACAAAACTGAACAAACAGCAGGTTCGCGGACTGTCCGGGGTCAGGGTCCCGGACTGTCCGCCTAACGCCGGACTGTCCGCCACTGGAGGTGCGAACTGTCCGCCGGCAAAAGGATAGAAACAGAACTGTTCTGATCAAGTTCTGGACGACTCCCGGACTGTCCGCCGGTCACGAGACCGAGAACAGTGTCACGCTGCGCAGTTCTGACCTAGCCAAGCCCCGAGTCCTGGACTGTCCGCCACTGAAGGCGCGGACTGTCTGCGGATGAGCAGAACGCAGGAAAAACGCTCGGGACAAACTCCAAATCGATCGAAACTTCACCAAACCAAAAGGGAGTTCGACCAAACTTCTCCCAGGTGTTCCTCAACGTATTGGGGTGCTAATCCTAAGAAATCATCGTACCAATCCAAGTCGATTGAGAGTAATCCGAGAAACACCGAAAAGGGGGAAAGAGGAAGAATGAACACAAAATCAACCCGATCTATGGACTCGTGAGATTATAGGAGAAATCCTTTGGTGAAAAGATGGACCTCACGACCAAGAACAAACTGATTCAAGTGGAATCGAAAATCATCTCGTGGAGAGGGAGAACGAGGCAAATCTCCAAGAGATGAAAAACGAAAACGTGAAGAACACAGAACACGATTCGATTTCAGCCGAAATTCCTCCACACGAGGAGACAATGAGAATACGGTCTCGTTTCCTCAAAGATCCAAATACACAGAGGTATGATTGCCGTCTCTGCGGATAGCTTGCAGCGAGGTATGATTAGAACCTAAGCAAGGGCTAGAGACAGAGAGCTCAGGAACAAATGACTACAAGGATGGATGGAGAGGAGGGGTGCCTCTCTTATTTATGGCCTAAAACAATAATCCCCGTTCTACCCCTAGATACATGAGCGAAACGGCCAACCCTAGGGGTATCCCGATCCAACTCTGCTGATGGCTGATCTGACGGCCACGCGCCTTCCTCATCCTTTGCTTCGCCTCGACGCAAGCCTCAGGATGCCGCCACGTGCCGCCCAGTCGACCGCCGCGCCTACCTCGTGGATAGCCTCGCCTCCGCGCCAGCCTCTCCACGCCGCCACGCGTCGACCGTCCTTTTTGCGGACCTCCCCCAGGTTTTGAGGCCCAAACCGGGAAACCTGGGCTTCCCCCGGTTTTAAGGCCGAAACCGGGAAACCTGTCCTCAGGCTGAGTTTTGTGGCCCAAACTCAGAAACCCGCGCGCCCAGGTTTGAAGGCCCAAACTAGGAAACCGTCATCGCCGAGTTTTGAGGCCCAAACTCGGAAACCGGCCACCCCGAGTTTTGAGGCCCAAACTCAGAAATCGTCGAGGGTAGATTTTCGAGGCTCAGCTACCGAACCCGCGCCGTAGACGGGATGTGGTTCGCACACCCCGAGATCCAGCACCGATGCCGGAGCATGTCCAGCCTCCACGCTGGGCAACCTCCCAACTCGGCCGATGCACCGCACATCCCCATGTACTCTTGCTTGTCAACGCCACGTGCCAGCTACCAGAGCTGATCCTCAGGTCTCCTAGTCCGTCAGTCCAAGCTCCACGTCCGCCCTTCACTGCTCCCGGTCCATCGGCACGGCATGTCCCTACTTGACCTTCACCTCACCTTCGACCACTGTCCGAGCTCTGCACATGCACATCAACACAGCCAAGAGACATGTTGCCCGTTGATCGACCACTCATCACTCAGGAAGGGAACCACAAGGGCACATATCAACCTTGTGTTCTCAACTTGGATTGGTGCGATGATTTCTTAGGATTAGCACCCCAATACGTTGAGGAACACCTGGGAGAAGTTTGGTCGAACTCCCTTTTCGATTTGGTTTGCTGAACCTTCACCTCCCATACCCTCCGATCCAGGGCGTATAGCAACTTGAGAACCCTCTCGTGATCGTCATAGGGTAGGTTGGCCCGATTGGCACGCATCTTGTTCACAATCGTTGGGAAACGTGCGAACATGGTGTCAATCGTTTCTCCCTCCAACTGAAGAAAGTTCTCGTACTCTCGCTTGTAGGTCTCGAAGAGTCTGGTCTTGACCTGAGCGGTCCCCTCGTGATAGCTTTGAAGCTTCACCCAGATCTCTCGTGCTGTCTCAAGCTCTGAGATACGTTCGAACTCAGGAATGAGAGGCTGGCCAGAAGAGCATTACGAGTCTTGAAGTTGGCCTCGTGTTGGTCAATCTGGATCTGACCCACACGAGCCGCAAGGACTATGTACTCAGCGTTCTCACATATCTCCCAGACAGAAGATCCGATGCTGTTGAGATAAGCACGCATCCCACGCATCCGAATCTTCCAATAGGGATAGTTCATTCCATCGAACCAAGGAGCTTTGCTATTCCCTCGTTCCATGTCGCCCTTAGGATCCGAAACCGATTAAGGTAGGAGAGATCCTTAACCAGCTCTGATACCAATTGAAGGACCGGATTAGCGACCAGAGGGGGGTGAATGGGAGCTTCAAATTCAACTCGTGAATTGTATAGCCCTTGTCCCAGAAAGTCACCCCAAAAGCGAAGACTCGAAACCACCGGAGAGTTCACGACCTACTAGTAGGTGGATACCCTAGGAGATGTCCTAGTGGTACAGCGGAACCTCCGGAGAAACCCCAAAACCAACTGCCAAAGCCACGGATCAAAACTGCACAAATTGCAGTTTCGCGGACTGTCCGCGGTCAGAGTCCCGGACTGTCCGCCGTTGAGTCCCGAACTGTCCGCGACTGGGAGCCGGACTGTCCGCCGGCAAAAATCCAGAAACCAAACAGTGCTGCAGGTCTGCTGGACAGGTCCCGGACTGTCCGCCGTTCACTTAGCAGTGAACAGTCAGGGGTCTGCTCCTGACTGAACCTGAAGAAACCCGATCCGCGGACTGTCCGCCGTCAGGGGCGCGGACTGTCCGCCACCACCCAGAAAACACAATCTTGCTCGGGGTCAAGACAAACTCCAAATCGATCTCAACCAAATTGAAAGGAACTTCGATCAAACTCCTCCCAGATGATCCTCTATGTATTGAGGTGCTAATCCTAGGAAATCATCGCACCAAACCAAGTCAATTATGAGAAATTCGTGGATCACCGAGAAAGGGGGAAGAACGAAGAACACCCACAAAATCAACCCGATCTATGGAATCGTGAGGTTAGAAGAGAATTCCTTCGGTAGAAAGAAGGGGCTCACGACCAAGAACAAATTGATTCAAGTGGAATCGAAAATCATCTCGCAGAGAGGAAGAACAAAGCAAATCTCTAGGAGATGAAAAACCAAAATGTGAAGAACACAGAGCACGATTCGATTTCAGCCAAAATTCCCCCACACGAGGAGACAACGAGAATACGGTCTCGTTTCCTCAAAGATCCAAATACACAGAGGTATGATTGCCGTCTCTACGGATCACTTGCAGCGAGGTATGATTAGAACCTAAGCGAGGGCTAGAGAGAGAGAGAGCTCAGGAACAAATGACTGCAAGGATAGAAGGAGAGGAGGGGTGCCTCTCTTATTTATAGCCTAAAACAATAATCCCCTTACTACCCCTAGATAGATGAGCGAAGCGGCCAACCCTAGGGGTATCCCGATCCAACTCTGTTGATGGTTGATCTGACGGCCACGCGCCTTCCTCATCCTTAGCTTCGTCTCGACGCAAGCCTTAGGATGCCACCACGTGCCGCCCAGTCGACCATCGCGCCTACCTCGTGGATAGCCTCGCCTCCGCGCCAGCCTCTCCACGCCGCCACGCGTCGACCGTCCTTTTTGCGGACCTCCCCCCGGTTTTGAGGCCGAAACCGGGAAACCTGGGCCTTCCCCCGGTTTTGAGGCCGAAACCGGGAAACCTGTCCTCAGGCTGAGTTTTGTGGCCCAAACTCAGAAGCCCACGCACCCAGGTTTTGAGGCCCAAACCTGGAAACCTGTTGCATAGTGAGTAAGGCAATGACAAGCTTTTAACCTCTCGCAATCACATGCAGAATTTGAGCTTGTGTAAAAACCGCTGCAAATATCTCCGATAAAATCTGAAAACACAAGTTTATGTTTCATTCTATTGCATGATGATTGAACTGTGCTAGGGGTAGTTCACCTTACATACATGTTTAGCACTTGTTTGACTTCCTGTCTACACATACGTAGTGCTAATTTGATGGTGAAACTCTTTTCTAAATGGCTTAAACCTGCTCACTAAGCTTATGCATTCATATCTTGTTTTCAGTGATCAGTTTGAGCCTTTGCTAGTATTTGTGTATGTTGCTATGTAGTCGGATCAGCACTCAGTAGAGCATTCTTTCATTCTTTCAAATATATATCTGAAGCTACTGACATGCATTTTTGTCCCATATGCATGTGCTTGACTCCGATAGGCATGGCCTAGCTCCGTTTGACTTACTTGAGCTCTTTTCCTTTCTCTTTTTCATTGCAAATTGCCCCCAAGGGGGAGAATTCGAAAAAATATCTGTTATGGTGACAATTTGCAAATTTATGCTTCACTTGTTGAGGGGGAGTGTTTCTGCCTATTCTGAGCTGGTTTTGGTAGATATCGATCTTTTCAGCTAGTTGTGTTGAGCCTCTGTGCCTCTATCTTGAGGGACTAGCAATAGCTGCTTCTTATGCAGTCTTCGTTTGGTGTTCGAGCTTTCAGCTAGTGGTGTTGAGCCCCTTCTGCCTCTTCTTGAGGACTAGCTTGCCTCTGACTTGGTTGCGTCGAGCCGTTGCCCATGTCTTTGGGAACCAAGTCTTGTGCTCTCAGTTTGATCGAGTTTTGTTTCTGATGAGTTGTTGCTCCGATCTTTTGCTTGGTTGTGTCGAACCGTTGCCCATGTCTTTGGGGACCAAGCTTCGCTTATCTCGAATTGTTCTTCTTTGGCCTTTTCTTTGGCGTTTGGACATTTCGAGTGAGTTTTTCTCCTTCTATCTAATTCTGCTTTCTTCTATTCTGGTTACGGATACTATGAGTTGACGATGCACTCATCAAGGGAGAGATTGAGAACACAAGGTTGATATGTGCCCTTGTGGTTCCCTTCCTGAGTGATGAGTGATCGATCAACGGGCAACATGTCTCTTGGCTGTGTTGATGTGCAGGTGCGGAGCTCGGACAGTGGTCGAAGGTGTGGTGAAGGTCAAGTAGGGACGTGCCGTGCCGACGGACTGGGAGCGGTGAAGGGCGGACGTGGAGCTTGGACTGACGGACCAGGAGACCTGAGGATCAGCTGTGGTAGCTGGCACGTGGCGTTGACAAGCAAGAGTACATTGGGATGTGCGGTGCATCGGCCGAGTCGGGAGGTTTCCTGGCGTGGAGGCTGGACATGCTCTGGCATCGGTGCTGGGACTCGGGGTGTGCGAACCACATCCCGTCTACGGCACGGGTTCGGTAGCTGAGCCTCGAAAAGCTACCCTCGACTGTTTCTGAGTTTGGGCCACAAAACTCGGGGTGGCCGGTTTCCGAGTTTGGGCCTCAAAACTCGGCGTGGACAGTTTCCAGGTTTGGGCCTCAAAACCTGGGCGCGTGGGTTTCTGAGTTTGGGCCACAAAACTCAGCCTGAGGACAGGTTTCCCGGTTTTGGCCTCAAAACCGGGGGAAGGCCCAGGTTTCCCGGTTTCGGCCTCAAAACCGGGGGGAGGTCCGCAAAAAGGACGGTCGACGCGTGGCGGCGTGGAGAGGCTGGCGCGGAGGCGAGGCTATCCACGAGGTAGGCACGGTGGTCGACTGGGCGGCACGTGGCGGCATCCTGAGGCTTGCGTCGAGGCGAAGCTAAGGATGAGGAAGGCGCATGGTCGTCAGATCAACCATCAGCAGAGTTGGATCGGGATACCCCTAGGGTTGGCCGTTTCGCTCATCTATCTAGGGGTAGTAAGGGGATTATTGTTTTAGGCTATAAATAAGAGAGGCACCCCTCCTCTTATTCTATCCTTGCAGTCATTTGTTCCTGAGCTCTGTCTCTCTAGCCCTCGCTTAGGTTCTAATCATACCTCGCTGCAAGTGATCCGTAGAGACGGCAATCATACCTCTGTGTATTTGGATCTTTGAGGAAACGAGACCGTATTCTCGTTGTCTCCTTGTGTGGAGGAATTTCGGCTGAAATCGAATCGTGCTCTGTGTTCTTCATGTTTTGGTTTTTCATCTCCCGAAGATTTGCTTCGTTCTTCCTCTCCGCGAGATGATTTTTGATTCCACTTGAATCAATTTGTTCTTGGTCGTGAGCCCCTTCTTTCTACCGAAGGAATTCTCTTCTAACCTCACGATTCCATAGATCGGGTTGATTTCGTGGGTGTTCTTCGTTCTTCCCCCTTTCTCGGTGATCCACAAATTTCTCATAATTGATTTGGTTTGGTGCGATGATTTCCTAGGATTAGCACCCCAGATCATCATTGTTGGCGGTTCTTATCGACATATTTATCCCACCAACATAGTCCACATAAAAGGAGAAAAGCATGTATTTTACTCATATATACATTTATTGCTAACCAAGTTCCACATGTAGTGCAAAGTTATGTTTTGCAGATCATAAACATGCATACAGGTGGATAACAACCAAAAAGGCGCAATCCAACACGCCGAAATGCGCAAAATGAACAAGAACACAATCACCTCTTGAGCTACACACTTGGGCACTACCTCTTCTTAGTTTTTCCTTGTTCTTGTGCTAGAGAGAGAGCTAGGCAAAGCTATCAAGGAGGGCTTGGCTCCTTGGAGAGATATTGGGTATGAATAAGATAGATCTGATCTCCAAAGCCCTGTCTTCATTCTTTCGATACAGTTCTTCATATGAACTAGAGTATAGTTCTTGTTCTAGTATTCTGGTATATGACATAGATCTTAGGTCTTATATCATGTTGCTAGTATATGAACTTATGAATAGTTCTTGTGGAATTAGTATAATATACATTCTAGTGTATAGTTCTTATAATATATTGCTACCCTAGGGTTAGTAGTGTATTATATGAATTAGAGCTAAGTGTGTATTGTATTATTCTCACATAGAACATTAGTCTAATTGCTTCATGCTTGTTATATGATTAGAAATAAGCTTTTGTCAAGGGTGGCGGTTTATCATGCTCTTCTGAGTAGGCTCAGGCTTCTTACCTGTCGATCCGTAGGGTCGGGGACCCGGGGGAGTCTGAGTGGGTTCTGTGCATGCAAGCATGGTGCTTGGATGTAGAGGCCGGGTAATTGCATGGTCTTAGTCCACGGTAGTGGGGATGGCGGCAGGTGGTGACAGCCCTGTCCGTCCTTGGCATTCCCCCACGTTCGGCTAGGGTGTAGGAGTCTAAATTGTTACGAGAGGTTGCTGGCAGACCAGTACTCGTGTAATCTCCCGAACCATCTGAAGCATGAGATTAGTTCTATGTCATATGATTGCATGATTAACTTGTTCTATGAATGACTTGTATCTAGACCATGCCTGCTCTATTAGGTTATTCAATTATTCTTTTATTCATTTATTCTTTTAGTCTCTTTTTACTCTTTGCCCTTTTGCCATGCTCAAGATTGTGTTTCTCCACTATTCAAATCATCATTGTTTATCACCTGTTATGACAATTGATCCATTATTGCTATCATGGTATTTGGTACTATATTTATCCTAGAACTTGATACATACAAAGCCTTCCTCGAGCGAACCAATAAATCACGATACTCGGTATATCTCCGGGTGAAATGCTACACGATAATTCTGTGCGCTTGCGGACCTAAACTCCAAACCTACGAACTATCGTAAAGATGCATGCTTAACACTGTTGCTGGAAACGCGCCATTCTAAGCAACTTGTTAAGAGACTTCGTACAGACACTTCTAGCGCCGTTGCTGGGAATAGATCTTCGGGTCCATTTCTATGCCAATATCCGGCGCCGTTGCCATGGATGGATTGCAAAGTCCATTCTTAGTGACGACGTTAGTAAGTGTCAACGTGCATTTCTGGCGCTGTTGCCGGGGATGGATCGTAAGGTCCATTCTTAGTAAGAACGTTAAGAAATGCCAACAAGCATTTCTGGCGCCGTTGCCGGGGAAGGCTAATGTAAAAAGTTCTAGATAAACATAAACCAATATCTGATATGCAAAATGAGTCATTGTTATGCAGGTTAACTCTGCCCGTTTTCCTCCTGTTGTGGATGAAACAGGAATAGTGTATGTCTGGTTTCTCTCTGCCGGAAAACTTCATTAACAATCCCGAGGCACTCCTAAGGACTAAGCGGATTCGTTCCATTTCGTCTTCTGCTACTCCACCGACAGAGCAACCAGCCGGTTCCTCACCAACCCCAACTGAGGTCATGGCTGAGAAGACACTCCGCGAGTTCTCCGTGCCCGCTGTCACCAACGTGGCTACCGGCCCCGCTGTGGACACGGCCGGAAAGAACTTTGAACTCCGTACAGGCCTGATCACCATGGTGCAGGCAAGCCCGTTCTGCGGTTTGCCTAGCGAGGATGCGAATGCGCATCTGCAACACTTCCTGGAGCTGTGCGACACTATCGTCATCAAGGACATCACCCCAGATGTCATTCGGCTCCGTCTTTTCCCTTTCTCCCTTGTGGGGAAAGCGAAAAGGTGGTTCTACCAGGACAAGGAAGCTGTCAACACATGGGCGAAATGCTCAGCTGCATTCCTCGCTAAATTCTTTCCCATAAGCAAAACCAATGCTTTCTGGGGAAGAATCTCCAATTTCAAGCAAGATGCCACTGAATCAATCCCTGACGCGTGGGAAAGGCTCCAGGAGTACATCCTGAGCTGCCCCCACCATGGCATGGAAAATTGGATGGTGCTCCAAAACTTCTACAACGGGCTCACGCCCATGTCGAAGGGGCACCTAGATGCAGCCGCTGGTGGAGCATTCTTATCGCTCACCACCGCCGGGGCTAAGGCCCTGATCAAAAAGATGGTTGAACACCAAGGCTGGAGTGACGAGAGAACCCAAACACAAACACTAGCCAAAACACAAAAAGGCATGCATACCGTGAAGGAGACGGATATGCTTGCCGCAAAGATAGACCTCCTTATGAAACACCTATCTGAGAAAAACCAAGAAAACCAAACAAATACGGTGAACGCCATAGATTCACACATGACGTGTGAAGTCTGTGGTGATATTGGCCACTCGGGGACCGACTGCCCCGAAACCCGTGAAGACGCCGCCTACATCAACAACGGGTTCCGCCAACAAGGAGGCACCAACCAGAACAATGGTTGGAATAACCAGTCACGGCCACCATTCCAAGGTAATTCGAACTCCAATTCGAATCAACCTTCATTAAGAGACTTAGTTCTTGGATAGGCTAAAATTAATGAAAATTTGACTAAAAAGTTGATGTCCAATGATAAAGTTTTTGAAAATTTAAATACAAAAATAGAAAACCTAACGTCCTCCGTTCAAAATCAACTGAGCTTCAATAAAATGATAGAATCCCAATTAGCTTAAATCGTCGCTGCTATTCCTACCGAAAGTGCGGGACGACTCCCGGGACAACCCGAGAGTTCTCCCACTAACCATGCAGGGTGAAATGGGAAAACGGAAGGAAAGTCCCACTCAAAGGACTCAAAATAATTTGAGCCTCCACCGAAGGTAATCGGTATGTATCCCAAAAAAAAAACCGGCCAAGAGCTAGCTTGGGGGAGGACCCCCACTTCCGAGGTATGTTGCATTGCATATTTAATTCCATGCATTTTTATTTTTCCATTAGCATGTTTACTTAATGCAATTCTAATTTAAAAAAATGAATTCCACTCTTATATGTGATGTAAGATATGTGCTTCTTCCTTGTTGAAATGATGAATAGTTGCTCTGTCTTATAATTCACCTGTGCCTAGTTTATAACTTAGTTTCTACTAAGATTTGAGTTTATTGGTAAATGGCTCACTTAAGAACTTGAAACTTGTGGGATGCACATGCTTACTCAAGTCCAAGGTTATTGCTAGTCATGATCTGGTATAAGCAAAGAATTGCTATGACATTGTTCTAAGAAAGACTTGACATCCGGAGAATTTATTTAAAAACTTAAAATTCAAAAGTTCCTCGATGATGATATATCCTACCAGAGCCATATGATGAAAAACTTTTCAAACCATATACTCATATGCTACTTGTATTTGTATTGAGCTTATTCAAATAGTTGTGACCTATGTGTAGACTTCTTTCATGCATTCAAGATCAAGATTCACGTACACCCACCAAATAAAGCTAACTCTTGCATCAAGAGTTACGCAAGACATGCCATGCATCCACCACAAAAATAAATGCTCCACCATTAATCATGATCTTTCTCTCCCAAAAGAATTATGGGCTATCTAAAAAAATATGAGAGAGTAAAAAAAAATGGACAAGTGTCCAAATGAAAACAATGGGTACTCCGATGCCCGCCTCTCTCTAAAAAAAATGAATGAGCGAGTAAAAAAAATGGACAAGTGTCCAAATGAAAACAATGGGTACTCCGATACCCGCCTCTCTCGATGAATAAAGATAGCCCATAGTTCCCAATTTTCCAAAGGGAGAAAGACATGAGAAAAGGAGTATAGAAAAAGAAAATATTCCACACACTTGCACTTCTTGATCTAAGTGTATGACTGAAGTCTCCTAAGGTCCAATTCTTTGACTTTGCAATATCTACAATACAAGTATGCCTACTTCTTTCTACCCACAACTCCAGATAAAGCTTTAGTTGGTAGACTGAAAAGAAAGGCAAAAGCCTTTGGTGAGGATCATACACATCTTGAGCGAATGAGTGAATCATTTGAGGAACTTGCTTTGATTTTCAAAACTTCTAAAAACTCCGGATTATAAAGTTGCTCAAGGAACAAAAGATAAGCACCTCTGCGAAAGCCGATCTAACATGCAGTGACTAAGGATTTGAGGAGGCTAACAAGCCCCATGGGTGACAAGGTACTAGGGTGAGTAATAGACCAATTTATTCAAACCATGGTAGACACTTTGGTATAGACCTGGCACTTGTGAATAATAATCGGCATTGAAGCAACTCCTGATCAACAACCAAAACCTTAGCTTTTGCTCGGGGACGAGCAAAGGGTAAGCTTGGGGGAGTTTGTTGGCGGTTCTTATCAACATATTTATCCCGCCAACATAGTCCACATAAAAGGAGAAAAGCATGTATTTTACTCATATATACATTAATTGCTAACCAAGTTCCACATGTAGTGCAAAGTTATGTTTTGCAGATCATAAACATGCATACAGGTGGATAACAACCAAAAAGGCGCAATCCAACACGCCGAAATGCGCAAAATGAACAAGAACACAATCACCCCTTGAGCTACACACTTGGGCACTACCTCTTCTTAGTTTTTCCTTGTTCTTGTGCTAGAGAGAGAGCTAGGCAAAGCTATCAAGGAGGGCTTGGCTCCTTGGAGAGATATTGGGTATGAATAAGATAGATCTGATCTCCAAAGCCCTGTCTTCATTCTTTCGATACAGTTCTTCATATGAACTAGAGTATAGTTCTTGTTCTAGTATTCTGGTATATGACTTAGATCTTAGGTCTTATATCATGTTGCTAGTATATGAACTTATGAATAGTTCTTGTGGAATGAGTATAATATACATTCTAGTGTATAGTTCTTATAATATATTGCTACCCTAGGGTTAGTAGTGTATTATATGAATTAGAGCTAAGTGTGTATTGTATTATTCTCACATAGAACATCAGTCTAATTGCTTCATGCTTGTTATATGATTAGAAATAAGCTTTTGTCAAGGGTGGCGGTTTATCATGCTCTTCTGAGTAGGCTCAGGCTTCTTAACTGTCGATCCGTAGGGTCGGGGACCCAGGGGAGTCTGAGTGGGTTCTGTGCATGCAAGCATGGTGCTTGGATGTAGAGGCCGGGTAATTGCATGGTCTTAGTCCACGGTAGTGGGGATGGCGGCAGGTGGTGACAGCCCTGTCCGTCCTTGGCATTCCCCCACGTTCGGCTAGGGTGTAGGAGTCTAAATTGTTACGAGAGGTTGCTGGCAGACCAGTACTCGTGTAATCTCCCGAACCATCTGAAGCATGAGATTAGTTCTATGTCATATGATTGCATGATTAACTTGTTCTATGAATGACTTGTATCTAAACCATGCCTGCTCTATTAGGTTATTCAATTATTCTTTTATTCATTTATTCTTTTAGTCTCTTTTTACTCTTTGCCCTTTTGCCATGCTCAAGATTGTGTTTCTCCACTATTCAAATCATCATTGTTTATCACCTGTTATGACAATTGATCCATTATTGCTATCATGGTATTTGGTACTATATTTATCCTAGAACTTGATACATACAAAGCCTTCCTCGAGCGAACCAATAAATCACGATACTCGGTATATCTCCGGGTGAAATGCTACACGATAATTCTGTGCGCTTGCGGACCTAAACTCCAAACCTACGAACTATCGTAAAGATGCATGCTTAACACTGTTGCTGGAAACGCGCCATTCTAAGCAACTTGTTAAGAGACTTCGTACAGACACTTCTAGCGCCGTTGCTGGGAATAGATCTTCGGGTCCATTTCTATGCCAATATCCGGCGCCGTTGCCATGGATGGATTGCAAAGTCCATTCTTAGTGACGACGTTAGTAAGTGTCAACGTGCATTTCTGGCGCTGTTGCCGGGGATGGATCGTAAGGTCCATTCTTAGTAAGAACGTTAAGAAATGCCAACAATCATCCCGAGCTGCGGCTCACCAATAGACACCCATGACAAGATGGTCCGAAGGTATGTGTTTTCTTCCTCGGTTTGCATCTTGTCTTGCTTCACATTCGCAATCTCCATCTCCAAACCCTCACAAAGTACACACCTAGCCACACATGTGCTACCTGAGTTGGCCTCTTCAAGAGACACAATCTTGGCATTCTTCTCTGCCAACTCAGATTGCAAGCCCGCACAGGACTTGCACGCACCCAACAACGAAGATCTAGCCTTCAGCTCATCGACCTCTCCTACCAACACAACATACTTGCTTCTCAAAGTGAGAAGGTCAGTCATGTGTGTGGTGCACATCTCACACTCCTCCTCATCGGTAACAACTATGGTGGACTTGACAGATTCAAGTTCCTTCACCGTATCCTCCAACTTCTTCCTAAACTCCTTGCGCTCTCTAGCAGCACGCCTAAGCAACTTATCCTGACTAAGGAGTGCGGCAGTAAGCTTCTCGACCTTAGCAGAAAGCTCGTCGGGGGTCTGTGATACCTGAGAGGTGTCATCGTCGTCGTCGTTCCGAGGAGTGTCCTCCAGCTCGCCATCGACCTCCTTGCCGAGGGCCATGGTGCAGAAGCCCTCGTCGTCGGAGAAGAAGCAGAGGCCGTTCAGCTTGTCCTCGATCCTCTTCATCTTCTGAGACTCGTCGTCGCTTGAAGAAGCGGAGTCGTCATCTGAGTCGTCGACATCGCTGAGCGTGGCGAAGAACGCACGCTGTTCAGCCTGAGCCTTCTCCAAGTACTTCGTCTTGATGTACTCCTTGTTGAAGCCGCCCTTCCGCTTGTGCTTCGTGGGGACGTACTTCTCCTTGCGCTTGCTGGAGTCATACTTGTGCCCATGTTCCGCCTTGCCGAAGGTCTGCTTGTTCTTCTTCGGGCAATTGGAGATGAAGTGGTTGGGGTCGCCGCACTCGAAGCAACCTGAGCATCCTCCTCTGCGGCGACGGTTCATGCGGTTGTTGTGAAACCGTGAGAACCGGTTGGCGAGCAAAGCCAACTCATCATCCCCCAAAGACTCCAGCTGCTCCTCTGTGATAGAAAAGAGTGAAGAGAGTGCAAAACCTCCAGAGGGGTTAGCAGAAGAGCCAGAAAGCAAAGCCATTGACGGGCCAGAAGGATTCTCGTAAGAAGCCCTCGACATGGCGTCAATCTCACTAGACTTGAGCTTACTAAAGAGCTCGTCGCAAGTGAGGGTCTCATAGTTAGACGATTCGATGATCGCCTGGACCTTTGAGTTCCACACCGACCGATCGAGAGTATGCAAAAGCTTCAAAGCCCTCTCAAGATCGTCGAAACGCAACAGCTCCTTGTTCGCTCTCATCTTGTTGACAATGACCTGAAAGCGAGCGAATAAACTTTCTATGCTCTCGCCAGGCATTTATCGAAAGTTCTCATACTCCCGATTGTGCGATTCGTAGAGACGGGATTTGACTTGAGTGGTTCCCTCATGGAAGCGCATAAGGGTCGCCCAAATCTCACGAGCCGTAGGGAGGTGAGAAACGCGATCGAACTCGGACATGCTCAAACAGGAGAAAAGAGCGTTACGCGCTCGGCTATTGGCATCGTGCTCATCCATCGGAAGCTGAGTAACACGAGCAGCCAAGACAACGTAATCCTCCTTGTTGCAAATCTCCCAAACCGAAGAGCCCATGCTCTGGAGATAGGCCGACATGCGTATCTTCCAATACGCATAGTTCGTCCCATCGAAAAACGGCGGTTTGCCGACGCCGCGATCCATGTCGCCTTCTGTGGATCTGGAACCGGCTAAGGTGGAAGATCCTTAACCTTCTCTGATACCAATTGAAGGACCGAGAATACAATAGCAAGGCGACCAAAGGGGGGGGTGAATGGGAGCCATAAAAATTTCTCTCAAAACTTTGGCCTACTGTCCCAAAATCAACCCCCAAAAGCTACGACCGAAAACGTGATGCCCACGACCCTTGGAAGAGGGTGGATGATCCCTTGGATCACAGCGAGGCACCACAAAACGATAGCGAACCAAACACCAAAAGCACCGGTACAAGTTTGCCCCTTGAAAACCTAGTCCCGAACGTAGATTGAAGACTACGTCGAGAAATCCACAAATACCGATGCTAACAAGTAGCAAAGATACTTAGAGATGTTTCTTGGCTAACTATAGGACCAAACGAGAAGTCCGGAAACAAAGCGAAGAAGACGGGAGAGCGAACGCACTAAACCACAACAAACAGCATGATCCCGGACTGTCCGTCGGTACGGTCCCAGACTGTCCGGCCCTACTGCGGACTGTCCGCGAGCAGGTGGCGGACTGTCCGCCGGCAGAAAGTGCAAAACTGCACAGCTGCTGAAGTCCCCTGGTCGACTCGCGGACTGTCCGCGATCGACTATGGCGGACTGTCCGCCGGTCTAATAGCAGCAAAGCGTTCGAGCCATGCAGCCACTGACCAGGCTGAAGCCCAACGCGTGGACTGTTCGCGCCCCCAGTGGCGGACTGTCCGCGGATGAACAGAGAGGGCGATTTCAGTCGCCCCTCTCACGAATCCTCCCAAAACCGAATCAAAACTCAATCCCACGTTCCCAAACTTGGAGAGGATGATCACGAGGTAGTTAGGAGACTATCCCCAAGAAATCATCCGCTCAAATCGATTCAATCACCGGGAAATTGAAAGGGGAGGAGTATGAACGAAAAAGCACCACGAAAACGAAATCAACCCGATCTACTTGTTTGTGAGGAGTTAGATAAATTCCTTCGGTGGAAATGATCTCCTCACTATAAAGAACAAGTTGATTCAAACGGATTTCGCAAAGACACAATAGAGAGGGAGATAGAGTGACGGAAAAATCAGGAAGAAACGAAGAACGTGAAGAACACGAACAAAACACAAATCAAGTCATCGATCTGCAACCGTGTAGCTACCACACGCTACAATAGTGAGGTTACGACCTCACTTCCTCAAAATCTCTAGTACACAGAGGTATGGTTCTCTGTGGATCTCAGTAGCTACAGCCGGGGATTGGGAGAGCAGGAAACCCTAGAAGCAAAGAGCAAATGACTGAGATAGAATGGGAGGAGGGTGTCTCCCTCTACTTATCCTAATTCTAATTCCTACTCTACCCCTCTCTAATTAAAGAGCGAACCAGCTAAACCCTAGGGTTATTCTGGACCAACTCGTGGTAGGTGGTGATCCGACGACCATGCCCGCACAACTGGTAGCGTTGCCTCGACGCAACCTCACCGATTGTCGCCACGTGCCGCCTCCGTTCTACTTGTCCTTTACCCGGACGTCGCACCCCCGGTTTTGTGGCCCAAACCGGGAAACCAGCCTTCACAGCCAACCCCCGGTTTTGAGGCCCAAACCGGGAAACCCGCCGTCCGTCGCCTAAGTTTTGTGGCCCAAACTCAGAAACCCGCAGCACCTAGGTTTTGAGGCCCAAACCTGGAAACCGTCCTCAGCCCGAGTTTTGTGGCCCAAACTCGGAAACCATTAGCGCCTAGGTTTTGAGGCCCAAACCTGGAAACCGTCCACTCGGTGGTTTTTCTGTGGCTCAACCACCAAACCGAGCCGTAGAGGGGATGGACCGCCCGTCCACCCTGTCCACCGACACGTGTCCCCAGGTCCTCGACCCGAGCAACACCGTGACCGCAAGTCTTCGCTCGTCGCTGTCCCAGGCTGTCAGCCACCACAGCTGATCCTCAGGCCACAGGTCCCTCAGTCCAAGCCTCACGTCCGCCCTTTGCCACTCTCGGTCCATCGGCACGCCACGTCTCTACTTGACCTTCACCTTGCCCTCGATCACTGTATCCGTGCTCGACACCTGCACAACACAAGCCAAAGAACATGCGCATCATCCCAGTTGACAATCACTCATCACCCAGAGACTCGGCATACACCCATGTATCCGCAAAGGCGACATGCCGGCCCGAACCTGTCTAAATCGCCGTCTCTTGTCCCTGTGTCCACGCTTTACAGACGTCACGCACGCCTCCGCCGCTCAATCTACTACCTTGGGCATACCCCTCGGTAGACTATCGAACATATTTCGTCGACAGTTGGTGCGCCGTGTAGGGGGTGTGTGCTACGACACCATGATCTGCCAAGCGGTTACTTTCCCTCGCTTCATGGTTCTTCCGGAGTCGGTCACCACTTTTCAGATCGGATCTATGATCTGGACCGTGGGCGACCACGCTTCTGCTCCGAAAATCATGGAATCTACGCAGCTTCCTACGCCGGACGCTCTGTCGTCCATCCGCAGCGTCATCAAGCCGACGCGCCGTCCACCAAGAATCGTCCCTTGCGATGACCTGATCGAAGCCATCGACCAAGCCAACCAAGGAATTGCAGAATGCATTGACGCCATCGAGGTAGCTCGTATACAGCTTTCCGACCAATCTTGCCTTGAGCAATTTTCAAGCGCGCGACCCACCCACCGCCCCAGATCGGATCGGCATCCGATTCATTGCCGCACTTCGTCTCCAAGGTCCATGCCCTTCGGGCTCCGCGTTGCGGCTCCTACATATGAGCACCAGGCGCTGCGACGGCTCTCCGACCAGCTTCAATCTTTTGGCTCCCACTAGATGGCTCCAACCAGCAAGCGCGATCGAATGACTCCATCTCCACTCGTCGGCATGGTGACTCTACAAGAGATCTCCGGTGACACTGTGTCGGAAAGTTCGGCGTCCCGATCTACCACGACAAATGGCTCCACCTCCACGCGGTCTACGACCGTCATCTCCACCGACTCCGAGGCCGACTTCCCGCTATATCGCGGCGGCATCATCTTCAACGTCTCCGCCGATAGCCCTCCACCGCCGAATGAAGTGGAAGGTGAACGCGCCAATTGGGAGCAACGCAACATCGATCGGCAACGCCGGCGTGACGACGAACGACGCGACCAGGAGCGCCGCGACCGGGAGCATTGCGACAACGAACGACGTCGGGAACGGGACCATGCTGGAGGCCGTGACCTCATCTACAAGTTTGACAGGGTCGATGATCAACATTTCTACCCGACCCCAAGCGCCAACCTCGCCGTCGTCTATAACGAACTCTCCAAGCTTCCGCTGACCCCGGAGCTACAGAAGGTTGTCGCCCATGTCAAAGCTGCCACCGTGCAGTGCAACGAGAGAAGCCGCTACGCCTCACCTTCCGGATCGTCGTACAGCGGAACGCCACCAAGCCCGCATCCTTCACGCCGACGGAGATCGCCGCCACGTTGCGACCAGGAAGTCTCCCAAGACAATCGCGCTCGCGGTCAAGCTCCGGCTCCCGACGCCTCGACAGGGCCACGCCCTTTCACCTCCCGGCTCCGAGCCGTCCAATGGCCTCAAGGCTTCAAAGTCACCACGGTGGACAAGTATGATGGAAAGGCCAACCCGGAGTAGTGGCTTACCACGTACGAAATCGCCATTCAGGCAGCCGGCGGAGGATCCGACGTGATGGCCAAGTACCTCCCCGTGATGCTATCGTCTTCGGCCAATAGCTGGCTCCACAAGCTCGCCGAGAACACCATCGACATCTAGGAGCAACTAAAGGAAGTCTTCATCAAGACATATAGCGCCACTTGCGTTCAGCCAGGAACGCGCTATGTTCTCTAGAACGTCCACCAGGAGCACAACGAAGGCCTCCGAAGCTACATCAGACGATTCTCCACCATGCGACTCATGATTCCGGAGATCGCCGATGCTGAAGCCATCTCTACGTTCTCCAACGGTCTACGCCATAAGGAGCTCCGTGACAAGATCATCCGGAAAAAGGTAACCACGGTCACCGAACTAATGACTATCGCCAACTACTACGCCGATGCTGACGATGCCCATCGCCATCATGAACGCCCGCGTCGCCGATCACGGTCCCAGGAGCGTCGCCGTGAGGACGATCGTAGCAATGAACGACGCAATGAAGGACGCGACCACCGTGACGACCGAGATCGCCGGCACGATCGGACAGAGTCTTCCCGTCCGAGAACAGACCACCGTCGGCGCGACCGCCGCTACATCGCCAACACCAATACTCGGCCAAGGCGCACCTGCGACAATGACTACGAGAAGCTCCTCAACGGCCCGTGTCCTCTCCGCAAAGGCTCCAGACACTCCATGCGCGAGTGCGACACCATCGCCCGCAACGTCCGCGGGAGTGACGACAAGCGACAGCGAATCGACAACGACAAGGACAAGGACGCCGACAACAACGAGCCTGCCTTCCGTGCACCAGTGAGGACCCTCTCCATCTTCGGCGGCAACGTCATCATCGAGACTGAGCAGAAGCGGCGCCAAGTACGACGCGACATCGCCTCCGTCGCGGCCATCACCGACGACCCCGCCAACGTTCGCTACCTCGACTGGTCGGAGCGCCCCATCACCTTCTCCAGGTAGGACCAATGGTCGGACGACAAGTATCCAGGGCGTTTTCCTCTCGTCATCGACCCAGTGATCTCCAACTGCCGCTACCGCAAAGTCCTCGTCGACGGTGGAAGCGCCCTCAACATCATCTTCTCATCGGCTTTCCGCGAGCTCGACTACTCCAAGCGGGATTTGTTCCCGGTGAATTTCCCTTCTGGGGCATCGTACCGGGTAAACCATGCATTCCCGTTGGACAGATAACCCTCCCAGTGCAGTTCAGCACCTCTGACCACTTCCGCGAGGAGTACATCACCTTCATCGTCGCCGATTTCGACACCGCCTACCACGCCATCCTCGGTCGCCCGACGCTCTCCAAGCTCATGGCTGTTCCACACTACGCCTACCTCGTGCTCAAGATGCCAACGAAGAAAGGCGTCCTCAGCGTTCGGGCAAATCTCCAAGTGGGGTACGAGTGCGAGCAGGAGACAATCAACTCCGCCGAGACACGCCAACAGCTCCAGGGTGCCTAAGACTGCATCGCCGACGCCGCTAAGCTCCGCCCCGACGATCTCGAGATCCCGGAGACCTCCGACCAGCGCTACAGCAAGAAGTTGAAGGACACGAAGCAGGTGGCCCTAGTGGACGGCGCTCCGGAGAAGACTGCCATCATCGGCACCAACCTCGACCCCAAATAGGAAGACGAGCTCGTCAGCTTCCTACGGAGCAACGTTGACGTGTTCGCCTGGAAACCAGCGGACATGCCTGGAGTTCCACGGAAGTTCGTCGAGCACTCCCTGAACGTCTCCTCAACCGCTGTTGACGGTCCTTAAACACCAGTTTTACCATCAACATTTGACCCTAAAGTCCACCAAAAATGCATGAAATGTAGTCAAATAGGTTTCAAACTAACCAAATTCCACATGTCCATAGAATTCTATTTGAATGCAGGATTTGAACCAAATTTGGACATATGGACCCACCAAGAGATAAGCCCACTCAGCAGGGCCCAAATGGGCCTAAGAGGGGTGGCGCCCGCCAGCTCTAAGTGGCGCCCGCCACTTGGGTTGGCCCAAGTTCCATCCCTGCCACGTCACCGGTCCGTGTGACCTTCCCAGGGCCAAATCTTGGCCCTTGGTCACGAGGTCAGTGGCATCGGACGGCTCAGGGAGGAGTGGCGTGGATCAAGGCTGAATGTCGGTTGCTAGGACATGCAACCGACCTCCAAACCGCCTTGGACAACCACCTGGATGCCATTGAAGCAGAGGCGGATCATCCAACGGCCAGGGAGCTGGCGGCCGCCAGTAGGGGGTGGCGCCCGCCACCTGACCTAACCCTAGGTCGGGTGGCTGCCCCCTATAAGAACCCCCCTCACTCCACAAGACTATAAATACTTCCCTGGTGACACCACTTCATTTGTACCAAAACACCTTCACATTACCATCCCAAGCAAAGCAAGAGAAGCAAGTGAGAGTTAGGTTAGAAGCTTAGAGAGCTTAGGTAAGTAGGTAGCTAGTAGAGCAAGGCATCTTCGCCCTCGCGGTAGCGCTGCTCAAGGCTTAGCTCAAGAGTAGAGGCGTGCGAGTGATCGGTCCTGGAGCTGGGAAGAGTCTTCCTTCATCTCCAGTTCAGGTTTTGCTCTTGTTACTCAAGCACTTACTATATTCTAGTTCATCATTTCAAGTATTACTTTATTCTACTTATCAATATTGAGTGGTATACTTGATTGATTGCTTGAGTGCCTAGCTATCCTACAGTTCAATTCACTTAGCCATAGTAGTTAATCTCTAGTGAGCTTAGTGTTTGATCTTTGCCAATAGGTGCTTAGTTAGTTTAGTGTTTATCTTATTAAGTCAAGTGTTTGCTCTGACGTCCGCAAGCGTGTCTCTATTCAAAGCTAGGGTAGAGATAGTTAGAATATAGTTAAGCGTGGTGCTTAGTTATAGACTTACCTTCAGATACGGCTGGAACCCCGGATAGCTGTGGTAGCAAGCAGGTGGTGACAGCCCTGTGCGCCTTGAATTCCACCACGTAGTTGGCCCAGTTTAACAGTAAGGCTCGTTGTGCTAGCGTTCGACCTAAGTAAGTGGTAAAGGCTAGTACGCCTCGATACTTGACAAGATAGGAATAAAACTATACTCAACGTAGTTGCTTTATTGTCTTTTGCCTGACTTGCTTCGTAACTATCTCGCTTCGTAGTTATCTAGGATTAGTTATTAGTAGTTAGTAGTAGTTATCTTAGTTACCCTCTATCTACCTATCCATCCACCTTACCTTAGCCATCCATTTCATCCTTACCTAGCCATCCATATATTCTTTATAGCCTTTCATCTTCCCTTCTCCCCTTTTCTCTTTTCTTCTTTCTTCGACTCTCATCCCCTTGACTCAACTCATACACCACCCTAGCCTTCCCTTGGGATCAAATAAATCGACACCTGGTACTCCCAGGCGAAGTGCTACTATGATAGTTCTGTGCGCTTGCAGAATCTCCTCCTGGTAGATTGCATTCTCGCTAGCTAGCTCCTACTAGTGTCGGGACTGACAACCACGATTGGCATTAGTAGAGAGCTACTTTAGTTACCCTATCCTAGGTGTAGCTAAGAACTACCAACAAGCATTTCTGGCGCCGTTGCCGGGGAAGGCAATCGGTGTGTCGGTTGAGTCCGTGTCGAATTTATCTTCGTCTAAGCTCCCACTTAGCGAATCCCATCTTACCCCATTCTTCCTTTCCTTAACTCTTCTTATCTTTTTCCTTCATCTTCTTCAACTTCTTTCTTTCTTATCTCGTTCTATCTTCACGATGGCCAATAAGACCATAGGTGAATTTTCTGCTCCTTCTGCCGCTAATGTAGTGATAGGACCAGACGTGATAGATGCCAACCTGAATTTTGAGTTGAAACCGGCTCTGATCACGATGGTCCAAGCTAGCCCGTTCTGTGGCAAAGCTCATGAGGATGCCAATGCTCCCTCCAACAATTTTTGGATATTTGCGGCACCTTCACCATTAAGGGGATAACCCAAGAAGCCATCCGTCTTCGTCTCTTTCCTTTCTCTTTGCTAGGAAAAGCGAAGCAATGGTTCTATACCAAACGCAACGCTGTAGACACATGGGACAGGTGTTCCAATGCTTTTCTCGCTAAATTCTTTCCGATGGGCAAGACGAATGCTCTTCGCAACAAAATCTCCAGCTTTATGCAATAAGCCGAGGAATCTATTCCCGAGGCTTGGGAGAGGTTGCAAGAGTACGTCGCTGCTTGTCCGCACCATGGTATGGAGGACTGGCTATTGATCCAGAACTTCTACCATGGCCTAACCCCTCTCTCTAGAAGCCACTTGGATGCCGCCGCCGACGGTGCATTCTTTTCTCTGAATGTTGCAGATGCTAAGGCTCTCATAGAGAAGATGGTGGCAAACCAAGGATGGAATGACGAAAGACTACAGCCCCGTAAGCGAGGTATGCATTCCCTTAAGGAGGCCGACATGATCGTGGCCAAGATGGACCTGCTGGCAAAGAAGCTGGATAGCTGTGAGAAGATGAACCAACAAGAGAGTGTCCAATCTCTGGAATCCTACATGACTTGTGAAGTCTGTGGAGAAACCATACATTCTGGGAACCACAGCCCCGAGCTACATGAAGATTTGAACTTCATCAACAAGAGTAACAGTTTATGTCAACAGAATCAAGGATGGAATAAGCCTGCAAACTCTCAAGGTAACAATTCATTCCCCCACTCTAATTTTCATAAGTCTGATAATCTCTCATTCCTGAAGAATTTAGTTTACTCACAAGGTAAAACTACTGATTCCTTGAAAGAGAGATTAATGGCAAATGATAAAATTCTTGAGAAAATAAATGCTAAATTGGAAGATTTCTCATCTGCTCTGAAAAATCAACTTAGCTTTAATAAGATGTTAGAAACCCGATTAGCTCAACTTGCTGCTATCATACCATCTTTTGAACCTAGCAAAATTCCTACTAAACTTGACATGGAAACTGCAAACATGGTTGAAATAAAATATTTTAGTTATTATGAAGATCAAACCATGACTGTTAAAAAGGGTGATCCTGGTAGTCCCATAATTAGATGCTCAATCTTTGGTGAAGTCTTTAAAAATGCCATGTGTGATTTAGGATCGAGTGTGAACATTTTATCTAAAGATTTCTATGAAAACTCGTTCTTTCCACCCATGTCATCCACATCTGCCTATGTTGTGCTAGCTGATCAATCCACTTGCTATGTAGAAGGAATAGTTAATGATTTACCTGTTCATATTAGAGGCTCCTATGTTCCTGCTGATTTCATAATACTAGATATGGGAAATAGGAAAGATGTGCCTCTAATCTTAGGTAGACCCTTCTTGAATACTGTTAATGCTTGCATATATGTGGGAAGTGGTAAAATTCAAATGACATTAGGAGGGAGGAAGGAAATTCTCCTTCTCCCGTGGTCCCGCATATGCCGCTAACATGCAGGTAGCAAAACCCGTTCGTACCAAGAAGAGGCGCCCAAGAACAAGGTGGAACAGAAAGAAAGAACCACCTCCCGAGTTGTGTGATTCACATAACAAGGGAGAGGTGCCAAAAGAAGAAGAACCAGATGGAGTACTAAGAGAAGAAGTGCCCAAGGAAGAAGATCCTGCGGATACATGGGTGTATGCCGAGTCTCTGAGTGATGAGTGATTGTCAACTGGGATGATGCGCATGTTCTTTGGCTTGTGTTGTGCAGGTGTCGAGCACAGATACAATGATCAGAGGCGAGGTGAAGGTCCAGTAGAGACGTGCCATGCCGATGGACCGAGAGTGGTGAAAGGCAGACGTGAGGCTTGGACTAAGGGACCAGAGGCCCGAGGATCAGCTATGGTGGCTGACAGCCTGGGACAGCGATGAGCGAAGACTTGCGGTCATGTGTTGCCTGAGTCGTGGACTTGGGGACACGTGTCGGTGGACGGGGTGCACGGGAGGTGCATCCCTTCTACGACGTCGGTTTGGTGGTTGAGCCAGGGAAAAACCATCGGGTGGACGGTTTCCAGGTTTGGGCATCAAAACCTGGGCGTGGATGGTTTCCGAGTTTGGCCACAAAACTCGAGTTGAGGACGGTTTCCAGGTTTGGGACTCAAAACCTGGGTGCTGCGGGTTTGCTGAGTTTGGGCCTCAAAACTCAGGCGCTGGAGGGCTGGTTTCCTGGTTTGGGCCTCAAAACCAGGGGTTGCCTGGAAAGGCTTGTTTCCCGGTTTGGGCCACAAAACCGGGGGTACAGAGCGAGGGCGGCACGTGGCGGCAATCGGGAGGTTGCGTCGAGGCAACGCTACGAGTTGTGCGGGCGTGGCCGTCGGATCCACCTACCACCGAGTTGGTCCAGAATAACCTTAGGGTTTAGCTGGTTCGCTCTGTAATTAGAGAGGGGTAGAGTAGGAATTAGAAATTAGGATAAGTAGAGGGAGACACCCTCCTCCCTTCCTATCTCTGTCATTTGCTCTTTGCCTCTAGGGTTTCTTGCTCTCCCAATCCCCTGCTGTAGCGAACCTGAGATCCACAGAGAAGAGAACAATACCTCTGTGTCCGTAAGATTTTGAGGAAGTGAGACCGTAATCTCACTGTTGTAGCGTGCGGTAGCCACATGGTTGCAAATTCGTGGTTGCGATTCGCATTTTGTTTCTGTTCTTCCCGGAATCCTTTTTCTCCACGTTTTTCCCGTTGATCGATCTCTCTACTTGGTGCGTGTTTTGCAAATCCGTTTGAACCAAGTTGTTCTAGATCGTGAGGCACTACCTTTCTCCGAAGGAATTCACCTCTAACCTCACGAGCTAGTAGATCGGTTGATTTTCGTTTCGGGTCAAGTTTTTCTCTCTTCCCCCGAATTTCTTCGATTCATCGATTTGGAGATAGGTTCGAGCTATGATCTCTTAGAGATAGCTCACTATCCTTCTTGTAACTCCTCTCACCAAGTTAGATCCCTAGAGGATTCGTTTTGGGTGAGATCGAGTGGAATCGGTGAACGAACTGTGCGTTTTCAGGGTGACCGGACGCTGGGTCGGGCTGACCGGACGCACAGGTCCTGAGTCCGGTCGGTGAATGTGTTTGTTGTGTTTTTGCTGTGACTTGACCAGACGCACAGGTGGTCACTGACCGGACGCACTCAACACACTATTCATCAGCTTTTGGGTTTGTGACCGGACGCACTGAAACTGACCGGACGCTCTTCTTCACTGAGTCCGGTCAGGAACAGAGAGTTCCAAAACCGTGTTCTGCCAGACCGGACGCGTCCGGTGCATACCGACCGGACGCACCAGTGAGTCCGGTCAACACTGTTTTGCACGTTTTCGTCCGCAGTTTGTTCGTCCGACTTCGGATTTGGTTTCCATGTTTTGCATTAAATTCCCGACTCTGTGCTCTATAGAAACATGGCTTCCCACTTCGCAAAAACGCCTGAATCCCCCTCGCGTTGCTCGGGGGAGGTTGAGGTTATGATGAGGGACGGCCCGATCTTCCGAGAGGTAGCGATACGTTCGATTGGTGGAGAACTCGATGTTGGCGATCCGGCTTCAAATCAGACACGATTCGAACCATGCAACCGTTACACCACTGCTCCGTTGGTTATCAACAAAGCACAACTTGATTGACCTCGCCAAGAAGGCTAATCCTGCAAGCGAATCGAAGAACACAAGCAAGAAGGTAAAAACACACAATCTGAAATTGCAAATATGAATCTCACGAATTTATATGGAGGGTTCAAGAACTCGGTTCCAAAGGACTAATCGACACAGTGGAGGAGATCAAGAATGGGGCCCTGGATCACTGTAAAAGGATTCGACACCACAGTTACAATGAACGATTCAGTTTCACGATCGAAAACTAAACTCTAAACAAAACCCAAGACCTAACAATGATGACGGCGGCTAATTATAGGGTTTAGGACGTCATCTATGCTGGACGCGCCCCCTAATGGGCTCTAAGATGATACACGGCCCAACGGACCAAAATACGGTGACGCAGCACCCTGGCAGATTCTGGATGCTGACTTGTTTCAATGGTTCCCATTGACTTAGGACGTATTTTGATGTGATTCCAAAGCCATTGGTTAGCTTATTAAATTATCTTTCCAAGCATATCTGGTTCGTCGAAAACGGAGTCTGTATGCGTCCGGGGCGTTGATTTTACCTGGGACTGCTCCTGAATTCCGAGGGTGACGTGGAAGCTGAGTTGGAAACGGATTGCAACTTGGGGAAGACCATGACGTCGGTGAGTCCAGCGTGGTGATGTCCTCATCATCCTCCCCTTATTGAATTGGAGTCGTCCTCGACTCCATCTTGGCGATGTCCTCATCATCCCCTCCTTCTAAAATTGGAGTCGTCCGCGACTCCATGTCACCTCCAAGCTCCTGCAAAAGGTTAGTGACCGCACAATGCGAAACACAAGGTATAGGATCATGTGCAGCAACACTAACATGCCGACAAAGCATAGTATAACAAGGAGCATCATTATTATCACATAACTCATTAGTAGCAGAAGTTGTAGCAAGAAAAGCACCTCCTTTTAACTTAATCTCATTATTTTTAGCAATGGCTGTTGGAGGTTTATTTTTATTTTTAATCTCTTTAGCATGTTTGATATTATCGGTAGGAGACAAAAGCAGCAAAGTAATGTTCTTGTCCTTATGTGTGATTGTGTATGTATTAGTTCTACCATGATGTATAGCATCATTATCAAATTCCCATGGACGACCTAATAAAATGGAACAAGCTTGCATAGGGACAACATCAAAATCAGCAGTATCATGATAAAAGCCTGTGAAAAAGCTAATGCGTGCTGATCTAGTTACCTTAGTCATACCATTATTATTGAACCATTGAAGTTTGTACAGATATGAATGTTGTCGTGTGGTCAAGCCAAGCTTCTCAACCAAATCAGAACTCACCAAATTGTTGCAACTCCCGCTATCAATGATGGTGAGAACACGACAACCCTGCACAATGAGATACATGTGGAACAAATTGTGGCGTTGAATCTTCTTCTCTTCTTCTTCATGTCCCACACGTGTACTCAACACACGCTGCACAAGAAGACTAGGATAGTCCACGGCAGCGGCCACAGAATCAATGGTGATGGTCTCCTTGTCTTGATCATCCTCGGTGGAATCTGCAGCAATGTTAGCAGCAAGAGCTAAATCATCTTCAACATCACTAGTACTTACATATCCATCCTCGGTAGCAATGAAAGCACGACGACTGGGGCAATCCTTCATGACATGTCCCATGCCTTTGCATCGGTGACAAATGATTGTAGAGCTGGACGAGGAAGATCTAGTAGAAGCACCCGAAGTAGCACCTTTCTTGAATTGTGGAATCTGCACATTAGACAATTTACTTACCCCTGAAGGTGTAGATGGTTGTGGTGCTGCAGGAAGCGTGGGCGTCGCCGGCTTGGTACGTTGCTGAAAAGGTCTCCCATTGTTATACCTGAATGGTAGGTGTTGTTTGTGTCCCTGTACTTCTCGTTCAGCTTTAAGAGCAAGATGATATAATTGGCTGAACCTAGTCCAATCTTTGTAATCAAGAATATCCTGGATATCACGATGTAAACCACCAAAGAATCTAGCACTAGCATCATCATCATCATCTTCATGTATACCACAACGTGCTAAACCAATAAGCAATTCTTGATAATATGCCTCTACTCCTTTATCACCTTGTTTTAAAGTTTACAGTTTTAAACGTAGATCACGTTGGTAATAAGGAGGAACAAAACGAGATTTCATGCGTTGCTTTGAAGCATTCCAAGTTTGAGGCACAACAACAGCATTATTAGCATTGCAAAGATCACTCTACCAGAATAAAGCAAAATTAGTAAACTCACTAGTAGCAAGTCTAACTCTATGCTCAGCAGGAACATTATGAGAATCAAATTTTTGTTGAATAGCAAGTTCCCAATCTAAATATGTCTCTGGATCCATATTACCAGCAAAGGAAGGTAGGCTAAATTTATTTTTAGCAAAAAGATCATTATTAAGATTATTACCTCCCATACCGCGACGATTGAAGTTGAGGCGTCGACGGGGACCAGCATCAGCATCTGCATCGTCCTCACCAAAAGCATCCGCATCTTCGTCATCACGATGAGGTTGAGGGCGTTGTTCAAGCTGTTCAATGTCGTTGACCAGATTGTTCACATTGCGCGTCAGCTCGGTCATGATGTTGCGTTGTTCATTCATGAATATCGTAAGCTCGCCTTTGGACACACACTCATTGAAGTCCGTCGGAATTCCTGCCATTGTTAGAAGATAGAAAAAGACAACAGCAAAGGATTATCCCTATCAACTAAAGGAACCAAGTGGTGGTGGTAGAAGTGGAAGTGGAATGCAAAATCACAAGCGGCTTACCACCGTCTTGCCTGTAATCTTACCAACGCCAAACAAGATCAAACCAAAGTGACGAAGCAATCTATTGTTGAGCGTGGGTAACAGTTGCAAGATGAACCTGTGCTGACAGAAGTATATGTGGAGCTATAGGTAGGCACAATATGACAACAAGGATGAGCAATTAACGAATACAGATTAGCAAAGTTCAATAAGTATCCAAAGCACAAGTCACAATTGCTGGCTAAGACGTGTGTAGACGTAGCGCAATGAGATGAAACAAAGAACGATGGAAAGAACTCACAGAATAGCAAAGACACTGATTTTTCCTTTTTCCTGAATTTTCCCTTTGATTTTCCAAAAAGGTACTAGTAGGAATCAAACTTTTTTATTTTTTCACTATTTTTTTTAATTTTTCTCTGAACAAGGATCACACAAGATGTAACCACAAAAATTGGCACCTGCAACTGAGGTCGGATGTGGTCTACACAAAATTTACAAGTTCTCTGAAAAGCGTGCAGAAACCTTGACTATTTTTTTTATTTATTTTCCCGAATGCTTTTGGCAATTTTGAGAGGACCAAATAGGGCAAAGCCGAGTTTGGGTCGGCTCCAAACGGTGTCAAGAATCTCCACAAAAAATTTCAGATTTTTATGACAAACGAGCGAAAAGTTATGTCTGTCTTACCGAAGGTACCTCAAGTTATGGTTTTAGAAAGGCACAACACGAAAACGACAGATAGAGCAACTCGGCAGCGGCAGTTAGGGCAAAGCAACCCGAAACGCCAACAACGATCACAAGAGCAAGCGTCCTTGTGACTAACAACAGTAGGTAGATGCGAGATGATGTAAGGAGGGCTGCGATGCAGGCAAAAAATAGAGCGGTTGGCAACCTATCTAGGGTTTGCGCGACGGCGAGAAGTTACACAAGGCGGCTAGCGGGGCAAGTCGAGTAATGTGGTGGCTTCGACTTGTTGTTTGGGAACAGTGGATGTGATAGCGGCGGAAACAAAGAAACAGCGAAGGCACGTTGAACTACGACGATGAACACAACCTAAACCAGCAACAAGACTCGACCACGGACACAAACTCAACAAAGCGAAACTTAAACGAAATTGCAAAGGCACAAAGGGCGATAGGACAACAGAAATTGAAATAATTTTTATGGCTTTTTGTGGACTGTAGGTAAAGAGCAGATATGAATCTAGGGGCAAACGAGATTATACCTCGCGGGAAACCTGAAATATCCGATACCAATTGATGAGGGACGGCCCGATCTTCCGAGAGGTAGCGATACGTTTGATTGGTGGAGAACTCGACGTTGGCAACCCGGCTTCAAATCAGACACGATTCGAACCCTGCAACCGTTACACCACTGCTCCATTGGTTATCAACCAAGCACAACTTGATTGACCTCGCCAAGAAGGCTAATCCTGCAAGCGAATCGAAGAACACAAGCAAGAAGGTAAAAATACGCAATCTGAAATTGCAAATATGAATCTCACAAATTTATATGGAGGGTTCAAGAACTTGGTTCCAAAGGACTAATCGACACAGTGGAGGAGATCAAGAACGGGGGCCCTGGATCACTATAAAAGGATTCGACACCACAGTTACAATGAACGATTCAGTTTCACGATCGAAAACTAAACTCTAAACAAAACCCAAGACCTAACGACGACGACGGTGGCTAATTATAGGGTTTAGGACGTCATCTATGCTGGACGCGCCCCCTAATGGGCTCTAAGACGATACACAGCCCAACGGACCAAAATACGGTGACGCAGCACCCTGGCAGATTCTGGATGCTGACTTCTTTCGACGATTCCTGTTGACTCCGGATGTATTTTGATGTGATTCCAAAGCCATTGGTTAGCTTATCAAATTATCTTTCCAAGCATATCTGGTTTGTTGAAAACAGAGTCCGTATGCGTCTGGGGCGTTGATTTTACCCGGGACTGCTCCTGAATTCTAAGGGTGACGTGCAAGCTGAGTTGGAAACGGATTGCAACTTGGGGAAGACCATGACGTCGGTGAGTCCAGCGTGGCGATGTCCTCATCAGGTTACCCAAAGCCCATCTTGTCACTAGTTGACTCGCGTGGATTTGGGTGAGGGAACTTTTGTGGTGTCCCGCTGTGTTCCTAGGGAACATCCACCCATTCTCTTGGGTCGTGGACATCACGCACATCGTCTTTGCTCTTGGGGTTGATTTTCGGGATAGAGGTTTAAAGTTTCTGAAAAGAAATTGAAGCTCCCATTCACCCCCCTTTGGTCGCTTTCTGGTAGCTCTTTCGGTCCTTCAATTGGTATCAGAGCGGGTTAAGGATCTTCCACCTTAGCCGGTTCCAGATCCACAGAAGGCGACATAGATCGCGGCGTGGGAAAACCGCCGTTTTTCGATGGGACCAACTATGCGTATTGGAAATATGCATGTCGGCCTATCTGCAGAGTTTGGGTGCTTCCATTTGGGATATTTGCAACTCTGCTGATTACGTGGTCTTGGCTGTTCGTGTCTCTCAGCTTCAGATCGATGAGCACGATGCCAATAGCCGAGCCCGTAATGCTCTTTTCTCATGCTTGAGCATGAGTGAGTTTGATCGTGTTTCTCACCTCGCTACGGCTCGGGAGATTTGGGCTACCCTCAAGCGTTTCCATGAGGGAACCTCTCATGTCAAAACCCGTCTCTACGAGTCGTTCAAGCGAGAGTATGAGAACTTTCGACACATGCCTGGCGAGAGCATAAAAAGTTTATTCGCTCGCTTTCAGGTCATTGTCAACATGATGGGGGCTAACAATTAGCTGTTGCCTTTCGACGATCATGAGAGAGCTTTGAAGCTTTTGCATACTCTCGATCGGTCGGTGTGGGATTCCAAGGTTCAAGCGATCATCGAATCATCGAACTATGAGACCCTCACGTGCGACGAGCTCTTCAGTAAGCTCAAGTCCAGTGAGATTGACGCCATGGCAAGGGCTTCATATGAAAATCCTTCTGGCCCGTCGATGGCTTTGGTTTCTGGCTCTTCTGCTAACCCCTCTATAGGATTTGCACTCTCTTCACTCTTTTCTGTCACAGAGGACCAGCTTGAGTCTTTGGGGGATGACGAGCTAGCCTTGCTCGTCAACCGGTTCTTGCGGTTTCACAACAACCGCATGAACCGTCGCCGCGGAGGAGGACGCTCGGGATGCTACGAGTGCGGCGACCCCGACCACTTCATCGCCAACTGTCCCAAGAAGAAGAACTCATCTGGGAAGGGTGATCATGGGCACAAGTACGACTCCGGCAAGCGCAAGGAGAAGTACGTCCCCGCAAGGCACAAGCGGAGAGGCGGCTTCGACAAGGAGTACATCAAGAAGAAGTACTTGGAGAAGGCCCAGGCTGAGCAGCGTGCGTTCTTCGCCGCGCTCAGCGACATCGACGGCTCGGATGACGACTCCACTTGCTCAAGCGACGACGAGTCTGAGAAGAATAAGAGGATCGAGGACAAGCTGAACGGCCTCTGCTTCTTCGCCGATGACGATGGCTTCTGCACCATGGCGCTCGGCAAGGAGGTCGACGGCGAGCTGGTGAACTCCCCTCGGGACAACGACAACGACGACACCTCCTAGGTATCCCTCACCCACGATGAGCTTTCTGCTGAGGTCGAGAAGCTTACTGCCGCGCTCCTTAGTTAGGACAAGTTGCTTAGGCGTGCCGCTAGAGAGCGCAAGGAGTTTAGGCAAAAGTGGGAGGACACGGTGAGGGAGCTTGAGTTTGCTAAGTCCACCGTGGTCGTTTCTGAGGAGGTTGAGTGCGAGATGTGCACCACGCACATGACTGACCTTCTCACTTTGAGAAGTAAGTATGTTGTGTTGGTAGGAGAGGTGGATGAGCTGAAGGCTAGACCTTCGCTGTTGGGTGCGTGCAAGACTTGTCCTATCTTGCAATTCGAGTTGGCAGAGAAGAATGCCAAGATTGTGTCTCTTGCGGAGGCCAGCTCGGGTAGCACTTGTGTGACTAGGTGCGCGTTGTGCGAGGGTTTGGAGATGGAGATCGCTAACGTGAAGCATGACAAGATGCAAACCGAGGAGGAAAACACATACCTTCAGACCATCTTGTCATGGGTGTCTAGCGGTGAGCCACAGCTCGGAATGATGATCTCCCAATTCAAGCGAGCTACTGGAGGTCCCGGTGTAGGCTTTGCTCAGGGTGTTGATCTTTCTGCTTTTGGGAAGATTGGAGAGTCGAGTGGTCTGAATCCGAGTGAGAAGCCCAACTCCACCACTACTCCCAAACTTACCAAGCTTCCACCCAAAGAGCCTCTCAAGCCTAACACCAAGGATGGGGTCTTTGTTGAGCCTCCAAGAGCTCCACCCAAGAACCAGCAATGGGCTCCCAAACCCAATCACCTGAAAAACAAGCTGGACACAATGCCACCTATCCAGGAGGAGTGTATGCCACAGAAGGGCAAGGTGATCCACACCCACCACCGTGAGTACCAACAACCCCCTTTGAGAGCGGTGAGGTACCACTGTGAGTTTTGTGGGAGAGATGAACACTTAGGTGAGTTTTGCTTTCGGCGCAATAGAGAGGCGCGCCGTGCTAGCGAGATGAACAACCTGGACATGTACCATCCTTTCCATGATGTACATGCGCCGAATGTTCAGAGGAGAGCTTCGAGGAGAGCTGCTAGGCCCAGAGGTCCAGAACCTCAAGTTCCCAGGCCTAGGCAGAGGAGAGCTTCGAGGAGAGATGCTAGGCTTGGAGGTGCGGTGCCTCAAGTTCCTAGGTCTAGGCCTCGTAGAGAGCGTGCCGGGCGGGAGCCTACAGTTGTAGGCTATGGACCCCGCGGCGGAGGCTTTGTTGTTGAGCGTTTTCCCCACCGTGTTTTGAGTATCGCGATGAACGCTCCCTTCTTAGCGGACCACGTTTTCCTCAACGTGGTGATCGCTCCTCTCATAGGCGTGCTAGGAATGGTTTTTCTGCTAACCGTTCTTTTGAGTAGGCGGCCCAACACTGGTATTCCCCTTACTTCACTAACCCCAGTGTTGGCCCGTATGCTCACCCTATGTCTTTTTATTGATGTAGGTAAAACGATTGGAGAACGTTTGGTTGGTGATTCCGGGTGTTCGAGGCACATGACCGGAAATGCCAAGTGGTTCTCCAGTCTTAGTCCGGTCGCCGGAAAGGAGTATATCACATTCGGCGACAACAGCAAAGGTAAGGTGCTGTCTCATGGGTCTGTGCGAGTTAATGAGCACTTTGTGTTGCGCGATGATGCTCTTGTTTCTAACTTGCATTTTAACCTTCTTTCTGTTTCGCAACTTTTCGATGATGACTATGAGATTCGTTTTAAGCCGAATCTCAGTCGCATTTTGGATCCTCAGGGCAATCTTGTTTGTGTGATTTCGCCCTTTGGAAAAGTCTTTCGTGCGGATTTCTCAGAGTCGTTTGGAATTTCTCGTTGCCTTTTGGCTGGACCTTCCTCCTCTGATCTTTGGAAGTGACATAGGAGACTTGGTCATTTGAGCTTCGACTTGCTTGCAAGGCTTAGTTCACTTGGCTTAATCCGAGGATTGCCCAAGTTATCCATGGAGAAGGATCTTGTTTGCCATTCTTGTAGACATGGGAAAATGGTTGTCGGTCCCCACCATCCGGTGACTCAGGTCATGACCAAGCGCCCTGGAGAGCTTTTGCATATGGACCTTGTTGGTCCGGCTCGGGTGAGCTCGGTTGGGGGGAAGTGGTATGTGCTTGTTGTTGTCAACGATTTTTCGAGATATTCGTGGGTCTTCTTTTTAGCTGAAAAGACCGAGACTTTCTCCCTTGCTCGCAATCTGATTTTGCGTCTTCAGAATGAGTTCCCTTTGAACTCAATGCGAGCAATTCGGAGTGATAATGGTTCCGAATTCAAGAATTCAGATTTTGAGAAGTTTTGTAACTCTTTGGGTTTAGAGCATCATTTTTCTCCTCCCTACACACCACCTCAGAATGGTGTTGTAGAAAGGAAGAATCGGACCCTTGTAGAGATGGCCAGGACGATGCTCGATGAGCATAGGACTCCTATGCGATATTGGGCCGAAGCCATGAGCACTGCATGCTACATTTCCAATCGCATTTTTCTCCGAGCTTTCTTGAAAAAGACCTCTTATGAGTTACGTTTTGGAAAACTGCCCAAGGTGAGTTATTTTCGAGTTTTTGGTTGCCATTGTTATATACTCAAAAAGGGCAACTTGGATAAGTTTGAGTCTCGTTCTTCTGACGGTGTGTTTTTTGGTTATGGCACTCATACTCATGCTTATCGTGTACTTAACCTTGACACTAACCGAGTCATGGAGACATCAGATGTCACCTTCGATGAGACCATGGTTTGTCCTTCTTCTCGTTCTGAGCGTGCAGGTGATCATGAGGTTGGCGAACCTCTTTTCGATGATGAAGAAGAAGGTGCTGAAGGGATAGAAGACCCAACACCTCCTCCACCCGCTGTGCCGCAAAGAGCGGCTTCTACGACGACTCACGGCCCCGACACGTCTTCTTCCTGGGGGCAGTGGGATCCGCCACCTCGAGCGGTACCTTTTGTACCCGAGGAGGCACCAACTGCTGTTGAGGGGGAGGCCACTTCGGCAAGGGAGGCGCCACGACACATTCAGCGCCAGCACCCACCTCAGCAGATGATCGGCAGCATCGATGAACGCGTCACCTGGTCAAGGCAAATCTCTCACTTTGCTTATTCTGCATTTGTTGCTGATTTTGAACCCCGGGATGTTAGACACGCTTTTACGGATCCGGATTGGGTCAATGCCATGCATGAGGAGCTTGAGAACTTTGAGAGAAATCGGGTTTGGGTTCTAGTGTCTCCACCTTCTGAGTGTCATCCAATTGGGACAAAATGGGTTTTCAAAAACAAACAGGGAGAAGATGGCCATGTTGTGAGAAACAAGGCCAGACTCGTAGCCCAGGGATATAGTCAGAAGGAGGGGATAGACTATGAGGAGACATTTGCTCCTGTAGCACGTTTGGAGGCTATTAGGATACTCTTGGCTTTTGCTGCATCCAAAGGTTTCAAACTTTTTCAAATGGATGTCAAGAGTGCCTTCTTAAACGGCTACATAGAAGAGGAGGTGTATCTTAGACAACCCCCCGGTTTTGAAAATCCCAAGTTTCCAAACCATGTCTTTAAACTCCACAAAGCTTTGTATGGTTTGAAACAAGCCCCTAGAGCCTGGTATGATAGGTTGAAAACCTTTTTGCTTGCTAAGGGTTTTAAAATGGGATGTGTAGACAAAACACTCTTTCTCCTCAAGCAAGGCACTGATACTCTCTTGGTCCAAATTTACGTGGATGATATCATTTTCGGTGGTTCTTCTCATGCTTTGGTTGCCAAGTTTGCAGACACTATGAGCAGGGAGTTCGAGATGAGCATGATGGGCGAGCTGACGTTTTTCCTCGGATTGCAAATCAAGCAATCTCGGGAGGGAACGTTCGTGTACCAGGGCAAGTACACCCACGATATTCTGAAGAAGTTCGATATGGGTGAGGCGAAGCCTCTTCCAACACCCATGTCAACCACGACGGCCCTGGATGCGGACAAGGAAGGAGAAGCAGTGGACCAGAAGGAGTACCAGAGTATGATCGGGTCGCTACTGTACCTGACGGCGACTCGCCCGGACATCCAGTTCGCAGTGTGCCTCTGCGCGCGCTTTCAGTCGTCGCCGCGCACTTCGCACCGTCAGGCGATGAAGCGCATTATGAGGTACTTATGCTTCACTCCAGAGTTCGGGATTTGGTATTCTGCTTCCTCCAACCTCTCCCTTTGCGGTTATTCCGATGCCGATTTTGCTGGTTGTCGTATTAATCGCAAGTCCACTTCTGGGACTTGCTAGTTTATTGCTTCTTCTCTTGTATTGTGGTCTTCTCGCAAGCAGTCTAGTGTCGCCCAGTCTACCACAGAGGCTGAGTATGTTGCTACAGCTAGCTGCTGTTCCCAGTTACTCTGGAAGATGGCCACTTTGCGTGATTTTGGTCTGAGCTTTTCTCGCGTTCCTTTGCTTTGTGACAGCACGAGTGCTATTAGCGTTGCTAAGAACCCCATGCTTCACTCGAAGACCAAACACATTGATGTGCGTTTTCATTTTCTGCGAGACCACTATGAGAAGGGTGATATCGACCTTTGCCATGTCGATACTCATCATCAGCTTGCTGATATTTTCACCAAGCCTTTGGACCAATCAACCTTTAATCAGTTGAGAGGTGAGCTTGGTGTGTGTTTCCCCTTTTAGATGAGGGAAACATTTTGACTTTGACTAACTCTTTTTCGTTTGTCTTTGTTTTCTTTTGCATTTCAGCATACGCTATTACATTCTGAGCTTCATGAATATAGTCTGAAGAATGTAACTATGCTCTGTGTAGTCTTTGATCCGATGCTTTATGATGCTGTAGCTTATGCTCTTTCTGATCACTATTACATATTGTGAGCTGAGCTATTTTTGAATGGTAAATTTGCTTAATGAACTTAAAACTTGAAAATGTTCACCATTGCGATATGCAACTGGCATGTGTAGAATGTGTAGAGGTCACTTCTGCTTTTCATATATGCTAGGTTGCTATGTCTCTAGTGTTGAGTCATTCACTTGCTTGGTATGTTCATAATCTGTCTAAAATCTGAACCAAGTTAAGTGAATTGAAAAGATCGAGATGGGTTTGCTTGTTAGCACCTCACAGTTTCGAGACTGTTTCCCATTGCACCTTTGGGTTAAACTTGAGCTGTGTAGTGTATGACCGAAACTGTCGCTTTAAGCTTCTGATTGCTTTTGCATAGGCTTCGCATAGTTGAAAAGTTTGGCAGTAACAAGCCTTCAACCTCTCGCAGTCACATGCTGTTTTCTCCACTTGTGTAATTTCACCGCTGCAACTCCGATTAAAACCTGAAATCACAAGTATATGCCTTCATTGGTATCAGCATGATGTTTGAACTGTGCTAGGAGTAGTTCACCTTGTATATATGTTTAGCACTTGTTTGACTTCCTGTCTATACATGTCTTGTGCTATTTTGATGGTGAATACCTTTTCAGCTAAAAACTGCTCACATGTTCATATTTCATTCTTAGTGATCAGTTTGAGCCTTTGCTAGCATTCTGTGCATTTTCTGCATCATCGGATCCAAACTCCGTAGAGCATCTTTGCACTCTTTCGAGTATACTCCTGAAGCTCCTAACTTGCATATTGACTCATATGCATTTTGGAAGGGGAAGACACTCGCTGTTTTGCACTTTTGTTGGTGCATTTGCTGAGGGGGAGCACTTTTACTTGATAAGTGCATTTTTCAACTAAGGGGGAGAAATTTGACAAATCATGTGTTCTCCGGACGTTTAACTTAGGAGGAGAAAATATTGCAAATCATTTGCTTTCCGAGTTGAACTAAGGGGAATTCCCCTGGTTATGTGCACAATTTGAGGGGGAGTTCGCCTCTTTTGCCTCTTGTTGACCGTAAGGTTTTGGTGTCGAGCTTTCTTGCTAGTTGTGTTGAGCCTCTATGCCTCTTTCTTGAGGGACTAGCATTTTGCGTCGATTGTCCAATTGGTATTTGCTAGCGGCGTTGAACCCGTTCTGCCTCTTCTTGAGGGCTAGCTTTGCTTTGCTTGGTCACGTCGAGCCATTGCCCATGTCTTTGGGGACCAAGTTCTCTTTGCTCTTTCCACATGACCTTCTTCGGCTTTGCTATGCTTTTGGGTCATTTAGTTGAGTTTTCTCTTCTTCTTCCTCCTTCTATTTCCATTATGATTTGTGTGAGTGTGTAGTTGACAATGCACTCATGAAGAGGGAGATTGCGGATACATGGGTGTATGCCGAGTCTCTGAGTGATGAGTGATTGTCAACTGGGATGATGCGCATGTTCTTTGGCTTGTGTTGTGCAGGTGTCGAGCACGGATACAGTGATCAGAGGCGAGGTGAAGGTCAAGTAGAGACGTGCCGTGCCGATGGACCGAGAGTGGCGAAGGGCGGACGTGAGGCTTGGACTGAGGGACCAGAGGCCCGAGGATCAGCTGTGGTGGCTGACAGCCTGGGACAGCGACGAGCGAAGACTTGCGGTCATGTGTTGCCTGAGTCGTGGACTTGGGGACACGTGTCGGTGGACGGGGTGCACGGGAGGTGCATCCCTTCTACGACGTTGGTTTGGTGGTTGAGCCAGGGAAAAACCATCGGGTGGACGGTTTCCAGGTTTGGGCCTCAAAACCTGGGCGTGGATGGTTTCCGAGTTTGGCCACAAAACTCGGGCTAAGGGTTTCCGAGTTTGGCCACAAAACTCGGGCTGAGGACGGTTTCCAGGTTTGGGCCTCAAAACCTGGGTGCTGCGGGTTTGCTGAGTTTGGGCCTCAAAACTCATGCGCTGGTGGGCTGGTTTCCCGGTTTGGGCCTCAAAACCGGGGGTTGCCTGGAAAGGCTGGTTTCCTGGTTTGGGCCACAAAACCGGGGGTGTAGAGCGAGGGCGGCACGTGGCGGCAATCGGGAGGTTGCGTCGAGGCAACGCTACGAGTTGTGCGGGCATGGCCGTCGGATCCACCTACCACCGAGTTGGTCCAGAATAACCTTAGGGTTTAGCTGGTTCGCTCTGTAATTAGAGAGGGGTAGAGTAGGAATTAGAAATTAGGATAAGTAGAGGGAGACACCCTCCTCCCTTCCTATCTCAGTCATTTTCTCTTTGCCTCTAGGGTTTCTTGCTCTCCCAATCCCCTGCTGTAGCGAACCTGAGATCCACAGAGAAGAGAACAATACCTCTGTGTCCGTAAGATTTTGAGGAAGTGAGACCGTAATCTCACTGTTGTAGCGTGTGGTAGCCACACGGTTGGAAATTCATGGTTGCGATTCGCGTTTTGTTTGTGTTCTTCGCGGAATCCTTTTTCTCCACGTTTTTCCCGTTGATCGATCTCTCTACTTGGTGCGTGTTTTGCAAATCCGTTTGAACCAAGTTGTTCTAGATCGTGAGGCACTACCTTCCACCGAAGGAATTCACCTCTAACCTCACGAGCTAGTAGATTGGTTGATTTTCGTTTCGGGTCAAGTTTTTCTCTCTTCCCCCGAATTTCTTCGATTCATCGATTTGTAGATAGGTTTGAGCTATGATCTCTTAGAGATAGCTCACTATCCTCCTTGTGACTCCTCTCACCAAGTTAGATCCCTAGAGGATTCGTTTTGGGTGAGATCGAGTGGAATCGGTGAACGAACTGTGCATTTTCAGGGTGACCGGACGCTGGGTCGGGCTGACCGGACGCACAGGTCCTGAGTCCGGTCGGTGAATGTGTTTGTTGTGTTTTTGCTGTGACTTGACCGGACGCACTCAACACACTGTTCATCGGCTTTTGGGTTTGTGACCGGACGCAGTGAAACTGACCGGACGCTCTTCTTCACTGAGTCCGGTCAGAAACAGAGAGTTCCAAAACCGTGTTCTGCCAGACCGGACGCGTCCGGTGCATACCGACCGGACGCACTAGTGAGTCCGGTCAGCACTGTTTTGCACGTTTTTGTCCGCAGTTTGTTCGTCTGACTTCGAATTTGGTTTCCGTGTTTTGCATTGGATTCCCGACTCTGTGCTCTACAAAAACAGGGCTTCCCACCAAGCATATCTGGTTCGTCGAAAACAGAGTCCGTATGCGTCTGGGGCGTTGATTTTACCCGGGACTGCTCCTAAATTCCGAGGGTGACGTGCAAGCTGAGTTGGAAACGGATTGCAACTTGGGGAAGACCATGACGTCGGTGAGTCCAGCGTGGCGATGTCCTCATCAGGTTACCCAAAGCCCATCTTATCACTAGTTGACTCACGTGGATTTGGGTGAGGGAACTTTTGTGGTGTCCCGCTGTGTTCCTAGGGAACATCCACCCATTCTCTTGGGTCATGGACATCACGCACATCGTCTTTGCTCTTGGGGTTGATTTTCGGGACAGAGGTTTAAAGTTTCTGAAAAGAAATTGAAGCTCGCATTCACCCCCCTCTGGTCGCTTTCTGGTAGCTCTTTCGGTCCTTCAGATCCACCCGATAAGTATGAAACTCCATGGACCTAAGGTATGGTTTTACTTTTAATTTTTATTTCCCTTCAAATTTCCCTTTTTCGAATAAATAACATATGTCATGCATGTAACTAAAAAAATCAGTTATCATTAGTTATATGCATAGGTATATGCTAACTTAGTTAGAACAATAAAATATCATAATATGATAGTTTCCCTTTTCACAACATTAGATAGTTTCCCTTTTAATAAAATGAGAACAAGAGCTCCGACCAAAGATGAAGGCCCGTCACCAAGCAAGAAGCCAGCTTGGGGGAGACTCCCGCTCCAATAAGGTATGTCTCAAGCCTACACTTTACATTCAGTTCTTAAATTCTATATCTTTTGAATGTCACATGCTTGCCTAAATAACCATTCCATGAATAACATTGATAAAATGTGCTTGAACAAGTTGAAACCTGAATAAAATTTGAAATATGTCATGCAAATGCTATTGTTATGGTTTGAATAACTGGTCTTATCTAAGGTTTAGCTTTTGTGGGTTGCACATGCTTAAACTGAAATCATGCTTAGTGAATAAAGTTAGTAAGAAATGGAGTAATTCTTTAAACTTGTTAAGGTGAAATTAGGACCTAATCTGGAGAATTTCTTTTAAAAATTATGAAAACCTTGCTAAAAGTTCCTCCTAGATTTTTATCCCATCCCACCACTAGCCAAATATTTGTTAGTCATTAGTCAAAACCACAAAGAGCTTTGTTTGTGTTGAGCTTTGTTAGACCTCATAGATCTTAGTAGAGAAGCTTATCATATCTTTTGAATCAAGATTCACGTACACCCACCATAATTTGCCTACTTTCCACTTTGGAAGTTTGCAACCACCAAATAAATTGCTTATTCTCTACACCGGAGATATGCAATACCCTGCCAAACATCCCATTGCTAGCCTTATGCTTATTCCTACACTTGGAATAAGCATTTCTCCCTCTTCCCCTTTTTCGTTTCAAAAATCCTTTCCTATAGATGTCTGGGGAAGTCTAGAGCTAAAAAAGAGAGAGAGAGAGAGAAAAATGAGCAAAGTAGCTCAAGAAAGGACTATGTCCTGAAGAAAAAAAAGTGAGCAAAGTAGCTCAGAAGAGGACTATGTCCTAAGAAAATGTGAGGACACATCTTTTGTCTACTCACTTTGTATCCAAAAAAAAGAGATAGAGAATTATCATTAGCTCTAGACCCCAGAAATTAACTAGGAAGGATTATGAAATATCTCTCTATACACTTCCACATAACCACACATGCACATCTTGATCAATTTTTATGATTTGCTGCTCCTTATGATCTGAGTGTCTAGCTTAGCAATAAACATCAGGCAATTTGCTCATGGTTCTTAGCCCACCTATAACTCCACATATCATTCTTTAGAAATAGGAGAGGCTACATTTTGGCCTAAGTGAGGATTTAAACACCATTGAGTGATTGAGTGAATCTTGGAGGACTTAAGCAAGTTGTTATCTTTTGAAAACCTTGAAAAAAACCCCCAGAGAGAATCCTAGTCAAACCTAAGCAAGATAAAAGTTTCCTATCTACTGCTTTATTTCACTCTTGCATGTTTGAAGTGAAAAGCTATAAGCCCCACACTGCTATGATTAATGCTATATGCTAAGTTATTTCTCACTATACAATATGCACTTGCAGACATCTTAAGTTGCTATCTTTTTCATGCTCTATGCTTAAACCACATTATTGCTCGAGGACGAGCAACAGGTTAACTTGGGGGAGTTTGTTGACGGTCCTTAAACACCAGTTTTACCATCAACATTTGACCCTAAAGTCCACCAAAAAGGCATGAAATGTAGTCAAATAGGTTTCAATCTAACCAAATTCCACATGTCCATAGAATTCTATTTGAATGCAGGATTTGAACCAAATTTGGACATATGGACCCACCAGGAGATAAGCCCACTCAGCAGGGCCCAAATGGGACTAAGAGGGGTGGCGCCCGCCAGCTCTAAGTGGCGCCCGCCACCTGGGTTGCCCCAAGTTCCATCCCTGCCACGTCACCGATCCGTGTGACCTCCCCAGGGCCAAATCTCGGCCCTTGGTCACTAGGTCAGTGGCATCGGACGGCTCAGGGAGGAGTGGCGTGGATCAAGGCTGAATGTCGGTTGCTAGGACATGCAACCGACCTCCAAACTGCCTTGGACAACCACCTGGATGCCGTTGAAGCAGAGGCGGTTCATCCAACGGCCAGGGACCTGGCGGCCGCCAGTAGGGGGTGGCGCCCACCACCTGACCTAACCCTAGGTCGGGTGGCTGCCCCCTATAAGAACCCCCTCACTCCACAAGGCTATAAATACCCCCTGGTGACACTACTTCATTTGTACCAAAACACCTTCACATTACCATCCCAAGCAAAGCAAGAGAAGCAAGTGAGAGTTAGGTTAGAAGCATAGAGAACTTAGGCAAGTAGGTAGCTAGTAGAGCAAGGCTTCTTCGCCCTCGCGGTAGCGCTGCTCAAGGCTTAGCTCAAGAGTAGAGGCGTGCGAGTGATCGGTCCTGGAGCTGGGAAGAGTCTTCCTTCATCTCCAGTTCAAGTTTTGCTCTTGTTACTCAAGCACTTACTATATTCTAGTTCATCATTTCAAGTATTACTTTATTCTACTTATCAGTATTGAGTGGTATACTTGATTGATTGCTTGAGTGCCTAGCTATCCTACAGTTCAATTCACTTAGCCATAGTAGTTAATCTCTAGTGAGCTTAGTGTTTGATCTTTGCCAATAGGTTGCTTAGTTAGTTTAGTGTTTATCTTATTAAGTCAAGTGTTTGCTCTGACGTCCGCAAGGGTGTCTCTATTCAAAGCTAGGGTAGAGATAGTTAGAATATAGTTAAGCGTGGTGCTTAGTTATAGACTTACCTTCAGATACGGCTGGACCCCCGGATAGCTGTGGTAGCAAGCAGGTGGTGACAGCCCTGTGCGCCTTGAATTCCACCACGTAGTTGGCCCAGTTTAACAGTAAGGCTCGTTGTGCTAGCGTTCAACCTAAGTAAGTGGTAAAGGCTAGTACGCCTCGATACTTGACAAGATAGGAATAAAACTATACTCAACTTAGTTGCTTTATTGTCTTTTGCCTGCCTTGCTTCGTAACTATCTCGCTTCGTAGTTATCTTGCCTTGTAGTTATCTTGGATTAGTTATTAGTAGTTAGTAGTAGTTATCTTAATTACCCTCTATCTACCTATCCATCCACCTTACCTTAGCCATCCATTTCATCCTTACCTAGCCATCCATATATTCTTTCTAGCCTTTCATCTTCCCTTCTCCCCTTTTCTCTTTTCTTATTTCTTTGACTCTCATCCCCTCCTTGACTCAACTCATACACCACCCTAGCCTTCCCTTGGGATCAAATAAATCGACACCTGGTACTCCCAAGCGAAGTGCTACTATGATAGTTCTGTGCGCTTGCAGAATCTCCTCCTGGTAGATTGCATTCTCGCTAGCTAGCTCCTACTAGTGTCGGGACTGACAACCCCGCTTGGCATTAGTAGACAGCTACTTTAGTTACCCTATCCTAGGTGTAGCTAAGAACTACCAACAACCGCCAGGTCGGTTCGCCAAAAGCTCCATCTCCAGGCTCGGCGAAAAGGGGCTACACTTCTTCAAGCTCCTCAAGGTTGGCAAAAAGTACGTTTGGGACGCCGAAGCCGATTCTGCATTCTCGGACCTGAAGAAGTACCTCACGCAGCCTCCTGTGCTCGCCGCACCTAAGGAGAAGGAGCCTTTGCTGCTCTGCATCGCCGCCACAAACTGGGTCGTCATCTCCGTTATCGTCGTCGAATGCGAGGAAGACGGTCATACCTACCCCATCCAACGACCTTGCTACTTCATCAGCGAGGTACTGAACGACTCCAAAACTCGTTACCCCCAGGTACAAAAGCTCCTCTATGCGGTCCTTATTACTGCACGCAAGCTATGCCATTACTTCCAAAGCTCCGAGCGGGTCACCGTCGTCACGGAATTCGCCCTCGGGGACATACTTCGCAACAGGGACGCTACGGGACGCATCATCAAGTGGGCTATCGAGCTCGCCTCCTATGACATTGCCTTTCAAGGTCGCCAAACAATCAAGTCACAAGCACTTGCCGATTTCCTCGCCGAATGGACGGATCTCCAAACTCCAGTACCACCGGAAGCACCAGAACATTGGACCGTCTTCTTCGACGGCTCCCTCACCTTGCATGGCGCCAGCGCCGGTCTCCTCTTCACATCTCCCTCCGGTGAAAAGCTCCGCTACGCTTTACGGCTACTCTTTCCAGCCTCCAACAACGCCGCCGAGTATGAAGCCGCCCTCCACGGTCTACGCATCGCCAGCGAGCTAGGCGTCAAGCGCCTCATGGTCTACGGCGACTCCGCCCTCAACATCAACCAGCTCAACAAGGACTGGAACTGCTCCCACGACAAGATGAACGCCTACTGCGCCGCCATCCGGAAGCTTGAAGGCAAATTCTTCGGTATCGAATACCATCACCTACCGCGAGACCGGAACCTGGCGGCCGACGAGCTATCCAAGCTGGCGTCATCGAGATCTTTGGCTCCCGCTGGCGTATTTATTCATGACTTGACAGAACCCTCCATCCCTGACCACTCGAGCTCCACATCACCATTGGACGCCACGACGCCGTCGACTGGACAACTAGTGGGCAATACTTCCACAGCACCGCCCGATTGGCGCGAGGACTTCATCAAGTATCTTTCCGAAAACCTTGTCCCTGCAGACAAGACGGAAGCCGAGCACCTTATTCGCCGTGTCAACAATTATGTACTGGTCGACGGCACGCTCATGCGCAAGAACTCCAGAAACGAAGTGCTCCAAAAATGCATCTCCAGAGAAGATGGCCTCAAAATCCTTTTCGACATCCACGCCGGCGAATGTGGGAACCACGCGGCTGCAAAGACGTTGGTACATAAAGCTTTTCGCGCAGGATTCTACTGGCCATCAGCGGTCGCCGACGTCGAACAGCTCCTCCGCACCTGCGAGGGGTGCCAATTCTTCGCCAAACAAACCCACGTTCCTGCGCAGTCGCTTCAAGCAATACCGGCCTCGTGGCCTTTCGCTTGCTGGGGACTCGACATGATCGGCCCCTTCCGACCAGCTCCGGGAAGCTTCAAGTGGATCTATGTTGTCGTCGACAAATTCTCCAAATGGATCGTGTGACACCCTAGTGTCAAGCACTGCATTAGGAACTGCATTTAGCTACGAAAATGCATAAGTAATGCATTGCATTATTTCATGTGCATGGGAGTGTTTTTGCTTTTAGCTTATTTATTGGATTTTGGACTTCTATTGGACTTGAGGGTTAAAGTGGAATTCTGTTTTGGCAAATACTTTTACAAAATAAAGAATATTGAGTAAAGTGCTTTTCATGTTGGCATTTTGACCTAGTTTAAAATAGTTATCAAATAAAAATGAGTTAAACAAAATATTTTGTGTCTCAAAAATTTGCCTTGTTTTTGTGGAGGTTGTAAAAATGATTTTCAGAAAAAGTGTCTTATATGAAAGTTGTAGAGAAAATTATTTTGAGCAACTTTTATTTTTGGGTGAAAACCTAGTTTGGAGTTTTTGAAACTGTTTTTGAGTGGTCAAAGTTTGGAAAATTTCTGGAAAAAGAAAAAGGAAAATAATTTTTCCTCCCGCGCCCACCTTTCGGCCCACCTGGCCTTTCGGCCCGCCTTGCACGTGTGCCGGCCTAGCTCGCCCGCTCGCCCAGGCCCGCGCGCGCCCGCCCGCGCGACGCGCCGGTCGCTCTAACCGCGGCCGCGCCGTACGCCGGCGTCCGCGCCACGTGGCCGGCGATGCCTGAGCAAAATCTGCCTCCGCCACTCCTCGCCCGATCTTGCACCACGCGATCACGCAAGCTATCTCCCCCGGCCACTCCCGCTCCGCCTCGCCTGCCGCGCCCGCTCGCCGTGCACGCCAGCGCCTGCCGCTGCCGCACGCGCCGCTCGCCGGCCGTGGTCCCTGCCATGACCCCCGCCCAGTCACGACCGAGCAAAACCGAGCACCCCTTCGATCTCTCTCACCAGCGCTCACACCCCACCTACTCACTCTCGCTCTCTCTCTCGCGAGCGCTCGTGGTGAGCACCGAGCCGCCGAGACCACACCGCAACCACCCCCTTCACCGTTCCGGCCTCACTGCAGCGTCTCCCTCCAATTCCTTCTACACGCCGCTCCGCCTCACCGTTGCACACGCGGTGCGCACGCTTCCACCCCCGGCCGACCATCCCCGACACTGGAACACGCCGTGCCTCCGTCAGCCGCCATTCGCCACCGCGGAGTCCGCGTCGTCGTTCTTCCCTGACCCGAGCTCCACTGCCTCCCTCCTTCGTCCACGAGCCTCACCGAGCCAAGGCAAGGTGAGAACACCGTCCACCCTCAACGCTACCGCCCTCTCTCTCCCTCTTCTCCCCGGCCGAGCGCCATGGGCGCCGCCGTGGCCCTCTCACATAACCAAGCTCCTCGGGAGCCGTTCAAGCCAAACCAACCCCATAGCCTTGCTGCCTAGGGTTTACTTAAGCTTTCGCCTCCCCCAATTTCACCGGCGACCGCCGGAAACGGCGTAGCCGTATGTCACCGCCGTCACCACCCGCCACCGCTCGCCGCCGGCACGCTACGGCCGTGCGCTGACCAAACCATCTACACCACCCGATGCGCCTCGTCGAGACGAGTCCATTGAGCACCACACCGCCGCCGGAGACCTCGCCGCCGGCGAGCAATCGCCGGTCAAACCTCTCCCCTGCTTCGCCCTCTCTGACGGGTGGGTCCCATGACCAGCGGACCCCGTGCGTCAGCCTCACCTGGCCCATGGACCGGGTTCATGCAGGCCCAGCCGGGAACATTCAAACGTTTTTCCTTTTTGTTTTATTTTCTAGAAATGCTTGTTATTTTTGTGTAGCTCGTTTTACAAGTCCAAATGAAGTACTTTCAGTTTTGATAGTTTGTTTATGAGTAGATCTATCATGAAAAATATGAAAGTATTTTTGGTGAAAGTCTATTTTACTGTTTTTATTTAATTCAATTTATGTGCTTTTATTTAGATAAATGGAAATAGGTGTTTTATGGTTGAGATAATTCATGGGAAAATTTGTGTAGGTTTCTTATCATGATATGTATCTGTGAAAAATATATGAGGCACTGTTTATGTGGAAAAAGTTTCTGTTATGGGTTAAAGTCCTTTTTGACTGATTTCTTGAAATAAGTGTTAAGGTATTTTATATGTCAAAATAAAATGTGGGAAAAATTATACAGTCTCTGTGTATGATGTTTTAGTAAGGAAAAATGTAAGCATGGGTTGTTATGTGAAGAAATCTGAAGTTGCTTTGTAAATGTACTTTTCTATGTTTTCCTTTGGAAATTCATGTAAGGAATAATATAATGTTTTTGTTCATGGAACTTCCTTGATAAATATAAAATGTGAAGTGGAATCTGGAAAAAATATGAAAATGAGATTAGCACCCTTTTACAGTAGGGTTGTAGTTCAAATGGTTTGATTTGGAATAGATTTGTTTATTTTGTGTAGGCTTGTATATTTATGTTCTGACAATAAATTTTCTACAGTAGAATGTCTATGAGTAGTTGAAGCTAGGAAAATTATGAAATCTGTTGTTTGATACCTTTTGTGTGAAAAGTTAGTTCAAAGCACCTTTGGAGCAGTTTATTGGTTCTTTTTATATCTACAGTTCTCTATTTTATTTCTGGCTGAAATTTGTTCAGTGAAGTCCAGCAGGTGTTAATTACCTTCTGGAATTTTTGTGGTTTTTTCTGAGTTCAGAAAAATGCACTTGAGTTCAAACATGAATTTCTTTTGAATTTCTAAATAAGAAATAGGTAAATTAATGGATTTTGTTTTATGAAATAAATAAGTATTTACCTCAATGTCAAAAGTGGTTCAACAAGTTGGTTTTGTTGGTTTGCAAGAAAGGTTGCTTTTCTTATCACCACATCTCGCACCACATATTATTTATTTATCATTTTCAACCGCATTGCAATAGGATCGACTCTTCCGGAGCCCGACCAGGAGGAGGAGGCAAGTGCCGAGCAGGAGATCCCGGAACTGCATCAAGCCGAGGAAGTCGACCCCACGGCCGACACTAACCTGCCTGAGTGCCCCTCCCACGAGGCCTCAGTCTTCTCTCAAGACAAGCCCCGGAGCATATTAAGCCTCCTATCTTTTGCAATTAAAATTACTTGAGTCCTTTTATATTGTGATGCATTAGGTTTAGGAGTTGGAATGAATCCTACTTGCTGCATTATCATTCCTTGGTTATTGATTAATACCTACCTTGTTATCCTGTTATTTATTTACAATGTAGAATTGCTTAACTTGCTTAATAAAAGTAGTAGTTAAGAATGTTTCCGTAATACCCTGATGGATAGTTACCGGATCACGGTTGGCTATATTTGCTATCGTGGAAAAGAACCTGAGTAGTAATGAAATACGGTCAACTGGAAGGCAAGGCACCAAGTTGGAACTTGGGGGCAGTCCATCCGTTGGATCGTGTAGGTTTGTATCGATGTTGGCCCTCGTTCATTTTTGAACACGCCCTTTTACTTAGGGTATATGTCGGTGCCGTAATCATCGACCCCAAAGCCGGTTAGAAGCTGTTCGGGTCGGTTTCGACCCGTGTCGCGCCCTCTAGTATGGAAATGTGATCTGCCGCGAGAGGCCATCACCAGGTTCCAATTGGGCGGTCCGTGCTTGAACCGCGACGATTACCACCATGAACAAGTGTCGAGCGGTTGCCCAATGCATGGACCCGACGGGGAAAGTGTGGGCTGGTATTAAAGGTCTTTCACCAGCTGGTTTGGAATTCGATTCGAGTCGGCGTCTCCCCCGGTTAGTGGGAAACTATGGCGAGCTTCACCACGATACAACTCCATGCGATATTTAATGGTTCAACTAAAATGCGGATAAGTCAACTGAATATGGTTATATTATTGTTTGTTAGACTCAAGTGCATGTTACAGTTCAGGTGCAAACCTAGAATAAAGAAATAGGTCTAAAACTGACAGCTCCTCTATGTCATTTAATACTCCTTATCTTAATTGTGAGCTTTTCGCAACTAAAAGATCCCAGCTCCACCAAAAAGGCCTTGCATACCCTTGGCGTCTTTATTTTCAGTTAGACGGGTAATTCTAGCTGAGTACATTCCCGTACTCAAGGTTTATCTCGTTGTTGCAGATGGCTAGGTCTACTTTGGCTATTGTAAGCACTGCCTCTACCCAGTGGAAGGTGATCAGTAGTAGGCCCAAGGCAGGGTCGTCCCGAAGCTTCCCCTTTTCTTTTGCTGGTCTGAGACTTCTGGTGGCACATTATTTAAAAAGGGAGGAGTGAGTTGTGTTGAGTGGATTTACCAAACAATGTTTTATTTGGACCACATGTGTGGTGGTCGTGTTTCAAAACTTATTTCAGCTTCCGCACTTTAAATTTGGAATTGTAATAACTCTATCGTAGTTTCGCACTCTGATGTTTTAAATCCAGTTTCATTATCTGTGATGTATCTTTGCGAATGTAATTCTTGAACGATGCGATCCTGTATGTGTATGATGATGATAGAAATCCTTCGAGATTTCCGGACTACCGGGGTTATATGGGTTCAAGTATGAGTCGACGTCAGACAGATTTGACTAAGATGGTACTTGAGCTCTTATAATCAGGACGGTTCCGCCACAGCTGGTATCAGAGCATGGTTCAAGTTATTGCGTCCATAACGAGCTATTTTGAACTAAAATGGGTATTTCAAAACTATTTTCAAAACTATTTTTATTACTAAGTGTGCCCAGTCTCGTCCTTAAGCCTATACTAGGAATCAGGTGGTTTAACTGCTAACAGGGTTCAGGGTTTTGCTTCATGCTAGATCTTTATTTGCTGGTCCATTCTCGGGAAAAAGAGAATGCGTCGATCGCGAAAACATGCATAAAATGATTTGTGAGATATGACAGCAAGACCGTCCAACCGTCGGTCTAGGTGAGAGTTCTTATACCAAGTATGTGCGAGCTCCACGCAGACACATACGAGGGTATCAATGTTTTGAGGGTGTTTTCTATGTTGGTGCATGGTGTTTGGTGTTGGCTTCTATGCATTTGGCGCATATTAGCCAATACTCAGTTGTTTTATCATTGGGGATTGCTTTGGGCTGAAATGAATCTTCTGCAGGTACACTGACTATGCGATCGAGTAGAAGGTGTAGATAACGCATGAGAGATTGTTCTTGCCACCGACTAGAACGTTAGGACTTACGAGTCATGATTAGTGAGTGAGAACGTAAGTACGATCATGCATCATGTTTAAATTCTTGCATTTACATTACCTCCCCTTAATTAAAAGTTGTCTCTTTTCTTTAAAATTTGCCAACTTAATATCTGTCTCACGAGAGTTCGAAACCCTTTTTGTTTCTACAGATGGCCCGGACTAAGCTGACTGCTCGCAAGGCCACCGGAGGAAGAGGTGTTCCGCGTCACCGCTTGGCCATCAGGCTGTAACACCCCGGTGTTAAGCAATCCCTAAATGCATAATTTGGCATGGCATAAGCATAGCATCTCATCATTTCATGTGCATATGTTTGTTGAATGCTTAAGTCCTTGTTTGGTCTCTAGTGTAACCTTGTTATGCTTTCTGTTTCTGACCAAGTGCCTTATAACAAAGTTGTAGATCTTGATGAAGGGAACAACTTTGCTTTAAAGCACTTTCTCAGAAAAAGCTTTTGAGTTAGGATTTCTTGCATTAGAAAAATGGTTTAGCACTAAATTTCTTTTAAACAACAGAATTTGGACTAGAGCCTTAAGAATGATTTGTTCCTTACAAATTTCTAAGCAACTTTGCTGTTGGGACCTTTTCCTAGTTCGGTCTAGTTTAGAAGTTATAGAGCATCAAAGTTTGAAACAAAACCTCATTAGTTTAATCTTGACCGTGGACCCCACCGGTCAGTCCCTCTCTTCTTCCCCGCGCGCACGCCGCTCCCTCCGCGCCGACCGAAACCGCCGCCGCCGCGAGAACCGCCTCGCCGCCGGCCAAACCACCGTCATCACCGCCCGTGGTTTGCGCCCGAACTCCGCCACGTCGCCCGGGAGCTCGGGCATGCTCGCCGCGTGGAGCGCGACGCCTGACGCCGCCGCGCCTCGGGAGCTTCCCCGACGGGAACTAGCCAGGTGCAATGCACCCAGGCACTTGTTCCTTCTGTCTTCGTCCACTTTGCGCTTGCAAGCCAGAAAGCATTCGCTCACCAGCGCGCCAGCCACTCCACCATCTTCTCCAGTTAGCCCAAACCGCCATTGCCGCCGAACTCCGGCGAGCGATTGCTCGCTATTCGCCGCACCGCCGTTCGATTCCTTCCGCCAGTTTCTCCTCCCTAATCTCCTCCTCTCTGGTAAGGGTTGGTTTCCCCCTCTCTCCCTCTCTAGCTGCCGGAACAGCGGACGCCACCCGCAAGCTCCGCCATGGCCGCCACCGTGACCTTCACGTGGACCGGTCATCTCCGGCCATGCTACCCTGAGCTGAGCCCTGTTCTAGTCTTCTCTACCTCCTCGGTAGCTTAGAGTTAGTTGGAGACCTCTCTTTCGCCGTGTTTCAGCCGGAACCGAGCCGTGTCGCCGCCGTGTCCGCCATGAGGACCGCCGCCGTGCATCGCGCCGGACAATGCCGGGGATGCCGAAGCCCGAGAGTTGCTCCAATAGTCCAATAGGTCGCTTAGGTCTTGCTTGGGCTAGTGCTAACCTCGCCGAGTCGCAAGCCGCCGGGGGAAGAGTTCCGCCGCCGAGTCGCAGAGCCGCCGCTCCGCCATGGCCGCCGTCGAGCTTGCTCCGGTATCCCTCTGGCTTAGCGAGTCGGTTAGTTGTGTTCGCCTCGCAAACCCGCACCCAATGATGGTCTCAGTGTCGCCGGAAGCTCGCCGTCGACGAGCTAGGGCCGGTCAACGACCACGGCAAAAACTCCGCCGTTGACCGCCGAGCCTGGCCTCGCGCGGTTACGTGCCGAGCTTGGCCTCGGAAGCTTGGTCACCCTGACCAGCGGGCCCCGACCGGCAGTAAGGAAGAGAGAAAGGGAAGAGCTTGGGTGCCGTAGGCCTCGGTAAGTCGGATGCGCCGAGCCTTCGCCTCGAGCCTCGATCGGGTCGGTTGAGTCAGTTAGCCTCGGTCGAGTCGAGCCAAGTCAAGTCTCGGTTGAGTCAGTTAGTCTCGGTTGAGTCAGTAGCCTCGGTTGAATAGGTTAGCCTCGGCTGTCAGTGTGCCTCGGCCGAATCGGGTAAAATGCGTCGAAGCCTCGGACGAGTCGCGCCGGGGGTGCCGAAGCCTTCGCCTCGAAGCCTCGGACGAGTCGCGCCGGTGTGCCGAAGCCGTGCCTTGTGCCTCGGCCGAAGTCCGTGCGTTAGGATTGAGTTCTTTTTTTAAAAATGTTTTGCAGAATCCATGTAAAGGCTTCAAAAATTCCTACAAGGCTCATTTTATGTCCAAATCCTGTGAAACAAATTTTGTTAGGTCAAGCATGTTTAGATCTATCAGTAAAGTTTGAATGCATCTTGGTGATATTATGGGTAGCTTTATTTAAATTAGAAAAGTGCTGATAACTTGGAAAATGCATAACTAATTATGTATAAGTCAGAAAAATGTGATTCCAGTTTTGTTAGGTTTGTATGAATGTAGTTTCAGAGAAAAATATAATATGAGGTTGTTCTGTGAATGAATTTTGACAGTAGCTTTTAAAATGGGTAAATGTCGTTTCCTTGTTTATTTTGTAGTAATTAAAATATGAGGAATATGAACCTGAGAATTTAAGCACATTGCTCTTATACTAGGAAGTTCAGTAGAAAAATAAGAAATCTGTTGTTTGACACTTTTTGCTAGGGTGTGTAGTTCAAAGCACCTTTCATGATAGAATTTGTCTTTTTCATAGAGGATGAAGTCTAGGTCCAAATGAGATGAAATTTGGACAGATGGTTAGATTAAGTGTTGTTAATCTCCAGTAATTTTTATAGATTTTTGTGAAGCTGTCTAGGATAGGTTACTGTTATAGGCCTAATTAACTAGATTTAATTCTACAAATAATTAGAGGTAATAAACCCGTTAAGCAACTTTGATGTGGTGACAACAAGACTTAATAAGTAGTATGTTAAATTAAATAAGTGAGTAGCAGTAGATGACATGTGCTTATCTCCTGAATTGTTACCATGTTGCATCACTGTGCATCCCATGTGCATTCATGTTATTCATTCATGTACCGCATCATGCAGGGTCGGTAGTGGAAGCCCAAGACACGCCGGAGGAGCAGCGTCAGGAGGAGACAACCGAGGAGGGGATCCCGGAAGGAGACGCTGAGGACCTGCCGGAGTGCCGTGATCACCGCCCCGCCGACTTCGAGCGAGGCAAGCCCCGGAGCATTTTTCTCCTACGGTTTGCAAATTACCGTTACAAGTTAACCTGATATGATTGTTGCATTAGGTCATAGGAGTTGTGTGATACCGTTGCTGCATTGATTAATTATCCTTGTCCACCTGCAAATATTATCTTGTGATCCCTGTTAGGTCTAGGCTCGATTATATGCTTAGCCCTGCTTAGACCGGTAAAAGTCGGGTGATTTCCTGTCCCCCGCATATAGGTGGATACTAAACATGTTTAGCCTGGTGCTATCATGGAGAGAACCATGTGTTAATTAATCTGAGACCGGGCGGGATGTAGGAGCAGCAGGACATGGGTTCTGTGTGCTAGTAGTCTCCCGTCTGTGTCGATTAGGACCCGACGAAGGCACACCTCAGTCATTTTGAACGCGTCAATCACTTAACGGAGCAGGTGCGGGTACCTCCCGTGAAGCCGAGTAAGGTGTTTCGAGCCGGTGACGGAGACGTTGACGCCTAACACCCAGGGCCTTATATGTACCGTGGGCAACTATTCTGATCGACCTGGCATGGTCCGAGGGCAGGCAGGGCCTGATCGACCTGGCATGACCGTGGGCAGTTAATAGCTTGAGCGACCTGGCATTGAGATAACCCTCGGTGTGAAGGGTCCATGGCCGTCCCGCGATTTGGGTTCTCGAACCTCCTGAGTGGTCGCCAACGGCCGCCTGGCAGGGTGTGTCGGGCGAGTGTGCGACATTTTGTCCCCAGCTGGTAGGAATCGATTATAATCGCCATCGCTCCTGGTTAGTGAGTAACTTGACTGAGCATGTGTTACCGTAGTAATATATGGAATTAATGATGGTTATGGTTGGTGAATCTGAAAGGCTATTGATGAAATAGTCACTCTTGCTTGAATAAGTAGTCAAGTGTTTGCTCTAGATCAGGTGCAAATCTAGATAATCAGGCTGATTACATAAAAGTGACTGCTAATGCTCTAATGATGATTATTTAATAATAAAATGCTTTTATGCAAAAAGGTAAGTGTGGCCAACCTCAGATACAGCCTTGCATAATCCTTGGTGTCAATTATTTCTGGTTTATGACGGGTAAGTCTAGCTGAGTACCTTCTCGTACTCAGGGTGCTATCCCTTGTTGTTGCAGATGGGCAATGTTTCTTCGGCTACTGCGAGAACTGTCTGTATCCCGTCGAGGGCAGTGACTAGACCATGGGCATGGTCAATCCTTATCTTCCTGATGCTTTTGTGGACGGATCAGGCATATGGCACCGTATTGTGAACTAAGGACTTGTGTTTCAAAACTATGTTGCTTCCGCTTTGAATTCAAAACTATGGTTTGTAATAACTATCGAACTCCGATGTATTTGAACTATGTGCGAACTGAATGTACCTTGTGGGCATGTACGCTAATCTATTACGATCTTGGTTAAAGTTGAATGACTTGAAATCCTTCGAGATTTCCGGACTACCGGGTTTGTACGAGCTTAAGTACTTGTAATCTCTGTGAAAGCAGCGATTCGGTGCTTAATCTGGTGCAAATTGGTCGGTTCTGTTACAGCTGGCATCGGAGCGTGGTTAGCGTTACTGTTCACAAGTGTATTTGAAAAACCGTATTTTCAATTAAAATTTCCTATTTGACAAGAACTTATAGCTATATTAGGATTTGAAAAACCTTCTTGACCAAGAGTAAGGTGTGCCATTGATCAAGTCCTTATGCCCAATAGGAACTTAGGTGGCTATTTAAGTACTAACTTTGGGGGTCGTGCATCATACTTATTTTCTGTTTATTCTGTCGTCCATACGGCAAGGGTGAAATTGTATGGATGCTATTCCTCGGAATAGTAATGTATGGATCAATTGCCTCTACGCTAAAGGTAATGAGAGTTGTGAGAGCATGATTGGACAACCGCCAATCTAGGGAAAGTGCTTATATGATACTGATGCGTATACCTGTTCCACACAAGTATATATGTGAAGTATTGATTGTGGGAGTAATAATTTATGATGGGTGCATATACTGCTTACGTGTATACCGGGTGTACACCTAAGAGAGTATTAGATTTAAATTTCCGCAGTGCATGATATTCATACTGTGGGAAGGGCTGAAGTGGATTTTCTGCAGGTACGCTAACTTGCGAACGTGTAGTACGTTTAGTTAACGTTATGAGTGAGCGTGTATGCCACCGTCTAGCCGATAGATTGTTAGGCAGTGAGGACGTATGTTACGCTCATGCATCATGATCATACAACTTTGCATTAATCTTACTTCCTTCCTTATGGTTTCCGTCCCGTTTTTCTAATAAAAGTTGTTTCAACTAATTAAAAACTGTGTGGATATTAAACTTCTTACAGATGGCACGCACCAAGCGCACTGCTCGCAAGTCCACGGGAGGCAAGAGGCCTAACTACATGCTGGGGCCATGGACCGATGAGGGATCAGAGGACTTTTTGGAGAATTTGGGATGCCCACTATTCTTTGGAGAGTTCTGCACCTGGTGGGATACCAGGAGGGTCAGGAGCCGCTGTACGACTGGCACCGTGTGCAGTTGTCAGAGGATCGTCACGTGTACACGGTGGAGGTCGACGTGCCTAGCCGTGAGGACCAGGATCACGTCTGGTGCCGACGGGTGTTTGCCTTGCAGGGGAGGACCCCCTGGGATGCAGCCAACCAGGTTGCTTATACCGTTCTTCGGGACATCATGGAGGACCATCCGGAGGTGGTTGCCCAGGCTACTGCTAGTATCTTCCCGACGACAGACCCTTACCAGGCAGTGTGGCGTCAGCCAGGCGCTACCGTACTTGAGGCTAGCTCTCTTGAGAGGGAGCATTGTGCTGGACCAGCAGGGAGTGCTATGGCTGCTCTGATGGCTACTTATGGGTGCCTATCGCGCAGCTACGATCATCTGGATCATACCCTTAGTGAGGAGATGGCTGCACAGCATCGCCGGCAGGAGGAGCATACTACAGAGATAGACCTCCTCACTACACAGCTAGCTCAGTTGACAGTAGAGAGAGACCAGGCACTTCAGAGGGAGCAGGAGACTGCTCATCAGCTTGCCATTCAGCAGGGGTCGACTACTTTCTTGGCCTCGGTCATGAGGGAGACTGAGGAGGCGCTTCGAGGAGTTTGTGTTGAGGGCATTCGTGTTTCAGAGGAGAACAGGTTGCTGAGGTTGCGAGTGGGAGACCTGGAGCTCCAACTCCATCACTTGCAGGACTACAACGATCGTCTGCACGAGGAGATCCACCGTAGGGAGAATGAGAGGAACCCCATCTTTCCCCAGGAGGATCCGGAGCCGAGTAGTTCTTCTAGTAGTTCTTCAGATATGTCTAGTGAGGACGGTGACGTTGGTGAGATCGCTAGAGAGTAGTCTAGATCGTATGCTTAGCACCTAGAGATCTTTTGCGTATGTGGCACGCCCGATCTTTTGTTTTGTTATGGGCTGGATGTAAGCATGTGAGGCAGACTTATGTGATGTGTGTGAGACCTTGGAAAGTCCCATATGTATGGGCAAAACTCTGGATGTTATGTTATCTTTTGCATGATGTGTTAAGTGATCTTGTTATGTGTTGATGCGATGTGGACTGAAATTTATTGTACCTCTGTCATTGTTTGGTGAATCGTTTTTCCGAATAATTTCAGTGGGTATGATTTATTGTTCTCTACAAGTTGCAACTTCGCCTAATGGTCGCTTACTATCCTATATGCAGATGACGACAACTCGTAGTGGAGCGGGCGGTAGTGGTGGAAATGAGGACCCCAGAGAAAACCGCAATCCACCACCTCCTCCACCACCAACGGCTGAGCAGCTTTTTGCTCAATTTCTTGGAAGTCAGCGCAATATTGAAGCTTTGCTGAGGGAGAACTTGGCGCAAGGACACCAACGCCAAGAGCTAACCAAGTATAGTTCTTTCAAGGATTTCCTGGATACTAAACCGCCTATCTTCAAGGAAGCTACAGAACCTTTGGAGGCAGAAGAATGGCTGCATACTCTGGAGCAGAAGTTCCGTTTGCTGAGGCTCACAGAAGAGCTGAAAGCAGAATATGCCGCGCACCAGTTGCAGGGACCAGCCGGGATTTGGTGGGGACATCACCGCACCACCTATCCTGCTAATGTTCCTATCACTTGGAGAGTGTTTACTGCTGCTGTTCGAGGTCATTACATTCCGCCGGGCTTGACCCAGATGAAAGTGGCAGAGTTCATGAATCTGACTCAAGGAACTCGGTCTATCACAGAGTATCATCATCTGTTCAACTCGTTGGCTCGCTATATCCCAGACTTCGTTGACACAGACGCTAAGAAGATTGCTAGTTTCAAGAGAGGCTTGAACACTAAAATGGGAAAGTCAGTGGGTACATCTTCTCGTACCAATTTCAATGACTTCCTAAGTGACTGTCTGATTCAAGAGAATCATAACAACAAGCATGCTGCTAGCAAGGCCCGGAAGAGAACCTTTGAATCAGGATCATCACAACCCAGAGGACCACCAGCTCAGCGAAATCAGTATCGACCACCAGCGCCGGGGGCACGTTTTAGGCCGCCGCAGAAGAAGAATCAGCCACAAGCTCAGCGCAATCAGAAGCCATACAAGATAGCTGCTGCTCAGGCTCGTGGAGGTCAAGGCAGTTCTTCAGGAAATAAACCTATAGTTCGGGGACCATGCTACAACTGCAACCAAGAGGGGCACTTCGCAAGATACTGTCCCTACCCAAAGAAGCAACAGGCCAATTACCCCGCACGCCTGCACAACATGACCGCTGAAGAAGCTCGTGCTGGAGAGCCCGTGACTGCTGGTATGTGCCTTGTTAATCATCATCCTGCAGTCGTTTTGTTTGATACTGGATCATCGCATTCGTTCATGAGTAAAGCATTTGCAAAAGCATGATCAAGAGGTGTCTGAAATGGATTATGGGTTTCGCGTAAGCTCTCTGTGGGGAGTAGTGTGTTGTCTAGGCAGATGGTTCGTGATGCAACCATCGACATCGGAGGGCATAAGTTTGGGGCTAATTTAGTAGTTTTGCCAGGGCTCAGTATGGACGTAGTCCTAGGAATGAGTTGGATGAGTATGTGGAAAGCGGTGTTAGACACTGCAGATAGGACTCTTACCTTGACCGATCCAAGGAGGAACAACAAGTTACGTATCTCTCTTCCTCGAGGGGCTGATTTTGTTGATCTATCTTGCACCTTATCTATAGAGGACCTGTCAAAAATTCCAGTTGTTCGGGATTTCCCAGACGTCTTTCCAGATGAGTTGCCGGGTTTACCGCCCAAGCGGGCTGTAGAGTTTACCATTGAGTTGTTACCAGGGACTGCACCGATCTCGAGAAGACCTTATCGTATGCCGCCCAATGAATTAGCCGAACTCAAGACTCAGATTAGGGAACTTTTGGACAAGGGTTTCATTCAACCTAGTGTGTCAGAGTGGGGATGTCCAGCCTTGTTTGTTAAGAAGAAGGACAAATCCTTGAGATGTGTGTGGATTATCGACCGCTTAATGCCGTGACCGTTAAGAATAAATATCCGTTGCCACGGATAGATATTTTGTTTGACCAGTTATCCAGAGCCAAAGTATTCTCCAAGATCGATTTGAGATCCGGTTATCATCAAATTAGAATCCGACCACAAGATATTCCAAAGACTGCTTTTTCAACCAGATATGGCCTATACGAGTATTTAGTCATGTCTTTTGGATTGACAAATGCTCCGGCTTACTTTATGAGTTTGATGAACTCGGTATTCATGCCAGAACTAGATAGTTTGTAGTGGTTCATTGATGACATTTTGGTGTATTCTGAGAACCCAGATGATCACGCAGAACATTTGAGGGTTGTTCTGACAAGGCTACGAGAGCACAAACTTTATGCTAAGTTTAGCAAATGTGAATTTTGGTTGAAGCAAGTACAATTCCTTGGTCACATCCTGTCAGAAGAAGGAATCTCTGTGGACCCTAGCAAAGTCCAAGAAGTAATGGATTGGGAAGCTCCAACTTCGGTTGGGGAGATTCGGAGTTTTCTCGGTTTAGCGGGATATTATCGTCGTTTCATTCCCGACTTCTCCAAGATTGCCAAGCCCATGACAAGTTTGCTTCAGAAGGATCAAAAGTTTGAGTGGACGAGAGAGAAGTGTAAACAGCTACACCGTACTTGCGGAAACTGTTAACCACTGCCCCTGTCTTAGCTCAACCAGATATCGAGAAGCCGTTTGATGTCTTCTGCGACGCATCAAAAGTTGGTTTAGGGTGTGTTCTTATGCAAGAAGGCAGAGTGATTGCTTGCTTACGACAGAGTTGAGAAAACATGAGATAAATTATCCTACGCATGATTTGGAATTAGCTGCTGTGGTGCACGCTCTGAAGATCTGGAGGCACTATTTGCTAGGAAATGTCTCTGCAATATGTACACTGATCATAAGAGTCTCAAGTATATCTTCACTCAACCGGAGTTGAATATGAGGCAGAGAAGATGGCTTGAATTGATTAAGGATTACAATTTGCAGATACATTATCACCCTGGAAAAGCAAATGTGGTTGCTGATGCTGAGTCGGAAGTCGCATTGTAATAACTTGAGGTTACAACCAGAGGACGAGTTTAGTCTCGTACACCCTGTGATCCTGCGTCACATCGAGCTGCAGAGCACCTTAGTTGACCAGATTCTAGAAGGGCAGAAAACAGACAAGGGAATCTATTATATCAAAGAAAAGCTAAGGGCTGCCACTGAACCCGTAAAACATTTCCGAGTTGATGATAAGGGAGTGTTATGGTTTGATAATCGCCTAGTGGTACCCAAGAATAGGGAACTGAAAAATCAGATCATGGACGAGGCTCATCTTTCTAAATTGTCTATCCATCCCGGGAGCACTAAGATGTATCAAGATTTGCGTCCAAGATTTTGGTGGACCAAAATGAAGAAGGAAATTGCCGCATATGTAGCCAGATGCGACACGTGTTGTCGGGTGAAGGCTATTCACCTGAAGCCAGCCGGAACACTTCAACCTTTATCAATACCTGAATGGAAGTGGGAAGAAGTGAGTATGGATTTTATCACCGGTTTGCCTACCACTCAGAAGGGAAACGATTCGATTTGGGTAATTGTAGATCGTCTCACCAAGACCGCTCATTTCATACCAGTTAAAACTTGTTATCGAGCACCGGACTATGCGGAGATTTATATCAATCAGATTGTACGATTACATGGTATACCCAAGGTCATAGTTTCGGATCGTGGAACGCAGTTTACTGCACCATTCTGGGAGAAACTGCAAAAAGAGTTAGGCACTAAGTTAATCCATAGCTCAGCTTACCATCCTCAGACCTCAGGACAAACTGAAAGAGTAAACCAGGTATTAGAGGATATGTTAAGAGCCTGTGTAATTTCAGCAAAGGGATCTTGGGAGAAGTGGTTGCCATTAGCAGAATTTGCTTACAAAATAGTTATCAAGAAAGCATTCAGATGGCACCTTTTGAAGCTCTGTATGGCAGAAGATGCAGAACACCAGTAAGTTGGGTTGAACCAGGAGAACGTCGTTACTATGGAATTGATTTTGTCAAGGAAGCAGAAGAACAAGTTAGAATAGTTCAACAACATATCGCAGCGGCACAGTCCCGACAGAAGAGCTATGCCGATAAGCGAAGAAGGCCGCTTGAATTCGAAGTAGGTGACTATGTGTACTTGAAAGTATCACCCATGAAAGGAGTTAAACGTTTTGGCGTGAAAAGAAAGTTAGCGCCAAGGTTTGTGGGACCCTACAGGATAATGGAAAGGAGGGGAAAAGTGGCTTATCAACTACAGTTACCTGAACATTTGAAGGCTATATTCCCTGTATTCCATGTGTCACAATTAAAGAAATGTCTTCGAGTTCCAGAAGAGGAAGTACAACCGGCCAATATCAAGTTACAATCCGACCTTACTTACTCCGTGAAGCCATATCGAGTACTCGATGAGAAAGAAAGAGTGACTCGCGGAAAGGTCGTGAAGCAATATAAAGTATCCTGGAGTGAGCAAGACGACCGAGATGCCACTTGGGAAACGGAAGACTATCTAAAGGAAGTATATCCACAGTTTTATAAGGAATGGTTAGTAACTCAAATCTCGGGACGAGATTCCTTTAAGGAGGGGAGGGCTGTAACACCCCGGTGTTAAGCAATCCCTAAATGCATAATTTGGCATGGCATAAGCATAGCATCTCATCATTTCATGTGCATATGTTTGTTGAATGCTTAAGTCCTTGTTTGGTCTCTAGTGTAACCTTGTTATGCTTTCTGTTTCTGACCAAGTGCCTTATAACAAAGTTGTAGATCTTGATGAAGGGAACAACTTTGCTTTAAAGCACTTTCTCAGAAAAAGCTTTTGAGTTAGGATTTCTTGCATTAGAAAAATGGTTTAGCACTAAATTTCTTTTAAACAGAATTTGGACTGGAGCCTTAAGGATGATTTGTTCCTTACAAATTCTAAGCAACTTTGCTGTTGGGACCTTTTCCTAGTTCGGTCTAGTTTAGAAGTTATAGAGCATCAAAGTTTGAAACAAAACCTCATTAGTTTAATCTTGACCGTGGACCCCACCGGTCAGTCCCTCTCTTCTTCCCGCGCGCACGCCGCTCCCTCCGCGCCGACCGAAACGCCCGCCGCCGCGAGACCGCCTCGCCGGCCGGCCAAACCACCGTCATCACCGCCCGTGGTTTGCGCCCGAACTCGCCACGTCGCCCGGGAGCTCGGTGCATGCTCGCCGCGTGGAGCGCGACGCCTGACGCCGCCGCGTCCGGTCGGGAGCTTCCCCGACGGGAACTGGCCAGGTGCAATGCACCCAGCACTTGTTCCTTTGCCTTCGTCCCCTTTGCTTGCAAGCCAGAAAGCATTCGCTCACCAGCGCGCCAGCCCCTCCACCATCTTCTCCAGTTAGCCCCAAACCGCATTGCCGCCGAACTCGGCGAGCGATTGCTCGCTATCCACCGCACCGCCGTTCGATTCCTTCCGCCAGTTTCTCCGCCCTAATCTCTCCTTCTCCGGTAAGGGTTGGTTTCCCCTCTCTCCCTCTCTAGCTGCCGGAACAGCGGACGCCATCCGCAAGCTTCCGCCATGGCCGCCACCGTGACCTTCACGTGGACCGGTCATCTCCGGCCATGCTACCCTAAGCTGAGCCATGTTCTAGTCTTCTCTACCGCTCGTAGTAGCTTAGAGTTATGGAGAGACCTCTTTCGCCGTGTTTCAGCCGGAACCGAGCCGTGTCGCCGCTGTGTCCGCCATGGACCGCCGCCGTGCATCGCGCCGGACAATGCCGGGGATGCCGAAGCCCGGAGTTGCTCCAATAGGTCGCTTAGGTCTTGCTTGGGCTAGTGCTAACCTCGCCGAGTCGCAAGCCGCCGGGAAGAGTTCCGCCGCCGAGTCGCAGAGCCGCCGCTCCGCCATGGCCGCCGTCGAGCTTGCTCCGGTATCCCTCTGGTTAGCGAGTCGGTTAGTTGTGTTCGCCTCGCAAACCCGCACCCAATGATGGTCTCAGTGTCGCCAGAAGTGTCGCCGTCGACGAGCTAGGGCCGGTCAACGACCACGGCGCAAAACTCCGCCGTTGACCGCCGAGCCTGGCCTCGCGCGGTTACGTGCCGAGCTTGGCCTCGGAAGCTTGGTCACCCTGACCAGCGGGCCCCGACTGGCAGTAAGGAAGAGAGAAAGGGAAGAGCTTGGGTGCCGTAGGCCTCGGTAAGTCGGATGCGCCGAGCCTTCGCCTCGAGCCTCGATCGGGTCGGTTGAGTCAGTTAGCCTCGGTCGAGTCGAGCCAAGTCAAGTCTCGGTTGAGTCAGTTAGTCGGTTGAGTCAGTAGCCTCGGCTGAATAGGTTAGCCTCGGCTGTCAGTGTGCCTCGGCCGAATCGGAAAAATGTGTCGTCGAGCCTCGGACGAGTCGCGCCGGGTTGCCGAAGCCTTCGCCTCGAAGGCCTCGGACGAGTCGCGCCGGGTGTGCCGAAGCCGTGCCTTGTGCCTCGGCCGAAGTCCGTGCGTTAGGATTGAGTTCTCTTTTAAAATATGTTTTGCAGAATCCATGTAAAGGCTTCAAAAATTCCTACAAGGCTCATTTTATGTCCAAATCCTGTGAAACAAATTTTGTTAGGTCAAGCATGTTTAGATCTATCAGTGAAAACTGTTGAATGCATTCTTGGTGATTTTTATGTGTAGATTTATTTATTAGAAAAGTGCTGATAACTTGGAAATGCATAACTAATTATAATAAGTCAGAAAAATGTGATTCCAGTTTTGTTAGGTTTGTATGAATGTGTAGTTTCAGAGAAAAATATAATATGAGGTTGTTCTGTGAATTAATTTGACAGTAGCTTTTAAAATGGTTAAATGTCGTTTCCTTGTTTATTTTGTAGTAATTAAAATATGAGGAATATGAACCTGAGAATTTAAGCACATTGCTCTTATACTAGGAAGTTCAGTAGAAAAATAAGAAATCTGTTGTTTGACACTTTTTGCTAGGGTGTGTAGTTCAAAGCACCTTTTCATGATAGAATTTGTTTTTCATAGAGGATGAAGTCTAGGTCCAAATGAGATGAAATTTGGACAGAGGGTTAGATTAAGTGTTGTTAACTCCAGTAATTTTTATAGATTTTTGTGAAGCTGTCTAGGATAGGTTACTGTTATAGGCCTAATTAACTAGATTTAATTCTACAAATAATTAGAGGGTAATAAACCCGTTAAGCAACTTTGATGTGGTGACAACAAGACTTAATAAGTAGTATGTTAAATTAAATAAGTGAGTAGCAGTAGATGACATGTGCTTATCTCCTGAATTGTTACTCCATGTTGCATCACCGTGCATCCCATGTGCATTCATGTTATTCATTCATGTACCGCATCATGCAGGGTCGGTAGTGGAAGCCCAAGACACGCCGGAGGAGCAGTGTCAGGAGGAGACAACCGAGGAGGGGATCCCGGAAGGAGACGCTGAGGACCTGCCGGAGTGCCGTGATCACCGCCCCGCCGACTTCGAGCGAGGCAAGCCCCGGAGCATTTTTCTCCTACGGTTTGCAAATTACCGTTACAAGTTAACCTGATATGATTGTTGCATTAGGTCATAGGAGTTGTGTGATACCGTTGCTGCATTGATTATTATCCTTGTCCACCTGCAAATATTATCTTGTGATCCCTGTTAGGTCTAGGCTCGATTATATGCTTAGCCCTGCTTAGACCGGTAAAAGTCGGGTGATTTCCTGTCCCCGCATATAGGTGGATACTAAACATGTTTAGCCTGGTGCCATGGAGAGAACCATGTGTTAATTAATCTGAGACCGGGCGGGCGGGATGTAGGAGCAGCAGGACATGGGTTCTGTGTGCTAGTAGTCTCCCGTCTGTGTCGATTAGGACCCGACGAAGGCACACCTCAGTCATTTTGAACGCGTCAATCACTTAACGGAGCAGGTGCGGGTACCTCCCGTGAAGCCAGTGAGTAAGGTGTTTCGAGCCGGTGACGGAGACGTTGACGCCTAACACCCAGGGCCTTATATGTACCGTGGGCAACTATTCTGATCGACCTGGCATGGTCCGAGGGCAGGCAGGGCCTGATCGACCTGGCATGACCGTGGGCAGTTAATAGCTTGAGCGACCTGGCATTGAGATAACCCTCGGTGTAGAAGGGTCCATGGCCGTCCCGCGATTTGGGTTCTCGAACCTCCTGAGTGGTCGCCAACGGCCGCCTGGCAGGGTGTGTCGGGCGAGTGTGCGACATTTTGTCCCCAGCTGGTAGGAATCGATTATAATCGCCATCGCTCCTGGTTAGTGAGTAACTTGACTGAGCATGTGTACCGTAGTAGTAATATATGGAATTAATGATGGTTATGGTTGGTGAATCTGAAAGGCTATTGATGAAATAGTCACTCTTGCTTGAATAAATAGTCAAGTGTTTGCTCTAGATCAGGTGCAAATCTAGATAATCAGGCTGATTACATAAAAGTGACTGCTAATGCTCTAATGATGATTATTTAATATAAAAATGCTTTTATGCAAAAAGGTAAGTGTGGCCAACCTCAGATACAGCCTTGCATAATCCTTGGTGTCAATTATTTCTGGTTTATGACGGGTAAGTCTAGCTGAGTACCTTCTCGTACTCAGGGTGCTATCCCTTGTTGTTGCAGATGGGCAATGTTTCTTCGGCTACTGCGAGAACTGTCTGTATCCCGTCGAGGGCAGTGACTAGACCATGGGCATGGTCAATCCTTATCTTCCCTGATGCTTTTGTGGACGGATCAGGCATATGGCACCGTATTGTGAACTAAGGACTTGTGTTTCAAAACTATGTTGCTTCCGCTTGAATTCAAAACTATGGTTTGTAATAACTATCGAACTCCGATGTATTTGAACTATGTGCGAACTGAATGTACCTTGTGGGCATGTACGCTAATCTATTACGATCTTGGTTAAAGTTGAATGACTTGAAATCCTTCGAGATTTCCGGACTACCGGGTTTGTACGAGCTTAAGTACTTGTAATCTCTGTGAAAGCAGCGATTCGGTGCTTAATCTGGTGCAAATTGGTCGGTTCTGTTACACTCATTTCAACATTTCTACACGAAGCTTTGAAACCTGAGTAAGTTCCCACCCTCTTGGTATAAAGTATTGACAGGAGAAGAAGTGGTCTTTGAAATTTCAGCCCACTTTACCAGGTTAGGATGGTTACACTCTTTGCACTTGCTCCGACAATACAACTTTATTCCCAACTAGAATTTCAGTGGGACATTACTGAGGGAACCTCGGTGTTGGTTTGGGAGCAGAAATGGGCAAAGTAGGGGTTGGCGCCCGCCACTTATTGGTGGCGCCGCAGGCCAGGGGGTGAAGTTTCAGCCTCCCCCTTCCATCCTCAGCCTATAAATACTACCCACACCCCATGAAGTCCTACCCTCACTCACAACACAAAACACCAGCAACCTTGATCACTAGCGGAGGAGGGTCAGGGCCTCTTCAAGAAACTTCTTCACCAGCAAGAGAAGAGTAAGGTGAGGAAAGTCGTCGAGGGCAAACACTCCACATTCGCTTGCTGGGAGTGATGAGGAGAGTGTCGGTGGGGGTACTCCATCCACCAACGGAATGTGGTGGATCGGGACTCTCCGCCCACACACCAGGCTGGACGACCATCCATGTCCTGAATTCCGTCATGATATCATCTGCAGAGTGATCGGGAACGGCAGGCCCGGAACATCCTCTGTGAGAGGGAGTTCGTTCACACCCGCCACATCGACGACGACTTGCTAAGTCGACTGGTATGGACAATGAGTTTCTCTATATTTTTCGAACCTTGGGATGAGAAGATGCATGGAAGGTTAATGAGGAGGGAATCATGCCCCTCACAATGGAATTTCTGGCCACAATGCAAATATCTGCTAATCACATAAAATTTCGGCTTTTTAATGAAGAACATACTTTAACATGGAAGCAGTTCAGCAAGAATTAAAACTTTGATGATTCATGCTTGCTGAGCCTGGAATCTGCCTGTACGGGATTTAATAGAATGAATTTTGGAAAAGTATTGCTCAGAACAGAAACCCAGGCTTACCCCGTACAAGTACTATCCACAACCCACGCTCAGGTTTTTTCACAAATATTTGTATCACACTCTTTCCAAGACCTGACTTAAGACCAATTAAAAAGCCTGAAATGTTTGTTGCTTTATGTTCTAATAAACCACATAAAAGTATCACCCGCCAAAGCCATGGCGGACTACTAGTCTAAATTTGATCAACGCACTGGAAATATCGAAATGATATCATGGATAACTAGACTGACTTTAAACATGGGTCTGCTGAACACCGCTGTATACTCTAACATTCCTGGTGACCGAGACCTTTTGACCATGGAACACTTCTCGCAAGGACACCTCTTGCATGAGAACCAGGAGACCGGTGAAATTCACATGATCTACCAATACTATGCGAATAAAATCGCTCTTCCTGACATGTCACTTTGGTTGGTGAATGCACCAACATTACTTTTGGCCCTGGAAATAGAGGCAGAACGAAACCGCAGGTGGCTCAAGAGAACATCATGCAGGGTCCCAAGAGGAGGAGAGAGCGCAAAACCGTTG